>CM065365.1:27658465-28858465 GCA_033032245.1 Poecilia picta | reverse complement strand
GAACTTTGCCCCCTTGTGCTGCATATCCGACCTGTTAACACCAGTCCGCCCACCATTCTCTTCCCAGAATGAATGAATGAATGAATGAATCCACCAGTCTGTCGCTGGCTTTCCAGATTTAGCGATTTTTATTTCCTCGACGCTCTCGAACCACAGAAAGGAAAAAAAAAAACATGTTGCTGTTGGATAAAAGCCAACGGCACTGAAAACCTTAGAGGTGAATTGATGAATCATGATGAATAAATTGTTGAATTGTCAACTAATTGTTAACTATAGTTTACAGACTCAAAAAGGCCATTTGCTAAAAGAACAGTCAGAGCAGTAAAAAGCCAGAAGTGTCCAAAACATTTTGTAACTGATATTTTAAAAATCCGCTACATTTTAATAAATTAATGACATTTAAATTAGGACTGAGATTAATTGGTCGCTGAAAGCTTCAATAAAGTCATGACACATTTCAATTAGGACAGAAAATTATTACTCATTATTAATCGGATAATTTAAATAATTCTCATTTAATTTAGTAACTCATTAACTGAAGCTACAGACTCAAAAAAAACATATGATAAAAGAACAACTAACTTATCTGTCATCTCTTGCGATCCTCTTATTAATTGATTAATCCAAAAAATAATCATCAGATTAATACAGATTACGTCAAGTGAAGCAGACTTTTCACGTTCTTTTCTCAAAGTTTTAAGTTACAAAGCATTCACTGAAGGAACGCTAGCTTTATTTTTTAACTTTAAATAATATTTCCATTATTTATTTTCATCTTTTCATGTATTTCTTATATTGCATAAAAAAGATTAATTGAAATATCTGCAGAATGTGGTAATTGTTGTCCCATTATCGTCCATAATCGGGCTGATTAAACGATGCCTGTAATCCCAGGAACCTTCAGTATCAAATTCATAAAGTGATCAACTTTAAGCCTTTATTTCAATACATTCTGGTTATTCTGGTTTGGAGCTAATGAAAAGGCAACATTCAAATCCTAAATAAACATAAAAAAACCTAAAGACTTTTTATTTCTCACATTTATTTATTCACTCATCACAAAAATAAGCAACAGTTTATTTAAAACACACTAATTGCTCAGGAAAACGTTTGTGTTGTGTGCAAAGATTTCTGTCAGCATGTATTATTAAAACGTTTCCAGAATTTGGTTTCTTCAGATTAAATCTCAACTACAATGAATGTTACAGCATTCAGTCAAACACATAAAAAAACAGACACTGCAGAGCTATTGGGGCAAAAAAAGCACTAATGAGCGGCATGTATGTGTGGAAAACAACGGTCTTGTCTAATGAATCCACCGTCCAGGTGGTTTCAATAGTCAGCACTGGGAAAAGCTTTGAAACTGAAACCACAACCTGCATGTCTGCAGGAGACAATAGTGCAGTCTTCACTGATCAAAGCGCGTCAGTCTGCATTAAGCTTCAGCTAGCAGGACATTTAACACGAGTCTTTCTTAACTCTACAAAGCCAGACTCATATTTTCCATGATTTAGCTGCTTTCAACAGATGTGTAAACATCCAGGAAAAAGCCATAAAAACTGCATTCACAGATTAATTAATCGCTTTAAAGGAAAATAGATTGTCACCACACCCTTAAACTTAAATTCTGGCTCTGTTTAATGTTGCTTCAGATAGTTCAAGTAAAATAAAAAAAGCGGCTCAGGAGGAGC
Source organism: Poecilia picta (assembly GCA_033032245.1). Lineage (NCBI taxonomy): Eukaryota > Metazoa > Chordata > Actinopteri > Cyprinodontiformes > Poeciliidae > Poecilia > Poecilia picta. Next base: position 28,856,774 of record CM065365.1, on the reverse strand, counting down.
CATTCATCTACTTTGTGTTTGAGGGTTTTTTTTGGTGCTTGTTTGTCTTTTGATGCAGCACCAGGGAGATTTCCAGAGCTCAACATCGATCTAGACGATTTATGATCTTTTCAAACTGAAGCTGAAGCAAATTTGAGTCTACTTTGTTCAGTTTGTGTGAATTAACTGCAGACACGTCAAAACTGCTAGCCAACGATGACTAGCATTTGTTTTACCTGTTGTCAACTTAACGCACTGAATCTTTAATATACACATAATGTACAAGAATAATGGACTATGACAACTAGATAAGGTCAGGAAAAAGTTTTAATTACAAACAAAGGTGAGTTACAGGGAAATATTTCAGGTATGCTAGCTTGACTATGACAACTTTAACATATAGATGTGCTGTGGAATTCTGTGTTTCAGTTCAGTTAGAAAACATAATTAAAAAGGCGACGTAAAGACAAATTTTCTAACACGTCATCAGCCAAGCACGTTTAAATTAGCTAATCAAGCGCTGCAGCCCTAGCTTAGCTAACAGCAGCGGTAGCTTAGCTAACGGCAGCGGTAGCTTAGCTAACAGCAGCGGTAGCTTAGCTAACAGCAGTGGCAGCTAAACTTTTTTATTAAAACATCAAGCCTGAAAACATAAAACTGAAACAAACTGAATGATCTGCTCTTGGTCTGGGAAATGTTTGAGTGTTTTTTGGTGTTGAGTACTAATACATTAGCGCTGTTGTCAGTCAGTTGCTATGGCAACGGGTCTGCATAGCGTAGCCCGCACAGAGAGAAAAGAAGAATACTAAGGGGGTTTGAGTTATTTTTCTGCGTTATTTTTCTCTTTGCTGAGGCGCACTGCACTAAATTAACCATACCACCATCTACAGGTTTCATTTAGTTAACGGTTATGTTTTACTGTGGCAGCACGTAAAATAATTTGTCTTTTTGCTCTCTGTGTCCAAGTGCAGAATCTCCGCAAGCAACTAGGGCTGTAGTGATACGATATGGTTCACGATATTCTGCCCACGATACGATATATATTGCGATGTTCAGCAAATTATACGATTCAATACACTTTTGCGATTTTCTGAAAGATTTTAGAGGGACAGAGTGATTTTGGTCACATTTTGTGACTGTTATAAAGTTGGATTGAATTAATTTAACTGAAAACTGATTAAAAGCACCAACTACACAATACCTGGTTCTGGTTGGACACAGACTTAAAGTGGACAGCTGGACAAAATGAATCAAAGAAGTGGTGAGAAAACATGTTTCTTCTAGTTGAAACAGTCCAAACTGTAGCTGACATGCATTAGTAAAGTAAATAAAGTGAACCAAGTTCCTGCTCTGAATAGTTTGATACCTTTTTAAAACCCGAACATCTGAAGGAATCACTCTAAGCCTGATGACCTGGTGAAGCAAGCAGTGAGTGAACAAGGTGACAGTTGGATGTTACGATACTTGCAGATTAATATCGATTTTTTTCTAGGAAAGAAAATATCAATATATATCACGATATCGATATTATTATACAGCCCTACAAGCAACGTGTCTATACAGTTTATTTTTTTATTATTTTAACCAGTTTTCTGCCTCCTCAAACTGCTCAAGCAGTCTTCAATCTTCGAGTTAAGGGGTCTTCATCGCCTTTGACCACCTGCCGGCTCTTTAAATGCTTTACAATGCGACCAGGCTTTGCTCGTTATTTGTCCTCCACCTCCAGTCGGGTGAAGTAGAAGGTAATCCTGGCTCCCTGGTTGGTGTCGTACAGAGCCTGGCAGGTGAACATCCCGGCTGCGTCCGTCTGCAGGTCCTCCAGCAGCAGAGCGGGGGCGCCGTCCCGCAGCTGGACGCTGCCCAGGCTGCCGGCCTGCGGCTGGACCTTGGGGCCCTGTCCGTAGTTGTGCGCCACCGCCACGTTGTTGTCGGTTCCCGGTTTGGTGAAGCCCCAGATGTAGATGGCGGGCATCACGGAGCCGCAGTCCAAGGTGACCGAGCCTCCTGCAGTCGCAGTGACGTTGGAGCGAATGTATTCCACCTCCTCCGGGTCAAATATCTCCAAACCTGCAAGACGAGATGGCTGGAGTCAATTACTGTAATTATCAAGAAAGAAAGACAAGAAAACAGCCTCCGGATTGGCAGGTTTATTCACTTCTGTGTTTCGGGTCGAACAACAGGAACTTAAAGACAGTTTTCAGCCTCTGGGATCCTTGATGGGGTGAATTTTATGACTCTCTCTGGCTTCACTCAGCAGTCTGACAAAATAATGATACCAGTCAAGGAAAAGAAAACAAATACCAGTTACAGCTTGTCTCCAGCTGAAGCTCTTTGTTATCAGTGATCTATTATGCTTACTCCAACAGGTTAGGATACGTCTTTAGGTGATACGAAATATGTCCTTTACATTTTTTGCACAAAATCATTCTTGGATAATACAATTTTAGTCTGGTCACTTCTGCCTATTTTGAGCTGTTTTAGGGCGTCTTGTCACTTTAAATACAAATAAGTTGCTGCTGGCCACACCCTTAACATTTACACTGGCATATGACAATGGCTGCTGGATTACAAAATGTACATCTTTAAAAAGCATTAGTAGAGCCTCCTGCACAAGCAACAAGAAAGTGGCAAGTGGTTTCTGGATGGTAAGTCAACAAAACACACTTCTCTTTCTAGCAGACATACGGTGATAAAAACCAGCTGACCAAATGTTCTGGAGCTTAGCTTAGGTTGCTAGGTAACGAACTGGGCTTCCCTGCTGTTGCTAGGTAACACGCTGGGCAGAGTCTGCTGACTGTTACATTTCTACAATGATTTAAGGCCATTAATGTGACTTAATTTCTGTTAAAAATCTCTGAAATTTTCTAGAAAACTTTGAAATTTCTGTGCTCCAAAAGTTTAGGAAAAAAACTTTTAAAAATCAGGAATTTCCAAGTTTTTTCTAGAAATTTTCTGAGATTAAGCTCAAAATTTTTTCTTGCACGTTTTCGTGGTTTTGAACTCATATATATCCTTGTTTTTTCTAGAAAACTTTGAAATTTCTGTGCTCCAAATGTTTAGGAAAAAAAACTTTTAAAATTCAGGAATTTCCAAGTTTTTTCTAGAAATTTTCTGAGATTAAGCTCAAAATTCCTGAGTTTTTTTCTCGCAAGTTTTCGTGTTTTTGAACTCATAAATATCCTTGTTTTTCCCAGAAAACTTCTCACAAAATTTCAGAGTTTTTTGGTGGAAAGGTACTAAATTTTTTCAATATAAAATGGCCCTAATATACCATCGTACATTCCTGAGGTTTTTGAAATAACATTAACATTAACTTTTTGCTAAAAAAAAAGAAAAGAAGCTGGGTGGTATTTAAGCTTTTCAGATGTTTTCTGAACCATTTAAAACACAAATCAAACTACAAAAACATGGAAAATATGAGTTTTTTTTCTTTAAAACACAAAGAGCCTTTACCTTGTAGAGGAAGTGTGAGGCAGCAGAGGAGGAAGCCGACATACGGAGTCGTCCTAAAGGCTTTGAGTGATGCCATCGCTGGAAGCCTGGAATCAGAAGTCCTGCTAGCGTTTCCCCTTTCCGGTCTTCGCTGCTGGTCTCACCGAGAAGGACTGAAAGCAGCTGGAGCTCCAGTGGGGACAAAGTCAGTCAAACTACACTTTAAATTATTCATCTGCGTTTCCACCTCCTCGCTGGCGCTCCACCGGGCGAATGGCTGAATCTGAGAGAGGGACGTATTGGGTGTCAGGATGATGTCGCCGCTTCATCTATTATTGACGTTGCAGGCTGAGGGGAAACTTTTTAGAAATACCATTACTTCCAGGAAAATTGAAAACGAAGGCCAGGCAAGGTCAAGACCTCTTGAGTTTCCCCAGAAGCAAAGGAAAAGAGAAAAAACAAAACTCATAACGCGAAAGTGTTGCAAGAAGCAAAAAGTAACAACCAAGTTCCTTCCGACAAGCTGGAACCATAAACTTCAACATTTTGGTGAAGATTCTCAGTTATTCAGGACTTGAATGTTTTAAATCAAGATGTTTCGACTCCTTTTTAAGAGGCTTATAAATTGTAAGTACTTACAACTTATAAGCTGCTAATGAGGCCATTTTTATTACCAGCTGTGGGCACCATTTTGCTAAAGCGCTAACCGTGGAGCTAATTTTTCATTTAGCGCTTTTTGCTAACTTTGAAAACATTTAGCGCACTTAGCTTCTCCTAATTTACTTGGCTGATTTCTAAACTTTTAGTTGCATAAAGTCCAACATCTGTGTTGAAGTTTTGGTGATCGACTGTTAAGGATTCCTCAGGCAGTTAGATGTTTATATTCATGCTCTTATTTTGAAGTGGGTGAAGACGCATGCAGCAGCTCCATTTCCTCTCCTCAGCTCTCTGTACTTTTCCGCCCAATAACTTCATTTCAGCCAAGAAACAATACAGGAACCAAGTGAAACACAGACAACAGAGAACAAGATATAAATACGATATATGAAGACATCAGCATTAGCATTTTAGCATTAGCTTCCGCTAAATGATGTTAGCACTTATGCTAACATTAGCTTTCTAGCTAATATGAATTTCAAAACTTAAATCACATTACTGAACTGAGTAAGTTAAGATATAAACATGAATACAATACATAAAGACATTATAGAACATGAGTATAAGCATGGTGGAAGTTAGCATTTTAGCATTAGCTTCTGCTAAATAATGTGTTGGTGGAGTGCTTTAACATTAGCAGACTGTTTATGATGCTTTAGGGTTAACACAACTAAATTTTTAGCTAGCATGCCCTCACCATTTATCACTAAATGTTAGCATTTTGGCTAACATTATCTTTATAGCTAATTGTGGATTTAATTTCAATGAATGGATTAAGTTAATGTTACTCAACATGCTAACATAAGTCAACACAATAATGATAGATTAGCTAATGCTAGCCTTTTAGCTAATTTGTCTCTGGACTTAACCTTAATTCTGTTCCCTTTTGATTTTCTTTGGGTTTCCTGATAAAATACTTAAAAAATACATTAAAGTTTATATTGTGATATGATGTTTTAATATTTTGAGGATGCTTGAAAAGCATTGCGTGTCAACTGGTTTCCTGGTTTTTCAGTAATTTTCTATCTTTGCAGAAACCATTTAAAAAGTCAGACAGAAATATGAAGTGTCTTAAAACTTTTGCACACTACTGTATGTCTGTCCATGAGAACTGTGCACCAGATGTGCAAAGTCACAGACCTGTATCACATTCAGTGGGGAAAAAAAGCTTCTGCAGTGAAATCTGGCAGATTTCCGGGCCTGCAGGCTGCACCATTAGAGGCCGAGGCTCAGCGCTGCCGCCATGCATGCAGTCCATAAACTTGCGCTTATACTGGAGGCAACCCCAGACTGACGAGAAACCTCTAATTAGTAACAGCTTTAAACGTAGCTCATTTTTTTTCTTCGCTGAATCAGAGAAAAGTGCTAAATTTAGGATTCAGCTGGACGACAAACAGATGTAATATGAACTGCAGAATAAGACAACATTGAGGGCAGAGTGAAGTGATGTGTTAAATTAAAAGATGTTAACACAGATATTTCCCGATAAGACAGCCAAGAAGCGTGTATTTAAAGAAAACAAACAGTTTTACTGCTTCGTAAAAATGACATGAGTCACTCCACCGCCATGATGTAATATGGAGGTCCAGGCACAAAAGAACGAGCTCGGAACGTTTTAACTGGATGTTTCTGGAAACCTCAACTTGTCATGTGAAGATTTATGGATATACTTCTTAATATTTTGGAAAGAAATTATGGTTTTTCTAAAAAACAAAAAAGAAAAGTTGAGTTCTCTGCTTTGTTCAGTTCTTTGAGCCGTAATTGGGTTAATCAAAGTTGTGGCTTCCATCGGGTTCAAGAGGAACCTCTAAATTAGGAGTGTCCAAACTTTTTTGTCTCTTGCGCCAAACATCATCAAGTTTAAAATACTTGTGGGCCAACCAAAAAAAAGGAAAATATGGAAGAAAAAATACTGTGTTTTTTATTTACTCAACAATAAACCAAGTTGCAAAGCTGTAATTAAATGAGAAAAGTACTGTAGTTAAATGGTTTTTTTGGAAAATGATGTGACTTATTGGTAGATCCAAAACATATAAATTTGGAAATAATAAAAATTGTTTTTGTCAATAAAGCAAAACTATTTTTTATTTGCTGCACCTGGGGAAGAGAGCAGGTAGGGGCAAATCAATAACATCTAAAATGGGAGCCATCTTTTCTGCTAGTGCTAGGCATGTTTGGTTGTTTTTACCCAGAATGCCATGCGCTGTAGTCCACTTCCTGCTATTGGAGCCGTCTAGCTCTGGTCCGTCTACAAACCTGTCTTGGTTTAGTTGAAGTGAACTCTGGCTCGGTTTGAATGCATTGGTGAACGCCAAACGAACCGGAGACCGCTCCATAAGCAGGAAGTGGACTTAAACGCAAGGCATTCTGGGTAAACGCAACCAAATCAAACATGGGAGAAAAGACAAAAGAGAAATCCCACAACCCCTAAATCAGTGGTTCTTAACCTGGGTTCGATTGAACCCCAGCGGTTCGGTGAGTCGGTCTCAGGGGTTCGGCGGAGCCTCTGAGGTAAAGACTCACTTGTGTAAAGTCGTGATGACGCCCGATTGGCCATCACTTGCTGCAGAGGATCACGTTACATTGCTTAGCCAATCAGAGGATCACGTTACATTGCTTAGCCAATCAGAGGATCATGTTGCATTGCTTAGCCAATCAGAGGATCACGTTACATTGCTTAGCCAATCAGAGCTGAGCTCTGATTGGAGGAGCTTCACTCTCAGCAGGGATTTGAACTTGTGTCTTTAATTACTTCAGCAAAGCTCACAGTTTTTACCAAATTCTCTAGTCTAAATCTGCTCCTTAGTCGCGTCTTTTCGGGGTTGGTACTGCCTCTAGTGGCGTGGGGTGGTAACACAGCTAATACATTACTAAATCAGAAAACCACACAGTATTGTGTGTGTCGGTGGGGGGGTTGGAATAAGAAGGGTTCAGTGAATGCGCATATGCAACTGGGGGGCTCGGTACCTCAAAAAAGGTTAAGAACCGCTGATCTAAAATCTGACGCCACTTTGTGTTTGCAGTTTGTGAAGAAGGAAGTTGCGCTCAGTCTTCTTCAGAGGTTTCTGTGTCGTTTCCGTCAGTGGTTCTTAATGCAGCGCCCCCACAGGTGAGGAGCGGAACAGGTTTTTCAAAAGGTTCGGTTTACTTGAACCCCAGCAGCTGAAAATGCAACAAATGTAGCAACTTCTACCAGACTGTGAATAATGTCTTAATGTCTGCAAACCTCAATGAAGTGCAGCAGACCAGATTTCCTCCACAAAGGGATGAAAAACGTCAGACTGAGAACATCTGCTGAGAGCTGAAAGGTGGCTCCACAAACTCCTGAATCACAGGGTGGAGCAGGAATTTCCCACGACTGGCAGACAGTGACTGGAAACTGAAGAAGACATTTGAACTTGGCCTCCAAGTCATTCTGCCTCACGCCTCTGCTGCATCCTAGATGAGACAAACGGCAAAAACAAGCGTGAGACAGTGAATGAGAACATGAAGGACGGACGGTTCTGCTGCTCATTTTAACCAGAAATTCACCAGAAACAGAGACACACTTAAAGTTTCAGGAACTTTATATTGAAAGAAAATCATTTATTATGTTTTTTGTTTTCCTTTCGTCTGATTTTATTTAGTAAATATGTTATTTATATGAATTATTTTTATTACCAACTTTTGCATAACTTCATATTTTGGTCCATCTGATGATGTAACTTTTCAATATAAAATAATTTATGTTTTGATCAGTTGCTCATTACTTGAGTCCCCATTTTTAACAAATACTGTTTTACTATTGAGTCATTTTTTACTTTAGTAAAGATAAGTTGAATTAGTGCTACTCTGCTGTACAATTTTTGGGTACTCTACCCGCTTCTACTGCTTGTATGTGCTGCACAATGGCTGCTGGAAAATATGAGTGTTTTGTTGTTGACTTACCATCCAGAAACCATTTTCTGCATTTTTGTTTCTTGTGCAGGAGGCTCCACTTCTGCTTTTCAAAGACAGTCGGTTGTATAATCTTAGATCTATTTGCAGGCTTTCACACACAGGTGAGTGTATACGTTGAGTTGGGAGCCGTGGCCAGAAGCGAAAAGGATTCAAAGTGACAAGAGACCAGAAACCACCTGCTGCATTTTTGTTTCTTGTGCAGGAGGCTCCACTTCTGCTTTTCAAAGACAAACGGTTGAATGAAACAGCTCAAAACAGGCAGAACTGAGCAGACTGAAATCTGGACGGTTCTGCTGCTGCGTGGAGACAGAGTTGACCACATTCCTGTCTGGTGAAGCACATCCTCTCTGAAACGCCGCAGTCCTGCCACATCTGCTGGCAGAGGACCAGGCGGCTGGAAAATGTGAGCCGTTTGAAAAACAGAATGTTTTGGAGTTGGGCCTTCATCTCTTATCTGGTTTGGTAAAAGCTTTCAGGTAGCGCGGTCCGTTCGGTCGACTTCTTGCGGTTTCTCCTTCATCTCTGGCAGCAGATAAGAGGTCAGGATCAGAGCCAGAAAGCCGAGGCTGTTCCACAGACTGCGAACTGTTGGCAGCGCTGGCAGAACAGGTGGGACCTCTGAGCGCGCCTGTAATTAGATCAGTCGTTACCACAGTGGCATTGTTGAAAGCTCAGGTAACCTCTAATTTCTGGGGACCACCAGTATGGGGACATGTTGCTAAGGTTTAAAGGTGACAGATCATGCAAAATGCACGTTTTTATACTTGCGTCTGGGTCTCACTTGCTTCTAAAAACGGTTACTTGGCTGTAAGTCTGGGAACCTAAGGCTGCTGCTGCACATTGCATCTTGTCAAATGACGTTAAAATCATCAATACACATCAAATATGCTGGTCAATATTTCATATCGTTCAAAGACAATTCTAAACGGGTGAATTTTTAGCCTTGGTTTAAAGGAAATCAGTGTTTCTGGATTCTCTACGCACCATCAGTAACTTTACTGAATGAAGAAAAAACTTATTTTAACAAGAAATTCACCAGAAACAGAGACACACTTAAAGTTTCAGGAATTTTAAATTGAAAGAAAATCATTTATAATGGTTTTTTTTGTCCTTTTGCCTGATTTTATTTAGTAAATATGTTATTTTCTCCCATGATTGTTTTGGTTGTGTTTACCCAGAATTATTTTCATTTCCAACATTTAAATAACTTCATATTTTGGTCCATCTGATGATGTAACTTTTCAGTAGTAAATAATTGATGTTTTGATCAGTTGCTTGAGACCCCATTTTTAACAAATACTCTTTTACTATTGAGTCATTTCTTGGACGGCTACTTTTTACTTGTGTAAAGATAAGTTGAATTAATGCTACTCTTCTGTACAATTTTTGGGTACTCTACCCACTTCTACCGCTTGTATGTACTGCACAATGGCTGCTGGAAAACATGAGTGTTTTGTTGTTGACTTACCATCCAGAAACCATTTTCTGCATTTTTGTTTCTTGTGCAGGAGGCTCCACTTCTGCTTTTCAAAGACAGTCGGTTGTATAATCTTAGATCTATTTGCAGGCTTTCACACACAGGTGAGTGTATACGTTGAGTTGGGGGCCGTGGCCAGAAGCGAAAAGGAGTTAAAGAGACCAGAAACCACCTGATGCATTTTTGTTGCTTGTGCAGGAGGCTCCACTTCTCCTTTTCAAAGACAAACGGTTGAATAAAACAGCTCAAAACAGGCAGAACTGAGCAGACTGAAATCTCATCATCTAAGAATTATTTTGTGCCAAAAAATTGTAATAAACTTGTTTTGAATTTCCCACAGACTTCTAACAGGTCACCTTTAACAGAGGATGATTTAGGATGAGAAAAATAATCTGCGCTGGTTTCCAGTGAGAATGTGTGTTTCCACTTACGGCCTAACGAGACTCTGATTTCGCTCCATTTTTCCTTCACTGACAGAAACTGCTGTCCGACCTCTTTGTTTTTCTTTCTCACGAGAATGGCTTGGCCGTTCTCCAGTAGTGTAGGCTTCCTCTGACTTTAAAGACCGGCACAACTCGGTTCCTCCCCACACTCGGCCGCGGAGTGACGGACCACACATTGAGCAGGTGAAGGCTGGTTTTCCTCTGCTGCGCAGACTAGCATCTTGCATCCCAGCCAGAGTAACATAATTTCAGCCGGGCAAACAGCCATGCAGACGTTTTGGTCTCGTGAAAAACACAGAAGCATCCTCCTCCTCCATCCTCCTCTTCCTCCCCCACCAACCTTGCCATGTCAGCCTTGACTGCAGAGCAAAGACACAGCTGACTGGCCTTGGGACAAGGGAGGCAGGAAGGGGCCTCTTCCCGTCACAGAGCCCCAGGAGCACAAAATATTGTTTAGGACATGTTTTACGTTTGCTTATGCTTTTCTCAGAAGTCTGGGTCAGGATTGAAAGGAAACAAAAATGCAATTTATGTATAAAGAGGCAGTAGTGTGTGTTTTCCAGCCACAAAGGGCCATTTTATAGCAACTCTGTTACCCACACATGAGTTAAAGGAGATTTAACCTCTGCCATTTTTTACATATTTGTTAAAACCGTCAAAATGTTTTGATATTTTAACATGAGACGGATAATCAGAAAAAATCAATTTCTCCTTCATCCTTTTGTCCATCCATCTATCCATCCGTTTTCTTACACCCTTGTCCCTTAATGGGGTCAGGAGGGTTGCTGGTTCCTCTCCAGCTAATGTTCTGGGCAGGAGGCGGAGTCGCCCTGGGCAGGTCGCCAGTCTGTCGCAGGGCAACACAGAGACACACAGGACAGACAACCATCCACACTCACACTCACACCTAGGGACAATTTAGACTGACCAATTAACCTGACAGTCATGTTTTTGGACTGTGGGAGGAAACCGGAGAACCTGGAGTATTCCATCCTTTTGTGAAGGATGGAATACGTTCTTTGTCAGAAACAACCAATCAGAACCAGGGGGAGGGTCCTATGTCTGTCAATCACCCTTGTGTATGCGTCGCTCACATTCTCCCCCTGTCTTTCTGTTATGCTCAAGCTTCTTCCTGAAAGCTAAGGCTAGTTAGCATGGCCACTGATGATGACAGAGATTTTGTCTCATGTTTTTTTATTAAAACTTTATTATTCTGCCTTGTTTTTACTGTCTTACATTCAGTAAATCCTGCAGCAGGAGTTTGAGTCCAGCTTGTGGAGGACTCGGCGGAGGGAGGAGTATTTTTTACAGCGTGCTGGTTGAAGCGTGGCTCACAGCGGTCCGGTTTGGGCATTTAAAAACCACAGGACAACACACGGTCTGGCTGCTTCCCCCTCTGCTGAAACTGAGCGCAGGTCCGTGTCAGGCAGCGTTTGCACAGTCCTGGCTGAGCTGACCTGCAAAGAGCCAGATGAGGATCGGGGTTTAAGCACCGCAGAGGCCTTCTGCAAACAACATGTGGAAAGGCTTTGGTGGCTAATGTAGCGTGGAGTATTTATGTACTGAGCAGAGACCTGACCACTGTCCGTCAGGATCCAGGCAGCAGTTAGGCTGCGTTCAGCTCTGACCTCTGCAGTGATCTCCTCTGGAGCGCCTTGTCCTGCCAGTCCGCTGCCCCGACGGGACGCGCAGGCTGCTCCAGGGTCAGCTGGTTGGTCCACAGCAGCTCAAACCAACAATCCTCACACTGCAGGGGGTCTCTCATTGTTTTCCAGCTGAGACCAAGGAACAGGAACATGCATTAACCCATACATGGACTTAAAGGTGACCTGCTATGACCTTGGACAGGTTACGATACGTCTATGGCCGTGGTTCTGGTTGGTACCGAACCCACCAGTTTGATATACGCATTCACTGAACCTTGTAGTGATAAATAAAATATGATTCCCCCCTCCCCCAAATTCAAGACATAGGGGTGAGTCTAGTTGGGTCATCAACTCTAGTTGGGTCACCCCAAGATCACCAAGTCATCTTAAAAGGTAGAGTCTCTGAGAACAATTCTTCAAAAATAGTCAGTGTTTTCAGCAAAGTTGATCTGACTGTCCAGGAACGAGCCAAGGTTTTTAAAATTACCACAGTTTCAACAGGTTGGCCATCGAGAGAAACTGGAACCACTTTAAGGTTTAGATCATTTAATTGGCTCTACATTCTTAAGAGAATAAGAAATTAATAATTAATAAGACTTTGTGGCTTTCTGATTTAGTAATGTAATTATATTAGTTGTTACCACCCCCTCGCCACTAGAGGCAGCACCAACCCCGAAAAGATGGAACTAAGGAGCAGATTTAGAAGAACAGGAGTTCAGCTTAGGTTACTACGTAATGGGGCAGTCATACTTCTCAATTCATATATCTGTTGTTTTTAAAGTTTTACCACTAACTCTTAGTGTTCAGTAGCACTAGTGCTCTTCTTTGCTACAGTTAGCATAGCTTTAGCTAAGAACCTTTAGCTTTAGTTGATTTGTTTTTGCTTTATGGGGTTAGAGAGATGTTTTAAAGTCTAAAAACTACTGAATACTTTCAATGATTCACTCTAACTTCCATCACAGATGGATGGATAAAGTAAAAAGCAGCTTTAAATTAATTTTATTTCTACAGCCAGCGGACTAATTTCACTGTCACTTCTTCTGTTCAAGCTATTAATGCTGCGGCTTTCTGTTATTATCCAATTTATCTCCACTTTGTGATATTGACAAGCTAATTGTTGAGATGTTTCCATGAAACCAGAAAAAAAAAGCATTCACCAGTGTTTTGGTGAAATTACTGTTGAGTTTCCCAGTGGCGTAATGGGAATGTCAAACATAGTTTAACTCCTTTGTGTTCTTGGGATGACACATTTGGTGTGTAATTCACAAGCACGCTTCTGAATTGGAAATATACATATAATTCTGGTTGGCAGGCTGTTTATTCAAATCGCAGATGTAGAAAACGTGACGATACAGCAGAGTTTGTCCATGAGGTCTATGGTTCTGCAGGTTAAAACGGCTCATGAGATGTTGATTTAAGACATTTCAGAATAAAATAATACTTTATTTTAATAATCTAAACAAGCTAAAGTTCTGAGAGGCTGTTTACCATTGAGATAAACTTTTCCTGAGCATGAAATTTCACAGTGTGCCTTCTTCCACACATTCTCCTTGCATTTTCCTTCCAGTGTTTGAAGTGACAGCGCTGGAATCCACAGTTGTTTTGAAATTGTTCCAAGAGACATTCCTGGCTGTGCGGCAGAGGCTTGGGAAAATTATCCTCTTTCTGCTATCTGAACTGAGCTCATTAGATTAGATTTAAGCTGTGTTGATCAAGCAAAAGGGTTCTGTCTGAAAAACCATTTATGTTGGAAACATAAATTAAATCTTTGACTAATTGAATATGGCTGCATACAGTGTTACTTTTTCATTCATATATCTGTTATTTTTAAAGATTTACCACTAACTTTTTAGCCATTTTGCGTCTAAACCATGAATGTCCGACTTACCCAGCCTTGCAAGAACAATAGGCGTCAGTGATCTTGTCCACAGCTATATTTATGCTGAGGATCTGCTGTGTTCCTCATCGACCGGTAGCATTTAGCTGCGACAAGCACAATGTTGGAGTAGCGATAATACGTCCTTAGATTTACACCATAAAATTTAAAGGTGAACATTCAGTGAAGACATGAAGACTGGTTCAATCCAGTGTGCTAATCTGAAAGGTAACATTTTTAATGCTGAGTTTTCTACCAACAACTAACAACAGAGTTTGTTTTTAGGCTATAATTAGAATTTATAATTTATCTTATCTTAGCCCTTTTAAGGTTAAATGGAACCTACGTTTCATGCTATGACCAACTATGTCACTTAATTATTTAAGGCGTCATGATGGACGTCGGAAGTGAAGATCGGGAGTATGGGCCTTACCATAGGGGCCGCGTTTCATTGACTAATGCCCATTTTACGTCACAGTGCAGCTACCACGTGCGTGACAGTCTCACAAACACAAGCTACAGTAGTAAACTCATGCTAATGTACATTGTGGACTAACAGACCGGCAGAAAGTTTTTGTGTCAGGACTCGAAAAAGGATGGTTCTAAAATTCACAGATTTCTAAAATCTGAAGCGGAAAGTCTTGCTTGGATCAAAGCTTGTGAACGACTGAATTTGCAGCTCAACCGTCGTAGGATCAATACGAACAAAGGATTGTCTGCTGGTGTAAGTATTATTGCTTTGCTTTCTTTGTGTTCAGTGAATGAAAAAAAGAAAGTCAATAATAAACACATCCATTATTAAAACCTTTTAGCCACGTACAGCATAATGGCAGCACCGATACAACTTCTACACCTTGAAGCCTGTCTGTTACAGCCTTATGTTATCTGAACAGATCAATATGCAATGTGTTCCGTATCTGACATGTATTAAAGATTTTATTTCACCTGAAAAGGCTTTTTACTAAACTGTAATCGCATTAGCCATGCTAATTGTGTTAGCCACTGAGTACAATGTATCAGGCCTAGACACATTTGAACATTTGCCAACAGAAATCCCCCTCTAAACCATGAATGTCCGACTTACCCAGCCTTGCAACAACAATAGGCGTCAGTGATCTTGTCCACAGCTATATTGATGCTGAGGGTCTGAGGATCTGCTGTTTTCCTCATCGACCGGTAGCATTTAGCTGCGACATGCACAATGTTGGAGGCATCGCGTGGCTAAAACACCTTGATATCGTCCAAAAATGATGACATGAACCTGTTGGTTCCCCTAAAGCAATGATTAATTCTTGATTTTAAAATTAGTTAACTGGACTTGCAGCTGTTATTTTGTGCCCATGTGGCTGGACACCACACAGCACGACCAACCCGATCGAACCGTTATACCTGGGATTTCTATCGGCTAATGTGTCTCTCAGGGTTTGAAAATGGGCCAACAACTAGTGTAATGTGGGCTGGACGTTAGACTAAGGAAATGAAGAAGGGAGGGTCAGTGGAGACACCAGAGCTGAGCCTTTCATTCAGTGGCATCAATAGAAAGAAAAAAGGCCGGAAGAGACGATAAAGACGATAATTAAAATGAGGTTGATAGGTTTAATTTATCATACGATTAATTTATTTATCGTTTATCGCGACAGGCCTACCTCATAGTTCCTTTTTCATCAAATTACTCAAAAACAAATGTTTTAAATCAGAATTTTTCCAAGAGAAAAGCAAACTTAAACTTAAAATGATTATCTTTGTCTTAGCTATTCCTCCCAGGTGATGGCAGATTTTGCGCAGATCGATATGGAAATAGAGTAAAA
Source organism: Poecilia picta (assembly GCA_033032245.1). Taxonomy (NCBI): domain Eukaryota; kingdom Metazoa; phylum Chordata; class Actinopteri; order Cyprinodontiformes; family Poeciliidae; genus Poecilia; species Poecilia picta. The sequence goes on along the minus strand of CM065365.1, from coordinate 28,841,517 downwards.
GCAAATCATCACAAATGAATGACATGAAAGCACTCTGGGATGTTGCACAAGCTGTTTTCCACAGAGTTGAACCACAGCCACTGTCAGCAGTGTTCAAAACATCCATTCACACTTACAGTGGCTGCAGAAACAAACGCTTACAAAGATAAACAACGAAACGATCCGCAGGTCGGCATCAAGGCTTCACAAAGCGACTCACATCTGTGTTTCACTCATGTTGGTTTCTCCATTTGCAAGGTAAAGACATTAAAGCGTTAGATTTTTTTCAAAAACAAGCCTGAACCCGGACTGCTTTCCCCATCTGGAAGCAGTAGAGGGCTTGTCTAAAAGATAAAAATGATATGAACGGCTGCTGGCAACTCAAATGTCCAGCCTGGGATCAATTACATAGACAGGACTGGGAGAAAGAGGCGAAGTACAGATTCTATATCGACCACAAACACCCACACAACTTTTAAAAAAAAAAAAAACCTGGTTGGTGCCTGATCTGATCTGGTCCTGGTGTCTGGTTGTGGATTGGCTGGGACAGCATGCTGCCACATTCCCACCCGACTCGCACTCGGCGTTTAACAAGCGACTGATGGCGGATCCAGATGAGGCCGCCGTCGGCCAGCTGCTCTGGAGGGATTTCTGCAGGGAGCAATTGGATAAGCTGGCTGCCTATTATCCAGGTCAGATTTACACTGCGGGGCTGCACTGTGGTGCAGTTGGTAGAGCTGTTGCCTTGCAGCAAGAAGGTTCTGGGTTTGATTCCCGGCCCCAGTCTTTCTGCATGGAGTTTGCATGTTCTCCCTGTGCATGGTGGGTTTTCTCCAGGTACTCCGGTTTCCTCCCACAGTCCAAAAACATGACTGTCAGGTTGATTGGCCTCTACAAATTCTCCCTAGGTGTGAGTGTGTGTGCACAGTAAAAATGCCAGTGTTGAATTGACACCCAAAAGTGTCTATATGTGTCCAAGTCAGCTGGTGTTAAAGTAACACTTTTGAAAGTGTTAAAAGATTGACACCCATATTTTTGTTAAGTTAACATTGGTCTATAATACTGAAATGGGTTTAAGAAAAGTTAAACTTTCCATTTCTGTGTATTGGTTTGAATATTTTCCACTGGATTTGAATGATATTGACACCTTGTGGGTCAATTATTTACTTTTTTAACACCACATTGTGTTTCGTGATCAACACTACACTGGTGTTACTTTTAATATATTATAACACTAACACCATTGTAAATCTTAATGTGACACTCTGTAATGTTGAATTTAACACCAGCTGACTTGGACACATATAGACACTTTTGGGTGTTAATTCAACACTGGCATTTTTACTGTGTGCATAATTGTGTGTTTCTGTGTTGCCCTGCGACAGACTGGCGACCTGTCCAGGGTGACCCCTGACCCCGCCTCTCGCCCAGAACATTAGCTGGAGAGGAACCAGCAACCCCCCCCCGACCCCACCAAGGGACAAGGGTGTTAGAAAATGGATGGACGGATTTACACTGCAGCAAAGACAGAGTTATCAATCAAATTAATCAAGTTTTATTTGTATAGCACATTTCAGCAGCAAGGCATTTCAAAGTGCTTTACATAATCAAAATAAAAACAGTATTTGACATTAAAATAAACAGTGTGGAAGAGAAAAGAATTTTTAAAAAGAAACAGTGAGAAAGAGAATTAAAAAGAAATTTAAAAATAAAGCAAAACATTAAAGAGATTTTAAAAAAGCTTTTAGTTAAAACACTGGATTCTCAAACCTCAGAGTTTTAGTTAAATACTTTATTATACTTACTGCAAAAACAGAAAATATCACAAGGAGTTTTTGGACTAGTTTCTTCTCCAAATATCTCAACACCTTTGAAATAAGACAAAACTAACTTACAAGTATTTTTTCAGGAAGATAAAGGAGCTTATTTTAAGTCGATAACTACATAATATCAATTTTTGAAAACAAAATACTAGTTTTGATTAGATTGGATTTGACTTGATTTTTTTACAATGTTAAGCACATTATTCACTGCAAAAACACAAAATCTTACCAGGTATTTTTGTTTAGTTTCTTGTCAAAATATTTTATTACACTTGAAATAAGACAAAACTAACTTACAAGTAACTTTTAGGCAAAATATGGGAGACTGTTTTAAGAAAATAATTAATTGATATTGATACAAATACAAATTTGATTAGATTAGGTAAGATTTCTTGTTTTAGCAGCGTTAAATACGTGATTCACAGCAAAAACACAAAATCTTCATTAATTTTGACTACTTTCTAGAACAAATATCTTAGTACACTTGAAATAAGACAAAACTAACTTACAAGTCACTTTCCAGTAAGCTACAAGAGCTTGTTTTAAATTAGTAATTCCTTGATATGAATGAAAAAGTCCTAGTTCCACTATTTCCACTATTTCACTTACATTAAGACTTTTTCCCTGTTATAAGTGAAATAATCTGCCAGTGGAACTAGAACGTTTTGTCAGCATTAAGGAATTTACTTACAAAAAGCTCCTATATCTTGTTGAAAAGTTTCTTGTAAGTTAGTTTTGTCTTATTTCAAGTTTACTGAGACATTTACACCTGGCATGATTTTGTGTTTTTGCAGTGCACCCTATATTTATATTTGGTGTCTACATATTCTGAGCATCTCTGCACCACTAGACACATCTGCCTCGCAGTCGTAACGAAATGCATCATGGGACGTTGAAGGCCCAGAAGGAGGAGGGTCAGGCTGGAATGAATATGAATAAAGTAAAAACAGACAGGCGGACCAGGAGGGGCGAGAGTGGGACCGAGACAAAGGAATTTAATAAGATCCAGACCTCTTTGAGCTCTGACTGCTTTAAAAGACGACTCTGCCGTACAGCTACGCTCTCCGTCTCCCTGCGGGGCCCGAGCTGGCGGCCGCGGCTTTGTGAAAGGTCAAAACGACATAACCGATTCATAAATGGAGCTGGACTTCACCTCGAGTGGCCCCAGTAAACTTCACAGCTCTGTGTCTGCCCAGAGAAAAGGGTTATGTTTTCTCATGTGGACATTATTTTCCACCAGATTATTATGAAGTGAAATTAGAAACTACACCTAAAAACGACCTGAAGGTTTAATTTGTTGTAAGACAATGGAGAAAAATAATGGCTTTTCATGCCCAAAAATGTAGCAATTTTTCATTTGTAGTGAAAAATCAGTTTATTGATTGTCTCAGTCCTGTAGCCTGTCTACGGAACTACATCGGTGGCATGAAGGTTGTTCAAAAGGGAAAATATTGAAAGTGTAAAAAAAAATTAACCTGAAAAAAACTGATTTGAAACGGAAAAAATATTTGAAAGATAAAATAATAGAATCTGGAAAATGTTTTAAACCGAAAAAAATTATATATTTGAAACTGAAAAAAAGTTAACTAAGAAAATAAATTTAAGTGGGCTGTACAGTGGTGCAGTTGGTGGAGCTGTTGCCTTGCAGAAAGAAGGTTCTGGGTTCAATCCCTGGCCCCGGTCTTTCTGCATGGAGTTTGCATGTTCTCCCTGTGCATGGTGGGTTTTCTCCAGGTACTCCGGTTTCCTCCCACAGTCCAAAAACATGACTGTCAGGTTAACTGGCCTCTCCAAATTGCCCCCAGGTGTGAATGTGTGTCTCTGTGTTGCCCTGCGACAGACTGGCGACCTGCCCAGGGTGACCCCTGACCCCGCCTCTCACCCAGAACATCAGCTGGAGGTTGGCACCAGCACACCCCCCCCCCCCCCCCCCCCCGACCCCACCAAGGGACAAGGATGCAAAGAAAATGGATGGATGGAGTAAATTGAAGCTGAAAAAAGTTTTGATACTGGTAAGAAATTATTTGAAACTAAAGAGAAAAGATTTGAATCTGAAAAACAAGTTTTATGCTGAAAATACTAAACCGAAGCATAAAAATAACTTGAATCTAAAAGGTAGTTTTAATTTTTTTTTCAGTTTCAAAACTTTTTTTCAGATTCAAATCGTTCTTTTTTTTTCTTTTTTCTTTCTTTTTAAATCTAACTTTTTGGCCCTAATTTAGTTCCATAGTTGACTTCACACACCCAGGTTCTCTGGTTTTATCAGAGCTGCTGCTGGTTGACAGAAACATTGACAGCTGTCAGTCTGTTGTTGCCATGGCAACCTCCAACTGTCAAGCGCAGCGTAACAGATCTTACCGATAAATACCAGAAAACATTTTGACAACGTGAAATGAATTTGAAGAATAAAAAAAGACTTTTTTTTTTTTTATAACAACTTTACATCTATAATGTTGTAAACACAAAACCCTGTTGTCTTAGTTTTGGGGGTTTTCAATTGCAAACAAGACCAAGTAAAAGACTTTTTACCAGTTTAAATAATCTACTGGTAGTACTTTTTCATCATTATTAAGGACTTTAAATAAGCTCCAATCTTTCTGATAAGTTACTTTTAAGTTTTTTTTGTCTTATTTCAAGTGTACTACTACATACTGGCACTAGAAATTGAACTTCTTGGTATCGAGATGTTGTGATTTTGCAGTGAATTCTTCATTATTAAGCTAATTTGTTTTTCTTGACTGATTTCATTTAAATGTGTAAAACAGCGTAAAAACCTGAAACCCCTCACACATTATTTTTCATCTTTAAGGAAAACACTGAAATAGGTTTTTCTACTTTCATTTTCTGACGTTTTGGTGAAAAATAGCGAGCTTCATTAAAATTCATCAGAGAAACTTTACTGCCATCTACTGGCAGTTCTATTTCTCTACAATCAAATGTCTGCAGTTTCCTTTCCCCTGTATTTGTTGACATTTACTGCATTATTTTTTTTTACAATTCCCAAACGCTTTTTTTTTTTTTTACAGATTTGTTTTATTTAGAAATGGTAAAATTTAGTTAAATAAGAAACCAACACTGGCAAGTCTGTGTGTTTATGTATGGTGTAAGGAGTAAAGGAAATGATTTCATTAAAATGCACCATTGACAGTCCAAAATTCTTCATATCCCTGCTAGATATAGATTTTACTTTTCTCAGACAGTGATTTAAAAAGTGAACTTTGTCTCCCCCTGTGTCTGACTTTAGTGATGCAGCTTCTGCCTGCAGTGATCTAACATGGCAGATCACTAAAATATTACAGAGGGTTGAGCTGTTATTTAGAACTACTTGCTGAATGGAGTAAGTCAATGACAGACAACATTCATACCTGACATATGGTCATCTCTATAGTTCCAACTATGGCAAACACTCAGTTAAAACAGAATATAGAATATACACAGTCCAGTCACATTAATGTGACCATCTGTCAAAAGCCAGAATAACCACCTTTCGCAGAGCGAACTGCTACGAGACGTGCAGGAAGAGAGTCACTTAGGTCCCCGAAGGTCTTCTCTGGGATGTTGAGCCATGCCGACTCTAATGCCGTGGCCAGCTGCGCTAGATTACGCGGTTGAGGATCCATGGCGCGAACAACTCGATCGAGATGGTCCCACAGATGCTCGATTGGGTTTAAGTCAGGTGAGTTTGCTGGCCAGGGGAGGACGGTAAACTCATCCTGGTGCTCTTCGAACCACGCACGTACACTGGCAGCTGTATGGCACCTCGCATTGTCCTGCTGGAAGATGCCATCATCCTGAGGAAAAACAATGCGCATGTAGGGGTGGACATGGTCCGCAAGGACAGATGCGTACTTGTATTGATCCATCGTGCCTTCCACAATAATCAGTGAACCCAGAGAATGCCAGGAAAACATTCCCCAGACCATAATGCTCCCGCCTCCAGCTTGGACCGTTCCTGCAATGGTTGCAGGGTGGTTCCTTTCAGAGGTTTCACGCCTTATACGCCAACGTCCATCTGTCCGATGGAGCATAAAACGCGATTCATCTGAAAACGCTACCTGTCGCCACTCAGTGGACGTCCAGCTGCTGTACTGGCGTGCAAATTCTAGCCTTCGTCGTCGATGAACACCAGTCAGCATAGGTGCACGAACCAGTCGTCTGCTTCGGAGGCCCAGACGCAGCAATGTTCGCTGAATAGTGGTTTGGGAGACACTTGTGGTAGCCCCTTGGTTCATTTTAGTGGTCAGTTGCTCAACGGTAGCCCGTCTATCTGCCCGAACGCATCTCCGCAACCGTCGTTCGCCTCTGTCATCTATGGCCCGTGGTGCACCACATTTGCCACGTCGTTGATTTTGGACAGTCCCATTTTGCCATGCACGGTACACTTTTACCACGGCGGCACGCGAACAGTTCACAAACTCAGCCGTTTCGGAAATGCTTCCACCCTTGGCCCGAAAGCCAATGATCATGCCCTTTTGGACGTCGGATAAATCGCTTCGTTTCTGCATTACGCCAACGATTGAAATGTTTTCCGAAGCCCACACACACCCTTTATATACGCTCAACTGCACTGTGCTGCCACCTGCCTTCTGTGATTGGTTATTTAACTCTGAAGTGGAAAGTACGTGGTGGTCACATTAATGTGACTGGACTGTGTATTTACTCAACAATAAACCAAGTTGCAAAGCTGTAATTAAATGAGAAAAGTACTGTAGTTAAATGGTTTTTTTGGAAAATGATGTGACTTATTGGTAGATCCAAAACATATAAATTTGGAAATAATAAAAATTGTTTTTGTCAATAAAGCAAAACTATTTTTTATTTGCTGCACCTGGGGAAGAGAGCAGGTAGGGGCAAATCAATAACATCTAAAATGGGAGCCATCTTTTCTGCTAGTGCTAGGCATGTTTGGTTGTTTTTACCCAGAATGCCATGCGCTGTAGTCCACTTCCTGCTATTGGAGCCGTCTAGCTCTGGTCCGTCTACAAACCTGTCTTGGTTTAGTTGAAGTGAACTCTGGCTCGGTTTGAATGCATTGGTGAACGCCAAACGAACCGGAGACCGCTCCATAAGCAGGAAGTGGACTTAAACGCAAGGCATTCTGGGTAAACGCAACCAAATCAAACATGGGAGAAAAGACAAAAGAGAAATCCCACAACCCCTAAATCAGTGGTTCTTAACCTGGGTTCGATTGAACCCCAGCGGTTCGGTGAGTCGGTCTCAGGGGTTCGGCGGAGCCTCTGAGGTAAAGACTCACTTGTGTAAAGTCGTGATGACGCCCGATTGGCCATCACTTGCTGCAGAGGATCACGTTACATTGCTTAGCCAATCAGAGGATCACGTTACATTGCTTAGCCAATCAGAGGATCATGTTGCATTGCTTAGCCAATCAGAGGATCACGTTACATTGCTTAGCCAATCAGAGCTGAGCTCTGATTGGAGGAGCTTCACTCTCAGCAGGGATTTGAACTTGTCTTTAATTACTTCAGCAAAGCTCACAGTTTTTACCAAATTCTCTAGTCTAAATCTGCTCCTTAGTCGCGTCTTTTCGGGGTTGGTACTGCCTCTAGTGGCGTGGGGTGGTAACACAGCTAATACATTACTAAATCAGAAAACCACACAGTATTGTGTGTGTCGGTGGGGGGGTTGGAATAAGAAGGGTTCAGTGAATGCGCATATGCAACTGGGGGGCTCGGTACCTCAAAAAAGGTTAAGAACCGCTGATCTAAAATCTGACGCCACTTTGTGTTTGCAGTTTGTGAAGAAGGAAGTTGCGCTCAGTCTTCTTCAGAGGTTTCTGTGTCGTTTCCGTCAGTGGTTCTTAATGCAGCGCCCCCACAGGTGAGGAGCGGAACAGGTTTTTCAAAAGGTTCGGTTTACTTGAACCCCAGCAGCTGAAAATGCAACAAATGTAGCAACTTCTACCAGACTGTGAATAATGTCTTAATGTCTGCAAACCTCAATGAAGTGCAGCAGACCAGATTTCCTCCACAAAGGGATGAAAAACGTCAGACTGAGAACATCTGCTGAGAGCTGAAAGGTGGCTCCACAAACTCCTGAATCACAGGGTGGAGCAGGAATTTCCCACGACTGGCAGACAGTGACTGGAAACTGAAGAAGACATTTGAACTTGGCCTCCAAGTCATTCTGCCTCACGCCTCTGCTGCATCCTAGATGAGACAAACGGCAAAAACAAGCGTGAGACAGTGAATGAGAACATGAAGGACGGACGGTTCTGCTGCTCATTTTAACCAGAAATTCACCAGAAACAGAGACACACTTAAAGTTTCAGGAACTTTATATTGAAAGAAAATCATTTATTATGTTTTTTGTTTTCCTTTCGTCTGATTTTATTTAGTAAATATGTTATTTATATGAATTATTTTTATTACCAACTTTTGCATAACTTCATATTTTGGTCCATCTGATGATGTAACTTTTCAATATAAAATAATTTATGTTTTGATCAGTTGCTCATTACTTGAGTCCCCATTTTTAACAAATACTGTTTTACTATTGAGTCATTTTTTACTTTAGTAAAGATAAGTTGAATTAGTGCTACTCTGCTGTACAATTTTTGGGTACTCTACCCGCTTCTACTGCTTGTATGTGCTGCACAATGGCTGCTGGAAAATATGAGTGTTTTGTTGTTGACTTACCATCCAGAAACCATTTTCTGCATTTTTGTTTCTTGTGCAGGAGGCTCCACTTCTGCTTTTCAAAGACAGTCGGTTGTATAATCTTAGATCTATTTGCAGGCTTTCACACACAGGTGAGTGTATACGTTGAGTTGGGAGCCGTGGCCAGAAGCGAAAAGGATTCAAAGTGACAAGAGACCAGAAACCACCTGCTGCATTTTTGTTTCTTGTGCAGGAGGCTCCACTTCTGCTTTTCAAAGACAAACGGTTGAATGAAACAGCTCAAAACAGGCAGAACTGAGCAGACTGAAATCTGGACGGTTCTGCTGCTGCGTGGAGACAGAGTTGACCACATTCCTGTCTGGTGAAGCACATCCTCTCTGAAACGCCGCAGTCCTGCCACATCTGCTGGCAGAGGACCAGGCGGCTGGAAAATGTGAGCCGTTTGAAAAACAGAATGTTTTGGAGTTGGGCCTTCATCTCTTATCTGGTTTGGTAAAAGCTTTCAGGTAGCGCGGTCCGTTCGGTCGACTTCTTGCGGTTTCTCCTTCATCTCTGGCAGCAGATAAGAGGTCAGGATCAGAGCCAGAAAGCCGAGGCTGTTCCACAGACTGCGAACTGTTGGCAGCGCTGGCAGAACAGGTGGGACCTCTGAGCGCGCCTGTAATTAGATCAGTCGTTACCACAGTGGCATTGTTGAAAGCTCAGGTAACCTCTAATTTCTGGGGACCACCAGTATGGGGACATGTTGCTAAGGTTTAAAGGTGACAGATCATGCAAAATGCACGTTTTTATACTTGCGTCTGGGTCTCACTTGCTTCTAAAAACGGTTACTTGGCTGTAAGTCTGGGAACCTAAGGCTGCTGCTGCACATTGCATCTTGTCAAATGACGTTAAAATCATCAATACACATCAAATATGCTGGTCAATATTTCATATCGTTCAAAGACAATTCTAAACGGGTGAATTTTTAGCCTTGGTTTAAAGGAAATCAGTGTTTCTGGATTCTCTACGCACCATCAGTAACTTTACTGAATGAAGAAAAAACTTATTTTAACAAGAAATTCACCAGAAACAGAGACACACTTAAAGTTTCAGGAATTTTAAATTGAAAGAAAATCATTTATAATGGTTTTTTTTGTCCTTTTGCCTGATTTTATTTAGTAAATATGTTATTTTCTCCCATGATTGTTTTGGTTGTGTTTACCCAGAATTATTTTCATTTCCAACATTTAAATAACTTCATATTTTGGTCCATCTGATGATGTAACTTTTCAGTAGTAAATAATTGATGTTTTGATCAGTTGCTTGAGACCCCATTTTTAACAAATACTCTTTTACTATTGAGTCATTTCTTGGACGGCTACTTTTTACTTGTGTAAAGATAAGTTGAATTAGTGCTACTCTTCTGTACAATTTTTGGGTACTCTACCCACTTCTACCGCTTGTATGTACTGCACAATGGCTGCTGGAAAACATGAGTGTTTTGTTGTTGACTTACCATCCAGAAACCATTTTCTGCATTTTTGTTTCTTGTGCAGGAGGCTCCACTTCTGCTTTTCAAAGACAATCGGTTGTATAATCTTAGATCTATTTGCAGGCTTTCACACACAGGTGAGTGTATACGTTGAGTTGGGGGCCGTGGCCAGAAGCGAAAAGGAGTTAAAGAGACCAGAAACCACCTGATGCATTTTTGTTGCTTGTGCAGGAGGCTCCACTTCTCCTTTTCAAAGACAAACGGTTGAATAAAACAGCTCAAAACAGGCAGAACTGAGCAGACTGAAATCTCATCATCTAAGAATTATTTTGTGCCAAAAAATTGTAATAAACTTGTTTTGAATTTCCCACAGACTTCTAACAGGTCACCTTTAACAGAGGATGATTTAGGATGAGAAAAATAATCTGCGCTGGTTTCCAGTGAGAATGTGTGTTTCCACTTACGGCCTAACGAGACTCTGATTTCGCTCCATTTTTCCTTCACTGACAGAAACTGCTGTCCGACCTCTTTGTTTTTCTTTCTCACGAGAATGGCTTGGCCGTTCTCCAGTAGTGTAGGCTTCCTCTGACTTTAAAGACCGGCACAACTCGGTTCCTCCCCACACTCGGCCGCGGAGTGACGGACCACACATTGAGCAGGTGAAGGCTGGTTTTCCTCTGCTGCGCAGACTAGCATCTTGCATCCCAGCCAGAGTAACATAATTTCAGCCGGGCAAACAGCCATGCAGACGTTTTGGTCTCGTGAAAAACACAGAAGCATCCTCCTCCTCCATCCTCCTCTTCCTCCCCCACCAACCTTGCCATGTCAGCCTTGACTGCAGAGCAAAGACACAGCTGACTGGCCTTGGGACAAGGGAGGCAGGAAGGGGCCTCTTCCCGTCACAGAGCCCCAGGAGCACAAAATATTGTTTAGGACATGTTTTACGTTTGCTTATGCTTTTCTCAGAAGTCTGGGTCAGGATTGAAAGGAAACAAAAATGCAATTTATGTATAAAGAGGCAGTAGTGTGTGTTTTCCAGCCACAAAGGGCCATTTTATAGCAACTCTGTTACCCACACATGAGTTAAAGGAGATTTAACCTCTGCCATTTTTTACATATTTGTTAAAACCATCAAAATGTTTTGATATTTTAACATGAGACGGATAATCAGAAAAAATCAATTTCTCCTTCATCCTTTTGTCCATCCATCTATCCATCCGTTTTCTTACACCCTTGTCCCTTAATGGGGTCAGGAGGGTTGCTGGTTCCTCTCCAGCTAATGTTCTGGGCAGGAGGCGGAGTCGCCCTGGGCAGATCGCCAGTCTGTCGCAGGGCAACACAGAGACACACAGGACAGACAACCATCCACACTCACACTCACACCTAGGGACAATTTAGACTGACCAATTAACCTGACAGTCATGTTTTTGGACTGTGGGAGGAAACCGGAGAACCTGGAGTATTCCATCCTTTTGTGAAGGATGGAATACGTTCTTTGTCAGAAACAACCAATCAGAACCAGGGGAGGGTCCTATGTCTGTCAATCACCCTTGTGTATGCGTCGCTCACATTCTCCCCCTGTCTTTCTGTTATGCTCAAGCTTCTTCCTGAAAGCTAAGGCTAGTTAGCATGGCCACTGATGATGACAGAGATTTTGTCTCATGTTTTTTTATTAAAACTTTATTATTCTGCCTTGTTTTTACTGTCTTACATTCAGTAAATCCTGCAGCAGGAGTTTGAGTCCAGCTTGTGAAGGACTCGGCGGAGGGAGGAGTATTTTTTACAGCGTGCTGGTTGAAGCGTGGCTCACAGCGGTCCGGTTTGGGCATTTAAAAACCACAGGACAACACACGGTCTGGCTGCTTCCCCCTCTGCTGAAACTGAGCGCAGGTCCGTGTCAGGCAGCGTTTGCACAGTCCTGGCTGAGCTGACCTGCAAAGAGCCAGATGAGGATCGGGGTTTAAGCACCGCAGAGGCCTTCTGCAAACAACATGTGGAAAGGCTTTGGTGGCTAATGTAGCGTGGAGTATTTATGTACTGAGCAGAGACCTGACCACTGTCCGTCAGGATCCAGGCAGCAGTTAGGCTGCGTTCAGCTCTGACCTCTGCAGTGATCTCCTCTGGAGCGCCTTGTCCTGCCAGTCCGCTGCCCCGACGGGACGCGCAGGCTGCTCCAGGGTCAGCTGGTTGGTCCACAGCAGCTCAAACCAACAATCCTCACACTGCAGGGGGTCTCTCATTGTTTTCCAGCTGAGACCAAGGAACAGGAACATGCATTAACCCATACATGGACTTAAAGGTGACCTGCTATGACCTTGGACAGGTTACGATACGTCTATGGCCGTGGTTCTGGTTGGTACCGAACCCACCAGTTTGATATACGCATTCACTGAACCTTGTAGTGATAAATAAAATATGATTCCCCCCTCCCCCAAATTCAAGACATAGGGGTGAGTCTAGTTGGGTCATCAACTCTAGTTGGGTCACCCCAAGATCACCAAGTCATCTTAAAAGGTAGAGTCTCTGAGAACAATTCTTCAAAATATAGTCAGTGTTTTCAGCAAAGTTGATCTGACTGTCCAGGAACGAGCCAAGGTTTTTAAAATGTACCACAGTTTCAACAGGTTGGCCATCGAGAGAAACTGGAACCACTTTAAGGTTTAGATCATTTAATTGGCTCTACATTCTTAAGAGAATAAGAAATTAATAATTAATAAGACTTTGTGGCTTTCTGATTTAGTAATGTAATTATATTAGTTGTTACCACCCCCTCGCCACTAGAGGCAGCACCAACCCCGAAAAGATGGAACTAAGGAGCAGATTTAGAAGAACAGGAGTTCAGCTTAGGTTACTACGTAATGGGGCAGTCATACTTCTCAATTCATATATCTGTTGTTTTTAAAGTTTTACCACTAACTCTTAGTGTTCAGTAGCACTAGTGCTCTTCTTTGCTACAGTTAGCATAGCTTTAGCTAAGAACCTTTAGCTTTAGTTGATTTGTTTTTGCTTTATGGGGTTAGAGAGATGTTTTAAAGTCTAAAAACTACTGAATACTTTCAATGATTCACTCTAACTTCCATCACAGATGGATGGATAAAGTAAAAAGCAGCTTTAAATTAATTTTATTTCTACAGCCAGCGGACTAATTTCACTGTCACTTCTTCTGTTCAAGCTATTAATGCTGCGGCTTTCTGTTATTATCCAATTTATCTCCACTTTGTGATATTGACAAGCTAATTGTTGAGATGTTTCCATGAAACCAGAAAAAAAAAGCATTCACCAGTGTTTTGGTGAAATTACTGTTGAGTTTCCCAGTGGCGTAATGGGAATGTCAAACATAGTTTAACTCCTTTGTGTTCTTGGGATGACACATTTGGTGTGTAATTCACAAGCACGCTTCTGAATTGGAAATATACATATAATTCTGGTTGGCAGGCTGTTTATTCAAATCGCAGATGTAGAAAACGTGACGATACAGCAGAGTTTGTCCATGAGGTCTATGGTTCTGCAGGTTAAAACGGCTCATGAGATGTTGATTTAAGACATTTCAGAATAAAATAATACTTTATTTTAATAATCTAAACAAGCTAAAGTTCTGAGAGCTGTTTACCATTGAGATAAACTTTTCCTGAGCATGAAATTTCACAGTGTGCCTTCTTCCACACATTCTCCTTGCATTTTCCTTCCAGTGTTTGAAGTGACAGCGCTGGAATCCACAGTTGTTTTGAAATTGTTCCAAGAGACATTCCTGGCTGTGCGGCAGAGGCTTGGGAAAATTATCCTCTTTCTGCTATCTGAACTGAGCTCATTAGATTAGATTTAAGCTGTGTTGATCAAGCAAAAGGGTTCTGTCTGAAAAACCATTTATGTTGGAAACATAAATTAAATCTTTGACTAATTGAATATGGCTGCATACAGTGTTACTTTTTCATTCATATATCTGTTATTTTTAAAGATTTACCACTAACTTTTTAGCCATTTTGCGTCTAAACCATGAATGTCCGACTTACCCAGCCTTGCAAGAACAATAGGCGTCAGTGATCTTGTCCACAGCTATATTTATGCTGAGGATCTGCTGTGTTCCTCATCGACCGGTAGCATTTAGCTGCGACAAGCACAATGTTGGAGTAGCGATAATACGTCCTTAGATTTACACCATAAAATTTAAAGGTGAACATTCAGTGAAGACATGAAGACTGGTTCAATCCAGTGTGCTAATCTGAAAGGTAACATTTTTAATGCTGAGTTTTCTACCAACAACTAACAACAGAGTTTGTTTTTAGGCTATAATTAGAATTTATAATTTATCTTATCTTAGCCCTTTTAAGGTTAAATGGAACCTACGTTTCATGCTATGACCAACTATGTCACTTAATTATTATAAGGCGTCATGATGGACGTCGGAAGTGAAGATCGGGAGTATGGGCCTTACCATAGGGGCCGCGTTTCATTGACTAATGCCCATTTTACGTCACAGTGCAGCTACCACGTGCGTGACAGTCTCACAAACACAAGCTACAGTAGTAAACTCATGCTAATGTACATTGTGGACTAACAGACCGGCAGAAAGTTTTTGTGTCAGGACTCGAAAAAGGATGGTTCTAAAATTCACAGATTTCTAAAATCTGAAGCGGAAAGTCTTGCTTGGATCAAAGCTTGTGAACGACTGAATTTGCAGCTCAACCGTCGTAGGATCAATACGAACAAAGGATTGTCTGCTGGTGTAAGTATTATTGCTTTGCTTTCTTTGTGTTCAGTGAATGAAAAAAAGAAAGTCAATAATAAACACATCCATTATTAAAACCTTTTAGCCACGTACAGCATAATGGCAGCACCGATACAACTTCTACACCTTGAAGCCTGTCTGTTACAGCCTTATGTTATCTGAACAGATCAATATGCAATGTGTTCCGTATCTGACATGTATTAAAGATTTTATTTCACCTGAAAAGGCTTTTTACTAAACTGTAATCGCATTAGCCATGCTAATTGTGTTAGCCACTGAGTACAATGTATCAGGCCTAGACACATTTGAACATTTGCCAACAGAAATCCCCCTCTAAACCATGAATGTCCGACTTACCCAGCCTTGCAACAACAATAGGCGTCAGTGATCTTGTCCACAGCTATATTGATGCTGAGGGTCTGAGGATCTGCTGTTTTCCTCATCGACCGGTAGCATTTAGCTGCGACATGCACAATGTTGGAGGCATCGCGTGGCTAAAACACCTTGATATCGTCCAAAAATGATGACATGAACCTGTTGGTTCCCCTAAAGCAATGATTAATTCTTGATTTTAAAATTAGTTAACTGGACTTGCAGCTGTTATTTTGTGCCCATGTGGCTGGACACCACACAGCACGACCAACCCGATCGAACCGTTATACCTGGGATTTCTATCGGCTAATGTGTCTCTCAGGGTTTGAAAATGGGCCAACAACTAGTGTAATGTGGGCTGGACGTTAGACTAAGGAAATGAAGAAGGGAGGGTCAGTGGAGACACCAGAGCTGAGCCTTTCATTCAGTGGCATCAATAGAAAGAAAAAAGGCCGGAAGAGACGATAAAGACGATAATTAAAATGAGGTTGATAGGTTTAATTTATCATACGATTAATTTATTTATCGTTTATCGCGACAGGCCTACCTCATAGTTCCTTTTTCATCAAATTACTCAAAAACAAATGTTTTAAATCAGAATTTTTCCAAGAGAAAAGCAAACTTAAACTTAAAATGATTATCTTTGTCTTAGCTATTCCTCCCAGGTGATGGCAGATTTTGCGCAGATCGATATGGAAATAGAGTAAAAGCAAATCATCACAAATGAATGACATGAAAGCACTCTGGGATGTTGCACAAGCTGTTTTCCACAGAGTTGAACCACAGCCACTGTCAGCAGTGTTCAAAACATCCATTCACACTTACAGTGGCTGCAGAAACAAACGCTTACAAAGATAAACAACGAAACGATCCGCAGGTCGGCATCAAGGCTTCACAAAGCGACTCACATCTGTGTTTCACTCATGTTGGTTTCTCCATTTGCAAGGTAAAGACATTAAAGCGTTAGATTTTTTTCAAAAACAAGCCTGAACCCGGACTGCTTTCCCCATCTGGAAGCAGTAGAGGGCTTGTCTAAAAGATAAAAATGATATGAACGGCTGCTGGCAACTCAAATGTCCAGCCTGGGATCAATTACATAGACAGGACTGGGAGAAAGAGGCGGAAGTACAGATTCTATATCGACCACAAACACCCACACAACTTTTAAAAAAAAAAAAACCTGGTTGGTGCCTGATCTGATCTGGTCCTGGTGTCTGGTTGTGGATTGGACTGGGACAGCATGCTGCCACATTCCCACCCGACTCGCACTCGGCGTTTAACAAGCGACTGATGGCGGATCCAGATGAGGCCGCCGTCGGCCAGCTGCTCTGGAGGGATTTCTGCAGGGAGCAATTGGATAAGCTGGCTGCCTATTATCCAGGTCAGATTTACACTGCGGGGCTGCACTGTGGTGCAGTTGGTAGAGCTGTTGCCTTGCAGCAAGAAGGTTCTGGGTTTGATTCCCGGCCCCAGTCTTTCTGCATGGAGTTTGCATGTTCTCCCTGTGCATGGTGGGTTTTCTCCAGGTACTCCGGTTTCCTCCCACAGTCCAAAAACATGACTGTCAGGTTGATTGGCCTCTACAAATTCTCCCTAGGTGTGAGTGTGTGTGCACAGTAAAAATGCCAGTGTTGAATTGACACCCAAAAGTGTCTATATGTGTCCAAGTCAGCTGGTGTTAAAGTAACACTTTTGAAAGTGTTAAAAGATTGACACCCATATTTTTGTTAAGTTAACATTGGTCTATAATACTGAAATGGGTTTAAGAAAAGTTAAACTTTCCATTTCTGTGTATTGGTTTGAATATTTTCCACTGGATTTGAATGATATTGACACCTTGTGGGTCAATTATTTACTTTTTTAACACCACATTGTGTTTCGTGATCAACACTACACTGGTGTTACTTTTAATATATTATAACACTAACACCATTGTAAATCTTAATGTGACACTCTGTAATGTTGAATTTAACACCAGCTGACTTGGACACATATAGACACTTTTGGGTGTTAATTCAACACTGGCATTTTTACTGTGTGCATAATTGTGTGTTTCTGTGTTGCCCTGCGACAGACTGGCGACCTGTCCAGGGTGACCCCTGACCCCGCCTCTCGCCCAGAACATTAGCTGGAGAGGAACCAGCAACCCCCCCCCGACCCCACCAAGGGACAAGGGTGTTAGAAAATGGATGGACGGATTTACACTGCAGCAAAGACAGAGTTATCAATCAAATTAATCAAGTTTTATTTGTTATAGACATTTCAGCAGCAAGGCATTTCAAAGTGCTTTACATAATCAAAATAAAAACAGTATTTGACATTAAAATAAACAGTGTGGAAGAGAAAGAGATTTTTAAAAAGAAACAGTGAGAAAGAGAATTAAAAAGAAATTTAAAAATAAAGCAAAACATTAAAGAGATTTTAAAAAAGCTTTTAGTTAAAACACTGGATTCTCAAACCTCAGAGTTTTAGTTAAATACTTTATTATACTTACTGCAAAAACAGAAAATATCACAAGGAGTTTTTGGACTAGTTTCTTCTCCAAATATCTCAACACCTTTGAAATAAGACAAAACTAACTTACAAGTATTTTTTCAGGAAGATAAAGGAGCTTATTTTAAGTCGATAACTACATAATATCAATTTTTGAAAACAAAATACTAGTTTTGATTAGATTGGATTTGACTTGATTTTTTTACAATGTTAAGCACATTATTCACTGCAAAAACACAAAATCTTACCAGGTATTTTTGTTTAGTTTCTTGTCAAAATATTTTATTACACTTGAAATAAGACAAAACTAACTTACAAGTAACTTTTAGGCAAAATATGGGAGACTGTTTTAAGAAAATAATTAATTGATATTGATACAAATACAAATTTGATTAGATTAGGTAAGATTTCTTGTTTTAGCAGCGTTAAATACGTGATTCACAGCAAAAACACAAAATCTTCATTAATTTTGACTACTTTCTAGAACAAATATCTTAGTACACTTGAAATAAGACAAAACTAACTTACAAGTCACTTTCCAGTAAGCTACAAGAGCTTGTTTTAAATTAGTAATTCCTTGATATGAATGAAAAAGTCCTAGTTCCACTATTTCCACTATTTCACTTACATTAAGACTTTTTCCCTGTTATAAGTGAAATAATCTGCCAGTGGAACTAGAACGTTTTGTCAGCATTAAGGAATTTACTTACAAAAAGCTCCTATATCTTGTTGAAAAGTTTCTTGTAAGTTAGTTTTGTCTTATTTCAAGTTTACTGAGACATTTACACCTGGCATGATTTTGTGTTTTTGCAGTGCACCCTATATTTATATTTGGTGTCTACATATTCTGAGCATCTCTGCACCACTAGACACATCTGCCTCGCAGTCGTAACGAAATGCATCATGGGACGTTGAAGGCCCAGAAGGAGGAGGGTCAGGCTGGAATGAATATGAATAAAGTAAAAACAGACAGGCGGACCAGGAGGGGCGAGAGTGGGACCGAGACAAAGGAATTTAATAAGATCCAGACCTCTTTGAGCTCTGACTGCTTTAAAAGACGACTCTGCCGTACAGCTACGCTCTCCGTCTCCCTGCGGGGCCCGAGCTGGCGGCCGCGGCTTTGTGAAAGGTCAAAACGACATAACCGATTCATAAATGGAGCTGGACTTCACCTCGAGTGGCCCCAGTAAACTTCACAGCTCTGTGTCTGCCCAGAGAAAAGGGTTATGTTTTCTCATGTGGACATTATTTTCCACCAGATTATTATGAAGTGAAATTAGAAACTACACCTAAAAAACGACCTGAAGGTTTAATTTGTTGTAAGACAATGGAGAAAAATAATGGCTTTTCATGCCCAAAAATGTAGCAATTTTTCATTTGTAGTGAAAAATCAGTTTATTGATTGTCTCAGTCCTGTAGCCTGTCTACGGAACTACATCGGTGGCATGAAGGTTGTTCAAAAGGGAAAATATTGAAAGTGTAAAAAAAAATTAACCTGAAAAAAACTGATTTGAAACGGAAAAAATATTTGAAAGATAAAATAATAGAATCTGGAAAATGTTTTAAACCGAAAAAAATTATATATTTGAAACTGAAAAAAAGTTAACTAAGAAAATAAATTTAAGTGGGCTGTACAGTGGTGCAGTTGGTGGAGCTGTTGCCTTGCAGAAAGAAGGTTCTGGGTTCAATCCCTGGCCCCGGTCTTTCTGCATGGAGTTTGCATGTTCTCCCTGTGCATGGTGGGTTTTCTCCAGGTACTCCGGTTTCCTCCCACAGTCCAAAAACATGACTGTCAGGTTAACTGGCCTCTCCAAATTGCCCCCAGGTGTGAATGTGTGTCTCTGTGTTGCCCTGCGACAGACTGGCGACCTGCCCAGGGTGACCCCTGACCCCGCCTCTCACCCAGAACATCAGCTGGAGGTTGGCACCAGCACACCCCCCCCCCCCCCCCCCCCCGACCCCACCAAGGGACAAGGATGCAAAGAAAATGGATGGATGGAGTAAATTGAAGCTGAAAAAAGTTTTGATACTGGTAAGAAATTATTTGAAACTAAAGAGAAAAGATTTGAATCTGAAAAACAAGTTTTATGCTGAAAATACTAAACCGAAGCATAAAAATAACTTGAATCTAAAAGGTAGTTTTAATTTTTTTTTCAGTTTCAAAACTTTTTTTCAGATTCAAATCGTTCTTTTTTTTTCTTTTTTCTTTCTTTTTAAATCTAACTTTTTGGCCCTAATTTAGTTCCATAGTTGACTTCACACACCCAGGTTCTCTGGTTTTATCAGAGCTGCTGCTGGTTGACAGAAACATTGACAGCTGTCAGTCTGTTGTTGCCATGGCAACCTCCAACTGTCAAGCGCAGCGTAACAGATCTTACCGATAAATACCAGAAAACATTTTGACAACGTGAAATGAATTTGAAGAATAAAAAAAGACTTTTTTTTTATAACAACTTTACATCTATAATGTTGTAAACACAAAACCCTGTTGTCTTAGTTTTGGGGGTTTTCAATTGCAAACAAGACCAAGTAAAAGACTTTTTACCAGTTTAAATAATCTACTGGTAGTACTTTTTCATCATTATTAAGGACTTTAAATAAGCTCCAATCTTTCTGATAAGTTACTTTTAAGTTTTTTTTGTCTTATTTCAAGTGTACTACTACATACTGGCACTAGAAATTGAACTTCTTGGTATCGAGATGTTGTGATTTTGCAGTGAATTCTTCATTATTAAGCTAATTTGTTTTTCTTGACTGATTTCATTTAAATGTGTAAAACAGCGTAAAAACCTGAAACCCCTCACACATTATTTTTCATCTTTAAGGAAAACACTGAAATAGGTTTTTCTACTTTCATTTTCTGACGTTTTGGTGAAAAATAGCGAGCTTCATTAAAATTCATCAGAGAAACTTTACTGCCATCTACTGGCAGTTCTATTTCTCTACAATCAAATGTCTGCAGTTTCCTTTCCCCTGTATTTGTTGACATTTACTGCATTATTTTTTTTTACAATTCCCAAACGCTTTTTTTTTTTTTACAGATTTGTTTTATTTAGAAATGGTAAAATTTAGTTAAATAAGAAACCAACACTGGCAAGTCTGTGTGTTTATGTATGGTGTAAGGAGTAAAGGAAATGATTTCATTAAAATGCACCATTGACAGTCCAAAATTCTTCATATCCCTGCTAGATATAGATTTTACTTTTCTCAGACAGTGATTTAAAAAGTGAACTTTGTCCCCCCTGTGTCTGACTTTAGTGATGCAGCTTCTGCCTGCAGTGATCTAACATGGCAGATCACTAAAATATTACAGAGGGTTGAGCTGTTATTAGAACTACTTGCTGAATGGAGTAAGTCAATGATAGACAACATTCATACCTGACATATGGTCATCTATATAGTTCCAACTATGGCAAACACTCAGTTAAAACAGAATATAGAATATAACTGGTTTAACACAATCACTGCTACACATTAGATCAGTGTTGCTATTTAAAATGAAGCTTAATGAAAATTTCAAAATAAAATCAGCTGACTGATTTTTGATAATTTTTACATCATGCAGTTGCGCTATTGGTGATTAAATAACTGGTGTTATCAAACCACTGTGACACACTGGATAAATGTGGCCATTTAAAATGACGCTTACTGAAAATTTCAAAATAAAAGCCTTGACCATTTTTAAATCATGCAGTTGCTCTATTGGTGATTAAATAACTGGTGTTACCAAACCACTGTTACACACTGGATTAGTGTTGCCATATAAATTAGACTTACGGAAAATTTCAAAATAAAAGCCTTGACCATTTTTAAATCAACTACTCTTCTTTTGGGTTTTACATGACTTGTTTAACCAAACCACTGAATTAGTGCGGTCATTTAAAATGAAGCTTACTGAAAATTTCAAAATAAAAGCCTCAATAATCCTCTCAGGTAAGTGATATTAGCTGTTGGGTTCAGCTGTTGCACTATTGCAGTGAATTAGATCAGCTATAGAACTATGGTGATGGATCTGGCAAGAGCTTCAGCCAGCAACAATTGATGATGAACAGTGTAAGACCCATCAGTTTGTGTAATACTGACTTTAAATAGGCCATTTCAACAGTGTGAGTCTGTGCACTGCCATAGGTAGAGTGATAGTATTGGCATTATATTTCTGATTATAGAACTGGCTTGTGGAAACTAGAGCAAAAACATTTTTGGACTACAATTTAACTTAGCCTAGCATTGATGCTAATATTAAGCATCAGAACACTTTTCTTACTTATTAGCAACATTTTGTATTGTGAATGGAGTAAGTAATGACAGACAACATGCTAGTGATACCAAACATGTTACTGATAGCAATCATGCTAACATTAGCATTTTGGCTAATTTCACCTTATGCATTAATTTTAACAAAATTAATGGTGCAAGTACAGCTTCATCAACATGTTTCTGACTATCCACAGGTTTTTGACTACAATTTAGCTCAGGTTAGCATTGATGCTAATATTAAGCATCAGAATATTTTTCTTAGTTATTAGCAACATTTTGTATAATGAATGGTGTAAGTAATGACAGACAACATGCTAGTGATGCTCTACATGCTACTGAGAGCAGTCATGCTAACATTAGCATTTTGGCTAATTTCAGCTTATGCAACATACTAAATGGTACGAGAAGAGCTTAGTCAACATGCTTCTGACTCCTTGCAGGTTATTTACTATATTGCAGCTTTCTTTAGCATTTTTGCTAATTTTTACTATCAGAACGCTTTATTAATCCGACGGGCACACTTTGGCATGGCCCTTCAAAATTTCTGCAGGAATTTTCTGGTTTCAATTTAAAGTTAAATGGAAATGTAGCCTATGAGAGATTTGTGCTCAACTGAGGAGATTAAGCAACTTGGAATGACATAACCTTTTTCAAAAACAAATTATTGAATCCATTTCCCTCCTAATGAAACTGGAGCTTTGGTGTTTTTTTCTGGGTGGTCTTGGGATTGTGTGGTTACTGCTTTCTGTGCAGCTCCTTGATCCAAGTTTTCTTTGCTCTCTATTCATCACCATGTTGGCCTGAATCCAAAACATGTCGTCCATCTACAGCTCAGAAACTTCCTTTCATCATGTTCTGGCCTGGGCTGTGTGCAGGGCGTCCGCCATCTTACCCAGGTCATTATTTGGGTTGAGTCTGACAGCATCTGGTGGTGATCAGAGCCGCTTAACCGCCATCTTAGTATTTACAACTAGGAAACGCTTTGGAGAAAGTAGATACTGATGGTCCTTCCTTCTTTCCTTCGTGTCTTCCTTCCTTCTTTCATTCTTTCTTTCTCTTTCTTTCTTTCTCTCTCTGTCCATTTCCTTTTTTAGTTTGTCAAAAAAGCAAAACTCCGCCTATTGTGCTCATTTCACTTTTTACAGCAGCTCCTTCTAGTGGCCTGGAGTAACATTACACCCCATAACCCAACAAAAAGGAATCAAACCGATCGATGGGTTTTCCAAGGTAAGCAGAGATCAAAAATGCTTACACTGAAAAAGAAAAGTAATTACAGTCAGAGGAACCTCTCCCTGTGCTATGAGTACCTGAAAACAAGATGGAGGTCAGCGTAGTGGGAGCAGTTTCTCTCTCCGATGATGAGGCCCTTCAGGCGTCGCCGCCATAAAAGTGTCAACCTATTAGAGTAGAATAACGTTTCTGGCATGCGGTGGCAGCACTTAAAGCACAATTTGTTCGGCCGTATTAGTAATTCACCCGCTCAGACGGACCTGGGCTGACGGCCCTTCAATTATTCATCTGGAAGCAGCTGCAAACATGGACGCCGTCATTCACACTCCTCTTTCTTTCTTTCCTTCTTTCTTTCTTTCTTCTTTCTTTCTTCGTTTCTTTCTTTCTTCATTTGTTCCTCCCTCCTCCCTTCCTTCCTTCTTTCTTCCCTCCCTCCCTCCACCTCTCCCTCCCTCCCATCCTTCTTTTTTCCTTTTTTCCTTCCTGCATGCTCTCTCCCTTCCTTCCTTCTTTCCTTCCTTCCTCTTTCTTTCCTCCCTCCGTCCCTCCCATCCATTCCTCTTTCCTTCCTTCCTTCCTGCATGCTTCCTCTTTCCTTCTCCTTCCTTCTCCTCCTCATCTCTTCTTCCTTCCTTCCTCCCATCCTCCTCCTTCCTTTCCTTCTTTCCTTCCCTCCGTCCCTCCCATCCATTCTTCTTTCATTCCTCCCTCCCTCCTTTCCTCCCCTCCTCCCTCCTCTCCTTCCTCCCTCCTTTCATTCCTTCCTCCCTCCCTCCCTCCCTCCCTCCCTCCTTTCCTTCCTCCCTCCTCCCTCCTCCCTCCCTTCCTTCCTCCCTCCCTCGTTCATCTCTTGGTTTTCTCCTCCGCAGCGTTGTCTCGTTCCTTGAGGATAAACCAATTTACATCCTTATTTTCCTCCTCAGATTCATGCCTGTTTCCATGACAACATAGTTTCACTTTCTCATCCTTCTCTCTCTCTCTCTCATTTCCCGCTGAGCCTTTCTTCTGTTCTCTTGACCTTCCTCCAGCGTTTCGTTCCTCCTTTTATTCCTCTCTGCTCGTTCTTCTGTCGGGTTAATCGACTCAGAGGGAGAAACTCTCATTGTCTCTCTGCATTTTTCTCATAATAAACATAAAATTACTCAATATTACACGATCAGCGCAGCTAAAATGTTTAGCATTTTCACTAAGCAAGATGAATCGGGCATAATTATATCATCTGTGAGGGTTTTCATGCTAAATTGGGAGATAATGACTTCACTCATTTGGTGCTAATAAGCTCCTAAGCAACATAATTAGCTGTGCATAATGGCTGCTGGCAACAGGTGCAAAGAGGCTTTCCTTTTTTTCTTTTTTTTTGGTGAAAGGAATCTTTTCTCTCTTCTTTGTCAAACAGAAGGTGTTTCAGATCAGACTGATGATCCAAAATGAAGCTGCAGGTTCTAAGCAAAACACAAAATCTTACCAAGTATTTCTGGTATAGATTCTAATGCAAATATCTTAGTCTACTTGAAATAAGACAAAACTGTGTTACAAGTTACTCTTTTAGCAAGACATATGAGCTTATTTTAAGTCAATAATTCCTTAATATTGATTAAAATGTTCTTGTTTTACTCTCAGATTATTTCACTTATAGCACCGGAGAAATGGAATAAGTGTTTTTTTAATCTTTATTAAGGAATTATTCATTTTAAATAAGCATCTATATCTTGCAGAAAAGTTACTGGTAAGTTAATTTCTCCTATTTAAAGTGTACTACGGTACTTGCACTAGAAACTAAACCAAAAATAGCAATATTTTGTTTTGTTTTTTGCAGTGAACAAAGCAAACACAGCTTGGGAGAGCAAGAGCACTGCAAAAACATAAAATCTTACCAGATATTTTTGGTCTACTTTCTAGTTCAAATACACGAGTAAACAAAACTGACTTACAAGCAACTTCTCAGCATTATATGGGGCTTATTTTAAGTAAATATTTCCTTAATATCTGCGAAAATGTAGTAGTTATATTGTCAGATTATTTCACTTAAAACAAGGGAAGAAAGTTTTGTTGAAAGTAAAATAATCTGCCGGTGGAACTAGTTCTTTATTTTTTTTATTAATATTAAGCATGTATTAAATTTAAAACAAACTCCATGTCTTGCTGAAAAGTTATTTGTAAGTTAGTTTTTACAGCATTGTGCAGAATATACGTCAAATTTAATGTGGGAACATTTATTAATTAGTTTATTTTGTTTATGTTTAGTCACAAAAATGTATTGTGTGAAGTTTTTAAGTCCACTGAACATCCCTGTATTAAAGAAGAAAATGATTTGATTGCTGTAGATCATTTAGGAGTAAAGATTATCTTGATGTGCAAGTGCAAAATATACAGTATTAAGCTACATTTATTTGAAGTAAATTACAAAAGGTGAGTTTTCTGCCCGACCACCAGGGGGCGCAAAAGAGCAAAGGTAAACTAGAACAGCTGGAACAACAAACATGGATTCCTCTCACCACTAAGAAGCTGAGATTGTTGTAACTTGGTGCTTTGTGTGAACATTTTCTAACTTTCTCAAAACATCAAGATGACTCTGAATATTTTTTAAAGTTTCCCAGATAAACTAGATGAGGACAGGTGTGTTTTTTAGTGCAGGAAGTAAATAAAATAATTTTATAAGTAATGACAAGTGGTTAAAACTGGGAAACAAATCAGTTTTTAAACAAAACTTTAACCAATATAAACATAAACTTTGATTTTAAATCCAAACCAAAGACCAAACTCAACTTTATTGAACTTTTATTGATTATTTGGTTAAATAATTATTGAGATTTATCCATGGTGAAACTGAAGATATTACAATTTATATTTTTAGCCTTCATGTTCTGTCTACTTTCTGGATTAATGGAAATCTCCCATAAAAGCAAACTTCTGTTTATATTCGCTTTATGCAGATAATTTAGTGAATAAAACTGAATATATACAGTATTATGCAATATTTTTCAGCTTTATTTATAGATGTTTTAATATCGGTTTGATTATTTGTTTTTAATTTTGACATAAGTTAATAAAAGACTGAATCATGATTCATCAAAAGGAAAAGCAGATATAAATACATTAAAGATAAATAACTGATGCTTAAAGTACATTTGTGATTAGATTGTAAAACTGAATATATTTGTAAATATATATGAAAAATACAAAATTATAATTTTCTTCCTTAAAAATTTTGTATTTTCTACAATATGTAATTAAATATTTATTTAACATGGTGAATGTACATGATTTCATCAACGTTTCTCCTGAAATGTATAATTTGTGGATTTCTTTCTTAACTTCTAAGCGCAAACACAGAATTCCCGTTTCTAAAATTAGCATCAAAATGTTGTGGAACCAGTTAATCTGGACAACATGAGTTTATCTCACCTTTTGATCAGAATTGCGTTTCACTTTAGGAAACGTTACAAGGAGAAAATGAAGAACTTAGTCACCCATATTGCATAAGATTATTGATTCTTTAGTGTTTTTTGTATCATATTAAATATGCGGATGTAATGTGGAGCCAATCCTTTCAGTGATTTATAAACTAGTAATATTTTATTCTCTGAGCTACAAAGATAAACGACTGGATGAGATTCTTTAGATCTTGGTGAAACCTTAGTCTTTTAATCCTGAAAATGTTCTTTAGGTGATAGAAGGCTGACTTTGTAACTGACTTTATGTGGCTCTGACGGCTCAGGTCAGAGTTCTTTACTGCACCCATTTCAAATGGATCCCTGCCCCACTTTGAATGCTTTTGGTATAAAGAGAGACATTTAAAGGATAAAACTTTTGAAACTCCACATTTTCCATGTTTTTGTGGAAAATTTCTGAGATTAACCTCAATTTTTTTTTCTAGCAAATTTTAAACTTTTTAAGCGCAGAAATGTCTTTTTGGAAAATTTCTGATTTTTATCTAGTTTAAAATTTTCTGACAGAAATTTCCTGTTTTCTGGAAATTTTCATTTTTTGTGCAAATTTTTGACTTTTCGAATCAGTAACTTCTGTTTAATCTAGCTTTTTTGTTGACATTTTAAGCTCAGAAATTTCATTTTTATTTGTAATTTTCTTTTAGAAAAGTTCCAAGATAAATCTCAAAATGCCATTTTTTTTCTAGCAAAGTTTCAACTTTTAAAACTCATAAATTTCAGATTTTATTTAATAAATTTTTGACTTTTCAAATCAGAAATTTCTGTTTTTCTAGCTTTTTTGTTGACTTTTTAAGTTCAGAAATTTCATTATTATTTTTAATTTTTTTTTAGAAAAGCTCCAGTTTCCAAATTTAGTTTTTTTCTAGCAAAGTTTCAACTTTTAAAACCCATAAATTTCCTTATTTTTTTCTGGAAAATTTCAGATTTCATTTCACAAGTTTTTGACTTTTCAAATCAGAGATTTCTGCGTTTTTTTTCTAGAAACTTTCTGAGATTAACCTAAAAATATCAGATTTCTTTTCTTTAGAACATCTTCAACTTTTCAAACAAAGAAAATGAAATTTTTTCTAGAAAATTTCATTTTCTAGCAATGTTTTTTTGACTGTTCAAATCAGAAATTTCTCATAATTTCTTTTCTTTCTAGCAAAGTTTCAACTTTTAAAACTCATAAATGTTCTTATTTTTTCTGGAAAATTTCTGATTTTATCTCAGTTTTTTGACTTCTCAAATCGGAAATTTCTGAGTTTTTTCTAGAAACTTTCTGAGACTAACCTAAAAATATCAGATTTTTTTCTTTAGAACATTTTCAACTTTTCAAACATGTCCTTGTTTGTTCTAGAATTTTTTTTGCTAGCAAGTTTTTCAACTGTTCAAATCAGAAATTTCTCAAAATTTCATTTTTTCTAGCAAAGTTTCAACTTTTAAAACTCATAATTTCCATTTTTTCTGGAAAATTTCAGATTTTATTACAAAAATTTTTGACTTTTCAAATCAGAAATTTCTGGGTTTTTTCTAGAAACTTTTGAGACTAACCTAAAAATATCAGATTTTTTTTTCTTTAGAACATTTTCAACTTTTCAAACATGTCCTTGTTTTTTTCTAAAAATTTTTTTTTGCTAGCAAGTTTTTCGACTGTTCAAATCAGAAATTTCCAATCTTTTTCTAGCAAACTTCCTGTTTAAAATCTAAATTTTCCTTGTTTTTATCTGAAATTCACGATTTTTACAAATTTAGATTTCAATCAGAAATTGTGGGGTGTCTGCGACCTTCTGAGATCCCTATAAGAATCAGATTTTTTTTTTCTTGGGAACGCATTTTCAGCTTTAACATGCTTATTTTCTAGAACATTTCATTTGCTGGTATTTTCGACTGTTCAAGTAGAATTCGTCCCAGTCTGATTTCAAGAAACCTTCGTGATTCAATCTATATTACTCACTGTTTTTATGGCGAAGTTCCCTCGTCCATTTCTTCCTCCCATTATTGTCACAGACAGGTTGAGGAGTACGCCGTCCTCGGTGCCGGTGTCCGGAGAGGGGACAGCGGCGCGTGTGGCCACGCCGGGTTAATTGCGCCCAGCGGGCTGGTTGATCGACTCGTCTGCCTCACGGATCTGAACGTGCAGGTGAGCGTCCTGATTTAAGCGAACTTCGCGCAGACATGCGATGTTTTAATCCATGGCCTCCTGGAACAGCATCCATTTCTTCTCTTTCTTTTTATCACGACAGTGCATCTGGGCAGTTACGAACGGCGCGCGCGCGGCCACTCGGATGTGCCGAACCGGGACGTTGAGTCCCGACATGATCGGCTCCTCTAACCAGACAGCCCGCTGTGTAGAGCCCCGCCGCATTTCTCAACACTGTCACCGCGGGAGCCTGTTGGGTTTCGTAACCGCCCGTTTGTACGTGTTGAAGCGCGTAACTTTCTTCCCGAGCCCGATTTAAAAAAAAAAAAAAGTTGAAATCCCATTAGCTAGCGCCGCTTCGCCTTGCAGATGTGCGCGCGCGTGTGTGTGTGTGCGTGGAAAACGGCGCTACGGCGACGTCAGCCTAGCGGAGACATGAATTAGCATGCTAGGTTAGCTCCGTGGGTCTGGCTGGCGCGGCGGGGCTCCACTCCGCCAGGGGGTCGTGGGGTTCACGTCAGGTTCATGTGTCCTCAAATTCTCCCGGTGGGGACGCTGTGCCAGCTCGAACCTCGCCGCTTCCAGTCTGCGGAGAAGGAGGAAAGGGGGTGTTTTGAATCCAGATGTGCCCGCTTCCAGCGTTAGCTTGTCGGCTAGCTGATGGGGAGCAGCGGCGTTTAGGCAGCCGAAGCTGAGCAGGTGACATACTGTGGGGTATGTGGAAACAGCTGCAGCTTTCACAGCACCTCTTAATGCTGTAGAGGAGACAAACGGTGCATTTACTTTAAATATTACAATAAAAACACAAACCGGTGTGGAAAAAAGTAAATTTTATGATTCCACATATCAGCTGAGGTGGGCAGAGTACCCAAATATTGTAGTACTCAAATCAGAGTAGCACTACTTCTACTTATTTTTACTCCGTAGTCATCCAAGAAATTATTCAGGAGTAAAAAATAAGATCTGGTAAAAAGTCTACTCAAGTACTGAGCAACTGATTAAATTATCTATCATTTAAAAATTACATCAGGAGACCGGACCAAATTATAAAGTTAAGTGGAAATTTAGGTATTTTAAAGGTGAAAATGACGATAATTCATGTTGGTAACAAAAAATACAAATCAGGCAAAAGTAAATTTTTCCAATTCAGTTTCTTTTTTTCAGTAAAAAACAGATGAAGCTTTAGCAAAAACTGCAAGTGTGTGTCTGGTGAATTTTTGGTCAAAATGTGTGTTTTTCATTTATTTAGTGGGTAGAAAGTTCAGAAATTTTACTCGTATGAGAGTGGAAATACTTCATGATAAAATTACTAAAGTAAAAAGTACATTAGTACTAAAAATACTCCTAAAGTAAATTTTTACAAAAAAAGATACTCGGGTAATTAGTTACTACCCAACTCTGCATATCAGGATGTTCATCAATTTAACCTCAAATCACGAAAGCCCCATAACTATGGAAGCACAATACTGCCAAACCTAGTGAATAAATGTAGCAGTGGTATCGAGAAACTCTCTCGTTCTAGTGAAGTTTAAATTCATTCATTCAGTTGACCAGATGGAGAGCGAGTGAGCGACTTTGTCGTCTTCCAGAGGAATTTAAAGAGCGAAACTTTGTCGTCTTATTGGGTTCTACGTCACATTTAAACGAGGTTTCTCGTCTTCACAAGTTTTGCATTTTTGTTTCCACAATGTTTTTCATAGTAACACATACTCCGCTTTGTTTTACGAGAACGTTTTTGTAATCTTAACGAGTTTTGCATCTCATTTTAAACAGGAAACACATTTTTTTTAAATAAGTTTTGTGTCTCGTTTTTGGGAGTTTTCTGGTCTTAACGAGTTTGACATCTTGTTTAAATGAGGTTTCTCATCTTAACAAGTTCTGCATTGATTTTTTAACGAGAAGGTTCCTTGTCTTAAATGATTTTGCATTTTGTTGTTACTAGAAGGTTCTTTAGTTCTGCATTTCAACCAGGCTTTTAATATTAATGTGAAAGTTTTGCATTTTACCAGGTTTTTGTCGTGTCATTTTAACAAGTTTTAAGGAGATTTCTTGTCTTACCAAGTTGCATTTTGATTTAAGAAGGACTTACTGGGGCAAGCAGTGACCTGACGCTTTGTTTTAAATTATTTTAACTGAACATCAGCAGTTAGAAGGCGGGAAGACATTAGCAATTAGCAACCTGATAAAAAATGCTGGTTCTCTTAATTTCTGGGATTATTCTGGACCATCTGAAGGTTATTATCCAATGTGGAATTTATCAAAAACATAAAAAAAACATTTACAACCCATAGCATCAACATGATTTCTTTAGTCAGAGGCTTCTTCCAAATAGCTGTAATACAGACTGCTTCAGGAGATCATTCTTTAGGCATCTACAACAGTTCTTTAAAGGAAATTACAATATTTAGTTAATAAAAGTATCAAAGAACTGAATCAGGAAATGACAATCTGGGAGAATTTTTTTTTAAAACTGAGAAAACATTTAAGATTATTTCTGATCTTCCCAAAGCTGCATCTCAGACTGTCTCAATTAGCATTTAGCATGCGATGCTCTGCTTTCCTGAAACAATATGGCTACACGACTTATGTTTGCATTTAAACAAACTTGGAAAAGAGATGCTCAGACAGAGAACTTGTAACAGTTGTGAAGCACGGTAGTGGGAGGTTTATGATCCGGGCCTCTTTGAAATAATTGAAAGATGTAAAAAAAAAATCTAATTTGACTAATCAAATAAAGGAACATATGATTTTTTATTAATCTCCCAGTCATTAAACACTTCAAAATCAATAATTCTCACATTTCCTGGTATGTAAAGAACGCACCATTTCGTGTAGTTTGATACACACTTCCTGATTTTCATTAAAACTGTGTTAAAGACGAGGCTTTAAATCACTTTATACTAGAGGTGTGTCGAGTGATCGGTCACCGACCATAATCGGCCGATTTCCGTGAAATCGGTGATGATCGGGATCGGCGATCATTGGCTCTGTTACCGATATCGATCACCTGGGTCTCATTTCCCAGCCTGTCTGTCCAACTGGTCTCGTCTTTCCTTCAAACGCGCAGCAACAAATGCTAAGCGATGTGTAACTATAACGCACTGAGTCAATGAGGACGTTTGCGTGTTGCGGCGGAAAATAGAAGCAGGTCAAAATGCATCAACACAACGAAGCTACTAGACATAAAAACAATGACGGAGTTTGGCTACATCGAGGCTCAGTGCAGTAAAAAGACACGGAGGATCAGACAGCAGGTAAAACAGCGCAGCTACAAACACTCACCAGGATTAGCATGACGGTCAGAAAGATAAACTAATAACCGCAAAATGATTAAAGTCTTGGAGCTGCGATGTAAGACGCTGGTTCTGCTGTTGAACCGCTGCTCCGCTACAGGTAGTAATAATTAATATTTAGTAATATTTGACACGGAGCCGCTTCTGCTCCACCTGGTAGCGACTCTCACCACCGAACCTGTTTAAAGCTGCAGCATCAAACCCTTAAAAAAATACATTTTACATACGTATTAAAACTTTCTCTCTCCTAACATGAGACAGATAATGTCTAAAAAAATAATCGATCTCCTCCCTGTTACTCCGCTCAGTCAGAAACAGCCAATCAGAACTAGCAGTAACCAGCTAGCCGCTATGCTAACAGGAAGTTTTCATTCAGTAACTCAGGATTGTTTATTGTAATAGATCCTGTTTTTGCCTTTGAATGTTAAGTTTTATACTTGAATTTTTTGGCAATGTTGAGAGGTTTTATTTTGGCTCTTTGCATTATTTAGCTTCTTCACAACCTTCATATGTTATCAGTCTGTTAAAGATAGTATTATTGATAGCAGTTCAATTTGCACAATGCCTGTTTTGTTTAGTTTTCTTCTTGGAAAAGTTATTAAAAACAAGTTTTTATCTAAATTAAGGTGAATTCATGGTTCCCTTTTCTACATAATGTAACAGTAGTGTTTATGATAAAAAATAAATAAATAATAATTATGTGATCGTTATCGGGGATCGGAATCGGCGATCGGCCCTCAGGGGTGATTGGTATCAGTATCGGGAGAAAAAAACCTGATCGGCACATCCCTAGTTTATACTGGTTTTAAAGAAGCGGCTGGACTCATTCTTTGCACTGATTGCAGTTTTCAGGCCGATCATCGTTCTCTAAAAAACCTGACCTGCTAATTTTTGTTTTGACCTATTATGATACTTTAATATTTATTTAATTTTTAATATCTAGGAACTGAAAACATTTCTGTTCTTAAGATCTTATGATTTATATTTTAAAATGAGTTTTTATTGTTATTAGATCGGATCATTCTTTTATTGTCATTCTGCTGTACTTTGAGATTTACATGTAATGTCCGTTCTAAATAACATTTATTATTATGTAATAACAGTTGAAGAAAGTAAACATTTTTAAAATCTGTTTTGAATCAACTTCTATATATTTTGTCTTTGCAAAGATCTGTTTGCTTTTTAGGCTTGTAGAGATTTAAGATTGTTCAAATAAATTAATTTTCATTGTTATTGGTAGAAAAAATGAAGTATTTTTTAAAGGAGGAGTGCACTGATTGCAGTTTCTGGGAAACTGATGCCCATTTATTTATTGTCTGGAAAGTTGCTAATTATAGAGACAAAGTTTCTAAGTTTATCGATTAGTTGGGTGACTACAGACACACAGACCTAACTTTTAGACTTTTGCAGATCGGTTTCTCATCAAATATCGGCGGATTTCCAAAATTAAGAAAATCGGTCCGTTTTAATGGTGAACTCCCAGTTACAGCCATTATAAATCAGTATTGGTAAAGAAAAGCCGATTGGTTCATCTCTAATTTTTGCTATAAATTCATCCAAAAAATATTTAAAAAGTAATTTTTATACATATTGTTAATCATATTGACAATACAGCCTGAAAACTGCACTAAAAATGTATCAGAAATTTAAAATGTAGAAACCGTGATGTGATTAAAGCTCTATTGCAGCTGCAGATATATTTGCACAGCAAAGTGCTTACGTGTTGCTTCTGAAAACTGGTGTCATGTTTATTTAAGGCAGCTCTTTTCCTGTTACTGTCTTCCTCTGTGTTTTTATTTATTCATGCTGGGCCTCTGCCACCGGCCTGTTGAATGCACCCTTGCTTTACTTACACAGGTTTGTCTCGAGCGCGCTTTCTCTCCTTGTGCACAGCCTTTCTGCATGTGCGTATCTATAATATCCTGCAGAACTATATTTAGCTCCTAACAGAGTTTGCAACTTGATCCAAATTGTCTCTCAGGGCTGCTGAGAGCTCTACGTTTCTTTCCTCTGGAGGTGAAACGTCTCACTTTCTAAGAGCTGCGAGCATCTTCCTGTTTTCTTTTTATTCTTGCTGCATAAAAGTGCAGCTGAACAGCTACTTGTAGCCACGTTTTTAAGTACTTTTAAGGACAAATCAGACCTGAAATGATCATTTCGTGTTAAAAAATGTGTAGATTTGTGTCTTTTAAAAGCAGCTGCTGCTGCTGCTGCATCCACACAGATTTGTAGAGCTGCTGACAAAGTGATTCTTATCTGGTTAGGTGATCTGAGAACTTTGGGGTGAGTTACAGGGAGTGCCGCTAAGGTGAGCTATGAAAGAATAATGCGACGCTGAGAATGCCTCCATGCTCAGGCATTGAAATTTGAGTCCAATGAAATAAAAAGCAGGGCCTCAGGGCGAATTCCCCAAAACATAAAGCCGATCCGACTGCGACACCTGCATTGTGTCGCATATTTTCATACCGCTGCTGTTGTGCTTATCTTTTGCATGTTTTGCATACAGAGCAGCCAACGGAAACTGCTCCGCCAAAAACGTACAAAAGCTGCTGATGTCTCTATGAACAGCAGACGGATTCAGAGCCCAGGCTGGCTCTTTACCTTGATTTTGTAAGGTTGGGTGAGAATGACGCAAATTTTAGCCACGATGACTCCTTTAAACACGGAAGAGGATTAGAGCCGCTGAAAAAAATATTAAAACATTTTTGTTCTCAGAATTCGGACTTTACTCTTCCACGTTTAAGTCAGGATTTTGAGAAAAGTCCAAATTAAAAAGTCAGATTATTGAAAAAAAAGTCCTTAAAAATCTGAATTGAGAGAAAAAATGTCAGAATTGAGAGACAAAAAGTTGCAATTAAGAGGGAAAAAAAAGTCTGAATTGAGAGGGAGAAACAATAAATAATTTTGTGGAAAAGTTAAATTAAAAGTTAGTTTTCTTAGGGAAAAGTCAGGATTCTGAAATTAAAATCATAATTCTGGGAAAAAAAGTCAATTTTGAGAAAAATAAAAAAAATATGAATTTTGTTCAATATTTGTAATGTTCGAAAGCCGAGCAGAGAGATGTTGGAGATGGGGATACAATCCCTGCCCATTACGATCAGTGGCTCAGTGGACCAACTTCCTCTGCATCCATGAGCGTTTTTCAAAGGGTCACAGTTCATGTGCTATTTGCACTTTTCAGATGCTAATCAGCCACTCCCAACTGTAAAAAAACAATTCCTCGTTGCCACGGTTACGCATCAACACACACGCGCGCGCGCGCACACACACACACACACACACACACACACACACACACACACACACACACACACACACACACACACACACACACACACCGTTCCGAAAGTAAAAGGAGTAGAAGCTGCACAGCATCCAGAACCAGAGAGAGTAACTGTCAATCATGCAACAAGAAACGATTATAAACCATAGTAATTAGAGCATCATGATGCAGTTTGTTGGTTTTTCTCCAATTAAATCCTGATTTTTAAAATACACAAACGTTTCAGGTTGTGACTCGGGGGGAAAAAAATGTTTTAAAAATGTTTTAAAACTGGGACTCTGCT
Organism: Poecilia picta; assembly: GCA_033032245.1. Taxonomy (NCBI): domain Eukaryota; kingdom Metazoa; phylum Chordata; class Actinopteri; order Cyprinodontiformes; family Poeciliidae; genus Poecilia; species Poecilia picta. The sequence goes on along the minus strand of CM065365.1, from coordinate 28,806,095 downwards.
CTTTTTCTTTGACATTAAAACACAAAGGTCAAATGAAGGCTTTCCTGGTGTGATATTTTCTGCTTTGACTGTGGCAGAGGTTTCGTTCAGAACCACGTTTTTGGTCTCGGCTGTTGTTGCGTAACGCCTTGTGCAACGTCTAATGATTTACAGAGGAACGACAGTTAGATCATAGTTTGGTTTTGGCACTTTGCTCCAATTAGAAAATGTTGAAATGTCAATATTTACTATGCATTCTTGTTTCTGCAGTGCAGAAAGACGAGATCTGGAAAGGATACGTTTGTCAATTCAATAAAAATGTTTTATTTTTTTATTTTGCAGCCCTATGTGCTGCCGCATGCGTTTTGCAGGCTGCTGCTCTCTTAAATCGACGGCGAGGTGTTTTAATCTGAGAGCTGACTGGCCTCTGCCCATCAGTCTCGTTTTCCAGCTGCTTCTGTGCCATAATGCCTGCCTTCAGTCCGTAATGAAGCTGCAGTTAAGTCGTTTTCCGTGCTCCATTTGGACGTCTTCCCAGAATGTCTTGGAGAGGAAACAACCCTTAACCCCATGTGCAAAACAAACCCGGGTCTTCCCCGTTCCTGGAGCCATTCGCCGGGTTCCTGAAAGCTTCTGTACACTTTATTTCCATCCAGTTATTGAAGGAGTTGCTGTGGAAATCGCCAAAGGTCTTTTGTTTTTTTGTCTTCCATTTGGTTCTGGTCACAACAACAAGACTCTTTGCCTCTGCTGAATTTGCCTTTTTCTGTATGTCGTTGAGTGGTTTGCTTTGGTGTCAAAGAAAGGTCAGTCTCGGGTCACGTTTCCTGCTGTCACTGCTCAACTGAAGCTGTTGGCTGAGAGATTATGTAACGTACAGGAAGTAAGAGGAAAAGGAAGTGCTTTAAAGCCTAATAAAGCACTTTTAAAGTGTGAAGTTGGTCCATTAAGATGGTTCAAAATGAATTTCTCAAGCTTCCCAACTGCTTTAAGTTTAGACATTTCGCTGAATGTTTTGTTCATTAGTGGAAATCAAACCAACAGACCAAATGAATAGAATGGCAATTGTCTTCACTGTCCAATGCAGGAAATTCAAGTGTAACTGCAACATGTAGGATCATGCAAAAGATCAGATAGTTAGAAGTACAGAAAAATTCGATTCTATAGACCCTGTTCCATGTTATTGTTTACATCTGTTTTGTAAAAAAAAAAAAACTTTGACACCAGTTTTAAAGTTCCTCCACTGGCTCCTTGTAGCTCAAAGAATAGACTTTAAAACACTGTGGTTAGTTTATAAATCACTGAACGGTTTAGCACCACAATACCTTAAAGATCTGTTAGTGCTGTACCAACCGTCTAGACCCCTCAGATCTTCTGGTTCTGGTTCTGCTCTGCATCCCCAGAACCAGAACCAAACGAGGAGAAGCAGCTTTCAGCTTCTACGCACCACAAATTTGAAACAAACTTCCAGAAAACTGTAAGACAGCTGAAACACTGAGAGCCTTTAAATCTCAAATTAAAACCATGCTGTTTAGAGTCGCTTATGGATAAACTGAATGTTTTTATTTTTACTTTTACTTTCAATAATAATGTTTTTATCTTTTTTTAAACATCTTTTTCAAAATCTCTGTCTCTTTCTGTTTTTATTTTTATTTTAAATTGTGTAAAGCACTTTGAAATGCCTTGCTGCTGAAATGTCCTATACAAATAAAATTTGATTGATTTTACCCCGATGGGCAAAAAGACGATTCTTTTTGGTTGCCATCCGTAGCCGCGCTGCTGCGGTGCAACGTCTCCGCTGACGAGATGAAACCTGGAGATGCAGGTATTAATTCAGTGCAACGCGCCACAGCACAGGGAAAATGATGCAGAAAAACCGTTGATAACTCAGAACCACTCATTCTTCTTTCATCTTGCTCTCTGTCGGCTACGCTACCCACAGTTGTTGCCATAGTAACTGGCCACAACACCACTAATGTATGAAGATTCAATACCAAACCTCGATGGTTATTTAGTTTTTTTTTTTTTTTTTTTTTATAAGTGATCGCTGTGGCAGATTAGCTACCGTTGCTGTGATGGTAGATTAGCTCATTTAAACACCTGCTTCACTGATGGTCAGTCAGAGTTGGTGTGTTCGTCGCCTTTTTTTTTACTTTTTATTTTTATTTTTTTACTGAACCGAAACACCAAATTCCACAGCATCTACATGTTAAAGTTGTCAAAGTCAAGCTAGCATAACTGACCTGCTGCCCTCTAACTCGCCTTTTATTTCTTTATTAAAACTTTTTCCTGAACTTATCTAGTCCGCGTCCCATTTTCTTTTATATATGATGTATACATTTAAAATTTAGTGCGTTATGTTGAAAACTCGATAGTGAAAACCAATGGTTGTCATCGTAGGCTCGCCTGCTGGGATCTTGAGCATGTGACGTCTTGCTGCAATGGGTTTATAGCGAATTGCAGTTCTTAGTCCTGGGAATTCTGAATTGATTTAAAATGCTCAAAAAACAATTGTATAAAATACGTTTAAGTTGTGCATCTTTTGTCTTTTCACATTTGCTTCCCAGCAGACTCAGAGTTTTGGTTTATGAACCATCTAGCAATTAGGGCTGTAGTGATACAATAATCATATAATACGATACACGATATTCTGCCCACAATATGATATATGTTGCGATATTCAGCAAACGATACAATTCGATACATTTTTGCAATTTTCTGAAAGATTTTAGAGGGACAGAGTGATTTTGGTGACATTTTGTGACTGTTATAAAGTTGGATTGAATTAATTTAACTGAAAACTGATTAAAAGCACCAACTACACAATACCTGGCTCTGGTTGGACACAGACTTAAAGTCGACAGCTGGACAAAATGAATCAAAGAAGTGGAGAGAAAACATGTTTCTTTTAGTTTAAACAGTCCAAACTGTAGCTGACATGCATTAGTAAAGTAAATAAAGTGAACCAAGTTCCTGCTCTGAAAAGTTTGATACCTTTTAAACCTGAACATCTGAAGGAATCACTCTAAGCCTGATGACCTGGTGAAGCAAGCAGTGAGTGAACAAGGTGACAGTTGGACGTTACGATACTTGCAGATGAATATCGATTTTTTTTCGAGGAAAGAAAATCTCGAAATTAGAGGTGTGCCGATCCATCGGTCACCGATCATATTCGGCCGAAATCGGTGATGATCGGGATCTGCCGATCATTGACTCTGTTACCGATATCGATCACCTGCATCTCATTTCTCAGCCTGTCTGTCCAGCTGGTCTCGTCTTTCCTTCAAACGCGCAGCAACAAATGCTAAGCGATGTGTAACTATAACGCACTGAGTGAATGAGGACGTTTGCGTGTTGCGGCGGAAAATTGAAGCAGGTCAAAATGCATCAACACAACAAAACTAATAGACATAAAAACAATGACGGAGTTTGGCTACATCGAGGCTCAGTGCAGTAAAAAGACCTGGAGGATCAGACAGCAGGTAAAAGCAGCGCAGCTACAAACACTCACCCGGATTAGCATGACGGTCAGAAAGATAAACTAATAACCTGGAAAATGATTTAAGTCTTGGAGCTGCGATGTAAGACGCTGGTTCTGCTGTTGAACCGCTGCTCCGCTACAGGTAGTAATATTTAATATTTAGTAATATTTGACACGGAGCCGCTTCTGCTCCACCTGGTAGAGACTCTCACACCGAACCTGTTTAAAGCTGCAGCGTCTAACCTAAAAAATACATTTTACATACGTATTAAAACTTTCTCTCGTCCTAACATTAGACAGATAATCTCTAAAAAAATAATCGATCTCCTCCCTGTTACTCCTCTCAGTCAGAAACAGCCAATCAGAACTAGCAGTAACCAGCTAGCCGCTATGCTAACAGGAAGTTTTCATTCAGTAACTCAGGATTGTTTATTGTAATAGATCCTGTTTTTGCCTTTGAATGTTAAGTTTTATACTTGAATTTTTTGTCAATGTTGAGAGGTTTTATTTTGGCTCTTTGCATTATTTAGCCTCTCATATGTTATCAGTCTGTTAAAGATAGTATTATTAATAGCAGTTGAATTTGCACAATGCCTGTTTTGTTTAGTTTTCTTCTTGGAAAAAGTTATTAAAAACAAGTTTTTGTCTAAATGAAGGTGAATTCATGGTTCCTTTTTTCACATAATTTTAACACATAAAAACAGTAGTGTTTATGATGAAAAATAAATAATAATTATGTGATCGGTATCGGGGATCGGTATCGGCGATTGGCCCTCAGGGGTGATCGGTATCGGCAGAAAAAAACCTGATCGGCACATCCCTAATCGATATATATATATATATATATATATATATATATATATATATATATATATATATATATATATATATATATATATAGTGATATTATTATATACAGCCCTACTTGCAATGCTTTCTCACAGTTGTACAGAATCATTTGCTCTTCCTGACACTCATTGACATATTGTGTATTTACCTTGTGTGTCTTCACCTTTTCTCCATTTCCTCTGTGGTTACTCTGTCTAGGGTTGTCACGACACCAAAATGTCAAACTCGACGTTTTCGATACTGGAGCGGTCTTTCTTGAAAGCATATGGTTTTTTCTAAGAAGGATTCGAAAAATATATCCGCTCACTTTAAAGTGTGACAATGTTTTCATTCTCTTGAACAGGTCAAAACTTTTTATCATTCAACAGTTCATCATCTAGATTTCTGGTTTCATGTACAGAGCATATAATGGTAAAACCAGCCAAATGTGCTGGGACTCAGCTTTGGTTGCTAGGTAACGCCCCGAGCTTTGCTCGGGTTGCTAGGTAACGGTGCAGTGCCTGCTGATTTGTGATGTTATATGCTGGAGATTTTCATTTTTTAGACGCCAATAAACATAGTTATTAGGCCTGTCGCAATAAATCAACTAAAAGACAATCAATTATTTCCATTTTTATCATTTATCGTTTTTCACTTTTTTATCTCTCTCTGTTTTTGTACCAAACCGGATGCCAAAATTGTTTAGGTTGGTGCTTTGGTCTTAACTAGTCGTTTATTTGATGGACAATTTTGTTTAGAGATCTCATGATTCCTTGTATTTATTGTTTCTTTTGCTTTGTTTAATTATTTTGGATATTTAAGATGTCTTCCAGTCCAGTTCTAGTGCTAAAATGTTCTTTAGAATTTAAACTTTGTTGTTCTTTGGGAATGAGTTCTTGTGTTATTATGCCATTGCATTATATTAAATGTAAATGATCTCAAAACAACATCATAATCAAAAATATTACCGTGACAGACCTGGAAATTATTGTCAAAAACCAGATAGGTGGGATTTTTTTAAAGCGGTTTTTAAAAGCAATAGAAACCCAAATGGAAGTACGAAATGTGAAATTTGCATATTTATTTTCTAATATATTGGGTCCAAAATCCAATTCTCTTAGACCTCAAAGGAAATCGGAAAGGATTTCTAGTTCAGCGTTCAGGTTTAGTTCTGACTAAAACTGCATGGGTCATTCTGGTGGATAAAGTTTAGCTATTTACATGTTTTCTGTTTTGAGAAATGTTTCGTAAAGTTCCCTGAAAACTGTTGAGGCAGAAGAAACGGGAGGCCTTGAAAAGTTTTTTTTTTATTGTAAATGTTTATTTTTATTCCGTAACGGGTTAGCTCAGTCCTTCACTGGGGATTTATTCAGTTATCAGTCACATGTTGTGTTAGCCGTGGCCTTTTCCCAACAGACACACCACATTCAGCCCACTTTCCTCCTCGTCCGGCTGGCGCCACGTAGAAATGCAGTTTGCTGACGATCTGATGTCACAAGCGTCTCCGCTTTGCGTCCGTGTAACCGTATGAGCCCCTGCGTCACGTTATTCATTATTAATTCGTCAGTGCTGTTAAACACTTGGGCCTCTGTGTTTTTCTGTGTTGTTGATCCACGCTGCAGCAGAAGCTGCCTTGGCGTCGGGTTTTGTTCTCTCTGGTGGCCCTGACTTTCCAGGACTCTCTGCGTCTATAAATAGCCGCTCTGCGTGACCCACCGGGACTAAACGGGAGCGCTTACCCCCCCTCACGGATAAACAGCTAAATATGTTTGGTTTAATCCCATTTCTGTCAGAAAACAGCTGTAATGTCTTAAGAAACTTATGGTATTTTATGTCGTAGTCTAGTGGCATCCAAACTTCTTGTCAAGTCAAAAGTGCAACAATTTGGTTTCAATCAAAAATGGAAAAAAAGCTGGTGACATTTTTTGCTCGGCTCAACAATAAACATTTGTTATTTTAGGGTCTTGTTGTGTAAAATAAATCTTTTTCCAAATTTTTAGCAATAAATTAGCTTCTTTTGTGTTGTTACGATATCATCGGCTCCTGTTGCTGAGTAACTTTACAACTGATCAATCCTGTGTGACGTCAACGTTCTTCTGCACATCTGTTTTTCTTTTGGATCGAGATCGTTCACACACAAGTCTGACTGCGGTTGAGTATTATTATTGGAGTGAATGACCTGGGGGAAAAAATCTGATTCTAGAAAATATTGAACATCAAAATCTGCTGTGTGAACGTAGCCTTAAATAAGAACAGGTCACTGTCTTTCTCTGGAAACAGTTTGCCATATTTATCAAAGTTTAATAAATCAAGTAAATTCAGCTTTTAGGTGCATTCATTTTTGCTTTTGAGAACTATTAGTGAAGATTTCTGTTTCCATTTACTGTGATTTTTTTTTTTTTTTTTTTAATTAAGCAACAAATGTAAATTTTAAACCATGCATTTAAATTCAATTTGTCAGTAAAAAGTTCTGCTTGGGTTACTAGGTAACCGGCTGGGCTTGGTTGTGGTTGCTAGGTAACCGTCTGGGCTTGGTTGTGGTTGCTAGGTAACAGTTTGGGCTTGGTTGTGGTTGCTAGGTAACGGCACAGCTTGCCTGCTGATTCATTCTGGAGATTTTTGAATCTCACTTTCTAAACATTCAGTTCCTAGGTCTTTGGCAATGAGCAACAAATCAGTTAATCACATGATTAATGAAAATGACACCATTCATTTCCATTTACATGATTTACCTTTTTTTCTTCTTCTTCTTCAGTTTGGTGCTTTGGTCTCAACTAGACCTTTTTTTGAAGGACAACTTCATAATTTTATTTGTTTTTATTTAATGTTTTTTTTTTTATTATTATTTCTTTTGGATGTTTAGAATCTCTTCCAGTTCCAGTGTTAAATGTTCATTTTAACATTTTTTATTTTGAGAATCAGTTCTCATTATATTACTTGTAAATTGCCTCAAAACAACAATATTATTGTTCATTGAAATAACTTCTGGGAGATTTAATCATCCAGAAAAGTTTGTTATTGTGACAGGCCTTATTATGATGGAGCCATCACTGTGTTTCATGTTAGAAACTGCCTGCCGTATTTAACAAATTAGTTGATACGGCAAGCAGTTAGTTGAAATTTTTATCTAAGGTTTATTGAAGGTTTAGAAAAAGTCTAAATACATATTCATGTCACACCTGACAGCTGTATTTTCCTTCTGCATCAAAATGAAGCCCCTTTACATGGATTAAAAAAAAAAAGATTATTAAATCTATGTTTAAAGAATATAATGTGTACTTCCAAGACAATATACCTGTCCAACTTTATTTTTACATCAACCGATTGGCTAATAATTTTAATAATTGATTAAACATCCTCCTTTTCAGTGAATTGCCGTTTGCTTCTATGACAAAATTTCTGAATGTTGGCTTCTTTTTCTGTGCTCACTTATTTTAACACATGATGATCATGTGATTTGAAAAATTTTAAACTCATTGAATTATTTCCCCTTATTTGGTTAGATCCATCTGGACAGGATCCTATTTTTAAATCAAATTTGCTCCGGAACAACTTGGACGAAAGTCAGGGAAGCATTTTCCGTCGCTGCGTTGTGAGACTTCACCTTCTGGAGAAGAAGTTTATTCCCAGATGACACCTCCGATCAGACGCAAGTTTGGCAGCACGTCTAATAAAAGACGGATTAAAAAGACAATAAAGCCGAGAAAAAAGTTATTTTGTAGGAGCAGACGGCAATTTCATTTTCATTTTGTTTACCAACTTTCTGGTTCACAGACGAAGTAGTTGATTGTATGAAAATGTATGAGTGGGTCTTTTATTAAAGCTGTTGTATATCAGTTCAAAAATTTGCTGATTAATTCCCAAAGAGAGATTTATTAACTGAGATGTTTGAGCTTTATAAAAATCAGAGTTTCCTTTTTATTTCAAACATATGGATCTAATATTATTCTGCATGTTTCTGCACCAAAGAACAGCTGTTTTCACATCAAAACTGCTTCTGTTTGCCTCATGTTTTGCCCTAATAACATTATTCTTTTGATTTTTTTCTCCTTTGTTTCTGCAGCATTTAGAAACTTTTAGTAGCCTCAGCAATTGAACACAATGATGAGAGTTGTGACTAGTGTGGGGTCCATTTACCCCAATCATTCAGGTAGAGTTACAGCATAAAATAGGGACGCATCAATAAATCAGGCCTGATTTTCTTTTTTATTTTGGGGCGATTACCAGTTTGCAGATACTCAGTCATGTTCCGCCATGACAGACGACTGTAATAGTCACTGCTCTGTTGCCAACTTGGCAACTTTCTATATATAAAAAGCATTTTTTAGCCCTAGTACAGAGCATTTTAGAATGGCCTACTCAAAGTCCAGACATAGAAGTGGCAAGACGTTATGGCACCTAGAGCTAATTAAACAATTTAATTATTTTTTAAAATGATTAACATGTTGCTTAAAATGTAACAGCATTTCCTTAGTGAAATTTTCAACATCAATATTTTAAATTAATTGATTAATAACTGGACTGTAAAAAGTGCCTAGTAGGAGATTTTTACTTTTATCTTTTTTTTGTTTGTTTTTTTACAGAATTTGAACAAAGTGAAGCTAAAACCGACACTTTAGGAGTTCTGGGAATAACATACTTGCACTTTTTTCTTAAATGTAAAACGTTTTGAACATTTTTGTACAGTTTTGATGTAATTACAGCAGTGTGGTGTTCTTCCATCAAATGACCTGTTTTTAAGGCATTTATACAATAAAAACAGTTAACGATTAACTGGATTAACTCCAGTTAAACGTTAACTAAATTAGTTTATGATTATTTCAGTAATTGATTGATCACAATTAATCAGATTAAACTGATTAATTAATCAGATTAAACTGATTAATTGTGTCGGGCTTAAACATTTCAATGAGTTAAAAGGTATTTTATTAATTTTAAATACAAAATATGTATATTTTATGTACAGTTTTGGCTTAATTACTGCTTTGAGTGGTCTTTTTTTCAGCATATGGCCTCTTATTTTGAATCAGTATACTCCAGTTAATGATTAATTGACTACTATTGGATGATATTTTAATAATCGATTAAACCAATCAGTAGTCTCAGTTTTAATTTTAACGTGCCACTAATTTATTAGAACCTATGACCTAGGAAACAATTCATTATTATTAATTATCATCTCAATCGATTAATCATGATTAATGAATTATTGAAATAACTTATTAATGATTACTAAGTCAGTATTTCAAACTGAAATAATATATATTTTTAAATATTATTGAAATAACTAAGTGATTAATCAGATTAATCATCTTAGCATTAATGTCCACAGGTGTTTTTCATTTTTTCTGATTTTGATATTTTGAGGAGGAGAAAAAACCCTTTCAGAAATCAGGCTGGTGCACAACCAGTCTAAACAAGACAAAGAAGTGACTCAGAGTGGATCAATGCCTTAGCATGTGGCGCCATGTGTGAGAAATAAACAGCTTAGCGCTTCTGTGTTGAGCTTGAGGTGAAAACCTTCTGGTCCGCGTGTAATTCAGCCCACGTTATTTAGGTGGAAATGAAAGCAGGCCGTTAAAAAAAATTGCACCTTTCTTGTCGTCTCCTTGCAAAAGTTCCTGTCAGATATCGAAGCGGTTTTCCCAGTTCAGAACCGTTTTTAACATTTACAAAACGCTTGCAGTTAAAAAATGCGGGTTTCTCTGTTGCGATAATAATAGTTTGTTCAAATCAGTCGTTCACAACAACCTACCAGATAAAATGGATCCCGGAGTGAAAGGCAGTAAAGAAGCTGCTGATCAAGTCAACAAAACAAGAAAGATTTAACTGTGACTGGCCTGGTTTTGTTTCAGAACCAGTAAAGAGCATGGATCATTGAATTAAACACGGAGCCGGTTGGAACTGCAGCAGACCTCCCAGTTCGGCTGGACTATCTGACGACAGAAAAACATATCAGAATTATTAATAATAGTTTACCATGCGTGGTAAATGCACATGTACTGATTTGTTTCATATTAATTGTTGCGTCCGCAGACAACTCCCACTGGTTTCAGCCACAAAGACGATAATTATCTCTAGTCTTAGTTTGGAGAATTTTCCTTAAGTTGCGTCTGCCTTTATGCCTTTAATGTTAAAAATTATACTCGTACTGGTTTTCCTACTATTTACGATCAGTTTTCCCATACGAAGATTTCAAAAATAGCGATTAGATTAAACTTTTGAATAACAAGTAACTTCTCCTGAGGAATGGACAAAAAATCAATAATTTATATCACAATAGACATGTTATCAATATCAAGACATGACGCATCTGGTGGAATATTTAATGAACTTCTTGTCACTGTGAGCCAACCGAGATTTGTGGCACTTTTTGGTTACCTAGCAACAACCGGCTCTCTCACTCTCTGGTTACCTAGCAACAACACCTCGAGTAACTGGTGCAGCAACAGCTAAAAGTTTTGCTACTGTGTCTCATAACTGCTTATAAATAATAAAAAAAATCAGTGTGAAGTGAAAACTGAGTTAAAACCGAAATGTCACGTCAGTTTGGCAATATTTAAAAGATTTAAAACAAAAAACTAATCAATAATTATTGATATTGATTTTTTTTCAGTAATTTAGTCCTGCTCTACTTCTAATCCCACCATGTGGTCACTTGTGTTCTGCCTTTTAGATTAAAGATGAGTTTTAATTACTACTTGTGCTTTTAGAATAATTGTGATGTAGATATAGAAGCCTTGTTTTGTATTTATTACATATTCTTTTGAATTTGACCAAATTTGTGTACTATTGACCTTGTAGGTGTAACTTTTGTTTTGGCAAGACAAATTGCTCATTGTCCAGGGACAACAAATGAAATATAACCGATTGGCTATTTTTCGCTAATTGTGGCTTTCACACCATAATTAGAGAAAAAGCGATGATTATGGCACTTTTATAAAAATGTTGATTAACGTGTATTAATCAACCTTACCAAATAAATCAGTACTTTTAGATTGAGGTTTTATCGATTTCATCAATATCGGATTAAATCGCGGTTTGTGTAGCCAACCACTATATAGAAATATTTTCTTTTATTGCGATATTTAAAAACTTTCATAATTGTTAGTGACAGAGTTTATTTAGCTTTTTTTTGAATTTGTCAATTAATTAAAGTTTTTCTGTGGAGCCTTTAGTGTCAATCAGATTTCCTTCCTGATTCTCCAAACTGAGATTGTTCCCATTGCTTCCTATAGCAGGTAAGCTACTGACAAGTTACAAATATTCCACAGAACCCCGCTATCTAAAATCTTTCTATTTAAGACATTGGACAGATGACATTTTAAACGCATCATTATGAAGTAAAAGTTATTACTCCAAGTTGTTCCAAAAACATAAGACACGTTACGCGTGTTATAATTACAAAATACGTAACATTTCTTTGCTGGGCAGCTGTAATTTACTGTAATACTTTAATATAAGGAAATGAGAAGAGAGACGCTTTTCCACTCAAGTCGTCTTCATATATTTTCTGTTTAAGTAGCTGCTCACACAGATTTGTTTGTTGTGCGGAAGCCTGAATGAAAAGCAGGGTTTTAGCTGGATATCCTGTAATTGCAGATGGTACACAGCAGACGATTGCACTAACAGAGAGAAGTACTGTTCTGAAATAATTGTAGTTGTTTTATCCATATTGCCGGTTGGAGGAGCAGAAATCACAGATTGAGCAGAAAGAAACCAGCGGCCACCGAAACTCTGACTCTTCTTTGGGTATTTCGCTTCTTTCTCCCTGTTTGGTTTGTGATAGTTGTAAATTATAAAAGCAGATTTTTGTTCAGTTTCGCTAATATATATTCATAAAATTTAGCTGCAGGATGCTAAGCATACTTTTGTCCTGACAGTAACTGAGTTATGAGAGTGCAGATTACTCAATCTTACTTAGAAAATTCACCACAGATAAATGTTGAGGTCCCAGAGCAGCTCTGCTTTTCTTTAGTTCATGTGCCAAATTTAATGGAGGATCTGGATTTAACTTTGTTAGCCTGACAGCACTGTGTAATGTATCCTTGTACTATATTGTTTTTCTTTGGCATTTGCATGTGAAGAGCATCGGGTACAATGGACTCAGTGACAGTAAACAGACTTTAAACACAAACATTTTCTTGATTTGCTCTGGTTTAAGGTGAACAGGATGCAAACTTAATAATAGTCCGGTTTTAAATTAGGTAATTTTGTAAAATTAGGTATTAAAGTTCAAACCAAACTATTTTTTGTCACCGACACTTTTTTTTCACTTTTTAGGTTATTTCGGACTAGAAATGTTCAATGAAGTAAAGGGGAAATGGGACAACTTTCACCAAATTATGCAGAGAAACAATGAGAAGGAAAGAAATTAGTTGCAACCTAAATGACCATAAAAGATTCCCTCAACTGGGACGCTGAGAATAATCTTATAGCCACAATATTAATGTAGAAAAACTGAAGATCAGCCAGATTGAATAGACTTGTTGAATATTACTGTAGGAATGTCAGCAGTTAAAAGTCATTTGCTCATTTATTTAATTCCTCAGAATTTAATGAATGCAGATGAAACCAATTAAGTTTGATTTAATTTTAGATTTCCATCTATAAAAGATTGCAGACGGGAATCAGAAATTCATTCATCTGTTTGCCTCGGGTTTCTGCAGTAAGACAAAACTGAAGTGAGAAAAAATAAAACAGTTTGGTGCCACTACCCTTATAAAACAATAATTTAAAACAATTTAATTTCTAGTTACTGGAAACAGTACATAAGAATCTACATTAACAGTTTGCACTGCAAAAAACTAAATCTTACCAAGTATTTTTGGTCTAGTTTCTAGTGTTGTTTTTTAATCAATACTGAAGAATTACTTACTTAAAGAACTTTTATATCTTTCTGAAAAGTTACTTATGAGAGATTAAACTAATTATTACATCTCTTTAAACAAAATTGTTCTTTAAAAAAGAGCAAATTGAGACCAAAAACATCAGACTGAAAAATGTTATCATTCAGTTTTTGGTGGAAAGATAAAAACGATGAATCATTAAAATGGAAATTATTGATCTTGTTTTAATTTATCATGTGATTAATTGACTTATTGTTTATGGTGACAGATTTGCATTAACCAGTTATCTGAGAAATTCAGTAGCTTAAAGTCTTTCACATTTCACAATTTGTTAATTTATAATTTTTTATGTATACCTGAGAAATCTAAACTTAAAAATAAATGATTGAAATAAATCAGTAACTTGGTTCGCCTTTAGTAATAAAATGCTGAGATAAAATAACTTTTAATCTTAATTATATTTCTGTTTTGTTTTTAGTTTTTTTGTTTTTGAGAGGAAAGATGCATTTTGTTGGACGATAAATTGCCCTAGAAGTTATTCCGATAAACGATAACATTGTTTTGAGACGATTTTCAAGTAATATAATAATCCTGGATGACATTCTTAAAGATCAATAAGGCTTGTATTTTAATGAACATTTAACACTGGAATTGGAAGACACTTTAAATATCCAAAATAAACAGAAACAACAAATAAAATGAATTATTAAGTCTGTAAACGAACTAGTTGAAACCAAAGCACCAAACTAGAGACTTTTATCACTGAGTTTTTAAAGTCTTTCACATCTCAAACTAAAATTCATCCTTATACTTTATTTTTATAAATTTGCCTTGATTCCCTTATTGCGTCTGCTTCGGCAGAGCCGGCCGTGACCTCGGTCCGCCGCCGCCGCTCGTCTGGCGTTCATCTCCTCACAAGCATCCACTCGAAGGTCAGCGTCTTGATTAGTGTGCTGCCTCCTCCTGTTGTTGTGCAAAGCCAGTGACTCACACTTTGTCAACAGTCGGATCGTCCGAGTTAATGAGTGACGAAGCTTTTGGCCGACCGAGCGACCGGCCGGCGCTGAAGCTCCGCGCCGAATTCGCCCGGTGTTGGTTAATGACTAATTGCTGTGTTTACCGACGCACAAAGCCGGTGGAAATGTTGGTTTATGTCTCTCTTGATCTGCTGTTGTTTGCCAGAAACAGGTGTGGGAGGGTCTTGTTGAGACCTGTTGGTGACTTGTTAATTTTTTTTCCCTGTGTGACACACAGATGAAATTATATGGGAGGCAAAAAGTGTGTAGAATCTGTTTTCTGTGTGTGAATTATGTTTATACAAAGTCAAAATCAGAAATGCAGATTTCATTTTGCTCTCTTAGTTTTTCACTTTGCAGAGAAAGCTGCAACGGGGACACTGTAAAAACATAAAATTTTACCAAATATTTCAGTCAAATTTCTAGTGCAGATATCTTATTACACATTAAATAAGAGAAAACTAACTTGAAAACAACTTTACAGCAAGATATTAGTTTGTTTTAAGTTAATAATTCCTTAATATTGATGAAAAACAGGCAGATTTTTAAAGTATAACATGGAAATTTATCACTGAAAAAAATCTGTCATTGAAGCTTGTGCTTTTTAAAATCAACATTAAGGAATTATTAACTTAAAACAAACTTTTTTATCTTAACATTTCTAAATTTGTTTTAAGATGGAAACTAGACAAAAAAAACTCCACTTTGTTAGATTTTGTGTTTTTGCAGTGCATAATATGTTTCACACATGTATTTTTGGTAGTTTTTAGTACAAATATGTTAGTACACTTGAAATACCACAAATCTAATTTACAAGTAACTTTTCAGCAAAATATGGGAGCTTGTTTAAGCCAAAAATTCCTTAATTTTAATAAAAAGTTCTAGTTCCACCGGCAGGTTATTTTTTCCCAACAATAACAGTTTTTTCATGTTATACTAAAAAAAAAGGAATTATTGACTTAAAATAAGCCCCTATATCTCGCTTAAATCCTCTTGTAAGTTAGTACACCTGAAATAAGAAAAAACTGAGATATTTACACTAAAATCCAGACAAAGATTCTTATTTTTTTCGTCTTACAAATGTCTTCTTATAGTTAAAATAATCTGCCATTGGAAACAAGTACCTTTTTAAAATCAGTTTTAAGGAATTGTTTATTTAAAACAACCTATATCTTGCTAAAAGCTTCTTGCAAGTAGAGTTAGGTTGCAGCTAGTTGCATTTATGTTTTAGTAGTGCTACTCTCACTTGAGAATAATCTTTGGTTCATTTCAAGTCTACTGGGAGATTTGCAGTGGAACGGGAGTAAAGTTGCTTGTTAGTTTGTGTTTTTGCAGTGCAGTCCTTATCGTCTGGCCTCTCTCCATGCAGGCAGAATAGATTAAAAGCAAACGCAGACGCGCTGATGATGTCTGAGTGAGTCAGAGTCTCGATCAGGCTCTCAGTTTGGGGAAACCGAGGGAGAGGTTGAGCGCTTGCTGGAGTTTTTGTGGTTTGCAGAGTGTCTGGCAGGGGGGTGGGACCTTCAACACTGCTGAGCTACTTCTGAGTTTCAGATCCTTCCCCCTCCTCCTCCGAGCAGCACTCACTTTTGGCTCAGTTTCTCTTAAAGGGCCAGTCGGCCCGCGGCGCGGCGTCTCCTCGGCCTCGCCGCCTCATTATCTCTCCTGTCTCCGCACATAAAGCTTGATGTTGACCTCCGGGCTGAGGACGCAGACAGATAGCAGCGGCTCTAAAGGTTGCTATCTGCCTCATCTGATGACATTCCTCTCCTGTTGTCCTCCAGGTGTGTGTGTGGTCAGTGAGGCGCCCTGCAGAGCAACATGGCAGCATGTCAGTTGAGCGCCTAGGCGACTTTAGGTGAGTGAGAAAACTTCAACTCCCCTCCTCCTTCTTTCCCAAGATTGACTTGCCTGGTTTCTTCCTTTATTCTCTTTAGGATGCAAACAATCGATTAATGGTTTATTATATTAAAATTAGTTCCGATCATTAACTAATTACGTCCGCTTGAGACCGTCTTTCAAGTGTTGTAGTTTGGCCGCCATCCGGCAGAGGGCGCCGCTGGTCATCCTTAAGCGTAGCCGTTGAGACAGAATCAAAGATGGCGCCGGTAACTTTCCAGAACGTGGATGAGAAACGGTCCAAACAGAGCTAATTAAAATTAGTTCCGATCATTAACTAATTACGTCCGCTTGAGACCGTCTTTCAAGTGTTGTAGTTTGGCCGCCATCCGGCAGAGGGCGCCGCTGGTCATCCTTAAGCGTAGCCGTTGAGACAGAATCAAAGATGGCGCCGGTAACTTTCCAGAACGTGGATGAGAAACGGTCCAAACAGAGCTAATTAAAATTAGTTCCGATCATTAACTAATTACGTCCGCTTGAGACCGTCTTTCAAGTGTTGTAGTTTGGCCGCCATCCGGCAGAGGGCGCCGCTGGTCATCCTTAAGCGTAGCCGTTGAGACAGAATCAAAGATGGCGCCGGTAACTTTCCAGAACGTGGATGAGAAACGGTCCAAACAGAGCTAATTAAAATTAGTTCCGATCATTAACTAATTACGTCCGCTTGAGACCGTCTTTCAAGTGTTGTAGTTTGGCCGCCATCCGGCAGAGGGCGCCGCTGGTCATCCTTAAGCGTAGCCGTTGAGACAGAATCAAAGATGGCGTCAGGAACTTTCCAGAACGTGGATGAGAAACGGTCCAAACAGAGCCCGGTTCTAATGGAAAATGCACTTTTTGCGGTTTTGTTTTGAAATGTAAACACTCGACCAGCGCTTTAAGTTATCAGCTTTAATAGCGCT
Organism: Poecilia picta; assembly: GCA_033032245.1. Taxonomy (NCBI): domain Eukaryota; kingdom Metazoa; phylum Chordata; class Actinopteri; order Cyprinodontiformes; family Poeciliidae; genus Poecilia; species Poecilia picta. Next base: position 28,789,147 of record CM065365.1, on the reverse strand, counting down.
TCATTCAGCCGAGCTGCATGACGGAGTAACCGCAACTTTATCACCTAAAAATTACCGATGAGCTACGAAGGTGAGGTTGAAACAATTAAGATAAAAACTGTAACATGATGCCAATTAGCAGGTTATTTTGAGGTCTGTCGTGAGTTGACGCACTTAATAGAGCGAAGTGTTTGTACTCCTTTATGCGCAACTACAAACTACTTCTGTATGACTGTCCCTGTTAATGGGGGATAAAAAATTTCACATTTTTTCTTTCTTTTTTCCTTTCAGCAAGTTAAGAAGTTCTTGTTTTGTTGTAGTTTATAAGTGTCAAAGTTTAGTCATGTGAGAAAACCACAATTTTCTGTTCATTCAATCCGTATTTAGCGCAGTTGACAAAAAATAATGTTAAAATGTAATCCCTACATTTTTTAATTCACATTTATGAAAAATGTAGCCCTTTGTTATGGGAAGAGGTTTTGCCCTCTTGATACGAGGTAAAAACTCTTTTTGACAAAAATGGCAGCTTATAAATTAGTCCAACAGTAAGATCATTCAACTTTAGACTAACTCATTAATCAATAACCAGCATCCTTACATCTTTTAAATCAAGTTTATTTGTCTAGCCAATAGGGCTGTAGTGATACAATAATCCCACGATACGATACATGATATTCTGCCCACGATACATTGCGATATTAAGCAAACATTACAGTTCAATGCACCTTTGTGATTTTCTGAAAGATTTTAGAGGGACAGAGTGATTTTGGTGACATTTTGTGACTGTTATAAAGTTGGATTGAATTAATTTAACTGAAAACTGATTAAAAGCACCAACTACACAATACCTGGCTCTGGTTGGACACAGACTTAAAGTGGACAGCTGGACAAAATGAATCAAAGAAGTGGTGAGAAAACATGTTTCTTTTAGTTGAAACAGTCCAAACTGTAGCTGACATGCATTAGTAAAGTAAATAAAGTGAACCAAGTTCCTGCTCTGAATAGTTTGATACCTTTTTAACCTGAACATCTGAAGGAATCACTATAAGCCTGATGACCTGGTGAAGCAAGCAGTGAGTGAACAAGGTGACAATTGGATGTTACGATACTTGCAGATGAATATCGATTTTTTCTAGGAAAGAAAATATCGATATATATCGCAATATCGATATTATTATACAGCCCTAATAGCATGTACAGTTTAAAGCGCTTTAAATCCTAAAACATCATAAAATCATCAGCTATGGAAGGAGCACTGAACATTACATTTTGTGTTTATGTTCTAGTGTGGCCTGTGAGCGATGTGAGCTCCACTAGGGGCGCTGCAGCTCTCCTCACCAAAGCGTCCACCTCTATTCAGCCGTTCAGATGCACACCGACAACAAAGCGGCCAACCATGGCAAGCAGGTCAGCAGCGACGGCCGCTCCCAGATCCCAGGCGCGAACCAGCAGCAGCAGGGAGGCGTTCCCGGCATCCATGGAGCCAAATCCGGACAGGTTTCCCTCGGCAACCCGGGCCAGAAGGCGGTGGCGGCGGGGCAATCGGTGAGCGGAGGGATGCTGAAAACCAAATCGAAGCGGGAGCGGAGCGTGTCCATCGACTCTGGCGAATCCAGGAGCGGCGCTCCAGCTCCTGCGCTGGAACCAGATGCCAAAGGAGGTGAGGTGGCTGACGGGGGAAAAACAAACAAACAAAAAAAAGCTTATCGATTTATCAAATTTCTAGTTTTTGAAGATTTTCATTTGTTTTCACCAATGCTCTCCTTGGGTTTCCATAGTTCAGTGCGACATCAACGCTCCCGTGGCGGCCATCTTGTTTGACAGCTTCTGTTTATTTGGACTTTGAATAAGCAATTTCCCATTGGATGTCAATATCGTATATCCTATTTTATTTGTGGCATCAACTAGCTCACTTGCTCTTTGGTTACCTAGCAACTCACTCATTCTTTGGTTACCTAACAACAACCTGCTGATCAACTGGCGCAGCAGCAATTTAAGGTTTCGCCACCGTGCCTCATGACTGCTTGAAAATAAACAACAAAAGCTGGGATAAAATCGTAAACGTCACATTACCAGTTTATTATTTCAGATATCTAAAACAAAAACTGGCCAATAATTATTGGTGTGATGTGAAACTCTTATATTGTGATGCGTTTATTTCATTCATGTTGTCTAGCTCTAAAGTAAAGTTGTAATATGAGAACATGAAAAAATAAATGAGGAATTTTGAGCATCTTGTGAAGTTATCCAGAATAGAAATACTTGATCTTTTACCACATTAGTATGAAATTATTATGAGTAGCAGGACCTTAAACTATTTCAAAGAAGTACCAGATGAAATGAGAGAGATCCTGATTAATGCATGTTCTCAATTTTAAGATATTTTCTGGTAAAATTGCGTTTCTTTTCTGCCATTGTTGTGACTTTAATCTCATAATTAAACGCTGCCGTACAACTATCAGAAGGAATAATTGAAATAAAAACCACTTTCTGAAAATATCTTCCATCATTTGTAGAGAATTGATTTAAAATCGGATCTGGTGTGAAAAAATCCGATTTATTTTTTTAGCCATATCGCCCTGCCCTGTTCAGGTCTAAATTTACACTTCCTTTAACTTCCTATCAGCAACATCTTTACCCGAAATACCAGATTACGTGCATTCGCCTCCTCCACAGCAGGAAGTGAACGTAAGGACCGAGAGGACGGATGAATTTGTTTTCTCTCGCTGAAATGCCCTGACCTTTCGCCGAAGCGTCAGAATTTCCCCTTCTTAACTCTTTATGGTGCGTTTCACATCCAAGACATTCAACTGGTTTCTGTTTGCTTGTAGGAAAATAAAATAAGTGTCTGATTTGCATTTGTTGTTGTATTCAGGCTTGTGTTTTGAGAGTTTTGGCTGCAGATCACATTAGTGTTTTAGTGAAACTCCTCTTTGCTTCCTGTGCAACACACACTCGGGCTTTCATCGCTACAGAGGACATCTGTTCACATCGGTTTCCTCGACGCCTGCGCTAATCATTGCCTTTATAATAACATCATGCTAATTTGTGGTGACTTGCTTTCTTTGTCTCCAAATAGAAGAGGGGGGCGAGTCTTCACAAACTGTGACTGTAAAAACCGATTTGAGTGCTGTATGCAAATTGTGATATGCACATTCTGAGAAAACAAAAACCCACTCGAAGAGGCGTGGCCTCGGCGCTCGAAGGATGATAAATGAAAATAAAAGCTCCCACTGACACGTACGCACAGCTACAGCTATTCTCCTAAGATTTACCTTAAACCGGTCGAGCTTCTGGACTAAAGCTTCTCTGTCTGCTGCTTGCAAAAACACAAAAGGCCATAATGTTTGTCTGACGGTGTAAAAATCCTCCTGCCTCTGTCGTCTGTTCTGCATTGTATAAACAACTTCCTCCTTTACTGTACTTTTGCACGCTGTGGTTGCTCAGACTCGCCCCGCTCGTGTTTGGAAAGCTAGCCACACTCGGTAGCACTGTACTCAAGTCTGTGAACGTCTTCAAATGCTGTCACAAACGTCAACGCTTCTCAAGTGGATTTCATGTGGTAGACCAACACAAAGTGGAGAGAAAAAGATGGAAGTGTTTTAAAACGAGGTCTGAAAAGTGTGGTGTGCTCATGTGTTCAACCCAATCCTCCTACACAAAATCGACTAAATTTAAATTCAGCTGTTCTGTGAAACAGACAATATAAGATTATAATGCAAGAGAACTGAAAACCAACCAAACAGGAACAGATGAGAGACCCCTGGAGACACGGACCGATTATTGGAACTAATTTAGTAATCGATTAATCGCTATACAGACCCAAAAAAGGCAATTTGCTGAAACAACAAAATTAAACCAAAACTGCACTGGGATGAAACAGTTAATCATGATTAACTGGAGTATACAGATTTGGAGTTTACAAATTCAAAAAAGACCATTTGCTGAAAGAACAATAAGCCAAAACTACATTACAGCATGACTGAAACGATTAATCGTGATTAATTGATTATTAAAGTAATCGTTAACTTGTTTAGTAATTGATTAGTCGCTAACTGGAGTAATCCGTGTAAAGCCGAACGTGATGAGTTCTCCCCATGTTTATGTTGGAAGTACATTTTAGTTGCATTTGCATCATATTCTACAAATGATCAATTATTCAACAAAGAAATGCTGTTATTGCATTTTAAGAGGACTGAAGCGATTAATCGTGATTAATCGATTATTAGGACAATTGTCAACTAATTAAGTAATCAATGAATTGTTAACTGCAGTATACAAACCAACGAAATGACTTTAATGAAAGAACAACACATTAAGAGTAGAAATTAAGCCAAAACTGTACAAAAATATTATACATTTTGCATTTAAGATGAAAAACCTTTGTCTCTAAATATTAAATGTATATCTAATATAAACATTTTAGACAAAATTTTTATTTATTCAAAAATGAATTGAATTATTTGCATTTTTTATTATTTTTCTAATATCTTATATTAGAAAAATGGTTAAATGTAAAGTGAAGACTGGCAACATTTTTTAATCCAATTAATCGATTAATCATCTGAATAATCGTTAGTTGGAACTCTATATTTTAGGCAATAGAATGTTTTCTTTAAAAAAATAATCAAATTATGCCTATTTGCATCTTTTAATGCATTTCTAATATTATCAAACAATTCTGATTGCTTAAATAAAAAATCTGCAGAATGTGCCCATTTTCCATCCGATTAATCGATCATATTGATTATTTGAATAATCGTTAGCTGCAGCTCCAATGGTGACTGGTGGCCTAAATGCAACTCTTTGGGTTTCATTGACGTTCTTGGTGGTTCCGTAGGTCGGGTGAGGTTCACAGTCCAGCCGGTCAGTGACCCCAAACACGCAGCCACAGCTACAGTGTGACAGTTTAGATAAGAGTTGCACAATATAATAAATCGCAATACTCATTAAAAGTTCAATGTGTGAGAAATCTCAGCCAGAAAGGAAGCATAGGTGAAATTTCTGGTCGGTTGTACCCTGGAAAAGAGAAGTATAAGGAAGATGTAGGTTAATCAAAGGATATTTAGTAATGTCACAATTTCCTGAGATTCTGTGTTAGTGGCTCAGTCAAAGTCAAAACCTTTCCTGAGATTCTGTGTTAGTGGCTCAGTCAAAGTCAAAACCTTTCCTGAGATTCTGTGTTAGTGGCTCAGTCAAAGTCAAAACCTAGATCCAGCAGACAATCAGTGGAACGACAGCGAGGTTGGAGGAATCTTTCTGGTCAGTCTGACTGAGCTTCAGCTGTTTTGCAGAGAGAAAAGTGCAAAGTTGGTAGAGAAATACTCCGAGGTTTGAAGTTGTGACTGCAGAGAAATCTGTGCGCTGATGAATTTAACATCAATTTCTTTAAGTTTGAGCAATTCACTAATACTTGGATGCAAAAACAATCTCGTCTCCCTCTGCAAATGTCTGAAAATCCACCACTGCTTCCTTTTTCTCTGCTGGGCAACAATAATCATCCCACTGTTGCTAAATTGACAACTTTTCAGGTCAAGGGGCCAGTCGGGCCTCAGCCAACTATCCCCCCCCCCTCAAAGGATGGTTGTACTGGAGCTGCAATTCTGTTGTCTTTCTGACGATGACAATAAAATTCTTCTGATTCTAAGAAATCTATCAGGTCAGGCTTTTTAAAATTTGGTGATTGGCCAGAAAACTGACTGAGGGGCCTGAATATGCACACCACACTTTTCAGATTTTGAACGGTTGGTGGGTTTTCTTCTATTTCATTCACCAGTACGGATCACTTTGTGCTCGTCTGACTCAGATTCCCAAATGACGTGAACATTTGTTTTACTTTAGCAAATATTGCAAATTACCATTTGCATTTGTTTTATTATTTGGCAATAAAAATGAGTTTTTAGTAATTCTCAATCATTACATTTAGTAATTTAGACGTTGTTTTGAATGAAGCAAGTTTTTTTTGGGTGTATTTTAAAAAATATTCTTGAGAATTTTCATAGCTTTACATGATATTTTCTGCTGTTTTTCAGTCTAGCAATCAAACGTCAAGTGTTAGAAATTGTTTTATTTTCTTATTTGAAAATAAAACAAGAATAGTTTTTTACCACCTTTTCATGAAATGCATCAAAGCTGAAACCTCCCACTTTTTTCAGTCAGTAAACGCATCAGCTCTTTGTTTTGATTCCAAACGTTGGAGACGCACTGTGAACCATTCATGGAGATTTTTATGGTCCATGTTTCTTCTAGGAAATTATATATTGATATAAAATTTATCAGAGGATTTTAGTTAATTTTTGAAGTTTTTGTAAAACCTGGCTGATATTAGATGTTTATTTCCATCTTGTTTGTGTTCTAGGAGCCTGAGGGGATTGGTCATTTGATTTTTGTTTGGTAATGTGACAGATTTAGTGATGCAGCAACTGAAGTCAAGAGGAATGACGAATGTGATACTGGTAAACATCTGTTATTGGCCAAAACGGCCATACTAATATCAGTATCGGCCCTAATTGTTAAATTAATTAAACTTTTGAGTTGAAGCTAAATTTATTCAAAAGTTTTCACGTTTTGGAAAGAAAAATGTCCCTCAATCTGAATTGGAGGAATAAAATAAATCAGATTAAAGAATCTCTGCTTTTTCTAGCCCGACGCTTCAGTTAAGATTAAAGAAAATAAATGAAAACTCAAGTGAAATTAAAAAACAACTTTCTGAAAGTCAAAAAAAACTATTAGTAAGCTCTCTTTAAACACTGCATGCGGTGTAAATGTCTAATGTGCATTTCAATGCGCTCCAGGCAGCTTGTATTTCCCCGCTGCGCCACCGTTTGGTCAGGCAGCCCAAACAAAGTCTGGGGAAATCCCCAGCTTTAGAAATGACACATTATACTTCCACCATGTGGCCTCCGTCAGTTTGATGTCTGGAATAACGCTCCTCCAAGGTGTTTCTGCTCTGTCTGCAAGACGACTCGACTCGCTCTGCTGCAGCTCGTCTCAGCCTTTAATTCTTAATGAAAACGGGAAGGAAATTAGAAGAACAGTCGGAGAAGAAATGTGGTCGAAAACAATTTAACAACCGATAATTATTTCCATTTTGTTGCCGTTTGTTTCTGGAGGAGGGGAGCCGGCTGGTTGGGTGGCATTTGTTTGGTCATGTGACTTTGATGGAGCAAAGGATTGTGGGCAGTTTAACCGAAGCAGTCAGTGGTTGGTAGTTTTTCTGTTCCCAAGGTGTCGAAATGGAAGAAAAATATAAAAGTTTTTTTTTTTGTGTAAAATCTACTGCTGCAATCTGTGCAACTTTTTTGCCGGGTTTGCGGCAGTCCGGCTTTTTAAATGTTGTTGATAGCTAGAAAACTGCAGTCAGTTCACCGGTACTGACTTTTTAATAACGGCTGTTATTAAACTGTAGAGGAATAGGTTGGTGTAATATTGACTCAAACATACCTCTCTGGAAAAATTCACAGACCATTTAAATGATCAGTGTCCCTGATTTAACTTTTTATAGGTAAATGTTTGTGCAAAATAAACTTTGTTCTTTTATTCTATGAACTACCGACATGTCTCTGAAATTCCAAGCAAAGATTTAGGATTTATTTACAAAAAATGAGAAATGGTTAAGATAATTAAAAAGAAGTGGCGCTTTCAGACCTCAAATAATGCAAAGAGAACAAGTTCATATTCATTTAAAAACAACAATACTGACGTTTTAACTCACAAATCAGTACCGTATTTTCCGCACTATAAGGCACCTAAAAACCTTAAATTTCCTCAAAAGCCGACAGTGAGCCTTATAACCCGATGCGCCTAATATATGGACCAATATTGAGCCACAACAGGTCTAGCAACTACGGTAAGCAGCTGCCGACTTCATTTTTCCCGTAGAAGAAGCGCGCAGTGCATGCTGGGATAGTTGTCAAAAAACTGGTTTGTTAATAAAGTTTGACTGACCGATCTACCCATAGACGATGTCTATGTATCTACCTACCCACCTAATAATCAGGTCGTCTGCAGGTCATCTAGCATCACGTTCTCCACCAACATGCTGTGCGCGAACAGAGACGGGTGACCATCGTCCGGCCCAGACGCCCCATTCCAGTCGCTCTCCAGGTTCTCCTGGCGACCGGAATCGGACTGTTTTGTTGACATTCTTTATGTCAACAAAGTAGCTGTAGACATTTATCCGGGGAGCTTCGGCTAGAGTTACCAAGGGACCAGCACCTATACATTTAAAGCCGTGGGGGTCGGTGGAAGAGAGACAGAGGCTGCGGCGGCAGCGTGTCGGTTGGTCTGTGCTAACCAGAAAGCAGTTGGGCACAATTTCGCAACACCAAAACCGTGAGTGAAGCAATGACTGGTGCAGATGCTATATATAGAACTCAGGACCAATTTTTATTATTAGACATCCATATTTGTAGTGAACGGAACAAATCATGTCGCGTTCAATACCAGACGGGTGGCAACATAACGGTGGTGTCTATGCGCCTTATAATGTGGTGCGCCTTATATATGCAAAATGTTTTTAAAAACGGCCATTCATTGAATGTGCGCCTTATAATCTGGTGCGCCTTATAGTGCGGAAAATACGGTACTTGGTGGAAAAACCAGGAGGTTTTTCAATGGGTTCACTGCAGTGGGCTCATTTTTCCAGAACCAGCTTCTTGAGCTTTTTTAAGCTCAAGAAGCTTAAAAAAGCTTCTTGAGCCTTTTTAAGACCTGGACTCTGATGCTGCTGCTCCACAGTTAATGGCAGATTTACAGAAGATCTGAACAATGAAGCACATCCTGCTTTTTTATTTATCTTTTTATTTTTTCTCGTCTCCAGTCCAGGCTTTATTTAGGCGAACATCACTGCATCACACTGGACGTCCATAATGCAACATAGTGGACGTCGTTCCTGTTTTAGTGACTTTTAAAAACAACTGTTTTGTGTGAAAAATTTGTTTTGGAATTAGTCGTCTTTTCCAGTGGGCGTAATCCTTTTCTGTAAAACTAAAATCGGATTTTAATTTATTACATTTGTCTAAGTAAAGCAGGTGTTTTGGAAGAAAGCAGCTAGGCCTGTCTCAATAAATGAATTGATCGCATGATAAATTAAAAGAAACTCAATAATTTTAATTTGCTTTATTGTTTTTCTCTTTTCTCTCGTTCAAAAACTGGATGATGAAAGTTTTCAGTTTGGTGTTTTGGTCTCAACTATCCCTTTTTTAAAGATAATTTTGTTTACTGAGGTTCTATAATTCATCTTATTTGTTGTTTCTGTTTCTTTTGGATATTTCAAATGTCTTCCAGCTCCAGTATTTAAATGTTCATAGGAATGTAAAGGTTATTGATCATTGAGAATTGTGTTCTTGTATCACCACCATTACATTTCTTGGAAAATGATCTCAAAACGACAATATTATCATCTATCGCAATAATTTTTATCATCATGAGAAGTTTACTTACAACTCAAAAGAACCGTAAAAACTCGGCTGTTTTTGTTTTGATGCAGTAAACTTTCAAAATCCTTTTTAAGTTTTGGACCTGGATGACTGAAATCCATTCAGATGAATTTATTTGCATGTTTTTTTGTTATTTTGTCCCCCCCCCCAGTGCTGCTGTTGATGATGTGTTTTCTCATCATGCAGAGGGTGTGATGCGCAGCAAGCGGCGCTGCGTTCTGACCAAGAAGCAGCCTTACAGCGGAGACGAATGGTGTTCTGGTCCAGACACGGATGACGAAGACAAGCCGCACTCCCAACGTAAGTCTGAAATCCTCACCAGCGCAGCTGTAACCATGGCGATATCAGTGAATCTTAATCTAATTACAGAAATCTCTGTTTTTACATATATATAGAATCCATAGGAAAAACAAAATGTGGTTTTAGCTCCATCTAGTGTTGAACGGTTGCAACTAAGTGGCTGCTTGTTTCAGCCGGTGAGAAGTTGAGCTCCGGTCCTGTTGGTTTGTCAGGTCCGATCCCGGGACATTCGGACCGCCTCCCTGCAGGAAACATGGCCGCTGAATCCGGGGCGGCCGTCATCGGATCGGGACCGGCGCCGAAGGCGGAGCTGCCGCAGCCTTCACAGCAGGTGGTCTACGTTTTCACCACCTGCCTGGCCAACAGGTGAGACGCACGTTCAAGATTTTAAAAAATAAAAAAGTTCCTACAGGTGATTAAAATATTTAAAAACGCTTGAGTTTCAGGAAAGTTCTTAATTTTTTCATGAAGTTATAATTTAATGTTGGATTAAAAACCTAAATTATTTATTTATAGTTTAAATCAGATATTTTCACACACCTACTTTTTTTTTACTGTCTGAAATAAAATTAGACTTGAATTTTCTGTTTTTATGTCAGAATGACCAAAATTATTTTTATTTGCTAAATGCTAGAAAACTTAGCAAGAATGCAAAGTTATAATTTTTGTAATTTTGATTCTATTTTGTGTTTAAGCCTTTAATTTGAGCAGGAACGTCATTTATCTTAACATGATTTTGTTGGAATATTTATTATTTCTAATGACTTAGTTATCATCTTATATTTTATGCTAAACTGCGTTTTTGTAAAAAAAAAAATCGTTAAATTAGAGGTTTGTTATCGCACCAGTTGGATGTGTAAGGTGTATGGGAGACATTTTTAAACGTAAAATGTTCTTTTGTTTTAGTTTTATCCTGCTGTAGAAACTATAATAACACAAAAAAATAGATTAGTAACAGTAATAAATGATTAACTCTCTTGTTTAGTTTGTATTGTTTTTATTTCCAAACTGTGGTGCTGGAAAAGTTTGTAAACTTATCTTTAAAAATACCTGAAAGGTTTTGAATTTTACTGTGTATGTAAGCAGCATTAATAAGTCAATATTTTAAATTGTTTTTTCAACAGTGCTGCTGAGGCAGTGATGAAGGGACAAAGTGATTCAATCCTTCGCTTTCACCAGCAAAATGTTCCAAACTCCAAGTTGGAGCAGGTCAGAAACCGAAACTTAAAGTTTGTTTTTTATCAGAATGTAAACGTGCGACTGTGTAAAAAACAGTTGCAAAATGTGTGTGAGGAATGATGGGTATAGCTAAGTTTATCACTTGTTTCTGTTCCGGTTTTATTTTAAAAATAAAACTTAAATAAAGAAATAAGGAAGACTTTAATGTTTTGTTTTGCCAAATGTACTTTTACTTTGATTGTGGGGCTATGTAAACACCACTGAATTTTAAATCTGGTTTCAGCAGTCTGGTACCGCTAAAGTCTCATCTCTTCCTCTGGAATACAATTTATCGCTTTAATTCATTACCAATTCTTTCTAATTTTTAGTACAAATATCGAATTACTCTTGAAATAAGGCAAAACGAACTAACCAGTAACTTTTAAGATTTAGGTCAATAATTCCTTAATATTTATTTTTTAAAAATAGTTTCACTGGTAAATTATTTTACTTATAACAAGATATTTTCCAATAATCTGCCAGTTGAACTAGTACTTTTATATATATATTAGGGAATTATTTACTTAAAACAAGCTCTTATATTTTGTCAATGTAAAACTTATATACCACATTTCCAATAGCTCAAGCTGCACAAAGTGCTTCTTAAGTTACACGCAAACAAGAATACAGGTAAATAATATGCATAATAGTGCAATTAAACGATAAGAACAGCTTAAAAGTTGTAAGATAAAGTACTTGCTAACCTTTAAGATATTTTCAATACAAACTAAATACTCTGTACCATTTTGTGTATTTGCACTGTAGTCTATGAAGTTAAAATATTTGTTATTAATAGAGTGTGTATTCCAGTTTGTGAGGTTTTAATATCCGTTTTCTTTGCTGCAGGGCTACCAACAAGGGAAGCTCCCTAACCTCCCTGAGAAGGTCAATTCCAGCTGCTCTCCGCTAACCGGAACCCCCAAGTCCCAAAGCGGAACGCCGCGGCCAGCCTCCGCCGGAGTCGGAGGTCCGTTGTCGGCCGGACACTCTGACAGCGAGTCAGGTCAGGTCAGACCTGCCGGGGCTCCCGGCAGTAACAACGGCGCCCCCCAAAGGACAGGAGGAGGACTCAGAGAGTCAGGTAGCGGTGCTGAATCGGGCGCTGGCGCCTCTCCGTCTGGAGGCGCCAGCATCCTGTCCGCTCATCTGCAGGGTGACGCGCTGCAGAGAGGCAGCAGCAGGAACTTGGACTGTCTTTCCAAGGAGCAACTCGAACACAGAGAGCGCTCTTTGCAGACTCTGAGAGACATAGAGCGGCTGCTTCTGCGCAGTGGAGAACCGGGAGGCCCAAACTGCGGTGGTACGAACAACCCAACCAACTTGAATAATACAGACAGGAGTGGCGCTGAGGACGGTGAGATCGGTACGAATGCCTCTGGCAATTGTGCTAACGCTAGCATGTTGCCGAAAAAGTACGAAGAGCCTCTCCAGTCCATGATTTCCCAAACGCAATCTCTCGGCGGGGCAGTGCTCGATAACCCGCATTTAGACTCTCACCACAACCTCCCGCCGCCATTGCATCACCAGATGCCCTCGCCTGGAGACAACATGGCGCCCCTCATGGGGCCGGAGGGGCTCACACGGGAGCAGATGGCGTGGAGGAAGCTTAAGGAGGAGTACTACCAGGAAAAGAGGCGGCAGCAGGAGATTGAGCACCCTGGACCCCCGCAGCACTTTAGAATGATTCCTGAGGCTGGCATGCATGGGACCCCCATGATGATTAGAGGGCCACCTCCTCCCTACCACAATAAACCTGGAGACCAGCAGTGGGCTTCTGGGAATTTGATGCGACGGGGAATCGGTGGGAATGGGAAAGTGTTTGAGATGCACCCGGAGGGGCCGCGGGGCCCTCGGTTCCTGGGTCCGATCCAGAGAGGGCAGCCAGGTGGAGGGGGTTTCCCCGGATCCGTAGAGGGCCTGGGACCTCAGAGGCCCGTCCGACCCGGGATGATCTGGCTGGAAGACGTTCCAAACAGCGGCGGTGGCTCCTTCCATGGCTGTTACCCTGGCGGAGCTCCCCAACACTTCCAAGACGACGCCGAGCTTTTAACGCGCGAAGAAATGTTCCGGATCATGGAGAAACGGCAGATGCAGGTGTCCAGGTTTGAGCTAGACCGATTGGCTAAACAACAGCAGCAGCAGGGGAACATGGGGTCAAGAATAATGGACGCGTTCGGGGGTGCAGATTTCCCCAACTTAGGAATGGGGCGAGGCCCGCCTTCTGGTCGGGTGGATCCAATGAATTTTCCTGGTTCAAGGGAGATCATGGTGTCACCTGGAGCATGTCATCCAATGAGAGACTTGGTGGATTCCCCTTTAGGGAGCAATATCCCAATGGGAATGAACCCTCAGATGAACCTTCAGCAGCAGCAGATGATGATGTCACAGAGGCTCAGAGGGGGGGCTTTACCGGACATGTTTGGACCTGGAGAAATAAGCGGAAGAGGTGGGAATAAGGGGATGATGCCTGGACCTGACGGGCCATTCCAGTTCCCCGGTCAAGGTCCCTTCCCTGAAGGTCAGGTGGACGGGCCGTTTCTCCAACAACCTGGCCCTGAGATGTTCGGCCCTGACCAGCCTGGACCCAACCAGCTCGGAGCTACGTCTCGGCTCAGCCATTTGCCTCAAACCGAAGGCCTTAGAGGAGCAGATCTTGCTTCCAGGAACGCCCCTGAAATGTCAGTCAGCGTTAACTCCCTTGCCTCTCCATCAGTGCCTCCGCCTCACCAACTCAAGTCGCCATCCCTCAATCAAGAGCCATCTCCTCTCTTGCCTTCTCCGTCCGCTCCAGGGCTGAAGTCACCACTGTCTAACGCCGGGCACCACCCCGGTTTCCCCCCGGCGTCCGGAGCGGGAACTCCTTGCTCTTCTTCCTTAAAGTCTCCTCAGTTAATGGCGTCCTCCAACCTCGGCTTGCACTCTCCGTCGGCTTCTCCAGGGCAGCTCAAGTCTCCGGCCATGGCTGTTGGTTCTCCCGGCTGGACGTCGCCTAAGGTTGCTCTTCCAAGTCCCGGCGGCCCGACCGGTGGAAAGCCGCTCGGCAATGGAGGAAACGGCTCTACTGAAGCAGGTACGCTTTAGTCAAGTTCTTAGCATATTTCAGGAACAAGACAGTTCAAAGTGCTTTACACCATAAAAACATCATACAGTCAAGCAACAAACATTATGCCATCATCAAACAAATACATTTCAAATATGTTGACTACTGCTCCACTTACTGCTAATCAAAAGCAGCTCCAAACAGGTTTTTGTTTAGCCTTCATTTAAGAAGGAACTCAGTGTTTCAGCAGTTTTTTGGTTTTCTGGGAGTTTGTTCCAGATTTGTGGTGCGTAGAAGCTGAATGCTGTTTCTCCATGTCTGGTTCTGGGGATGCTAAGCAAAACGGAACCAGAAGACCTGAGCGATCCGGAAGGTTGATGCAACATCAGGTCTTTAATGTATTGTGGTGCTAAGCCATTAAGGGATTTATAAAACAACAAGAGTACCCGTTATGCTCCCTTGAACAGTTTAGGATGGGTTCATAGTCTATATAAAACATGTTCATTACATTTGTTTCACAAAATCTTGTTTTATATTATGAGATTTTAGGTGGTCAGTTCTGCGTATGTCAAGCACTTTTCAGATTGAGCTTTGTTAGGGCCTTTGGATTGAAAGGTTTGTCACTTTGAATTCAAATAAGCTGCTGCTGGCCATGCGCCCAAATTCGCACATGAAAATTGCTCCAAACAGTTGTTCAATTATCCAACCGTATATCTTAAAAATGCAGAAGCAGGAAGTAGTTTTTGGACTGTAAGTCAAAAACAAAGCCTTGTCTTTTCTAGCAGCCATTGTACAAGGCAAACAGCAGTAAAACCAGCTGACCAAACATTCTGGAACTCAGCTTTGGTTGCTAGGTGACGGGCGGAGCTCTGCTGGGGTTGCTAGGTAACAAGTGAGTGCCTGCTGATTCTTGATGTTGCATTTTGTAGGTTTTAGAAACGAATCATTTTCCAGACACCAAAATCCTTTAAATTATTTTCTAAAAAATAAAAACCCAGTTGGGTGGAGTTTTTAAGCGCTTGAGCTGTTTTTAGAAACAGTAGGAACCCAAATGGAAGTACAAAAATGTGCAAAATATGAATTTTGGATAAAAGCTCCCCTTTCAAGTGTATTCTCTGGGCTACATGGAGTATGGATTTTATAAAATGGGGTTATGTACACAATACTGTGGCGTAACATTCATGCATCACTAATACTCTTGTTTTAATGTAAAATGCTCTGTACCTACTGCCATCTAGTGGTAATAAAATTACATGCAGAGACACTAAAGATGGCATTATTTGCAGATAATTAATTTTTCAAAAAAAAAAATCTGACCAATTACCGTATTTTCCGGACTATGAGCGCACCATACAAACTCTACCTTCACATTTTTTGAACCCCCCTCCATCCCAGAAACTTGCATATTTCGGCCGCACCGGGCTACAGGCGGCTGGTATCTCTGCCGCTCTCGGTTTCCCATAAGGACCCAGCAAAGGGCTGCGTCATAATAACTACTGGATATATTAAGGACGCAGTTCTCAGTCTCCAGATCCAATTTGGTTCACACTGAGTTTACGTGCAGCGGCTCTGTTTCCCTCCTGTGCTGCCAGATCGATACTCCTCAACTCAGAAGCTGCATCATTTCTCCGTTGTGTCTGCTGCTAGCATGTTTGCTCTTAAATGAAAATTAGCCGTTCTTCTTTGGTTTCCAATTTTGACTTCCAATGATTCACTTCCTGCTAAAGAGCCCCCTGGTGGTTGAAGAAAAATCCACAGAAAAGCCGCATGTTCAAAGTGTAGGAAAAACAGTAGCAGCTTATAGTCCGGAAAATACGGTAGGAGAAATTGGATAATTTCCACGGCACACCTGACGATCCCTCACGGTCCACTAGTGTGTCGCGGAACAGTGGTTGAAAAACACTGGTCTAGATCATTCTGGAACATTAGTCCTTTAATCCTGGAAATGTTCTTCAGGTGATACAAGACCCACTTCGTAACTGTCTTTGTGACGCTGAAGGCTCAAGCCCGAGTTCAAGTCCCAGCAGTTACTTTGCCACTAATAACATTTTTTTGTGTACTTTGCAGGCCAGCCCCATCCTCCAAGAAGTTCCAGCTCAACTCCTCTGAGCCAACCAGCTTCTCTGAATGCCACTATGCCCTTCACTTCCTCCCCGGGTGCAGCGCCGTCCCAGAATCCTTTGTCCCTCATCATGTCTCAGATGTCGAAGTACGCCGTCCCCAGTTCGACCCCGCTCTACCACGATGCAATCAAAACAATCGCCACTTCTGACGACGAGATGCTGCCAGATCGACCTCTTCTGTCTGGGGTCACTATTGGAGGTATGAAGATGCCACAAGAGAAACATAAGGGGAGATTGATCAAAACGATCAATCAAGATTAGTCTGATCAATTATCGCAATGATCATCAACCAATTTAGTATTTGATCCATCTTTAACTGGATTAAATAAAATCATTTTTAATTTAGTCCTAAGAAATATTTAGGGCTGAAATGATTAAGCCAATTAATCATGATTATTTGGATTAATAACTGATTAATTTGATTGATTAATCAATTATTGCAATGATGGTCAACCAATTTAGTAAATGATTATTTAACTGTTTTAAACCATACAGGAATGTTTATGGCTGAAATTAATCGAGATTGATTCAATTAATCAGTTGTTGCAATAATCGTCAACTAATTTAGTAATCAATTAATCATTAACTGAAGTGGATACTCAAAAAATTACCTGAAAAAAACAAAACTCTACGAAAATATGTACATTTTGCACATTAGATATTTTCGCTGTTTGGAGTGAAATCAGTAAAGTTTGTTCTGTCCTCCATGTTTTCTCCTTCCTCTCCAGGAAACATGGCGAACGTCCAGATGTCTCAGCTGCTGAACTGTCAAGGCCCCATCGGACCCCAGAACGAGCCTCAGAGCCCGATGGGTCTGGTCAGCCAAGGCCAGCAGCATCTGTCCCACAATGCCCCTGGGCCTGAGCTGGGCCTGCCGGCCATGAGTTCGGTCATCATGGGAGGCGGCGCGCCGGACGGGATGGGCCACAGCGGCGCGGCGCCGCTGTCGGCGGGTTTTCCTCGCATGCAGCCGCCCATGCACTCTCCGATCGGAGGAATGGCGCCGAACTTCCCCCAGCCCGGCGACGACATCCTGCCGCATCAGCAGCTGCAGATGCTCAGCAAAGGCCCCCATCAGCAGCGCGCGCCGCACCCGCCCGACTCCTTCCCGCCGCTGCCTCTGGGCGACGGCCCGGATCTGAGCGAGGTGATCCGGCCCACGCAGACGGGGATCCCGGAGTTCGATCTGTCGCGCATCATTCCGTCCGACAAGCCCAGCAGCACGCTGCAGTACTTCCCCAAAAGCGAGCCTCACCAGAACCCGCACCAGCAGCATACTACTACACAGCAGCTGCTCAAGCAGCTTTCCCAACATGGCGGCGGCGGCGCGTCGTGCAACCCGCATCTAGCCAGCCTGCAGAGCATGGCGGAGCAGCAGCTGCCTCCCCACCCTTCGCACGGAGGGATCCGACAGGGAATGGGCGGGTCGAGGGCGGTGATGTCCGCCGGCGGCGCCATGTGTCCGCCGGGACACTTGATGGGAAGGACAGGAATGATGCCGGCGCAGCAGCAGCAGCAGCAGCAGCAGCCGGCCATGATGGCCAACAACCTCCTCCACCATCCGTCGGGGCCGTACCCCGGCATGATGCCGCCGCAGCAGCAGCAGCACCCGCACAGCTTGATGGCGCAGCAGAACATTATGATGATGCAGGCCAAACAGAGGGGCATGTCGATCCCGGGGGAGCCGTTTGGACACCAGGGGCCCATGGTGGGGCCACCGCACCCCCAGGCGGCCATGATGGGGCAGCCGCCGCCGCCGCTCCGGCAGCGGGGGATGTCTCTGGACAGTCCGATCGGCTACGGCGCCGGCGGCATGGCCAATATGCCTTTCTGACCCGGCTTCGTACTACAGCCAACTTCCCAACACGTCCGGTTTTTGTGTTCTGTTATTCCCACCCGAGTGAAGTTCCTCCCTCCACATCTTCTTCAGATTAAGCAAAATTTGTGTCAAATGTTTGTGCAGCAAACATTTTTATTTGTGCTGTTTTTAAAGATATTAAAGGTGACATGGTAGATAAAATTCACATTTTTTGCACTTTCATTTTTCCTTTTCTGAGTTTGTACTTCTTCTAAAATCAGCCCAAACACTAAAAAATCAACAACAAAAACAAAACATCTAGCTGCTTTTTACCAATGCGTTAATGTTTTTTAAGTTAATGTGTTTGGAAAATTAGCTGTTTGAAAAACCTCTGGAATATAAAGTCACAAATCAGAAGGCACTGCCCCGTTGCTTAGCAACCCTAGAGGAGCCCAGCCCCGTTGCTTAGCAACCCCAGCAGAATTCCGCCCGTCACCTAGCAACCCAAGCTGAGTTCCAGTGTGTTTGGAAAAGACAAATGTTTTGTTGTTGACTTGCCATCCAGAAACTACAGCAGCTTATTTTTATTTAAAGTGACGGAGGCCCTAAAACGGCTCATTCTGACGTTTTAAAGATATTCATAAATGTTTCTAGGTGTCGTCAAAGGTCAACCAGCCAGTCTACATTTACAAAATCAAAACGAAATTGATATAAATTAACTGTGCTATGCTTGTGCAGCTAAAATATTTAGCACAGTTGATTTTTTTTTTTTTGTGCTCGATCTTTGATGACCTCTGCAAACATTTCATATTTTTTAAATTTTGCTGCACAAACGTTTTACACCAACCTCATTTCATATGAAGACGGTTGTGTGTGGGGGGGGGGGGGCAACTTCACTCTGGTGTTAATCCTGTATATGTCTGAGTGATAATCTCCAAGTTTTCTGGGTTGAAGCTGATTTTAAGAAATGTAAAAATTTCAAAGCACTGTAACACTTCAATAAATTTGAAGCCATTTTCTAAATAATAAAAATACTGTAAATTGTGTAAATTTCAACAAAATCGGTGTATTTGATTGGTGACAGTCGAGAGGAGTGCCTCAAATTTCTATTTGTTTTAATATCATTGATTTATTTTTTTCTCCAATTAAAAAAAAACTTGTGAAAATAAATTATATATAAATATATAATATATACTTGCTGTATATAAGATGCAATGTGTGATTGTTTGAAGTTCTGTCTGTGTTTTAATAGAAGTCTACAAATAGAATAATAACCTCTGGAGTTAATTTGGTTATTGTGTTTATTTCTTAAGGAAACAGTTATTTGTCATATATACATATAAAAAAACTGTTTAGCTACAGTACAAGCAAATAATACAGTTCATTACAGCCAGATACCTTTTATCCATACAGTAAATTGTGATTGTGAATACAGATACAGGACATGTTGTGTGTTTATATATATATATATATATATATGTATATATATATATATATGTACTGTATATGTATGTATATATATATACATATATATATATATATATACAGTATATATATATATATATAATGTGTGTGTGTGTGTGTTATAGCCAATAACTGTCTACCAATATACATTTTGCTACCTTTTCCACACCCTGGGAAAAAGAGACCACACCATTGACTTAAATTAAATCCCCCACAATCCTTTGCTGCATCACATGATCAAATCTAATTTTTTTTAATCGAATCAATATGTAAAAAAAATTACCAATATTAGCAATGATATACGATGATAAAAAAAAAAAATCCTATCCTATCCCTCATATTTTGCATCCCTAAGGTTAACCCTTTAATATAGCATTACTTAAAAAATATTTGTACCTTTAGAGGTGTATTTGTAGCTGACGTTTTCACACAAATTTAGCTTAATTTCCAATGTTCTGAGGAAATTTGGTACTTTAAAATAAAAACCTTCAAGCAGTTGATTGTACAGTCAACCAACCAATCCAAAGAAATAAGAAACAAGGTAAACTACATTAAAGTATATTTTTAGAAAGCAATCTACAGTCAAATGTCACATAAAAGCATTGTAAAGAGAATTTCAATAATTCATGAAATTATTAGACTGAAAACGGATGGAATCATTGGAAAACATGGTTACAAAACAGTAGTACCAAGGGACAGATCAACCTGAATCTATAAAATAAATACAGAGCACATAACAAATTAACATTGTGAATCGACTAACTTAATTTTCAGTGCTATTTAAATTCTGATGTGCTTATTAATTATGAAATGGTTTACTAAGTAGTCTGTTCATGCTAAGGAGGTGAGTTCAAGACCAACTTTATAAATTTTTGTGAGAAAAAACACGTAGACATTTCTGAGTTTGAGAAGTTACAAATTTGCTAGAATTTTTTTTAGATTAATCTCAGAAATGTTTTTAATTTTTTTTTTTTAGAAATTTTTGAGTTTCTAAATTCAAAGACTTGCATTTCTAAATTCAAAAACTCATGAAATTTCCATGTTTTCTTCTAGAAAACTTCTGAGATTAATCTCAAAATTTGAGGGTTTTTTTGTTTGTTTTGTCAAGCAAATTTGCAACTTTTCAGAAATATTCATGTTTTTCCCAAGAAATTTCTTAGATTACTATCTCGAAATTTCTGGGGAATTTTGCATTTTGTTCCTAATAAGATTTTCGGCAAATAGGCGGGAGTCCACTGTGTACGTATTTTTACATACAATGCCTTACGGTTTCCCTTTTTTAGCCCATTTCGTGGCCTTTACAGGGCCCCATACGTATGGGGCCTCCGCGGAGGTCTGCGCATGCTCGACACGGAGTCAAACTGGACGTTCGGTGTCGCACTGTGAACTGCTCGGCGGGAAACTTCAAGTCGAACTGTTTTGTATGTGACACTGAGCCGATAAGGTTGAGAATCGGCCATCTTGTGGGAAAAATTACGTAAAATTTTGAAGCGTTTCTCACGGAAGAGACGTAGCAACTTGGAAAATACATCAACGACTTTCAGAGAAGCGAAAAAGACGTGGAGGAAAATGCTTGAGCTCTAGGTAAGGATTAGAAACTGCGTAAGAAATTAGTAGCTTGACTGAAATATGTACAGTACGCCTGAGTTTGTGGGAGCCTTAGCATAGGGCTGGACAACATGGCCGACAAACTTATCAGGATAAGTGGTTCATATGAATCGACTTCGGGAATTATTATTGATATTTTTTGTTTTTGTTTTAAATATTCGAAATATTGCCAAACTGGTGGCGTAACGTTTCCTGTTCATTTTTAAGCAGCTGAGACACAGTGGTAGTTAACAGTGCTAGGTAATCAGAGTCAATTAGTTATTGGCACAGATGTCACAGTAACCAATAAATCAATTAATCGCATGATAAATTAAAACACTGTCAATAATTTCCATTTGCATGATTTATTGTTTTTATCTTTTCTCTATTTTTCTACCAATAACTAGACAATAAGGTGCTTTGGTCTCAGCTAGACCTTTATTTTAAGGATAATTTTGCTTACAGATACTTCATTATTCATTTTATTTGTTGTTTCTGTTGTTTTGTTTACTTATTTTGGATATTTAAAATGTCTTCCAGTTCCAGTGTTAAATATTCATTAGCTTTTCAAGTTTATTGATCTGTGAGAATTTGTTCTTGCATTATTATGCCATTATTACCATTATATTCGTTCAAAATTGAATCAAACAACAATATTGCCATTTATCACAATAACCTCTGGGACAATTTGTCATTGTGACAGGTCTATCACCAACCTTACTTAGCTAGCCGTCAGAGGATGAGCTAACATTCATTAGTATTATCTATTGATATGGAGATATTGTTCTTGATTTATTGATCCAGCCCTATTGGGTAGCACTTTAGACTCCTGATAAATCTGAGTCGTTAGTCAGTACATGACCATGCTGTTCGATGTCGTTCCATCAGAAACAGACGGTCTTCCGTAATTTTGAGCTTTGATAAACCGCAGGCAAAAGCGGCCGCAGCCCAGACGACACAGAAGATGCAAAAGTTCGTTACGAAACTGCACCCCAACAAACGCGTACAGGAACGGGTTGAGGCAGCAGTGTGAGACACCCAGACTCTCTGTCACAGCATGAGCATGAGCTAGGACTAGTTTGGGCCAACAGGTGTCACTCTTTACGACTTCCAGTTCAGCGAGAGTATTCATCAGCGAGGTGATGTTGTTGGGTAGCCAGCAGACACAAAAGACGGTGGTGACGAGCAAGGCCAGCCGGATGGCTCCCTTCTTTGCTTGGCTTTTCTGACTCTTGAACAAAGTGATGACAAGTGCAGTGTAACAGTAACACATGACAGCCAGAGAGAAGAAAAAGCTCACATGATGCAAGACCCTGTTGGCCAGAACCCAGTTTTGGGCATTGATCTCATAACGGTAATAAAAACACTCGGGCAAGGAGTCATTTTTGTCTGACTTGACGGAGAGAAAGACGGCGTTGGGCAGTGACAACAGGAAACAGATGAGCCAAAGCGAAGCGCAGGTCAGGTGCACTCTTTTTGGGCGTCGACTTTGCATGCTGGGGATTGCGTGAACGATGGCCAGATACCGATCGAATCCAATGCAAGCCAGGAGGAAACTCCCACACAGGAGGTACAGGTTTCTCAACACGCCATAGAGCATGCAGAAAAACTCCCCGAACAGCCATCCAGCGACGCTTTCAACCACGTTGAAAGGCAGCGTGAATATCAGTATGAGGTCGGCCAGGGCGAGGTGCAGCAGGTAGATCTCAGTGATGCGCAGCCGACGGTGACGCTTCAGGAGGATGGTGACCATCAGGCCATTTCCGACCAAACCCAGGAGGAAGAAGAGGCTGTTGAGGACCGGGCTGAACACGGAATAAAAGTCTTCGAACATCAACTCTTCTTTATCGCAGATGAAGTCTTCATTGATATCTGTGTTATTGTCATAGCTGTAATATTCATAGTCTGAGTCGTCCTATGAAGTAAAGAACAAAGAGAATTTTGTTATGGCACAGCAGTGGAATAAGAGTCATTACGTAACAGATAAACAGACTTGAACCCTGCAGTCTTCTCAGTCGAATCGGTTCCCGAAAGCTCTGAATGTGCCCGATTGTTTCCACTTCCTCTTTTAAGAGCTATTTTGAGTAGCAAAACATCCATAGCATCTAAAGGAGAACTACTTCCTGTAATCCTCTGCAATGGATTCACTTGCTCCAAAAACACAAAATATTACCAAGAATTTTAAATTTTGTTTGAGGCCAAATGTCTTAATACACTTGAAATAAGAAAACTGACTTTTTAGCCAGATACAGGAGCTTGTTTTAATTCAATAATTCCTTAGCATTGATGGAAATGTCTTAGTTCCACTGGTAGAATATTCCACTGACAATATGGGAAAAATGCCTTTGTATAAATTATATAATCTTCCAGCGGAACTAGAACTTTTTCATCAATATAAAGAAATTATTGACTTAAAACAAGCTCTTATATCTTGCTGAAAAGTTACTTTTAAGCTAGTTTTGTATTTTATATATATTTTTTACTGAGATATTTTCTTTGTAAACTAGTCCAAAGGATTTTGAGTTTTTGCAGTGTATATCAAGTCTGAACTATTATAATTTATTAATATCGGGAAATCCACAAAATTTAGCTACAGGCCAACTGTTGATCCAAAATCCAGAGTATTTTGAAATGATTATTCTTTGCCTGTAATAATCAAACTTCATCAGATATTGGAGATGTGATTGGTCCATCCGTTCCTAAGAGAGAACGATGCTGTCAGATTGCAGGTTTATCGGTGGTTCCTAAAGTTTCTAAGGCTGCGTTCATACCAGTCCTGTTTAGTCCGCTTTAATCAAATTGCAGTTTGTTTGTCTAAAAAGTCCAGTTTCTTTGTGGAGGTGTGAATGCGCAACCAAACTCTGATGTGGATCAAAACAATGAACTCTGGTCTGCCTACAAACCTTGGTCTCAGTCTGGTTGACTTGAACTCTGGTGCAGTTCAAATGCATGTGAACGCCAAGCGGACCGACCAATCACTCCAAAAGCAGGAAGTGGGTAAATTCTGGGTAAATATAACCAAAACAAACGTGCTAGCCTAGCTAGTCAACCACATGCCACTCCAGTTTTATTTACATTTTATGAAGAAGGAAGTTGCGCTCAGTGTCTTCAGACGTTTTCCTGTCGTTTCTTTCGGTGGTTCTTGGTGCAGCGCCTCCACAGGCGAGGAGGGGAACAAGTTTTTCAAATGGTTTGTCTCGTTTAATTCAGTGCATTGTGAAAAGGAACCGCTACAGCAGAAAATGTAACAAATGATGTGACTTTGGTCCCCAATCGAATGAAATCTACCAGAATATCAGGCGTGGAAACACCCTGACATACATATTCACCACTTTTCGTCTACCATATTCTCCTACTACTCTCCACTTTTGCAGTTAACCTCTGGTTTTTCTCCCCATATAAATTATACTTCATCTGAGATTTGTATCATTATGTTTTACTTTTTCTCTCTTTTTGACAATATTACTAAGAAGGCTATTTGTCGCTGCGGTTGCCATGGTTATTCAAGTTTAGCTATGTTTCTCCTAGATTAAATGACTTATGCCTGTGTCAGTACTTCTCTATGTTTTCTGTCTGCTTTTTCTCAAACTTCCAGTTTAAAGTTGAGTTTTTATTAAGACGACGGTTGTTGTAAATTGGTGCTATTTAAATAAATTGAAGAATTGCTTATAAAGTTACATTAATAAACATCAAATATTTGAACTAACTAGATAAATAGAAATCTTTGTCAACTAAAAAATGAATAAAATATAATCAGTTTGTCTTAAACAACTCGATCTTTACAATTTTGGCTTCTACTTTTAATTCGGTTAATTCATATAGCTGCAAATGACAACAAACAACATTCATTTTATACGCAATAATGTGTAAAAGCATATAAATAAATCTGATTATGTGCATTATTTCCTCTTTTTCCGTTATATCAGAGAAATCAACCCCTCAGCACATTTTTTAAAAATATTCAACATGCTTTGGAAAAGTTCTTCTTTTCTGGTTGCTTGGTTAAATAACAGGAAACAAGCAGTGCACACCTAATTTGAATAAATCCCATATGTTGCATACATCTTTCCTGTCTAGGTTTACTTAACACGTTTAAGCAACAAGGCAATTTAAAGGAGAAAATAACAAACAAGCAAGAAATAATGCATTGCAGTTGCAAAATAAAGAAAAAAATATATAAATATTGGGTTTCCAGTTAAAAATCTGTATTGGTTTTAACATTAAAATATAAAAATATAAGAAATCAGGTAAATTGACTTAAATTAGAAAATGAATCCACTATCTGGAGATAAAAAAAAAAAACCCACTTAAATATACGCTAAATGATGAATTAATCAGCGTTATTTTGAACATGGGTTAAAGTCTCACCATGCCTCCTGTGTAGGTCTTTGTGAAAGCCATGACGGCGCGGCGGGAGATGATCGTTTCACACTTCTGCAGCGACAAAGCGCACACACTTCCTCTCATGCTTTCCTTTTAAATGTGCCTCTATGCCTTTCTGTTGGGTGGAGACACGGAGAAGAAATTTAGCAAACAAAAAAAAGATTTCTGCAGCGGATCCACGAGCAGCGATGCGCAGCCACAGCGACACTGTAACGCAAATTAAACGTTTTGGCTCAAAAGTAGACTTAGGCCAAAAAATACAACCTAAAATGAAGCAAATAAAGTTGCCTAATATTTAAGGTAGATGCAGAACTTGAAAGGGATTTTTACGACTGTGTATTAGGGCCGTTGTAGATAGAGGAGTAAATTTTTGCCAAAAACTTTGAAATTTTGTGATTAATCTCAAAAATTTTTGAGAAAACTTGAAAATTTTCCCCCCAAAAAATTTAAGAATTTTTTTTGACATGTGAAATTAGAGGCAGACTTCAATGGTGCTGACCTTCTTTCCCTTTAAATCATGGGTGTCCAAAGTGTGGCCCGGGGGCCATTTAAAGCCTTTAGACTGAATTCAATGTGACCTGCAGACGGAGATTTTTAATTTGTAATCAGGGTAAAAATTAACATGATTTTCTTACACAGGAAAATGCAAAATACAACAAATATATCTGTGTTTTCAAAACCGAATTTTAACAAAACGTAAAACTTGCTTTTTACTGAAAAGTCGACTTTGCTGCATCCAAATCAGCTTTATTCTTTCTTAAAAATTGGCTAAATATAGTGGGCGTTTTGAAACAAAGCGACCCAAATCCAGTTCTTATTACTGAAAGTAAATTTATTCCATTGAGTCCAAAAAAAGGAAGACTAGATCCCTTTCTTTTAAATACACAAAATGTGCAAAATGAAAGTAGCTGTAAGTAGTAAATTTGTTCCTAAAATCTCAGAAATTTTCTAGAATTTTTTTTTAGATTAATATCAGAAATTTTTTACAAAAAATGTGAAAATTTGTGAATTTCAAATGTTGAACATTTCCAGGTTTTCTAGAAAATTTTCTGAAATTAGACTCTAAATTTTTTAGTTTTGGTGAAAATGTTCTCCTTTTTTTCTGTCTACGACGCCCTGATGCATTGTCATAAAAATCCCTTTAAAGTTTGGCTATACAATAAATACCAGGCTTCTTTATTTGCTTAATTTTAGGTTGTTTTGTTTTGACATGAAATTTTCCCACTTTTCTTTGTTTCTTTTCTTCTTACTTTTTTGTCTACGTGGCTGTTAGATTTAAAATAAACCCAAAACAAGTTTAAAGTTTCATGCATCCAGTGGAGTATAATGGCAAAAGCTGCAATGCTCCACTTGTGAAAGTAAAACTGTTTGACTTTGATTACTCAAATAACAATTTTGAATGCCGCACTACAAGACAGGACTTGTTCAGTAAAATAAAACAGTTCAGTATTTAAAATTAAATCTCCTGACCAAACTTTAAGGAGATTTTGTCTTTGTTGCTTTTGGGACGAATTATACTATTATTATTTTTTTACTGTGGCAATATTAAGAGTTTTGTTTGATTTCTGACCTGAACTGTTTAAATATTAGGTCATTCACTTCGTTCCAGGGGATTTTAAAGTCTGTAGCCTCCAAACATCAACACAAAGTTTGGTGTTTTGGAAACGACTTAGATGTGAAGAAACGTGTTGTTTGCATGTTTGAGGTTTAAGTAAAAAAAATGGGGGGTGAATGTGAAGAATATTTTTTAAAATATGTGAGAAACAGGAAGTTTAATTTCGATTTCACAATTAGTCACCATCTAGTTTTTCTCTCGCACTTAAAAACCTGATGAAATGCACTGAAGTGTGCAAAAAGAAAAGTATAAAAATGCCCAAAATGATTTTTAGAGGCGACAGGCTGGCATTTGCTCTGAAAGCATGATTATTTTTGCAAAGCTTTCCATTAATAAACTCCTATTGGCTGGCATCATACGTCTGCAAACCGCTACAGCAAACCCTGAAGGTCACGGACTGAAGGTGTGAACAGAACCACATCATCTGCAAAAATCTGATGTTTCGAAACCAGACACTGTGATTTCCATAAACGCCACAAACAAGTTGAATTCTTCTGAAAAAGTTCCACCACTGAAGATTTCTTACCATAGCAATGTGTAGGGCTACCAGAGTTGGTTCTTCCTGTCGAAAATACATTTAAAGATGCTGCTGGCATGTTTGTCAGTGTAGATTAAATAAGTTCAAACACCTTAAAAACATTCAGTCTGACTTTGATCACTTATGTGGAGAGCCTTCCTGTGATCTGCTCGGCGCCACTGAAGTTGACTTTCACTTCAAGTTATGCATGCCCCCAATTTTCTTTTTGGTCACATGTTTGACTTTAATCTTCCTAAAACGCGTTCACCAGAAAACAAGTAGGTATTTATAAATAGAGAGACAAATACAGTGTTGTTTTCACAGCTTTGAGTAGAATATAAATGTGCTTTAGGGTCCAAAAGTGGTGAAATTCAGAAAAATTGGAGTATGGAGGAAGGATCTGTGATAACGCTCATTTCTGCACCCAGGATGGAGCCATCTGTAGCAAAAGCAGCTCAACAACAAAACCAGTTCAGTAACTGAAATTTTAAATGTGTTTAGTGTAAAAATAATGTAAAGTCTATATTAAAATGTAACTTTTTGATTTTTTTTTTACCAGGTAATCCATGTAGAATATAGATACTCAAAAAATTTAGGACTACTTCTTTAGAAAGTAAGGCCGATTAAATGTGTACAAGTGACCTGTTGTGTTTCCTTGGACAGATTAGGAGAACTCTACGGGCGATACAAAACAAAATCATTCTTAGATTATGAGATTCTGGTCTGCTCAGTTTTGCCTATGTTAAGCTGTTTTAGGGCGTCTTGTCACTTTAAATCCACATGAGCTGCTGGCCATGCCCCCCCAACTCCACAGCCATGCAATTATACAACCATACATCTTTGAAAAGCATAAGTAGAGCCTCCTGCACAATCACCATGAATGCAGCAAGTGGTTTCTGGATGGTCTTTTCCAGCCGCCATTGTACAGCGCCTGCAGAGGAGCTGTTGAGACCAAATGGAGGAACAAAAACATGCAAAAATGTCAGTTTTGCATAATAACTGACACTTTAAGCTTTACAGATACAATCATTTAGCTGGTGCAAAATAAACATTTTGTCATATTTCAAATGTAAATCTGCCTTTATCTGGCCTGAACATACTTTCTTTGAAGCGCGGTGCGTTTTCGACATTAAGCTGCAGCTGCGTACTGCTTTCATTATGAAAACATTTGGGGGTATAAAACCATCTTTGATCGATGTTTTCAGTCACAGTTTGCTTAATTTTTCCACACAAATTATTTTTGTAAAAAAAAAAATCAGCTTATACAGTGTAAAAAAGAACTGTAAAAAAAACGGGTAAATGTACCGTATAAATTTGAAGGAATTTTTTAGTTTTACAGGTATTTGTACTGCATTTTTCATTTCACGCATTGCATCATGGAAACAAGAACCTTCGCGAAGCACAAAAACTGGTCAGATGATGTTTCAAGCTTGCTAACCGTACCCTGGAACATCCATCTCTGTTGGATTAAGAGATGGAGTTACCTTTCTGCCACCTCCCTTGTAAAGTAAAATAAATAAAACACATTCTTTTCTGTGAATAATGTTTTGAAATATTTGTAGTTGACTTGGTTTGACTTTGTGAGACTCCTGGCACAGTCTATAATTGCAAATTATTTTGCAGTCTTTTTTTTTTTTTTACAAAAAAGGTATATATTATTTTTTACAATGCTGTGTTTGCTTGTGTATTATAAAAGTAAAATGCGGTGATTGCTGTGTATTTTACGGAATTCAAAGTACCGGCCATTTTGTCAAGTCAAACTGAACTGGGCGCGTGAAAGCTAACCGTCATGGCGTCATGCTACTTATGTCCCAATCCTGCTTTTTAAAAATATCAAGCTGCAGTTGTCTTATTTGCTAAACATGACTTGATGTCCCAGTTGTTAACATAAAAGCTGGTGGCCATTTAACTTCGGTAAATATACTTTCCATGTCAAGTTTCAGGGTTTCCCCCAGAAAACTTGCTAAGCCCGGTGGTTGGGGCATCAAAGTGGTCCACCGGCGATCCACCATGTTTTTGTATTAAAAGATGTTAAGTTGACATAAAATGTAAAAGTATTACTGTGTAATTATATGTTATGGGAAAAGATCTCCAGGGAAATACTATTTAAACCCACAACTAGTATTAAAACAACAAATTTGAACTTCTGTTTATTCCAAATTAAGTCCGCGGCTCCATCAGGCCCCCAGGGTCCAGGGGCCCCATAAACGCTAATATTTTAAAACAGACCACAGATACATACATGTAACTTATGATATTTTTTTACATATTTGTTGAAGCTGTCACTGTGTTGTGATATTGCATGAGAGATAATCTGAAAAAAATGTAGCTCTTCTGTTAGCCAGTGCTAACTGGATTCAAACAGTCAGAGCCAGGAGGCAGGTCTTAGCTGTCAATCACAAACTCTTGTGGTGCTGCTCATCCCACTTCTCCCTGATCTCTTGCATTTGGCTACGCTGCAGCTAACGGAACCTCTCATGAATGTTAAGGCTAGTTAGCATGGACACCAGTGGATAAACGGTTTTCCTGTAATGGTAAGTTGGTTGACAGAATGAAGAGGTTGATTGGCAGCGCTAAGACTATCCTCCTGTCTCTGATTGGTTGGTTTTGGTTGGGAGTGATGGATTTCTTAGATGTTTTTATTTTCTCAAGAAAATATTTGTGTATGTTAGGGCTGCACCAATAAATCTTCCCCAAATCCTTAATTTTGAAGATTCGTGATCCGCCAATAAATGTGAAAGTGATTTCATCCACTGATATTATCTACTTCAGCAAAGATATAAAAATCTTTAGATCTTTGCAGTCAAACATCTCCTGTTAGAGACATTTGACTGATAGACCGGCCTACTAGGTCATGTCTCCATGACCTGGTGGGTCATGTCTCCATGCAGTTATCCATAGTCACCCCACTGTTGCCAACCCACTGACGGTTATGTTCAGACAAGACAATCAGTATCGGCCAAAATTAGAATTGGCAAGTCAGATTTTTAAAGATTGGCCAGAAATCTACAATTGACACATTCCTAGTGTAGATTTTTTTATATATCTGTCAGAATTCATCACAATTACTCAATGTTGTTGTTTGTGAAAGAGGTAATAGCAATTGGTGAGACGCTGATGAGAAAGGTGATCTGCTGCTGTAGTGTAATTTAGAAGCGTTTTGTAAAAAGTATGTTTATAACATGAAGTGTTTCTGTGTTAAACTTGAGTATCCATTCTCTTTGTTTAGAGATTTTCTGGACTCAAACCCTGAACGAGGTCGACTCACACGATGTAAACCAAGGTGAAGAAGCAGCTTTGCATCCCACCAAGATGGTTCAAGTCCCTTAATGAACTGAATGACTGGGAAATGTTAAGGAAGAATTATTTTGTAATTAAATTTAGAAAAACAACTTTGCTCGGCTTCTTCCTATGATCCTGGGTCCTCTCGTGTGGCCACGTGTGGGGACAGAAACACAATAATGCGTGTTGACGTCACAGAATTACAGAATTTTAATCCAATCAGAAGACACAGTATAAGACAGAACAGAGAACTAGAGAAGCACAAAGACATACATTGGTTACCTGAGACAACAAGACAGACAAAGACATCAAGGATGCGTCCTCGGAGAAATAGCTGGTGCAAAGCAAACTAAACTCAGCTTTTTTCTTGGTTATTTCCCTTGAGCATAAACTTTTGTACTTGCAGGCGTGTTTTCCTCTTTAATATATTCAAATAAGGCGTATCTCTGCTTGACCAACCAGGACCTGTCTGACCCTTTTTTTAAAATAGAAACTCCCTGCAATTTGTTTACAAGATCAAACAAGTAAGTTGGAATCAGAATGTCTCCAGACTCCTGCTGGTTTATGGCTTTCACAGATCAATGTGAAAATGCTGGAACTTCCTACTGATTGTTTCCCAGAGAGACAAAAGGGCAGATCTGAGATCTTAACAAACAATTTCCTTTACCTAGAGGTAAAATAAAGGTCGATAGGCCACAATAAGTTATAAATTTTAAAACTATAATTAGGCTATTTCAATGAAGTCATGTTAAATTTTAAAACTAACTTATTTTAAATCTATTTTCTTACAGTATCCGGCTTCCAGCCTTCTGGGCATGAAGAAACAGATGAAGGAATTTCACATATAACTGTGAAATTCTGATTTCTCTCCCGCTCTGCCAGGAACAAACCTTTAATTCTGTATTTTAATTCAATAAAAAGTTATCTCCAGAAACCCAATATGTTCTCCTGCACTCAGCATCTCCAAGGTTCAGTCCTGATATCACACACAAAAAGCAATACATGTGGGAGACAATCCATCAATAATATCCCTCACTATCTTATATACATACAGCAATATTGTTCAGTACGTGAGGTTTTCAATGCTTCGGTGCCTGTTGGTAGTGGTCACTCTGGGCTCTCCTTTGTGGGTGTCCGGGAGAGTGAACACTACACTCACAGCATAAGACTGTCTGAACCCGTTCACTCACCACAAGGTGATCGACACCGCCTCCGTAGCTCCATGTGGCGGCCGAGAAGCTCATTTCCAACAACCCACTGAAGAGCCGGGAGTGTCAGTACTGATCCTTCAGATTCGCAGATACGACGTCGTGGATGTGGGGACCTGCGCAATAACTTATGAGCAGTTGGTGTTTCAGTGCAGAGCCCATGGCGACCTGTCCCCTGTATCGGACGGTGCTCCTAGTCGCCGGCTGTTCCTAGGTAGAGATATGTGCTTAGAGTTACACGACATGCGGTCATTTACACACCTCAGCCAGACATTCACCGAACTTGAGCTCGGAGTCAACGTGCGCTCCGTGGTTGTAGTAGGCGAGATATGGGATGATGGGACCTGTGTTGGGAGTACGTTTTCTGACAGACTCGGTAGCTATTGTATTGTTGTGGTTTTGTCACGGTATACCATAGTTCTTTGTGAGCTGGACTCGACAGCTGTGCTACCAACCGGTCAACTGGTCGTGGGACACTCTGGACCGCTGTGTGATCTCTGGGCCGGTTATTGTAGAGATGATGATCTTGGAGACGTAGTTTGGCGCAATCAAACCCGAAAGAGTTGCATATCAGACAACGCTGATGTTGTGTATTACGGCCCTTCCACCTTTGTCACTATGGACAATCAGACTAGTCTATTGGTAGTTGAGACAAATCCTAGAGCGTTTGCCTTGCATCTGACCGGCTCGTGAACGTTCTGTCACTGGGGTGTCTTGACTACACACACCCCACAGATCATGGTGGCTCGTCTTTCAGCCCTGGGTCCAAGATGGCACAAGCCCTATACCTTGAACCCTAGGAACATTGACTTGTCTTTGCATTTCGGAACTAACATCCTCTACTCGTCTTATACCGCCTACCGGACACTAACCTCTTTGGCAGTGAAGGCCACGGACCAAGACTGCCTGCTGCGTAAACTGATATTAGAGGGTCGGCGTTCTACGTCGAGATTGAGTGGATCGGTGTAGACAACAGTTGAGCCCGGAGTCTTTGAAAAGCTGGAAGGGGAAACACTGTATGTGGTCCGATGCCCTGCGGTTACAGTGTCACTGAGAGACGCTCCTGAATGCTACCAGGAAATACCGGTTGAGGTTCAAGGTAAGGAAATGTTCCGCTCCCCAACAACACACATCCTGACTCCAAACGGGACCAGAGTTTCATGCACAAGCTCACTACGCCCACGATTCAAGTTGGGACCTTACTGGTATGTTCGAACTCCCCAGCTAGTAAGAGTGAACCCTCCTGATCAACTCAACCCCAATGCGGGTGGATCCCCACACACTAGACCCACTTTACCTCCGCAAAAGGAAGGCCTCTACCTGTCAGACCAACTCACTGCACTACAACAGGAAATGCTCACCATCATCACACAATTCGATGCACCAAACTGCTTGCAGCCCCACACCGGAAAACCTCGGGTGATCAGGCGCAGATCATCCATGGCATCACCGTTGCCTCGGTGCTCGGTGAGGCCACAGGATGTTTGGAATGCTTTATCGAACTTTATCTGGGTCTTCGGGCACTACGCCTCTGCCCTCGTTGGGCTGGTTATCATCACCAGACTGGCATACTGTGCGACTATACTGACGTTCGGTTGTTGTCGGCTGGTGTGTGGCAGGATGCGAGGCTGCATCGGGTGGGGGTCGACATTCGGGCCTCGTGACTCGCCAGCCGGGAGCCCAAATCCTTTGGTCATGCCGTAGAGGTTAATACCATATGCGAGGCCAGATCATGCCAACTGGCTGGCCGAAGCTCGGGCCCGCTACAGAATGACAAAGGGAGAAAATCCAATTCACACAGATACTCAATTGTACATAGTGATTATTCAGTTCACCACAGTTAAGAAGAAGTGTTGGCTCAGTATAGTTAGATCAATAACTTATGGTTCCCAGGATATGGCTGACACATGGTATAAATCCTGGCCAGTCTGTTACGGCAGATTACAGGCCGGTACTGCGCGGATCGACCCACGGGGAGGGATATGGAAAGAGGGCAGTTGAAGATGCCCTAACTGAAAGCGATCTTCTACTTGCATGGAACTGCTCGAGGGTGGCTGGTCTGACATACAACAAATGTCCAATCATCTATTGCCTATCTGAGACTATCGCTGACGAGACTATACCTGAAGTTATGCAAAGTTGTTTGCTGTCTGACACAGCTAATACAGGGCTCCAGCTATTATTCCAGAGTCCACACTGGAACAATCCAATCTGGATTGATCATGTAAGAGCAGTAGCAGCAACAACTTCACTAGACAATCTCTACCCATGGAGCATAGCGCTTGAGAAGTGGACGACAGCAGATCTAGGCATTACTTGCAACCAAGCGAGGACTCTCAGCACAATGATGTCAGCAGATCATCGTGCCGTGCCGATATATATCATGGGGCTCTGGGTCCAGTGTTCAATCGCCAAAGCCAATGGAGATTCACATTATGACTTTGCACTAGAAGAGGTGAGGGAAGTTAACGGGTGGTGTGCCGATATCTCGCACCCGTGGTTACTGGATCGTGTTTGGGAGTTCTACAAAAACAAACGCCCTGAAGTTCTGACAAGCAGGGCAAGGAAATGGATACCGTGGTTGACCTCAGCTGGCCTGTGGTTCAAAGCATAAAACGGAGATTATCCAATCCATTGTGTTAAAATATTTTAGTTTTGATTCATTGTGGTCAGTTGAGATTAATCAAGAGTCCAGAAGAAGTATGGCTCATCAGGAACGCCCCGCGGTCCCGCCGGCCTGGCCGCCCCAGACGCCGCTGCACCCGCAGAACCGGGACGGGCTCTCGGTATCACCCCAGGTCTCATGCGAGCAAATGCTCGGGGCGTGTCTTACTTAGAACAGCTCCAACCACTTAGGTATAGAGCATCTCTCTACGAACTGCCGCCCGAAATTGACCTGACAGCCATGTCAATGTCAGCAATGCATGCAGTCAATGACCCGGTTATCACTCCGGATAGAACTTCAGATCGGAAAGAGCGGGTTCAGCCACCTGAGGAAATGGAGGGCGCCGTTGGCAGGGTGGAATTGGAATCCAGACCAGCCCTGAGCTGTGGAGCCATCCAGAACATGCCGGGCACGGATCACTAGGAGGGACTTGCGACGAGGGTTGGACCACAGAGAGAGAGTATGAGAACGGAGAGGAATGCGGCAGCGAGGACCCCGAACAACAACCCGATCAGTCTCCTCCCCGGTCCTCTAGAATCAGACACAACAGGCGCACATGGGGTCCAGGCGACAACCCGGAGATATATGAGAAATTGATTAATGAAACAGGGAAATAGGAAATTGGGTTACTGGAAAAAGGAAATTGAACAATGGTTCAATTAAAGAATAATTAATGAAAAAGGGTAAATAGAAAAAGAGATTGAAAAATGGGTAAATGAAAAATAGAGAAAAGAAAAATGGGTAAATAAAAAAAGGATATATGAGAAATTCATTAATGAAACAGGGAAATAGGAAATCAGGTTACTGGAAAAAGGAAATTGAACAATGGTTCAATTAAAGAATAGATTAATGAAAAATGGGTAAATAGATAAAGAGATTAATAAAAAATAGATAAAAGAAAACTAGATAAATGAAAATGGGGAATAGAGAAATTGATCATCTGAAAAATAAATAAATGAAAAAATGGGTTAATGAAAAAGGGAAATTGAAAAGTGGTTAAATGAAAAATAGATTAATGAAAAATGGGTAAATGAAAAGGAGAAATTGAGAAATCAATCATTTGAAAAACAAATACATAAAAAATTGGGTTAATGAAAAAGATAAATTATTTAACAATTTTTTAATTATTTCACTCATTGTGTTGATTTTTTGATTTATTTTTACTCATTTTTTATTTATTTCACCCATTTATTATTTAATTTTGGCTGAAATGGCTCTCCATATCAATGGTTTGGAAGACAAAAGTATTTGGAAATGTCCAAGGTTTTTTTTTTTTTTAAAAAGGTTTGTGAATATATCACAAAAGAAAGAGAATTTCAGTTTTGGATTAACAAAATATTGATAAATTTGACATAAAAACTGTTAAATTATGACAAATATTTTGATAGAAATTCTGAAAAATAAAAAATACAGTGAATGGTCCGGTAACTCTGCCAGGATATTGTCAGTGTTTTTTTGGGGTTTTTTTTTTACAGAATTTCCTTCAGAAATTTCCCGTAATTTAACAGTATTTTATTTCAATCTTTTCGATAAAAAAAGGGAAATGTCCTAGTAATTTTCTCCCAATTCATTTTCTTGTTTTTTGCGGAATTTCAGCAGAATTTTTTCGTAATTTAACAGTTTTCCCCCCGGAATTTAACGTATGCAAACTGTTAAATTACGGCCCACCACCACCACTTAAGGTGACATTTCCCATATTCTCAAACTCAAAGCTTGACATGTGAGAGTTCATCTGTTAAACTGACTGACTACATAAACTAAAATCTGGATCATAAACATTTTTAATAAGCGTATTTGTGAGCCTGCCTCCTTTTATTAAATTGAAATTAATTTTAGATCTTTGTATAACTTTTTTTCAGGTTAACTTAGAAAGCGAGTTGTTATTATTACAAGTTAGTTTTCTAAACTAAAAACAAGTAACTGTTAGGGAAGCTCAAAACTGAAAAATTGGACTGATATTGATATCCGGTAGTAACACTTCTGTTATCCCAGATTTACCATTACTTTATTTTGTCAATTTTTTTATATGATTACTTGATTAATCATAAGAATAATTGATAGATTACGCGATTATTAAAATATTTGTTTACAATAGCCCTAATTATGAGTAAAATAGCATTTATAGGTTGATCGGGGGATTAATGTCTCTCATTTGCCCCCCTCCTTCTACAGCCAGACCTCCTCCACCTTCTTGCAAGCCATTGTCCGTTTTGGCACTTGGCACTCAATGGTACGCTAGATAGCCCCCACCCTCTTCGACCTCTTACATCTACCTCTACATTGAGGGGGGGCTAGTGTACCTTTATGGTACACTAGCCCCCCCTCAATGTCTCTCCTTCGCACCCCTCCTCCCCCTTCTTGCAATACACCGTCCGTCTGGCTCCCCCAGCATTCAACGGTACGCTAGATTGCCCCCACCCTCTTTGACCCCTCAGTGGCCTGTGCTGCTCATAAACGGACTCAGAGCACCAGTAACTCTATAAAATGGTCATCAGCTCTTTCCTGTGTCATGTGAACAGCAAATGAATTTAAAAACCAGCTCTAAAACCCAGAATTTTATTATGCTTAATTTGAGACTAATGTCTCTCCTTTGCACCCCTCCTCCCCCTTCTTGCAATACACAGTCCGTCCGGCTCCCCCAGCATTCAACGGTACGCTAGATCGGTCCCACCCTCTTTGACCCCTCACATCTACCTCTACATTGAGGGGGGGCTGGTGTACCTCTCATGGTACACTAGCCCCCCCTCAATGTCTCTCCATTGTTCCCTTCTTCTTCGCTTTCTCCAACCCCCACCTCTCTAACGACACGTTAGTCCCCCACCTTCTCTCCTTCTTTTTCTTCTTCTTCTTCTTGTTCTTCCTCTTCTTCTTCTTCCTCTTCATCTTCTTCTTCTTTGAACCTCTTCTAGCCCCCCAGTCAGTCACCGTTCAGTCTGCCCCCCATTCTGATTCTTTGGTATGCTCTACCCACCTTGCTCTGACTGTAACAGCGGATGACTAAAGGTTTTCGGTATTCTCAGATTGAAAACTTGTAAGCACCCCTAAGGCCATAATCATCCGCTCCGGTAGGTGGCGAAGTTCTGCTGAGGAAACACATCCTGTTTTGACAATTCTGACAAGGTGTCACTACGTTGGTGAGACAAAAATAATGAAAACACCATTAGGCATGAGGACTCAGACATCTGTCCAGACTCGGAGACAGGTCCTGACTCTGAGGCAGGTCTCGTACTCGAAGACAGGTTCAGACTCTGACGCAGGTCCCATCTCAGAAGTCGGTCCTGAATCTGAGGCGGGTCCTGACTCTGGGGCGGGTCCTGATGTAGAGACGGGTCCTGACGCAGAGGCGGGTGCTGACTCGGAGATCTGTCCAAACTCAAGGCAGGTCCTGACTCTGAGGCAGGTCCTGACTCTGAGATAGATCCTGTCTCAGAGTCAGGACCTGTCTCTGAGGCAGGTCCCATCTCAGAGGTCGGTCCTGACTCTGAGGCGGGTCCTGAAGCAGAGACGGGCCCTGACGCAGAGATGGGTCCTGATGCAGAGACGGTCCTGACTCTGAGACGGGTCCTGACGAAGTGACGGGTCCTGACGAAGTGACGGGTCCTGACGCAGAGACGGGCCCTGACGCAGAGACAGTCCTGACTCTGAGACAGGTCCTGACGCAGTGATGGGTCCTATCTCTGAGGCAGGTCCCACCTCAGAGGTCGGTCCTGACTCTGAGGCGGGTCCTGACGCAGAGACAGGTCCTGACGCAGAGACAGGTCCTGACACAGAGACGGGTCCTGACACAGAGACAGGTCCTGACGCAGAGACGGGTCCTGACTCAGAGACAGGTCCTGACACAGTGACGGGTCCTGACACAGTGACGGGTCCTGACTCAGAGACAGGTCCTGACGCAGAGACGGGTCCTGACTCAGAGACTGGTCCTGACACAGTGACGGGTCCTGACACAGTGACGGGTCCTGACACAGAGACGGGTCCTGACACAGAGACGGGTCCTGACACAGTGACGGGTCCTGACACAGAGACGGGTCCTGACACAGAGACGGGTCCTGACACAGAGACGGGTCCTTATGCAGAGACAGGTCCTGACACAGTGACGGGTCCTGACTCAGAGACAGGTCCTGACACAGTGACGGGTCCTGACTCAGAGACGGGTCCTGACGCAGAGACGGGTCCTGACTTAGAGACGTGTCCTGACGCAGAGACGGGTCCTGACTCAGAGACGGGTCCTGACGCACAGAGACGGGTCCTGACGCAGTGACGGGTCCTGACTCAGAGACGGGTCCTGACACAGAGACGGGTCCTGACTCAGAGACGGGTCCTGACGCACAGAGACGGGTCCTGACGCAGTGACGTGTCCTGACACAGTGACGGGTCCTGACTCAGAGACAGGTCCTGACGCAGAGACGGGTCCTGACTCAGAGACTGGTCCTGACACAGTGACGGGTCCTGACACAGTGACGGGTCCTGACACAGAGACGGGTCCTGACACAGAGACGGGTCCTGACGCAGAGACGGGTCCTGACGCAGAGACAGGTCCTGACTTAGAGACGTGTCCTGACGCAGAGACGGGTCCTGACACAGAGACGGGTCCTGACGCACAGAGACGGGTCCTGACGCACAGAGACGGGTCCTGACGCAGAGACGGGTCCTGACTCAGAGACGGGTCCTAACACAGAGACGGGTCCTGACTCAGAGACGGGTCCTGACGCACAGAGACGGGTCCTGACGCAGTGACGTGTCCTGACGCAGAGACGTGTCCTGACGCAGAGACGGGTCCTGACGCAGAGACGGGTCCTGACGCAGAGACGGGTCCTGACACAGAGACGGGTCCTGACGCAGAGACGGGTCCTGACTCAGAGACGGGTCCTGACGCAGAGACGGGTCCTGACGCAGAGACAGGTCCTGACTTAGAGACGTGTCCTGACGCAGAGACGGGTCCTGACTCAGAGACGGGTCCTGACGCACAGAGACGGGTCCTGACGCACAGAGACGGGTCCTGACGCAGTGACGGGTCCTGACTCAGAGACGGGTCCTGACGCACAGAGACGGGTCCTGACGCAGTGACGTGTCCTGACGCAGAAACGGGTCCTGACGCAGAGACGGGTCCTGACGCAGAGACGGGTCCTGACTAAGAGACGGGTCCTGACGCAGAGACGGGTCCTGACGCAGTGACGGGTCCTGACGAAGTGACGGGTCCTGACGCAGAGACGGGTCCTGACACAGTGACGGGTCCTTACGCAGAGACGGGTCCTGACGCAGTGACGTGTCCTGACGCAGAGACGTGTCCTGACGCAGAGACGTGTCCTGACGCAGAGACGGGTCCTGACGCAGAGACGGGTCCTGACGCAGAGACGGGTCCTGACTAAGAGACGGGTCCTGACGCAGAGACGGGCCCTGACGCAGAGACGGGTCCTGACGCAGAGACAGTCCTGACTCTGAGACGGGTCCTGACGCAGTGATGGGTCCTATCTCTGAGGCAGGTCCCACCTCAGAGGTCGGTCCTGACTCTGAGGCGGGTCCTGACGCAGAGACAGGTCCTGACGCAGAGACGGGTCCTGACTCAGAAACAGGTCCTGACACAGTGACGGGTCCTGACTCAGAGACAGGTCCTGACACAGTGACGGGTCCTGACTCAGAGACGGGTCCTGACACAGAGACGGGTCCTGACACAGAGACGGGTCCTGACACAGAGACGGGTCCTGACTCAGAGACAGGGCCTGACGCAGTGACGTGTCCTGACGCAGAGACGGGTCCTGACACAGTGACGGGTCCTGACTCAGAGACGGGTCCTGACGCAGAGACGGGTCCTGACTCAGAGACAGGTCCTGACACAGTGACGGGTCCTGACACAGAGACGGGTCCTGACACAGAGACGGGTCCTGACACAGAGACGGGTCCTGACACAGAGACGGGTCCTTATGCAGAGACGGGTCCTGACACAGTGACGGGTCCTGACTCAGAGACAGGTCCTGACACAGTGACGGGTCCTGACTCAGAGACGGGTCCTGACGCAGAGACGGGTCCTGACACAGAGACGGGTCCTGACACAGAGACGGGTCCTTATGCAGAGACAGGTCCTGACACAGTGACGGGTCCTGACTCAGAGACGGGTCCTGACACAGTGACGGGTCCTGACTCAGAGACGGGTCCTGACTTAGAGACGGGTCCTGACTTAGAGACGTGTCCTGACGCAGAGACGGGTCCTGACTCAGAGACGGGTCCTGACGCACAGAGACGGGTCCTGACGCAGTGACGGGTCCTGACTCAGAGACGGGTCCTGACACAGAGACGGGTCCTGACTCAGAGACGGGTCCTGACACACAGAGACGGGTCCTGACGCAGTGACGTGTCCTGACGCAGAGACGGGTCCTGACGCAGAGACGGGTCCTGACGCAGAGACGGGTCCTGACGCAGAGACTGGTCCTGACACAGAGACGGGTCCTGACACAGAGACGGGTCCTGACTTAGAGACGTGTCCTGACGCAGAGATGGGTCCTGACTCAGAGACGGGTCCTGACGCACAGAGACGGGTCCTGACGCACAGAGACGGGTCCTGACGCAGTGACGGGTCCTGACTCAGAGACGGGTCCTGACTCAGAGACGGGTCCTGACGCACAGAGACGGGTCCTGACGCAGTGACGTGTCCTGACGCAGAGACGGGTCCTGACGCAGAGACGGGTCCTGACGCAGAGACGGGTCCTGACGCAGAGACGGGTCCTGACGCAGTGACGGGTCCTGACGAAGTGACGGGTCCTGACGCAGAGACGGGTCCTGACGCAGTGACGGGTCCTTACGCAGAGACGGGTCCTGACGCAGTGACGTGTCCTGACGCAGAGACGGGTCCTGACGCAGAGACGGGTCCTGACGAAGAGACGTGTCCTGACGCAGAGACGGGTCCTGACGCAGAGACGGGTCCTGACGCAGAGACGGGTCCTGACGCAGAGACGGGTCCTGACTAAGAGACGGGTCCTGATGCAGAGACGGGTCCTGACGCAGTGACGGGTCCTGACGAAGTGACGGGTCCTGACACAGAGACGGGTCCTGACGCAGTGACGGGTCCTGACGCAGAGACGGGTCCTGACGCAGTGACGGGTCCTGACGCAGAGACGGGTCCTGACGCAGAGACGGGTCCTGACGCAGAGACGTGTCCTGACGCAGAGACGTGTCCTGACTCAGAGACGGGTCCTGACGCAGAGACGGGTCCTGACGCAGAGACGTGTCCTGACGCAGAGACGTGTCCTGACGCAGTGACGGGTCCTGACGCAGTGACGGGTCCTGACGCAGTGACGGGTCTTGACGCAGAGACGGGTCCTGACGCTGAGTGACGGGTCCTGACGCAGGACGGGTCCTGACGCAGTGACGGGTCTGACGCAGTGACGGGTCTTGACGCAGAGACGGGTCCTGACGCAGTGACGGGTCCTGACGCAGAGACGTGTCCTGACGCAGTGACGGGTCCTGACGCAGTGACGGGTCCTGACGCAGAGACGGGTCCTGACGCAGTGACGGGTCCTGACGCAGAGACGGGTCCTGACGCAGAGACGGGTCCTGACGCAGAGACGGGTCCTGACGCAGAGACGGGTCCTGACGCAGAGACGGGTCCTGACGCAGAGACGGGTCCTTACGCAGTGACGGGTCCTGACGCAGTGACGGGTCCTGACTTAAGAGTCGGGTCCTGACGCAGTGACGGGTCTTGACGCAGAGATGGGTCCTGACTCTGAGACAGGTCCAGGCCCAGCTAAGCATGGACTAAACACAACGCTTGGTCCACTCTTGGTGAGTTCTTGCCTCTCCTCTTCGTCTGAATCGTCTCCACAACACGCAGCCTTTTTGATGAGCCCCCATGGCTTTTGAAGAAAGGTGTCTCGGAGATTGATTTTCCTCGGTCGTGCCAGGGTTCTTCTGAACCACTGCACAACATTGTAAATCACTATTGAGTTGTTGCTTTTTATCATCTTGGAGAGCAGTTCTCTAACTGCATCTTCATTGCCCCATAGAAGTTGCTAGATATCTCACCAGACATTTTTTCCATTTTCTCATTAAAGACAAAATTTATGTCCTTGACTTCTTTCCAGATTTTTGTAGCAAGCTTTCGGTGTGGTTGGGTTCGGTGTGCTTCCTTTTGTAAGCACCATAGCTAGATCTGTAACTAGAAATCAATCCCCAAAGAATTTCTTACACCATAACTCTCCTTTCGTCTTCTGTCCCACGTCTGAAACCGAGAGAGTGCACTCGGTTTCAGACAGCATCGCTTATCTTGATGCTGTCACTCAAAATATCAGACAACAATGCAGACTACTAGTACTGCTGCTGCTACTAGAATTTCTGTCCTTAGTGTATTTCGGCATATCGCCAATTGAACACGTAACTCAGTTTTGTGGCCAGTGCAGACGTCCTCAGCCGAGGCCTCTACAGAGGACTCTACAGAGGACTCCGAGGACTCTTCACTGTCTGACATGGCTTGAAAAAAAGTACGTGTCAAACTCATCGTACTCGATGTTATCCTCGTAACTGCTCATGTCAAATTTAACTCCAGGAAGAATTGTGTTAAATACTTTTCTCACCCCCATAGTGACGATCTATCCCGCTCCAAAGGTGAGTGGGAAAAACACGGTGGTGAAGGCGGGTTTTTCCATAGTTAAAATTCTTGTCCAACAGGATGCAACAGATTGAAGAGGTGCTTCGATATAATTTCCTGTTTTGAGATCAAAGCATTTGTAACCTCAGATGTTCTTTGATCTATGTCATAGATGATGATGCCATAGCTACAATGAGCTCACTGTAGTTCTGGGGGAAAATCTTGCTTCTGATTGTTGTTATGGAAACGGTCAAATCAGTTCTGATTGACTCAAACTATTAACTCTTTGCAACTCCATCACTTCAGAAGGGAATATTTCAGGAGGCTAGGGATTAAAACAGGGATTTTAATGGCTAACTATTAAGTTTAGATTGACAATGGTATATTAAAATTATTAATTTAAGTAGGGTTTTTCATCATTCTATCAGGTTTAAAATTTTGAGTCATACACAGTAAAAATGCCAGTGTTGAATTAACACCCAAAAGTGTCTATATGTGTTGTTAAGGAGAAAATACTGTATTATAAATGAAAAACAACTTTGCTCTGAATTCTTCCTTTGTCCCAGGATTCTTTCCCCAGTCTTGGAGACCACGTGAGGAGACAGAGGCATACGCAGCGTGTTAGCGTCACAGAAGTGCAGAATTTAATCCAATCAGAAACAAAGTATCAGACATGACAGAGCATGACAGAAAAACACAAAGACATACATTTCGTTACCTGAGTCAGAAGACAGACAAACATTCAAAGACGTCTTTGGGAAAAGAGCCAGAGCAAAAGCAACAAATATCGGCTATTTTCTGAATTATTTCTCCCGTGCATCAGATTATATTCCTGTGGGAGTGTTCTTGTTTTTAGCATATTCAAACAAGGCGTCCCTTGTCTCGACCAATTAGAAGTTGTCTCTGACCGTTTTCGAAAATGGTACCTCCATTCAATTCTGTTCGAGCGATCAAAGAAAAGTTTCTTTAACATAGTTGGAATTCCCTGTTAATCCACCCAAAAAGATAAAGGCACATTTGTAAGCTTTTAAACAAATACTTTTCGGGTAATCTACAGGTCAATGTGCCAGAATAGGTTATAAATTTTAAGCTATATTCAGGTTT
The DNA here is from genome assembly GCA_033032245.1 of Poecilia picta. Classification (NCBI taxonomy): domain Eukaryota; kingdom Metazoa; phylum Chordata; class Actinopteri; order Cyprinodontiformes; family Poeciliidae; genus Poecilia; species Poecilia picta. The sequence continues at coordinate 28,744,846 of CM065365.1, read as the reverse complement.
ATTTCACTAAATGATGTTATCTCCTGAATCCTGCAGAGTTTTCTCCAGCATCTGGCTCCTTCCTGAGCAAAGAGCATCAAAGCATTTCACAGGTCTCTGTGAAACTCTGGTTTTCTCCTTTCTCCCAGAACAAACCCTTAATCCTGTATTTGATTCAATAAGTGTTATCTCTGAACTTAATATGCTTTTGCTCTGTTATTCCTCCCAAAGCCGTCCCTGATACAATAACCCTACTGTCTACAGAATGTAATCAGATACAATTCCTGTTTTCTAATACAAAACAAAACATTTTCAACTACATTCATCCTTGACTGGTTTTAATTCTACAACAAACGAATACAATAGTCAAATAAAATATTCAGTGAAAGCATGCAATATTAAAATATTTTATATGATGTTAACAGTCTGAAAGTTTAAAAGTTCACAGCTTCAGAGTTCAGAAGTTTGTGGGTCAATAGTTTACCATGCCAGATGTTCACTGAAGGCTCCTTAGCTCCTGAGACCTGAGTATCTCCTGTCCTCCCAAGATGTCTGAAAAGATAGGAGCCTATACCTCCACAGATATATTGTTTAACAATGTCTTAAAAGGTTTTCTCCATCCATCACTTGTTCTTTGATATTTTGAACCCAGCCATGGCTCTTCCTGCCAATTGAACTCACCCACACAAACTTCTTCAAAATTTAAGTAAAAGATTCAGCTAACTAAACACTAAAAGATGGTTATATTTTCTAAATGCTAGAAACGATTATATTTCCTCAACAGTGTTACTTTAACACCAGACAGCTGGTGTTAAAGTAACACTTTTGAAAGTGTTAAAAGATTGACATCCATTTTTTTGTTAAATTAACATTGGTCTATAATACTGAAATGGGTTTAAGAAAAGTTAAACTTTCCATTTCTGTGTCTTGTTTTGAATATTTTCCACTGAATTTGATTGATACTGACACCTTGTGGGCCAATTATTTACTTTTTTAACACCACATTATGTTTTGTGATCAACACTACACTGGTGTTACTTTTAATATATTTTAACACCAGCACCATTGTAAATGTTAATGTGACACTCTGTGTTGTTGAATTTGACACCAGCTGACTTGGACACATATAGACACTTTTGGGTGTTAATTCAACACTGGCATTTTTACTGTGTACTTGACTTAAAAATATCTGAAAAGTAAAATTAAATGTAACTTACAAACATTTGCTGCTGCTGTGTTGTAAATTGTGACAATAAATTTTGCCTGCTTGGAGAAGAGCTACAAAGAAATAAATTTGGTTTAATAATTTTACACGTTAGCATAAAAATAGAATAACGGATGATCCCAAAGAAATGACGCTGCCGCTCCATATTTGATGGGTCGTAAACGACCCACTCGAACACATTTGTTCTGTACGGTACGGAAACTTAAACAATAGAACGTAACGTCTTCCAGCTTTTTCTGTGCAACTGAGACACCAACATGTTAAATTTTAAACAGCAGCCCATGTTGCTGTTTAAAATTTAACATATGAAAGCTGTTAAATTATGAGAAAAAATCTGTTAATTTACAGAAAAGATTCTGCTGGAAATTCCGTAAATAAACAGAGAATGTACTGGCAGAAAATTACCAGGACATTTTCCTGATTTTTTACGGAATTATTTTTTACTGTGCAGAGAATATTTTCCGGACATGTTGCTGAAATAATTAATGAAAGCAGTATGACTTTGTCAACACCTGTTGTGTTCACCAGTCTAAATATTACACAGTTTATCATGTTTTAGCTTAATATACTAGTTTGACTTTGTGAATAATTATAACCTCTATTGAACTACAAAACCTATAATTTTGTTTCCTATTTATGGTGTTTTGGTGCTAAAATATAAAAAACACCAGAATCAAAAATTGAGAATAGCTGCAGTTTTTATGCCATTTTAATGGTTTACTGTTGTTTTTTATGTTCTTTAGAAAAAAAATCACTTATTTTATCTTGGTAATGACATGCGAAGTGAACCTGCTTTATTTCTTTGTGGTTGTGAGATTATTCTGCTCTGGAAATGCCTCATTCTCATATTTCCCCAGGTTTCATAAGTTGGTATCACGGTTCGGCTCTTGGGGACGACAGAACAGGAAGTGAAGTCATGCATGTCAAACTCTGAGCTGCTGTTCGTGACAAGACATGCTAGTCTTAAATCGCTGTCTGGTTTCTGGAAAAAAGTTACTTTTATGTGATTGTTGCTGAGTTTTTGGCTGTGCTTCTCGTGGAGAGAGAAAAGAGTTTTAGCAGAAAAGATGTACAACAACACGAGAGCAGATAAAAATCATTTTAAATTGAACAATAGAAAAAAAGAGTTAAATTCTGCCTAAAGCAAGGAGAAAATTTCTAGAAAAATATAGAAAATTCCTGAATTTGAAAAGTCAAAAATTTGCCAGGGAAAAGTAAAAAAAAAAAAAAAAAATATATATATATATATGAAATAATTTTTATATAAATTTTTTATAATAAAATTTTTATATAAAATTAAAATTTGATTAATCCCAGAAATTTTCCGGAAAATCCCAAAAATCTCTGTGTTAAAAAAACTAACATTAATCTCATACATTTTTGAGAAGAAAACAAGAAAAGTTGAGTTTGAAAAGCTGAAAATTTGCAAAAAAGAACGCCCACAAAAATGTGATTAATCTTATCAATTTCCTTGCTTTTTGAGAAAAGCGTTTGGAAAGTCAAAAATTTTCCAAAAAATGTCCTAAAAATTTAGATTCAGAATTTTTTGAGAGAAGAAAAAGGAAACAGTCTGAGTTTGAAAAGTTGAAAAAAGTGCCAAAAAAATCTTCAATTTTTCAGATATTCTCGGAAAATTTCAAGAAAAAAAACAGGAATTTTCTTAGTTTGAAGTCAAAAGAATTGTGTGTCAAAAGTCCAAAATTGTTGGCTTTTCAAAATCAGAAAATTTACAAAAGTCAAAAAGATGTATACTTTTTTTCTCAAACATTTCTGAGATTAATCTTAAAACAAACAGTTGCTCTTGAAAACAATCGGAAAAATACAGTCAGAATAGAAACTTTAATTAAAGATTCCCATCCTTGACAATCATGTCTATAAAAGCTCAAAGATACTAATTCTGAGTTTGGAAAGTTTAAAATATGCTAGAAAATCTTCTGAAAATTACGAGAATAATATCAGAACTTTGTAGAAGAGTTTCAAATGTACAAGATTCAATGTCAATCATGTTTTTATTTTATTTTTTTAAATGCCAAGATTTGTACAAAACTTTGCATTTTTGTCTGTCTGATGACATCATTTTGTACAAATAAAACCGGGTGTTATTATGTACTAGTACTAAGGCTAGTACATATAAGCATTATATTAAAATAAATACATCTAATACTGTTTTTTAAAAAAGAGCTGAAGTGGTTATAAAAAAAATCTTGAAAATGTGCCAAAGTTTTTTTCTTTTTAGAATAATCGCTAAAATACTTTATAACTAAAATAATTGCTAGTTGTTTTCCTTTTATCTATTGTTCATGTCACAGAAGAGCAAAGTACTTTACTCAGGTTAGAGTAAAAAGTAGGGCTGTATAATAATATCGATATCGCGATATATATTGATATTTTCTTTCCTAGAAAAAAATCGATATTCATCCTTAAGTATCGTAACCTGCAACTGTCACCTTGTTCACTCACTGCTTGCTTCACCAGGTCATCAGGCTTAGAGTGATTCCTTCAGATGTTCAGGTTTAAAAGGTATCAAACTATTCAGAGCAGGAACTTGGTTCACTTTATTTACTTTACTAATGCATGTCAGCTACAGTTTGGACTGTTTCAACTAAAAGAAACATGTTTTCTCACCACTTCTTTGATTCATTTTGTCCAGCTGTCGACTTTAAGTCTGTGTCCAACCAGAGCCAGGTATTGTGTAGTTGGTGCTTTTAATTAGTTTTCAGTTAAATTGATTAAATCCAACTCTATAAGTCATAAAATATCACCAAAATCACTCTGTCCCTCTAAAATCTTTCAGAAAATCTCAAAAGTGTATCAAATTGTATCGTTTGCTGAATATCGCAATATATATCGTATCGTGCATCGTATCATGAGATTATTGTATCTCTACAGCCCTAGTAAAAAGTTTCCAATAAATGAGTTAAAATCACAGAATCAGACAGACCAAAACATAAAGTTTTCTACAAATGTGGGTATTTTAAGGACATAAAATTAAAATAATTCATGCAAGTAACAAAAAAACAAAAACAATATCAGGCAAAAGAAAATGCTTCCAAATCAGTTTCTTTTCAATAAAAATCTCCTTAAATTAAAAAATAAAAAAGTGCTTTTAGCTATTGTTTAATAACCAATAACCACCTCAGAGTTTACGCAGTTAGTTGCGCTGTTGACGTTTTTAAGGAGAGGAAACCTGAAAGTTGATTTGAAACGGAATCAGCTGATTTGTTGGCTGCGGACGGCTTCAAATACGGCTGGGAGCCATCTTGGATCCTCGTTTGACAAGACTCGCTCGTAGTCAGCTAAAAAAAAAATCCAGTACACTGTACAAAAAAAAAAAACAAAACCCGAAAACGGAACCGCTTTATTCCTGTTATCCAAGGTAACTGCGTTTGTGTTCAACCCGAGACGAAGTAATTGCATGTATTCGACTGTTAGGCGCTTTCTGACGGCTTTTACCTTCAATGGTGAACGTTAATTCGCCTCCATTAGCCAGTTAGCTCGTAGTTGCCCAGGCTTGTCACTGATCTGTAAGCGAATAATTCGGACTGTTAATAATATTGTTCCGAGACGATTTAACGCTAAAACACAGATCAGAAAATGCAAGTCGTTTATTAGCTTTTTTTTGGAGTATATTTGAATACGGAATCCTCCATTGCTGGCGCAAACCTTTAGCTTCGTGCGCTAGCTCTGAGGTAACTAGCCCCGTTTTGACGTCGGTTTAACAAGCTGGATAAGACTGGGAAGAAGTTACCTTATTCTTTTGTACACACGTATGTGTATGTGAAAAAATAAACATGTTTAAGATGGCGAATTTGTTTCACCGTGATGCTTTGCCTCGCTGTTAGCATGTAGCAACGGTCACCGCAGGGTCGGCTAACTTTTGACTTTAGGCCAACTCCTAGCTAGCGCTTCTTACGATTAAAAATGCAAATTTTAAAAGCTAATTATTGTGAATCGTTTATTTAACTGAGCCCTGTTTTTATTCAAGTGTTTCCTTCTGTGTGTTTTTCTTTATATTTCAGGGTTGGACAGACTTGAAAGGACACAGAGGCCCGGTTAAGCTAACGGGATGGCTAACTGAGCCAACGTTTGAAAGCTAGCTAAGCCTTCCTGGCGTGTTGATTTCCAGATAAAGTTGGCCGATTAACCCTATGCGAAGCCCTTATTTAATTTTCACGCTCAGAAGTCTTAGTAAATTCGAAAGGACGAGTTCATTTCTTGACACTTGATGCCCCCATTTTTGATGAGTAGTTTGATTTATTGAAAAGCCCAGGGCAACCTTTAGTTTGAGTAGTCCCAAAGAAGTGGACTCGATTTGTTTAGAGACTGTTAAAGATTTAATTGGTATTGGGAATAAAAATAAAAATAAGTGGACATGAGCACCACCAGGACAGAGAACCCAGTGATTTTGGGCTTGTCCAACCAGAATGGACAGCTGAGGAGCTCGGTGAAACCTGCAGGGGCACCAGGTGGAGGTGGAGGAGGTCCTCAACCTCCACAGTTAAACCAGATGATAAAAGGCACAATCAACGGCAATTCCCAGCCAGCCCTCCAACAAACGCTGTTATCAAGTAAGTCCTGCCACCAAAGACATTAACATTTATCAAAGGTGCCCCAATAAATCAGCAAAACAATGGATTCTGCCAATTTTTTTTTCCACGTTGCATTCTACCGATGTTTTCACTTGATTTCCTCCATAGTATTGGAGGAAATCAGTTTTTCCACCTGATTTATTTCAAAAATACTGGATTCTACCTGTTTTTTCAACTTGATTCAGTCAGATCAGTGGGACAAATGCTGAAAAATGAAATTGGATTTCAGGATATAATCATGTCAAGTATGCATTTTACCTTCAGTATTTATACCAGGATAAATACTGGAGGTGGATGCTTTGGTAGTTAATCAGTTGGAATCAGTCCTGAGAATCATAATCTTCATGAATGCATCTTTAATGTTGACCCTCTTCCTATTTATGATTTCCCTGAATTTTGGTCTCTTTTTCTACTGTAAATGTTTTTCTTTACCCACTCAGGCCTGGAGACGACTGGAAGAAGAATTTGAAATTGCCCCCAAAGGACATGAGGATCAAAACTTCGGTAAGTAGAAATAAAATTTGAATTTTAATGGCAAAATGCATGTCTATACATCCTGTCATCTTACTAATGAGCTATTTTGTGGTTGCAGGATGTGACTGCAACTAAAGGCAACGAGTTTGAAGATTATTGCCTAAAGAGGGAGCTACTTATGGGAATCTTTGAGATGGGCTGGGAAAAGCCATCTCCAATTCAGGTACAGCCTCAAACCGGTTCTCAAACTTTGGCCTGTCGCAGTAAATCAGTTAACAATAATCCAGTCATATCTGTGATTTATTGGTTCTTTATTTCTACCAAAAACATCATCTGGTGTTTGTCTCTACTAGATATTTCTTTGAAATACATAATTGATTTTTTTAATATTTAAAATGTCTTCCAGTTCCAGTGTTAAATGTTTGGTCTCTGAGAATGTGTTCCCAAGTTATTATGCCATTACCATTATATTGCGTAAATCCATGGTTCCCAAACCTTTTCCCCCGGTGGAGAGGGGGGTCGACTTTTTGGGAGCAAAGTGAATATATGTAGCTGAACATAGACAAAGACATCGATACCCTACAGGCTACTTGTTAAGCTTAAGGTGCTGTATTGATATTATTACCTACATTACCTGCATCCATCAGCTTCACTCAACTCAGCCAGTTAGTTTGGGGGGAAACTGAAAAGTTCTTTGTGTTTTGCTGGTTTGCTGCCATGATTCCAACACACCTGAGTATCTCTGTACAGCAGCAGGTCTCCTTTGCTGCTGCGCAGGTGTGTAAACCCAGCGTCGTAGCTCTCATGTTGCGTTGAAAAACAGGTTACCACGTGTTAACAACGGATTAAACAGTTTTAACTAGAGGTGAGCCGATCGATCGGTCACCGATCAATCGGCCAATTTCCGTGAAATCGGTGATCGGAATCGGCCGATCATTGGCTCTGTTACCGATACCGATCACCTGCATCTCATTTCCCAGCCTGTCTGTCCAGCTGGTCTCGTCTTTCCTTCAAACGCGCAGCAACAAATCCTAAGCGATGTGTAACTATAACGCACTGAGTGAATGAGGACGTTTGCGTGTTGCGGCGGAAAATTGAAGCAGGTCAAAATGTATCAACACAACGAAGCTAATAGACATAAAAACAATGACGGAGTTTGGCTACATTGAGGCTCAGTGCAGTAAAAAGACACGGAGGATCAGACAGCAGGTAAAGCAGCCAGCTACAAACACTCACCGGATTAGCATGACGGTCAGAAAGATAAACAAATGACCCGCTAAATGATTTAAGTCTTGGAGCTGCGATGTAAGACGCTGGTTCTGCTGTTGAACCGCTGCTCCGCTACAGGTAGTAATATTTATATTAGTCAATTATATTTAGTAATATTTGACACGGAGCCGCTTCTGCTCCACCTGGTAGAGACTCTGACACCAAACCTGTTTAAAGCTGCAGCATCTAACCTAAAAAATACATTTTACATACGTATTAAAACTTTCTCTGTCCTAACATGAGACAGATAATCTCTAAAAAATAATCGATCTCCTCCCTGTTACTCCTCTCAGTCAGAAACAGCCAATCAGAACTAGCAGTAACCAGCTAGCCGCTATGCTAACAGGAAGTTTTCATTCAGTAACTCTGGATTGTTTATTGCAATGGATCCTGTATTTTCCTTTGAATGTTAAGTTTTATATTTGAATCTTTTGTCAATGTTGAGGTTTTATTTTGGCTCTTTGCATTATTTAGCCTCTTCAGAGCCTCATATCTTATCAGTCTGTTAAAGATAGTATTATTGATAGCAGTTCAATTTGCACAATGCCTGTTTTGTTTAGTTTTCTTCTTGGAAAAAGTTATTAAAAATAAGTTTTTGTCTAAGGTGAATTCATGGTTCCTTTTTTCACATAATGTAACAGTAGTGTTTATGATACAAAATAAATAAATAATAATTATGTGATCGGAATCGGGGATCGACCCTCAGGGGTGATCGGTATCTGTATCGGGAGAAAAAAACTTGATCGGCACATCCCTAGTTTTAACTGCTGATAAAAGCGACAGAGGACACAGATATGGGAAGTGCGGAAGCCTCCACTGTATCACTGTTATTGACAAACGAATAACAGAGAGTTGGCCATTCTAAGGTAAAAACCCGGCGCATACAGCGTTCATGTGTTCATCTTTTTTTCATCCTCCGCCCCAACAGAGGCGGCGCGTCCCCCAGTTTGGGAACCTCTGGCTTAAACAATATAATCATTTATTTTAATAACTACTTGAACTTTATTTTTCTTGTCAAGTACATGTCTACAGTAATTAGCCACTTCCTTATTGCACCAGCCAAAACGTATCAAATGTTTGTAGTAAAATGTTCATAAGAAGTGAGTATTTTCCTTTAATAAACTCTTAAATTAGCTCATACCTCGACATATATAATCTGTTGTAATCTGGGCTGCTGCTGCTGCGTTAATCTCGGTGGGTTTAGATCGAACCAGTCTGGACTGGGTTTGGTAGAAAGTGAACTCTTACATTTGAAGACGAGTTATTTTTATCTCAGGCTGCCGTCGCCTTTCCATTTTCTCTCCCATTGATTCAGCTGGAAACATTTTAAACTGGTTCTCATGATAAACTCAGATCTGAATGGATTTAATTTTGAAAGCGAGTCAATTTTAACTTTAATCTTTCATGTCCGTTTTAAAGAGAATAATAATGATTTAAACGTGACGGCAGGAAAAGACTGAAGATACTGCGATAATCAAAAAATGAGTTTGGTTTCTGCTTGAAATTGATGCGAAGCTTTAACGGTCGGAGATGTTTTGTACATGACCAGGAAGACGTGTTTTTTCCTTGTGCAGGAGGAAAGCATTCCCATCGCACTGTCAGGCAGGGATATTTTGGCCCGAGCCAAGAACGGCACAGGAAAGAGCGGCGCCTACCTCATCCCGCTGCTGGAACGCATCGACCTGAAGAGAGACTGTTTACAGGGTCAGTCCGGTTTCTGCTCATTCTGCTGCTGCTGCAGGTTCACAAGGCGAAGACCATCACAGACATGAAACCGCATCCAGGACTGAGCCACGTTCAAATTACATTCACTTCTACTGGACACGTTCATTTTATGCACAAAAAATAAAAATGTTAAATTGTAGAGATGGGGAAAAAAATCTTGAACTACATCAAGAGTTGAATGTGGAGTTTTGCCTCAAGTTTATGCCAAGTCCTGATTACTGAAGAACAAAAAGGCTTTGTGCAGATGTGGGAACGGATGAGGACTTCCCTGATTGCTTCAGAAAGACTTGGTGCAAGAATAGCTGCATGTTAATCTCCAGAAGCTTTAAAGAAAAATAAGACCCATATAAACTCTCTTCTGTGAGCAAAGAGTTGTTTTGCAGATTTATCTAGTGATTAAATATTTGTGACGCAATCTGTTTTTTTGTTTCTAGGCTTTGAATTTTAGTTGATTAATTGCATTTGCATTCTTCTCCTCACCGTTCTCTCCTGGTCAACCATATACTCCAAAAACATCAAACCTTAAAAATATTTTTTGTCTTTCTTGTGCAGATATGTCAGCTTTCTTATTTCAAGTAACTTTTCAGCAAGAAATAGGAGCTTGTTTTAATTAAATCACTCCTTAATATTGATTAAAAAGTTCCAATGGCAGATTATTTAACTTGTAACAATGGAAAAATGTCTCATTATAGTGAAATAATCTGACAGTGGAACCAGTATTTTTTAAAATCTACATTCAAGAATTATCGACTTGAAAAAGCGTTTAATGTTGCTAAAATGTTGCTAATAAATTTTCTTATTTAAACTTTACTGATTTATTTGCACTAGAAACAAGACAAACATACTTGGGATGATTTTATGTTTTTGCAGTTTAATGAGAGCCCCGTCTCTGTAAAGCAACATTTTAAAGCCAGAATAATAACAAAGTTGACAAGTAATTATTATGTTTAACATTATAAAACCTGCAAATCCTTCTGGTGAAACATTTTAAAAGCTTTTTGACATAAATAATTGTCTCCAATCAAGCTGTGAATTTGACAACTTTAGTCATCAGCAGATTTATTGGAGCCGTTAACTTAATTAAACTGTAAATGTATTCACACAAGGATGTAAGCAATTAAAATATGTTGAGGTGTAAAATATAAAAAAAACCTAGAAATCCACAGGAATAGATGTTTGTTCCCACTCTGAAACATTTGTGTTTGACTCTGCAGTTCCAACAGAAACATGACGGTAAATGAATCTCTGCTCGTTTGGGTTTTAATATGGTCTTTATTTGCAGCTTTGGTCATCGTGCCCACCAGAGAACTGGCACTGCAGGTCAGCCAAATATGCATCCAGGTCAGTAAACACATGGGCGGCGTGAAGGTCATGGCGACCACAGGGGGGACGAACCTCCGCGACGACATCATGAGGCTCGACGAAACGGGTGAGCATCCAGTTCCCCCCATGGTGGGATTTTATAAAGCTGCACCTAAAGACACGTACTGAAGTTATTCGAGGTTTTTTTATTCACTTCCCATCGTCTGAGCCGGTAATTTGCTTTGAAAGTTTCTTCATTTTAAACATAAATGTACAGAATTACAGATTTATGTGATGATTCTGCACCAGTTCGGCTCAGTGAAACACCCAACAGCTTCACAAGCTCAAACATCTAAAGCAATGGTTCTTAACCTGGGTTCAACCAAACCCCAGGGGTTCGGCGGAGCCTCTGCTGCCGCTCAGGTAAAGACTCACTTGTGTAAAGTCGTGATGACGCTGCGCTTTACCATCACTTGCTGCAGAGGATCAGTTACATTGCTTAGCCGATCAGAGGATCACGTTACATTGCTTAGCCAATCAGAGGATCACGTTACATTGCTTAGCCAATCAGAGGATCACGTTACATTGCTTAGCCAATCAGAGGATCACGTTACATTGCTTAGCCAATCAGAGGATCACGTTACATTGCTTAGCCAATCAGAGGATCACGTTACATTGCTTAGCCAATCAGAGGATCACGTTACATTGCTTAGCCAATCAGAGCTGCGGAGGAGGAGCTCTGATTGGAGGAACTTGTGTCTTTATTTACTTCAGCAAAGCTCACAGTTTTTACCAAATTCTGTAGCTTTTGTTGTTCTTCTAAATCTGCTCCTTAGTCGCATCTTTTCAGGGTTGCTACTGCCTCTAGTGGCCTGGGGTGGTAACACAACTAATATAATTACATTACTAAATCAGAATACCGCAAAGTCTTATTATCATTAAATTTTCATTCTCTTAAGAGCTAATTAAATGATCTAAACCTTAACCCTCTTACACCTGAGTTTTGAATGTCTGCCTATATAAATTCCTTACTTTAATTGTAAGTAGTTCTTTAAATGTCCTGTGAGATTATATACTTACCCATGTATCCATAACAACCGGAACTTTCAATATCCAGCAAGTTATTTCCGAAATAAACCGTCTATTAACCGAGTGCTCCCCCCCACCCCCCCTGAAACTGTCTCATTTTAAATACCTTGGCTCGTTCCTGGACAGTCAGCTCAACTTTGCTGAAAACACTGACTATATTTTGAAGAACTGTTATCAGAGACTCTACCTTTTAAGAGGACTTGGTGATCTTGGGGTGACCCAACTAGACTCCAGTTGGGTCACCCTATGTCTTGAATTTGGGGGGGAAAAAACATATTTTATCACTACAGAAGGGTTCAGCGAGTTCGCATATGAAACTGGAAGGTTTGGTTCCTCAAAAAAGGTTAAGAACCACTGATCTAAAAACACTTAAACTTTTATTATTTTAACAATACATTTATTTAAGTTTTTAGAGATAAAACGCACTTTCATTGAACTCTTGCTACCCACAATCAAAAATAAACTAAATTCAGCTAAAAAAGAAAAAAAAACCTTTAATGTATTTAATCAGTGCAACCTAATGTAAAATAAATAACTGACATTAAATAAACTGCAACAAACCTTTTAAATAATTCAGAAAGTGCATTTTGAAAGTCTAAATACAAGTAAATATAATAAATATTATTTACTAGGAAGTAAATATGTTTCTCAGAACACAACATAGAATTAGACTGAATAGATTTGCACATCGTCACAAATATCTGATCTGATTTTTTTTGCCACAATATCAGGATTAATGAAGATATTAATATTGTATTTTTTATTTTTGTCTTCCAGTACATGTGGTTATTGCGACACCAGGGAGGATTTTAGACCTAATCAAAAAAGGAGTGGCCAAAGTCAATCAGGTTCAGATGATTGTTCTGGATGAAGTGAGTCGTTTTTGGTGTTGAATATCTGTTGGATTGTTTTTCTGAATAAATCCGTGTGTGTCGAGGTGAAAACAAAATGTTTTCTCTGCGTTAAGGCCGACAAGCTCCTGTCTCAGGACTTTGTGGTCATGATGGAGGAGATGCTGGGCTTCCTGCCCAAACAGAGGCAGATTTTGCTTTACTCCGCCACTTTCCCGCTCAGTGTGCAGAAGTTTATGGTACAGAAGGAAAAAAAAATCATTTATTCACGTTATATAGTCTATAGCTTCTAGAATCATCTAAATGTGTTTTTTTTGTTTTTTATCCTGTTACAGAACGCACATTTGCAAAAACCTTATGAGATCAACCTAATGGAGGAGCTAACGCTGAAGGGAGTGACTCAGTATTATGCTTATGTAACAGAAAGGCAAAAGGTCCATTGCCTCAACACCTTGTTCTCCAGGGTAAGTTTGGGCCGAGTCAAGGTCATAAATGTTCTTATTGTGCCAGAATTTATCGATTTATCTGAAGAAACGTAAAAATATGAACTCGTAATATTAAATATTGAACATCTTTTCAGTCCCTCGGGGGTTTTGGCATTGGGATTTTTAAAAAACATTAGTTTGTGGTGGTAATTTATAAATATCTGTGATGGTAAATGCCAATTTTTATTATAGAGTATAGCGGAGGTTCCCAAACTGTGGGGCGCGTCCCCTAGGGGGGCTGCCGTGCCATTGCAGGGGGGCCGCAGGAAGCTGTCTTTATGGAAAAAAACCCCATGAACGCTGAACCTGCTGGGTTTTTACCTTAGAATGGCCAACTCTCTTTTATTCCTGTCAATTTGATACAGTAGGGGCTTCCATATCTGTGTCCTCTGTCACGTTTATCAGCAGTTAAAACTGTTTAATCCGTTCTTAACACGTGGTAACCTGTTTTTTCCGAGCCGCCTTTAAACGCAACATGAGCGCCAGACACTCGCTGGAGACCAGCTGCTGCTGGGCAGAGCTACGCAGCTGTGTTAGGATCATGGCAGCAAAACGCAAGAACTTCTCACAGTTTCTCCCCCAAACTAACCAACTGAGTTGAGTAAAGTTGCTGGATGCAGGTAAAGTTAGCTAAAAGATGACCAGCTATTATCAATACAGCAGCTTAAGCTTGTTAACAAGTAGCTTAGGCTACTGGTGTTGTTGTCTATGTTCAGCTACGTATGTTCATTTTGCCCCCAAAAAAGTCGATTCCCTCCACTCACCACGTGTCGTTCAACCAGACAGCCATTTGTAATCCATAGGGGGCTCAGAAATGTTTGGAAACCACTGGGGGGGCGCAGGAGAAAAGGTTTGGGAACCACTGGGGGCAGGAAAGTTGGACCATGATTATAGCATCCAGTGAGGCAGCTGTGTAGTAGAAATACTGCCACCTGCAGGTGGGAGTAAACAGCTGCTTGGAGCCCATCCTTTTCACCATTTTTGCCAAAAATCAGCTATAAACTCTCAAAAGTGCAGGGATTTGTTGATTTTTGCATGAATTTCCATGATAATTTGCAAGAAATCAGAGGGACTGATTGATTGAAAATGGATAGGAACTGGTTTGATTGGCTTGATAAAATATTTAAGCACCATGTCATCTTTACAGTTCTGTTTATGACCCGTTAGAGTCCAGGGGTGTTAAGCCGAGTTTCATTTTGGGCCAAATCAAAAATCAGAACGTTCTGCTGGTTGTGCCAAAATGTATTGATAAACCCAATAAACTGTTAAAATGTCAATAAATAGTTGTTTGTTTCAGTAAACATTGAACATCTTTTCAGTCCCTCCAGGGTTTCATGATCGTTTTGGGGCCATTTTGACCCTTGATCAGTTCAACAGCCTAAAATTGACATTAAATGCAGATCAGCATGTAAAATCAACGTTGGTGAAATTTTCACTGATGCCAAGCTGTTCAAAAATGATGCAATTAAAATCTTAAAATGTAACGTTCAAAACAAAGTGTTCATCCAGGGTTTGGCTTTTAATTAAGTTCATAACAAGGACCAGAAACATCCAGTGGGTTTTAATAAAATACAGACCTGGACATAACCATTTAATAACCCCTAAAAGTAAAATGAGGGTTAGACATGGGCCAAAAAATCTAAACAAAAGTCTAGAAAAAGAGTTGAAAATTTAGTATACGTTCTGACTTTTTTTTTTTAAATCTACACCGAGTTACAGATATCTTTGTGTTTTCCATTAAAATATTGTGTGCTCAGGTTTATTTAGCAAAAAAAATGTATATAAAAAAAGGTTTTTGTGATAATTGTGGGGAAGAAGTACAGAAATTGCAACTTGAAATGCTTGGCCTCCATGCCAAGAGGTTTGGGCATCACTTTTTGGCCGCATAAGGAGCTGCGGTGGGCCGGATTTGGCCCCCACGCCTCGAGTTTGACTTCACGGCGTTCTGCGTTGTCCACACTCTGATCTCCTCTGTTTCTCTTCGGCCTTCAGCTCCAGATCAACCAGTCGATAATCTTCTGTAACTCCTCTCAGAGAGTGGAGCTTCTGGCCAAGAAGATTTCCCAGCTTGGCTATTCCTGTTTCTACATTCATGCCAAGATGAGACAGGTCAGCTGGAAACGGGTTTTACTGTCCTCTTATCACGTTTTACTGTTGCACAACCTGAGCTGCTGCTCCAAAGGAAGCAGTGATTTCCTATAAACCTTCATGTTGTCTGATAGCAGCCGTGACAGCAGGGCCTTCAAGGGACAGGTCACACTTTTAAATGTTGATGATGAGGAAATTTTTTGTTTTTAGTACTCTTGAAATAAGAAAACTGACCTGTGAGTAACTTTTTATTAGCAGAAATGAACTTGTTTCAAGTAAATAATCCCTTAATTATGGAAACTGACTGGAAATAATCTTCCATTTACATCAATATTAATGAATTATTTACTTAAAACAAGCTCCTATGTTTTGCTGAAAAGTTGCTTATAAGCAAGTTTTGTCCTAATTTACATGTAATGAGATATTTACACTATAAACTAGGCCAGAAATACTTGGTGAGATTTGCTGTTTTTTCATATCCAGCAGGTTTAGATATGTGAAGCATCTCAAACTGAAAATGTTCATATCAGGGGAATCAATCGCTGTCTTATGTCTGAACACTCCGGACTTTAGCAAGAGAATGTCCAGTTGATGCTGTTGGGTTTTCTCATTTTCACCATAATAGACTGTATGTAGTTGTAGATAACGATAAAAAAAAATTAAAAACAAGTGATTTATATTAATAAACGGCACACAATCCTATTTTTTTAATATTTATTAATGCGGTCATGAAACAAAGTGAAGAAAATTGTAAAAAAAAAAAAAAAATAACTTTCCCAATAATTTTTTTCCTTTTTATAACATTAATAGAAATGTTCCAAGATTATCATAGTTCTAATAATAATGATGGTCAATATGATCAACACCCA
Organism: Poecilia picta; assembly: GCA_033032245.1. Lineage (NCBI taxonomy): Eukaryota > Metazoa > Chordata > Actinopteri > Cyprinodontiformes > Poeciliidae > Poecilia > Poecilia picta. The sequence continues at coordinate 28,728,901 of CM065365.1, read as the reverse complement.
GCCTTCGTTGCTTTAAGGGACCTGGCAGCAGCCAGCTAACTAGCGTAGCTTTAGTTAGCTGACAGCATCTAACTTGGTATCTCATGAAAGTATAGAGGACATAATGAAATGTTTGGTTTCTGGTGTTTTAACTGATTAAATGTAATTTGAGAAAAATACTCAACTGGCTTGTAGCTCTCCATGTGCCACACAACTGGTGGACTGAAAAACCAGAACTGTCCCTTTAAGGGAGGCCCTTAGTACTGACTGACATGGTGATATTTCCTAGCAGCTCACTGTGAGCAGATATTATTATATTTGGTGACTTTTTAGACAAAAGAATCAGAACCAGGCTTTAAATGGTTCAAATGGTTCCAGTTGTTGAAAAGTGTGGTTGCTTCAACTGATTTAACTTTCTGAGTCTGCAGTTGAAGTGGTCCTTTGTTTGCGTTTCTCAGGAACATCGCAACCGTGTTTTCCACGACTTCAGAAACGGGCTGTGCCGAAACCTGGTCTGCACTGGTGAGTGATGCTGATGCTTCGATGGGCAAACGTCTCGTCTGATTGGCTGTTCCTACATTTTAAATCTACTTCAGTCTCGTTCAGAACCCGGGATTGCATGTCATTTAGCTTTGACCGTTTGACTGCAGTTTGAAAAGTGGTCCTGATGTTTCTCCACATTTATACCGCCTGTTTAACACTCAGCAGCGTTTGTCTGAACGTCTTGGTAATTACCCAGCATGCACCTTGCTGGTGCACGTTGTTTGGGATGATGGCTGCTGCTTCAGATTATTTCCCCTTTCCTCTAGTTTGTGGTGTTATGAGTAAATCTCGTGTGGCTTCATGCTTTCGGCGTAATCGTCTGCCGTTTTCTGCTGCAGATGCTGAAATTATTTGATGGTCTGCTGTTATTGGGAGCTAAAGGCTCTGAAACAAAAGTTACAAATCTCCCTCCACAGACTGAGCTGTACATCAGAAGATGATGTTGGATGTTTTATTCTTTTTGCTTAATCTATATCTACAATCATTTAAGTTACCATAAGAAATGAGAATGTTGCCGTCCAAAAAATAAATGAAATTATTTATTTTAGACAAGTAAAATATCTGCAAAATTAAAACAATTTTTTAAAAAAATATATAAGAATCAAACATAACCTGTTAACAAATATGATGGAGACGGAGCTTATAAATGATACAAATATACCCCAATTTATACATTTACATATCTAATTTTTACACCATTTCCACTGTTCCAAGTTATGACGTTAAAATGTGTAGCACATTTCAGCAACAAGGCCGTTTAAAGAGCTTTAAATCTTAAAAACAGATATAAAAGACATCATGCAGTAGGAAACCTTACATTTTGATAACTGCCATCATCGATGATGTTTCATTTATTATTGTCCAACAACAACTTTAAACATTTGGGTTTTCAGTCTAGATTTAAAGGACCTCAGTGTTTCGGCTGTTTGACAGTTTTCTGGATGTTTGTTCCAGATTTGTGGCTCATAGAAGCCGAGTGCTCAGATTCTCCACTGTATCTATTTAACTAGAGGTGAGCCGATCAATCGGTCACCGATCATAATCGGCCCATTTCCGTGAAATCGGTGATTATCGGGATTGGCGATCATTGGCTCTGTTACCGATACCGATCACCTGCATCTCATTTCTCAGCCTGTCTGTCCAGCTGGTCTCCTCTTTCCTTCAAACGCGCAGCAACAAATCCTAAGCGATGTGTAACTATAACGCACTGAGTGAATGAGGACGTTTGCGTGTTGCGGCGGAAAATTGAAGCAGGTCAAAATGCATCAACACAACGAAGCTAATAGACATAAAAACAATGACGGAGTTTGGCTACATCAGGTTCACTGCAGTAAAAAGACCTGGAGGATCAGACAGCAGGTAAAGCAGCGCAGCTACAAACACTCACCGGATTAACATGACGGTCAGAAAGATAAACTAATAACCCGCTAAATGATTTAAGTCTTCGAGCTGCGATGTAAGACGCTGGTTCTGCTGTTGAACCGCTGCTCCGCTACAGGTAGTAATATTTAATATTTAGTAATATTTAATATTTAGTAATATTTGACACGGAGCCGCTTCTGCTCCACCTGGTAGAGACTCTCACACCAAACCTGTTTAAAGCTGCAGCATCTAACTTAAAAATACATTTTACATACATATTAAAACTTTCTCTGTCCTAACATGAGACAGATAATCTCTAAAAAAATAATCGATCTCCTCCCTGTTACTCCGCTCAGTCAGAAACAGCCAATCAGAACTAGCAGTAACCAGCTAGCCGCTATGCTAACAGGAAGTTTTCATTCAGTAACTCAGGATTGTTTATTGTAATAGATCCTGTTTTTGCCTTTGAATGTTAAGTTTTATACTTGAATTTTTTGGCAATGTTGAGAGGTTTTATTTTGGCTCTTTGCATTATTTAGCTTCTTCAGAGCCTCATATGTTATCAGTCTGTTAAAGATAGTATTATTGATAGCAGTTCAATTTGCTCAATGCCTGTTTTGTTTAGTTTTCTTCTTGGAAAAGTTATTAAAAACAAGTTTTTATCTAAATTAAGGTGAATTCATGGTTCCTTTTTCCACATAATGTAACAGTAGTGTTTATGATAATAAATAAATAGATCATAATTATGTTATCGGTATCGGGGATCGGAATCGGCGATCGGCCCTCGGGGTGATTGGTATCGGTATCGACAGAAAAAAACCTGATCGGCACATCCCTACTATTTAACCAATTGGTTTTTATTTGGGTCTTCATCATGTTACCGTCTAGTCGCTTCTGTCAGATATTTATACAGCCATGTTGGTTCACAAAACAACCAAAAGCAAATTATTACTTCCCTGTTTGTGATGCATTTCATAAATTCGGTCATGTTTTATCTGCATACCTTCAGTTTATGATGAAACAGTTTTTCATAGTTAATTTTTTTGTTTTTTTTCTCAGACCTCTTCACGAGAGGAATTGACATTCAAGCTGTGAATGTTGTGATAAACTTTGATTTTCCTAAACTGGGAGAGACGTACCTTCACCGCATTGGGAGATCTGGTAAGAGCAGCAGAGATTTTTCCTGGAGTAAATGTTGTTTCAGTGACTTTTAAGAGTTTAAATCCCCACAGTGTGCTTAAAATCCTGAAATGCTTCAAATTCAAACTGCAGTTTTGTGATGAAGTAAAATTCAACATTCATTTAAGAGCCTGACTTTGGAGAACATTGACAGTTAAAACCAGATATTTTCACACTCAGAATAAAAAAACTTGAACATTTTTTCCTCAGTCTGAATCTGACTAAACTTGGAATCACACAAATTATTTCCATTTGTGAACTTGGTGAACATTTTATAGCAATATTTTGTGACTTTTTGCATATTGTGTTCATGAATAAGTAATTTACATAATTTAGTTTAATTGTTTCAATGTAATACATAAAAGTTGGCCTATATTCTATCCGTTAAATGTTAATTTTTTTTTTTTTTAATTTTTGTTAAATTAGTTTTCTTTAAATCTACAGAGCAGTCAAGTGTATAAATTTGACTGAAAATAAAATGTAGCTTTATTTCAGTAGTTCCTGCTGTGTGAAATGATTTCACAAGTCCATCCATCCATTTTCTTACACCCTGGTCCCTTGTGGGGTCAGGAGGGTTGCTGGTTCCTCTCCAGCTAACATTCTGGGTGAGAGGCGGGTCACCCTGGACAGGCCACCAGTCTGTCGCAGGGCAACACAGAGACACACAGGACAAACACACACACACTCTCACCTAGGGGCAATTTGGAGAGACCAATTAACCTGACAGTCATGTTTTTGGACTGTGGGAGGAAACCGGAGTACCTGGAGAAAACCCACCATGCACAGGGAGAACATGCAAACTCCATGCAGAAAGGCCGGGGCTGGGAATCGAACCCAGAACCTTCTTGCTGCAAGGCAACAGCTCTACCAACTGCGCCACAGTGCAGCCCAAATTCACGAGTCATTATTGACAAGTGATAAATTATAGAGCCGTGAAATGAAACTTCGTCTTCAGTTAGTTTGTGCCGTTATCGTCTCCAGTGTTGTTGGAAAACTTGCCGTGAAAATGCTTGAGCGTGCGAACCGTGTGATTGATTCCCAGGACGCTTCGGCCATCTTGGTCTGGCCATCAACCTCATCACGTACGACGACCGTTTCAACCTGAAGGCGATCGAGGAGCAGCTGGGGACGGAGATCAAGCCCATCCCCGGCATCATCGACAAGAGCCTGTACGTGGCCGAGTACCACAGCGAGAGCGGCGAAGACGTCAAGCAGTGAGCCTGCAGGTACAGCAAGCGTGTGCCAAACTGAAGGCTCGGGGGCCAGATGTGGCCCACCGGAGCTTTTTATGTGGCCCTCTAGAGACGCACCGATCCGATATTGGTGTCGGATACTGGTGGCAGTAACTGCGTTTTTATTACAACTACGCGCAAAACTTTGTCAATATTCTGCTAATGTTGGGCAATTTCACTAATTTTTCAATAAACACGATTTAAATCACATGAATACGTTTGTTCACGTCATTAAAAACATGTAGCACCATGAGGCTTCAGCTACTTCCTGTCATGGTTTTCCAACATCCAGTTGTTGACACTGTAGTTTAGAAAAACACATTTCAATTATTTAAAAACGAATCCCAATTCTAAAACTTTCTATTAAAAAATTAATTTCTTTCTTAAATTGACGCGTTTAAGTGAATTCAGCAGATTTTTTGTATCAAATTGATATTAGCCATTACTAAACCTCAGATATCGGCGTCAGAAGGGGAAAAAAGTGGATCGGTGCATTCCTAGTTGGAACACGAATATTTTTGAAAGTCGCTACATTTTATAAAAAATATATTCATTTTCTAATTTCCTGTCTGACTTGATTGTAATCCGTCTCCTACAGATTGGCCTCTGCTCTCCTTCAAACCCTTCTCCACCCCCTGCTCGTCTTGGATTATTATTTTTTTGTTAAAACCTTTTTTTGTGTACAGTTTCTTTTTCGGATGTCGCCATCTGGAACGCGTTTGTAGACGGACACTTTGTGGAAGAACTCACCGGCCTCACCGAAGGGCCTCGCGCTGCTCCGCCACGTACCGAAGACGCAAGAACGAGGAGGAAAGAACGGGACCAAAACGGAAACGACGTCTGCGCAAAATAAAAAATAAACACCAAACCGGAACGACTCTGACCCACATCCACCTCCGACCCCGAAAGGACGCCCTCCGTTTCTGCACGTCTTCACCTTCAAAACTCTTCACCAATTTGTAACAAGTGCCTTAACGAGCAGTTTCAACAAGTTCCGAAGTAATAACCCCGCCATCTTTAATCGCTCCATATTCATGCTCACCCGGTCGGTTCCGGTCGACGTCCGACCAGAAGAGGAGGATTCGCAACCGGTTTGGTCTGGCGGATAAATGAGGGCAAACTTGGATTTTCAAAGAGCACAGACTGGATTTAGTTGTTTTTTTTTGTTTATTTCCTTCTTCGCCAAGAGACGACCAGACTGTTCGGTTGCTTGTGATGAAGCTCGTTCTCCCAAGAGACCCTGACCCCTTTCCTTTCCGCTCGTCTTCAGCTTCAGAACACTAAAAGTCAAGAGAGAAAAGAGAAGAAGGGGAAAAAGCAGCAGCAACGTGGAAAACTGAAAAAAAAAAAAAACAAAACGCCGCGATTCGTGAGGATTCCTGTTCCAGTGGCGTTCCTTCATCTTTTTTTCTTCTTTGTCGTACCTTATTTTGCGAGACACGAAGCCGACATGCAGGGCTCAGCTTTCACTTCCTGTACATACTTTCATTTTAAGATTGTTTTAAAAAAGAAATTGTGACGGTAACTGGCTGGCGAACTGGAAAGCTGCCCCGTTAGCACTGGAGATGTTTTTCCCTCTACTGCCAGTTTCTTTGTCCTGCAACTTCGGCCCGGGAGTTTATTTATAATTTTAGAGAAGAAAAAAATTTGCAAAAACATTTATTTGACTGTGTTCATGAAATGTTTTTGAGGTAATCAGCATTTTTTTTTTTTATTACTCTAAAAATTTGACGGTGCAATTCCTTTAACGTGCACTTAGTGTTTAAATGTCGCCCTTATTCTCTCCTGCTACCAGTGTTAACAAGCAGAGTCGACAAGCTGGCTTCCCTTAACCTCTGTGTTTAGATTGATAACTTTTCTCTCATTTTTCTTTTTGTGTGTCACCAGCTCAGGTTTGTTAAACCGCCTCCAAAAACTTGATTTGTCAAAGCGATCGCTGGTGTTTTGAAGAGGAATATAATCTGTGGCGTAGTCGTGCTTCTTGCTGCAGTGCAGCTTAATTGGCCGTTTTTGTTTTCTGAAGGGAAGCTGTTACGTTGATTTATGCCATGTTTAAGCTTGGCTACATATATTCCTGTTGGGCAAAAGCTGTTTTGTCCAAATCCCCCTCTTTTTTTTTTTTTGTTTTTTGTTTGCCAAATGCATCAAAATGAACCATCTGATTTAAAATGTAGCAGGAATTTAGTCAAAACGACCTCAGCAGGTTGAGTTGCACTTAAACACACACAGAGAAAGGTGGTTTCTTCCATCTGCTCTGACTTGGACTGCTTTATTTACATCTTTGATGAGATGAATATATTATGGTGCAGAACTGCTGAATAATTGGCCTAAAAAGAAAAATAAATTTGAGTCGTTCTGTTGAGCCTGTGGCGTCCGCGCTCAGCCCGTCGTTGCTTTATGTTGTGGGGTTTTGGTCTCAGTTTGACATAAATCTTTATTTTTTGCTTTTTGCAACTAATTTCCCCATTTATTTCTGGTAAGATGCTCTCAACTGCTCCAACCAATGGGAATTATTCCTCCAATTCAAGCTCCATTCTCATTGGTCGGAGCTCTGATCCCTGTTCTCTCGGTCTTGTAGGCCCAGAAATGGTCGCAAATTTGGCTTTAATTTGGCTGATTCTGAGGGGAGGGACCTCTATTTTCTTTCTTTTTTTTTTTAGTAGGGGTAAATTAAACTAAAAATCAAGAGCGACCTAATCATTACCGAGCGAACAGGGACGCCGTTGTCCAGACACCCGGCAGCTGTCTGTTTCCTGGCCTCCTGCCGTTAGTAATGGCTGCCGACCCGGAGCGAAAATGTTTCGGTTGAAATTCGCCGCACTGACGCAGGCCGCCATTTTGTACCCTAAAGACCGAGACAAGAGCATCTTACCCTGGATTCGCTGGCTAAAGTTAATAAATTTTGAATCCAAATTGTCTCCGTCTTTAAGGTCTCTTTTCGAAAAAAATAGCATTGGGTGGGTAATTTGGCGCGTTTGCTGCCCTGATGCGCTTCGTTTGTCGTCTCAACGGCCACGAAACCGGACGATGTGACGTCACAGCCGGAAGCGCATCGGTTAAAAAGTGGGAGGGACAAGCGGGCACCTAAAGACAAATCCAAAGTTTTGGTAACGGGTATGAAAATATTTAAGAGTTGCCCCTTCAATTTGTTTTCTAATGGCGTGTTCGAATGGAGTACACCTTAACTTAAAGTCTCCAAATTTAAGTAAATTTATTAAAGCCTGTGTTTTGTTTTATTTTCTTTTTAAATTTGATGTAAAATTGGCAGTTTTCAGTGAGGTAAATTTTACATGTTCAAGAAGTCATGGATATTGAATATTGGATTCAAAGTTTTTTTGTTTTTGGATTAATAAACTCACTGAAATTTATGGTGTGGTGTGTAGTTTGTTGAGCGGACGCTAGAGGGCGCTGCCGCGCACTTTGGGGCAGGTATATAAATAGGCCTGGAGGCGGATCTGCCACTTCCACTCAGCTCAAAATGGAGAGTCGCGTTGTCTTCTGCTTTTCATTCATAACTCTGTTTATTTGTGTGAAATGTTCACTGCCTCCTCCATGCGACAGGTAAGATCATTAATAAAAAATCTAATTTAACTCGAGCTTTTTGTTTTAAAGTAATATTTACACTTAAAGGGAAAAAAATCGAGCATTTGTTAAACTATATTCGGTTCTGTTGGCTGTGTTGAAGGTTAAAGTTCATGTTCTGTTTAAAACAAAGTGCAAATTTTTTTTATTTTATTTACTTTCAATTTTATCAGACTGATTAGGAAAACCTTTGATCTTGTTAATGGCGCAACAATAGAAAGTCTAATAATAACCGTTTCTGTGGATGATTTGCAGCTCTTGATTTCGCATCAAAGTCCATTCTGAAAATGCTTTTTACAAGCTGGGCAGTTTCAATGCGGAAATGTAGTGAAACCTGTAAGAATGCTTAAATCTAACAGTAGATGAAGCATAAGGCATATATGCACCTTAATAAATGGAATAAAGTCAACGATTGTGTGGGGTAAAAACATTTTTTAGTCATTTTGATTAACTTTGCATAACTAAAATCAACATTTCAAACTTTAAAATGTCAGAATTGCTAAAAAAAAAACCCTTTAAATGCAGGAATGCCAGCCTTCACTCATTTCATGGTCTGGGCTCCTTTTACATAAGTTACTGCAGGAAAGAGTTGGTCAGAAGTTTGGACTCCTATTGTTGGTTTTTGATATGTGCATGTTCATAAGGCAGTTGCCCAGGGCAGTGTCTTCCAAGGCGTGGGGCCAAAACTACTAGATAAAAATATGGATAAGTTGAAAATTCTGACATTCCAGTTAAAAAAATCGACTGGAACGCCCTCGGAAGTAGGACTGTAGTGATACAATAATCTCACAATACGATACGATGCGTGATATTTTGCCCACGATACGATATATATTGCGATGTTCAGCAAACAATACAGTTCAATGCACTTTTGCGATTTTCTGAAAGATTTTAGAGGGACAGAGTGATTTTGGTGACATTTTGTGACTGTTATAAAGTTGGTTTGAATTAATTTAACTGAAAACTAATTAAAAGCACCAACTACATAATACCAGACTCTGATTGGACACAGACTTAAAGTGGACAGCTGGACAAAATGAGTCAGAGAAGTGGAGAGAAAACATGTTTCTTTTAGTTGAAACAGTCCAAACTGTAGCTGACATGCATTAGTAAAGTAAATAAAGTGAACCAAGTTCCTGCTCTGAATAGTTTGATACCTTTTAAACCTGAACATCTGAAGGAATCACTCTAAGCCTGATGACCTGGTGAAGCAAGCAGTGAGTGAACAAGGTGACAGTTGCAGGTTACGATACTTGCAGATGAATATCAATTTTTTTCTAGGAAAGAAAATATCGATATATATCGCAATATCGATATAATCACACAGCCGTACTTGGAAGCCAGATTTCCTACTGGGAAACTGGGAGCAACATCAGTTATGATTTGAGTCTGACTTTGTGTTTCGATATGGCCGCTCCTCACCTCAGAAGGATGTGGTGGAAACATGTTTATTTTACATAATAAATGTGTAAAAGTGCGTCTAAAGTTAGTGTTGCATTTAGTGCCTGTAAATATAAGAAAAAATTAAGTGTTTGCTTACAAAACATAAACCTTAAAATATTTAGAAGTGCTGCAAAAAGTATTTTCAGTGATTGGTAAACACATTCAAGAGAATCAAGCTGCTGATGGGGTCAAGAAAGATTTACAAGCATAATATATTTTAAGTTGTAAATGTAGAAGTAAATTGCAAATCCATTGTTTGCTTTGGCCTATCTGTAAAAATGTCATAAAGCTAATCTATTTGAACATTTTCTAATTATGTAACCCAACCTTTGAACCAACTCATGTAGGATTAACAGGCTTTAAAATCACAATGACACACCATTGTTACCATTTTTATTTATGGAAGCTGTGTATTTTAATGTAGCTCCAGATGAGAAGTTTGAATTTCAAGATGGCAACCTTTTTCTTTTTTTTTTTTTTTGGATTACACTTTTTCCTTCCACTAAACTTTCCCTTAAAAGGCTTGGATATTCACTGCCCGTTTCTTTAGCGCTTATATTTTATGGCTTATTGTTCCCCTACATCAGCTATCTGAAACCTTAATCATTTACTTCCCTCAGTCCACCAAAATAAAATCAATTTAGAGACAAAAGACCTACAATTTTATTTATAGATTATTTTTATATTTTAAAACAAAAACTTTAAAATGTTTGCAAAAATAAGATGGATACACTTTCTTCTAAGAGATATTGATGTAATTTTTTATATGAAGAGCATACATATATATAGATATATCTAGATATATAGATATACAAGGGTGTAAAGAAAATGGATGGATGGATTGATGGATGGTACTTTTTGTGTTATTTTGTTGTAGAAATTTAATCCAATTATTCTGACAGAAAATGTAAAAACTACAAAAACATGTTTATTTTTCTACAAAAAAAATTTTTTTTGTCTTTTTGGTTTTATGTGATATTTGCATTTTATGACAAACTGAATTTTAGGCACTTGCTGTGAGTCGAAGTTAAATAAAAATATTTGTACTTCATAAAATATGTGTATATTTAACTGTATGCTTAATTTCCTAGTAAATCACATAATATTCCAATGAAACTCGTAACATTTTCTTGTTTCTAAATTGACAAAAAAAATTTTTTTTTTCAGAAAATCAGTTTGAAATAGAAAGTTTTAGTAATTTTATTTACATTTGTTAACCCGGTTTGCTTATTTATTGTCCCACTGGGGTTGAGTATGTTCCAGTTGGAGTTTCTTAATGGTTTCACCTCCTTGTTCCAGTGAAATCTACTGCTCAGGCCCCGTCCTGCATCACATACAGGAAGCAAAGCTGTTCAACGATGACAAACACTTTGTAGACATGAAGCTGAAGTTTCCTCCTGGTGAGTCTATAAAAATGTTTTGATTACACATCCATGAATCCTGCTTTTCTTCTTCTTCTTCTCTCTTTTTTAAAAAAATCTTCCACAGGTGAAGTTTTGGCAGCTTTTCAAACGCTCTTAAACGAGTGGCTGAACTCCAGCATCCCAAAAACGAAGCTTGAGGAGTTCCTGGAGGCAAACTTTGACAAACCGGGGACGGAGTTTGAGACGTGGACGCCGACCGACTGGCAGGAGAAGTGAGTTCGAGCTGTTCCACTCAGGTCTACGGAACAGAATTAGGGCCAAAAACAAAAAAAACGTTCCAATACTTTAATTTCAGAATTCGAATTCTTTGACAACTATGTCAAAATCTGTATAAATAGCCAAACATTATGCCAATTATGTTGTTCGTATATGAAAATAATCACATAGTTGTTTTTTTTTCTGTGTATATATGCACCTTAGTCTGTTTCAAATTTACCTGCTAGATTTGACTGATACAATTTAAACAATTTTGATTCTGAGACAAAAATGCCAGAATTCTGTGATTGTAGTCAAAATTCTGAGAAAAAATTCTGAATTCTGGGGCTAAAAGCAGAATTTTGAGATTAATAATCACAATTTTTAGAAAAAAAATTTTCCTAATAAAAAAGTCAAAAGTTTAAAAACTAGAATTCTGAGATTAAAACAGGATTTTGAGGAGGGGGTGGGCGGAATCAGAATTCTGAGAAAAAAAATAATTCTAAGAACAAAAGTCAATTTTTTTTTGAAAAAGTCAAAATTCAAGTCAGAACGTTTGGGGGAAATCAGAATTCTGCGAAACAAAAATTGACTTCTATGGGGGAAAAAAGTCAGAATTTTGGGGAAAACAAAATAGAATTCTTAGGAAAAATTCTGAATTCTGTCTGAATTTAAAAAAATTTTTTTACAGTGACTCTAATTGTCTTCCGTACAGATCTGTGTATTTTGTAGCGGTGTCTGGTAACAGGTGACGCGCGTTTCTGTGGCAGGCCGCGGTTCCTGAGTGGAATCGCAGACGAGAAGCTGCGGCTGTGGGCGGAGGAGATTCACGGCCTGTGGAAATCTCTGGGCAGAAAGGTGACGACTCCCAGATTCTTCACCCAGATGAGTTACACTTTCACCCTTAGCCTGCAAAAAAAGCGTTTAATCCAATTCAACTCTTCCACATTTCATCCCAAAATATCGTCAACTGGGATTAATCGTTTTAATTCCGATAAATACCGTGATAAATAAATGAGGTATTATTCAAGACAACAAATCTCCCCTCCAGATGCAGACCAGTGTCCAACACCGTCCGGAGCTCTACTCTCAGATTTTCACCCCACATCCGGTCGTGGTTCCCGGCGGCCGCTTCAGGGAGCTGTACTACTGGTGAGCCAGCAGCTTGACCAATCACTGCCGTCAACTTCTGACCTCATCAGCCAATCAGGACGCTCCCCTCACATCCAACAGGGACTCCTATTGGGTCATCAACGGGCTCATTCTGTCCGAGATGACGGAAACGGCGTACGGGATGATTCAGAACTTCCTCTTCTTGGTCGAAAGGTATTAAAGACGGCCGGAAGTTCGTTCACAAGTTTGGTTTCCATGGCAACGGGGTTCGCCTGAGTGTCGTAATACTGTAATAATGAAACTCAATTCCATTTGTATTTTTATTTTGTTTACTTTTTATTCAACAAGCTGAACAGATAACCCACATCTCTTCAGCATCAAGCCGAATTCGGGTAAAATTTCACTAATTGATGTGATTAGAAGTTGTATTAATTGATTTAATTATCTCTGTGTGTAAAGTTGAAACTGTCTGCATGTGTGTAATCTGTCAAAATAGAGCACAGTAAAAAAAAAAGAAAATCCTTAAAAAATCAGGAAAATGTCCTGGTAATTTTCCGCCAGTACATTCTCTGTTTTTTTTTTTTTTTACGGAATTTCCAACAGAATTTTTTCCGTAATTTAACAGATTTTTTCTTGTAATTTAACAGCTTTTATATGTTAAGTTTTAAACAGCAGTATGGGCTGCTGACGCTGTGCTACTGTTGGTGTCTCAGTTACACAGAAAAAGCACAACTAATTTTTTGCATTTTATTATACATATTTCAATGTATTAATTAAATGTAAAGCAATTTTGACTCAAGTCTTTGTAGTCAAACAATTTTGTTAATTACTATAAGATGGAACATAGAAAAAATTGCTTTGGAACATGAAAATCATAGTTGTAAACAGGACCAACATACTTCCAAATAAATGAAATACAGGTATAAATATTTAGTTAAAAATCAAATGCTACATAAACCCAGCCTAATGCCAACGACAGTGGAAGACACCGTATAAATGAGTGATTGATCTCATTATCTCTAGTCCATCTGACCAGTTTTCTCGCTTCGCGAAGGTTCTTGTTCCCGTGATGCAATGCGTAAAATGGAAAATACAGTGCAAATACCTGTAAAACTAAAAAACGGAAAAATTCCTTCAAATTTATACGCTACATGATGACATCAGATTTTTACCTCATCTTTTATTAAAATACAATGGAGTAATTACAACAGCCAATCAGGACTCTCCTCTCACACAAAGAAAATAATAATAATAGTAAATATTCGAAATATTATGACCATACTCTCATATTGTTACTTTCTTAGTAATATTTTGACTTTATTCTCGTAATATCATAAATTTATTCTTGTATTGTTTTGCATTTACTTTAATATATTTTAATATTATTTTGATATTATGATGATTGATATTTATGATGATTTATATTGATGATATTTTATAAAAGACGATGGAAAAATCTGACGCCCATCTGTCATTTCTTTACAACTTTATTCTCACAGTGCAACTTTTTCTAGGATTATTTCAACTTTATTCTCGTAATTTCATTCATTTATTTTTCTTAGAGTGCAGACCTAATACTCTGTCGTAAAAAATGTGTTAAATAAATTTTAAATAAATGTCAAAGACTGGAGATATTGGGTCAAGTCGACCCCTGATCCAGAGACATGTTTAAGATTTAATAGAGTAATAAATTTCTTGGATTGTCCCTCAGATACGGGTTCGTTCCCAACGGCGGGCGGGTTTACTACGAGCGGCGCAGCCAGCCGCCCTTCCTGCCGCTGATGGCGGAGAGTTACTACGGAGCAACCGGCAACCAGCAATTCCTCCGGTGATTCTTCTACAGGACGCCATTACTAAACAGTGATTCTTGACAATAGGGACAAAACAGGTCCTATGGATAAAGCACAAAATTTTGATAAAATAACATAAAATATAATTTTTTCAAATATCTGACTAAACTAACCTGGGTCATGTGACACAACAATGTATATTTTCCAGCTGAATATTTTTTTATTTTAAACATTGTAGTCGGTGGATGATGCCTGTAAAAGCCTTTGTCCAGGAGCAGAACTCGATACATAATAGTTTTAAAAATGAGGAAAGAAATACTAAAATTATATATTATGACTATTAAGTATAAGTAGTCATATAAATAATTATAAAGGTATCAATAAATTGAATTAAAAATCATCTTTATATATTTTCCAACTTTATTGAAAGTTGTCCTTAGTTTTTGTCAACACCGTCAGAAATGAAAAGAATGTAAAAAAAAATCAGGCATTATTGTGGAGCACCAGAACTTCTGAGGACCCCATGACCACTTCCTGTTTCTTCCTTTGCTAAGAGGGCTAGTCATAGACATAATATAAGGATCTATAATAATAATATTATTATTATTAATAATAATAATAATAATATATCTTTGGGGCTAGTTAGCTCTGGTTAGCCTATGTTATTCTTTAGTTTTTTCTTCTTTTTTGTCTTTTTTGTCACAACCATGATGTGTCAACACCGTAACTGACAATTTACTTTTGGTAAATTGTAAAGATTTTATGGACCAGATGAGCTACAATATGGCCTCCTTCAGAATAACATCATATAAATTGAGGTGGTTTGGCTTTTTGTCAACTCCATCAGAGTTTTTCTGACTCTTTCAGTGAAATTGTTGTCAAATCTCACTTAAATGTGGAGTTAATTCATTTTAATGTATTTTATATAAATTGCATTACTTCACGTGTACCAAGTTTTTCATTTTACTCACTAGTTTGTCACCACCTTCAGTTCAGTGTCAACTCCGTCAGATGGACTTTTTATGTTTTTTTGTTTTAAATAATATTTATTTTATTTGTTGAGACGCGTTTGTCTGTAAAATGGGTAAAAATATCACTAATAGGGTCATTAAAAATTATTTTTTATGTATTTTCGTCAGATGGTGACGACAATGTTCTGGGTTAGGTTGATTAAAACTGTAATTTTTTAAAAAATGTTGCAACTGGGAGCCTGTAGCTCAGCATCTTTACATTTCCAAAACATTATTTGACATATTTGTATACATAAATTTGAGAAATAACAAAAAAAAAATATGGGAAAATTAAAACCCATTTTGTCCCTATTCTCAAGAATCACTGTAAAAACAAAATGGTGCCGTCTCCACTAACATGTCCGCTCCCGTTGATTTTTAGCGCAGCTCTACCGACTCTGGAGACGGAGTACCGGTTCTGGATGCAGAACCGTTCAGTAACTGTGACGGCAACCGGGTCGGAACACGTTCTGAACCGGTTCAACGTGGAGGCGGACCTGCCCAGGTAACGCAGGAACTCATTTCAAACTTCTGCCAAAGTTTTTTTATATGGCTCTCTAGACTCCAAATAGAAACTGTAAAATAACATTTTATTTTTGCTTGTGATTGTATTTAATCAAATCCAAACAGCTTACAGCGATTTATTAGCATCAGAACGAGGAGGAAATGTCTCTCAACTCAGAAAGTTTTAGATTAATCTCAGAAAATTTTAGAAAGAATAAAGGGAATTTCTAAGTTTGAAAAGAGGAACTTTTCCTTGAATTGTTTTTAATTTTGAGATTAATGTCAGAAATATTCCAGAAAAAGAGAAAATGTCTGTTTGAAAAGTCAAAAAATTGGTTGAAAAAGTAGAAATCGTAAATCTGAGACTTTTTTAGAAAAAATTAAGAAATTTTTGAGTTTGAAAAGTGGAAAATTTGCTAAAAAGAAAATTGAGAAATTTTGAGATTAACCTCACATTTTCTAGGAAAAATAAGGACATTTCTGAATTTGAAAAGTCACAAAATTGTAATATGCTCAAAGTTTGAGGTAAGTCACAGAAATGTTTGGTAAAAATAAGAACATTTCTGAGTTTGAACAGTTGAAATTTTACTAAAAAAACAAACAATCCCCCCCCCCAGAAATATTGAGATTAATCTCAGAAATGTTCTTAAAAAAAGATGGAAATATCTGAGTTTATGAAAAAATACTTATGATTTACTGGAAAAAATATAAAACATTTATAAGACGAACTTTTAAAGTTCATCTTAAAACCCATTTATTTTACTTGGCTTTGAACTCCAGCGGGATCTAGTCTTAAAGTGTGTTTTTGTTTTTAAACTGTAAGAGTTTTTAATTTTTTTATTTTATTATGTTATGTTTTAATGTACAACACTTTGTATCAGCTGTGGTTGTTTTAAAGTGCTTTATAAATAAAGTTGGTATGGTATGTATGGTATGAGTTAAATTTAAAAAGTGCAATTTTTTTTAAAATTATTTTTGCAGCTCAGAATGTTCCTTCAAAAAGGAATTTTTTTTTTCAGATTAATCTAAAAAATGTTCCTGAAAAATATGGACATTTCTGAATTTGAAATGTAGAAAATTTGCTACAAAAAACTCAGAAACTTCCCAGATTGACTTAGAAAAGTTAACTAAAGAAAAACTTTGATCTTCCGGATTTTAAGCAGTAAAGTTAAAAAAACAAAATTATCTGCATTTTACCCACATTAATTTGTTTTTGTTTCCAGGCCTGAATCGTACACAGACGATCTGGAATTAGCCGAAGGACTCTCCGATGGTAACAAATTATTAGAATTATTATTCCTCTTCCTCAGAAGAGACATTTTAGCTTTTTATACTTAAATTGCAGAACAGAGGTAAACCTACCTTTCATTTCTCCACTCTAACAGTTTATTAAAACTGTAGGTAGAGTAAATAGAAAAAAGGGAGGAAAATTCTCAGAAAAAAAAACTCAGAAATTTTTAGATTCCATTTTAATAAATTTTCTAGAAAAAAAGAGAAAATGTCTGAACTGTAGAAGTCTAAAATTTACTTTAAACAACAACTCCAATCTCAGAAATTTTACAGAATAAACCTGGGCATTTCTAAGTCTGGAAAGTCAAACATTTGTTTGAAAAAAAATCAGAAATTTTGATATTAGTCTCAGAAATTTTCTAGAAAAAAAACTTTGAAAAAACAAAAAGTTTGAACAATTCCGCCAAATCCTGAAAATCTTCTGAGTTTTGTTTTTAGCAAGTTTGGAGTTCAGAAATTCTGTTGCTTCTTTTTTTCTCTTTTGTAAAAAAAATTCTGAGATTTATGTCAAAATTTCAGAGTTTTTTATTGCAGATAATTTCACACTCTGATATTTCTGTGTGTTTTCTAGACATGTTGTGAGATTAATCTAAAAATGTCTTATATTTTTTCTACCAAATTTTCACCTATTCTATTCCCTTGTTGTTTTTTTTTTTTAAATTCTGGATAAATCTGAAACTTTCTGAATTGTTTTATTTGAAATTTCCTCTTCCTGTTTCGTCTTTCTCTCTGAAATGGCCTGGTTGTGATCTCTGTGTAGCAGCAGAGCGATGCCTGCGTAGAAAACTCATGCTGGATGTGTGAATGTTTCCCTGCCTCTCTCTGTCTCTCTGTCTTTCTCCTTCTCTCTCTTCCTCTCTCTGTCTCTCTGTCTTTCTCCTTCTCTCCTTCCTCTCTCTGTCTCTCTGTCTTTCTCCTTCTCTCTCTTCCTCTCTCTGTCTCTCTGTCTTTCTCCTTCTCTCTCTTCTCTCTCTGTCTCTCTGTCTTTCTCCTTCTCTCTCTTCCTCTCTCTGTCTCTCTGTCTTTCTCCTTCTCTCTCTTCCTCTCTCTGTCTCTCTGTCTTTCTCCTCTCTCTCTTCCTCTCTCTGTCTCTCTGTCTTTCCTTCTCTCTCTTCCTCTCTCTGTCTCTCTGTCTTTCTCCTTCTCTCTCTTCCTCTCTCTGTCTCTCTGCAGAGCTCCGGCAGCAGCTGTACATGGATCTGAAGGCCGGCGCCGAGTCCGGCTGGGACTTTACGTCCCGCTGGTTCATAAACGCCAACGGCCAGAACGACGGGACGCTCAGAGACACGCGGACCAGCCAGATCCTCCCCGTCGACCTCAACGCCCTGCTGTGCCGCAACGAGAGACTCCTGGCCTCTTTCCACCGGCTGCTGGGTGAGACGCTGACCTCTGACCTCCACTGAGTTTTCAGCTGGTGTGACATAAAGACAGTTACATTTACTTGAGTAACTTTCTGAATAAAAAAGTACTTTTAAGAATATTTTAGTACGCTGTACTTTTTAGTTTTACTGGAGAAAAATGTCTGGATATTCTACCCAGTTTAACTTCACTGAATGAAAAACAAAAGTTGAACATTTTTGACGTTGAAACTCTGAAATTTCATAATTTTTTTTCTAGAAATTTTCCAATTGAAATCTCAGTATGTGGGAGTTTGGTTTTTCAAGCTAATTTTAAAATTTTCAAAATCAGAAATTTCTGAGACAAGTTTTTAATTTCTACTTTTCTTACTGACCAAATATCCAATTTTTCAAACCCAGAAATATTATTGATTTTTCTAAAACGTTTCTGAGATTATTCTCAAATTTTAAAACATTTTTTCCACCAATTTTTTGACTTTTCAAACTCAGAAATTTGTGTACTTTTCCTAGCAAATTTTTCGAACTCAGAAATATCATGAAAATTTCAGAGTTTATTTTTATAGCAAATTTTGAGTAAAATTGTTGGATTTTCTACCCACAAACATGTTCTAACCATAATTTCACCAGATTCAGACAAACACCTGCAGTTTTTGTTAAAGTTTCCTCAGTTTTTTTATTGAAAAAAACTGATTTGTAAACATTTTCTTTTTCCTGACTTTGTGATTTTTTTTTTTTTGTTGCTTCTATGATTTATTGTAATTTTGCTCCTGTGTGACGATGCCGTTCTTGGACAGGTAACAACGAGTCGGCGGCTCTGTACGAGCGAGCGGCGGCGCGCAGGATGCAGGCGATGGAGGCGCTGCTGTGGGACGCAGAGAGGGGAGCCTGGTTCGACTACAACCTGCTGACCAACTCCAGACATTTGGCCTTCTACGCGTCCAACCTGGCGCCCGTCTGGGCCCAGTGCTTCTCCCAGCCCGACATGGGGGAGAAGGCGCTGCAGTACCTGAAGGTGGGGCGCTTCACTCTGCAGTCAAACATTCATTTAGGGCTGTATAATAATATCGTTATCGCGATATATATCGATATTTTCTTTCCTATAAAAAATCGATATTCATCTGCAAGTATTGTAACATCCAACTGTCACCTTGTTCACTCACTGCTTGCTTCACCAGGTCATCAGGCTTAGAGTGATTCCTTCAGATGTTCAGGTTAAAAAGGTATCAAACTATTCAGAGCAGGAACTTGGTTCACTTTATTTACTTTACTAATGCATGTCAGCTACAGTTTGGACTGTTTCAACTAAAAGAAACATGTTTTCTCTCCACTTCTTTGATTCATTTTGTCCAGCTGTCCACTTTAAGTCTGTGTCCAACCAGAGCCAGGTATTGTGTAGTTGGTGCTTTTAATCAGTTTTCAGTTAAATTAATTCAGTCCAACTTTATAACAGTCACAAAATGTCACCAAAATCACTCTGTCCCTCTAAAATCTCTCAGAAAATCGCAAAAGTGCATCAAATTGTTCGCTAAATATTGCGATATATATCGTATCGTGAGCAAAGTATCATGTATCGTATCGTGAGATTATTGTATCACTAAATCAATACCTTTATTTTTTTATATTTTATTGGCGGATAGAAACGAAGCAAAGCGTTGGTCATATTCAGAGTTGGGATTTAAATAGTTTCCTTTACTTCAGTAACCTTTTGGAAAAAAATCTACTTTTACAAGTATTTTTACTATGCTGTACTTTTATTATGAACTTGAGTAAAATTTCTGGATTTTCTAAGTACTGAATGAAAAACAAGGATGTTTTAAACAAAAATTCACCAGACACAGACACATACCTGCAGTTTTTGTTAGTTTCATGAGATTTTTATTGAAAGAAACTGATTTGGAAACATTTTCTTTTGCCTTATTTTATTATTTTTTTGTTACTTTTATTATTTTCATTTTTTCCAAATATCAAAATTTCCACTTAACTTTATATTTTGGTTCATCTGATGATGTAATTTCAGATAATTTGATCAGTTCTTGAGTAAATGTTTACCAAATTTTTTACTCTTCCTCACTTGAGCAGTTTTTTTGGCAGCAACTTTTACTTTCAATTGCCAAAATTCACGTGAAATAAACATATTCTTGCAGTTTTTTGCGGTAATTCTTTAATCAAAAACATAATTTTTCATAACAGCAGAAGAAAGCACTATAAAATTAAAAATTGTTTGTGTTTGTTACAAATTTTCCTCGGTCGTAAACATTGAGTTTAAATGACTGCTAACTCAACTCCCACCTGTAGGGGGCAGTATTTCTCACTTCTACTTTACTGTTGGCTTGCTCTTTTTATTATTATTTTTTACTTAATTTAGACAAAATATGTGCAACAAATTAGAAGAATGGAATGAAAATAAGTAGCAAGAGAGCAAAAATTACAACCACCAAAGGGAAAAATACAACATTTTGAGACTTTAACGGTGTATGAAAATAAATAGGCAAAAAATGCATTAAGCTTTGGCTTTAGCTTGATGAATTTACAGGTTTATACCACATTTTGTTTTTATGTAGTGTTCAAACAGGACAAACCACCTGATATAGTTTTAAAGTTAAACGGTGTGTCTGTTTTAAATTTTCTTTGTAGAAATTTAAAAATATCTTTCCACAACATTTTAACATAAGAGCAGTCCCAGAAAAGATGAGTGATGTGTTCCTCAGAGTTGTGTCAAAATGGAAACAATTAACAGAATTACATCTATGCAGAATCTCAAAACTTTTGAGTCATGAACTATTTTTTCTGCAATAACTAAACATATTTCCAGCAAATATTACTAAAAATCTATTTATTTTTCTGGTCTTTTATTAGCCATTTACTGTCTTACTTAAGTGCAAATATTGCAAAATTTCTCCACAGATCAGTAACTGATTGCAAAACAATCACAAAATGATGAAATCCTGAGATGTTCAGTGTTTTTGAATGTCAAGAAGTGTTTATTCTATTTATTAATATTTAATCTGTTTGTTAATGGATCAGTCAGTACATTCATCCATTCATAAGCTTGATATGTGAAAACGAGAAGCTGATCATTAAGTTTTAAGAAGAAAAAGGCTCATTAGAGGAGTTCAGGTTTTATTCCCCTGGAGGTTAAAGGTCACACTAACTCTTAACATCTATTTGGATCCCAGCTTTTTCACACTAAAATCAGAAGCTTGTAGATTTGTTTCAACGGTTTCTTTCTGGGCGATTCCCGGTTGCGCCAGCGGATGGCACCGTCGCACTGCAACGCTTTTTCTCTTCTGGTTCTCTTCCTGCACAGGCGAGCGGCGCTCTGGACTTCCCCAACGGCGTGCCGACGTCACTGAGGGCCTCTGGGCAGCAGTGGGACTATCCCAACGCCTGGCCGCCTCTGCAGCACATGCTCATCGAAGGTGGGAGGCACAACAACATATTAAACTAAATAAGAGCAACAACGTCCTGAAACCATGGGAGGACTTCATGAAGCAAATTCAGATTATGTGACTCATTTTCTTTTTGGATTTGTGCTAAAAAAAAATCAGGAAAAATAAATATTTCCGCTCATTTGTTGCTATTTTTGGTATAAATACGACCGAACCTCCCACTTTTAGGTCTCAATTCATCACACTTGGTTTCCGTTTAAAGGTGTTTATTACATTCGCATCAGACACACAGCTGGAGGGATCGTTTCCTGTCATATTTTTTTTTATCTGGCATCTTCCTCAGTGATGCTCTGATGGAGCCTGTGTAGCTGCTCTCTCTATTTTCTTCTTGCTTCGGGGGATTTTTTCCTTTCAGTTTGGTGTTCATGAAGTGAAATACATGCTCACCTGCATTGAAATCAGGTAACAGATTGGATCAGAAAAAAAAAACAAAAAAAACCCGCATCACTGGGCCATAAAAAACTAAATCTCTCCTGCTGTCTTGTATTCTGAGGTTTTTGTGTGCTACATTGTTGTAAAAAAAAAAAAAACGGGAATTAAGGTAAAATATTTGAGTGTTTTTATGTTAAAAAAGGAGAGATTTTGCTTTTCCAGGTTTGTCCAAACTGTCTTCAGAGGAGGGAAAGAAGCTGGCGTTTGATCTGGCGCAGCGCTGGATCAAAACGAACTGGAGGGCCTATCAGGAATACGAAGCCATGTTTGAAAAGGTGAGTGTTTGTGCTGCTCAGATCGCGCTCAGAAGACGCTCCGTGTAACATTCGTCTCCGCCCCAACAGTACGACGTGAATGGAGACGGAAAACCAGGCGGAGGTGGAGAGTACGAAGTCCAGGTGACTCCCTCTTTATGTTTCCAACAATTCACTGATTTACCTCGAGTTTTATGAGTCGATCCAACGCAAAGCAGTGCGTAAAGGTGAAAGGGGAGGAAAATAACTCAAAAATCTAATAAAAACACAAAAACGGGAAGATGGGTGACGGGACAGATGTTTAGAAAACACTCTGAAAGGAAGGGAAGACATAAAATGTCAAATCAAAACATTTTAAACAGAAAATTGAGTGGAAGGAGGAAGTGTGGTGGAAAAGGTGGGGAAGAATTGCAGCTTTTGGGACAATCTCGTCTTTAAGTGTTCCAAAAATTGTATTATTATTATTACTATTATGCATCTCCTGGCTCCAATGCTCAGTACCACATGCTAACTGTGAAGCACGGTGGTGGAGGTGTGATGGTTTGGACCTGTTTTGCAGCTAGATGAGTTTTAAATCGACCAAGAAGGTTTCTGTGTTTCAAAGTCTTCAAAAGACAAACAGGAGTCTAATAATCTGACAGCTGAATATTTGTACAAACTGGATCATTAATAAGAAAAATTAAGTCCAGAAGAAAATGGCTTCTATGCTGAAATGCAGAAACAAATGGCTGGAAACGTCAAGAAACTTCTTACTTTGAAGAGTCAGACCTGAGGTTGAATTTAAGTTCATTATTTTATTTAAAGGGGCGGGATTATTTATTTTCCGGGCACTTTTTGTTATTTTATAGCACAATTGGGTATCTGTTACCTTTAGTAGTAAATTTTCCATGACAATCATGGTGGCCATTTTGAAAAAATTAAAAATGATCAGTAAAAGTCAAATCAACGGGCTCAATAATGAATTATTTGACACCAGAAGTATTAATTTGTGATAAATATTGGCAAATTTAGTACAAAAATACATTTTACATAAGAACCATGGTGGCTGTCTTGAAAAAATTTAAAATTATAATATAATTTCTGATTTTGTACCCAATTATGAAAGATTTAGCACCAAATGTTTTAATCTCTGATGGCAAATTTAGTGCTAAAATACATTTTCCATAAAAATCATGGTGGCCATTTTGAAAAATGTAAAAAATTATAATATAATTTCTAATTTGGTGCCCAAATATGAAAGATTTAGCACCAAATGTTTTAATCTAAGATGGCAAATTTAGTGCTAAAATACATTTTCCATGTCAACAATGGTGGCCATCTTGAAAAATGTAAATTGATCAGTAAATATGATGTCTATGGGCTCAGTTAAAGGTATTCAAATTTAGTACAGAAATATATCCTCCATAACAACCACGGTGGCCATTTTGAAAAATGGCTGCAATTTTGAATTTTTCATTGGCTGATGCCATTATTTTGTTTATCTTTAAAAAATCATGGCCCCTGGCAACATGTGTGCTGATCCAGGTCTTTATAATATTCTGAATTATTCAATAATAACTAAACGTGACGCCATCTTCTTTTCCCTGCAGCTAGTTAATGAAAACAAGTGGCGTTTGTGGCTGAGCAGCACGACTCTGGCTGCCTGTCTGTCTGTCTGATGCTCTGTATAAAAATAGAAGCAACACTAAGACTAACGCTGCTGCTGCCGCCGCTGCTGTGTCTCTCCCCTCATCCCTCCTCTCGTCCTGCTGCAGCTGGGCTTTGGGTGGACCAACGGCGTGGCCCTGCAGCTCCTGGATCAGTACGGGGCGGCGCTCACCTCGGGAGGCGGCCGTGTGAACTCTGACCTCCTGCTGCCTCTGGTCGCCTCCGTCGCTCTCATGCTCCAGTGAATCGGAGGTGTCAGAAGAACCCGGCCGAGGCTGGGATTTTATTTTAGCATTCATGTTTTGACTCGCACTTCCTCCTCCACGCCTCGTCCGCGGACTAAGGGGACTAACGAGGGTGTTTTTACCGCAGAAATGGCTTAATATAATTACTGCTAATTGGTGAATAACGCTTGGGTTCATGAGAAGATTTAATATTTTTGTGCCACTGAAGCTCAGCATTGTTTTTTTTTTCACAGACATAAAAGTGAGATTAAAAATATTTATCCAACTGATTCAGTTCTTGTATTTATATGGAAGAGGATAAAGGCCACCCCCCACTCCCCCCCTCATAATTGACATTTTCTCAGAATTCTGATTTTGGCCTCCCAATATTCTGACTCTAATCTAAAAGTTCAGAGTTTTATCACAAACTTCTGACTTTAATCCAGAGGTTCCCAAACTGTGGGGCGCGTCCCCTAGGGGGGGCGTGGGAGGCCGTCTGGAACCCCCCCCCCCCCCCCCCCCCCCATGAAAGCTGTATGCGCTGGGTTTTTACCTTATAGTGGCCAAGTCTCTGTTATTCCTCTGTCAGTTTGATACAGTAGGGGCTTCCACACGTCCCATATCTGTGACCTCTGTCACTTTTATCAGCAGTTAAAACTGTTTAATCCGTTGTTAACATGTGGTAATCTGTTTTTCCAAGCCGCCTTTAAATGCAACATGAGCGCTACGACGGTCATGTTGCGTCGTAGCGGCAGTGAAGGAGACCTGCTGCTGCTGCTGTGCTGAGATACGCAGGTGTGTTAGAATCACGGCAGCAAAACGCAAAGAACTTTTCACAGTTTTTCCCCCAAACTAACCGACTGATATGAGTAAAGCTGTTGGATGCAGGTAAAGTTAGCTAAAAAAAATACTAGCTAGCTAATATCAATACAGCAAACTTAACAAGTAGCTTTTAGGCTACAGGTGTTGTTGTCTATGTTCAGCTACGATTCATTTTGCCTCCAAAAAAGTTGATTCCTCCCCCCTTGTCCATCTGGAGCTGAGTAGAACAAGGGGTCTCTAAGAATCCACCACCCAAACAGAAACAGACAGCTATTTGTAAGCCATAGGGGGGCCCAGAAAAAGTTTGGGAACCACTGCTTTAATCTCAGAATTCTGATTTTAATCTCAAAATTTTAACTTTTTTCCTCAAAATTCTAATTTTAATCTCAGAATTTTGACTCCCAGAAATTTCACATTTTCTTAGAACTCTTAAGTTTTAGTTTCAAAAGTCTGACTTTAATCTTAAATCTTAAAATTTTGACTTTTTTCTCAAATTTCAAATTTTTTCTGTCAAAACCAATATATTCTTAGGTGCATGTCACTTATGTTGTTAGCATCTGGTTAATATGCCAACAAGATCTAATCCCATAACTGTCTCCGCCTTGTTATGAGATTGGCAAACAGGCTCTTTATCTACACTGGAAGATTGTCACAAATTCATTTTGTAGAATTTAGTTTTAAGACTAGATTTGTCTGCATGAACAATCTAAATGATTCCTATTCTGAGAATTCTTTTTCTCCCTTTCTTCTGGTTCTCTTCAAACTGCAAAAAAGTTATGTAAAAAATTCTTTCCCATTCTGTTCTGTCGGTACCAGCACACAAGAATGAAATGCTGGATAACTGTGGCATTAAAATATGTGAATATTGTGTTTTTAAAGGTCGACCACTGAAGCCTTTTTCATTAACTGCGCTGGAAGAAGTGTGTGGGAATTAATTTCCCTCCAACCTTTTCTCCCAGCGGTGCATCACAAAGTGCATATGGAAACGACCTTTTGGCCTTTTTGAAAATACACATCTCAAGTGCACATGCATATATGTTGGAAAACATGACAAACATGCATTAATCCAATACATATATGATTTTTATTTAAAGCTGTATCCCTGCCGGTGTTTAAATCCAGTAGGAGCACTTTGACTGATGCTTAGTTACGAGTTTTTGGGGGGGAGAAAAACAACCAATTGTGTCTGACGGCTTCTGTATCGAAGCTTTAGTCGGGATCATTCTTGTCCCCTCGCTGACAGAATCATGTTCCTCTCTTTTTTATGTTGTTTAAATTAACAATGGCCTGATGAATCAGGCTGAATCACTTTCCATCAAATTCAGCTCAGAAATGGCTCATTTCTCACAGCATCAGATGCTCAAATATTCTCTTCTGCTCAAGGCAACAAATTAGATTGTCATTATTACTCTGTGTTTTTCAAATTCAATGGAAAGCAGGATTAATTTGTCACAGATTTCAAATCAGATTCAACTCTTTCTGTTTTTGGTCGCTACACCGTTTTATAGTCACATAAGATGTGTCTGAAAAGCAGCAGCAGTTCTATGTTATTTGCTAGTCGCCATTAACCCTTCTAGACCGGAACGTGTTGCTGGCGACACATCCAAAATTTGCAGCACCGTAATTCCGCCACACGTAGCGCTATCTGAAAAATTCCAACGGTTTCTGGAAGGGGAGACGTTGCACTTTCCAGCCAATATCGGGTTATTACGGTAATTTCACAGCTGCAGCTGCAGAGAGTAATTAATCAGGGAGGCACCCGTTTCATGGACGGTGCATTTTGAAAATAACTTGCTGAATATTGAAAGTTCCAGTTCTTATGGATACATGGGTAAGTATATCATCTCATGGGACATGTAAAAAACTACTTACAATTAAAATAAGGAAGAATTATATAGGCAGACATTTGAAACTTATGCTTAAAAAGGTTAAAATCTAGAAGAAGAACGAAGAAGAAGAGACCTTTGATTAGTTAGATATTAAAACAACAGCCAAAATGCTGTGTAGCATTTATTGTCACATGGACCTCGCAATGTTGTTTATGCTGCAATGCATTCTGGGCTGATGAGTTAGGCTAGGTAGCCCAATAATGAATTATTTGACACCAGAAGTATTAATTTGTGATAAATATTGGCAAATTTAGTGCAAAAATACATTTTCCATAAGAACTATGGTGGCTGTCTTGAAAAATTTTAAAATTATAATATAATTTCTGATTTGGTGCCCAATTATAAAAGATTTAGCACCAAATGTTTTCATCTATGATGGCAAATTTAGTGTTAAAATACATTTTCCATGTCAACAATGGTGCCATCTTGAAAAATGTAAATTGATCAGTAAATATGATTTAACAAATGACTGGGGAGAGGTGGCTCTTTCCAGCCAATATCGCTAATAAATGCTATAAACTTCTACACCTTGAAGCCTGTCTGTTACAGTCTTACGTTAGCTGAACAGATCAATATGCAATGTGTTCCGTATCTGACATACATTAAAGATTTTATTTCACCTGAAAAGGCTTTTTACTAAACTGTAATAGTGTTAGTCACGCTAACACTGAGTACCGTGTATCAGTCCCAGGCACATTCGAACCCTCTAAACCATGAATGTCCAACATGCCTAGCCTTGCTAGAACAATAGGAGTCAGTGATCTTGTGCACAGCTATATTTATACTGAGGGTCTGAGGATCTGCTGTTTTCCTCATCGACTGGTAGCTTTTCACTGTGACGCGAACAATGTTGGAGGCATCGTGGCTAAAGACACCTTGATGTCGTCCAAAAAAGATGACATGAACTTGTTGGTTCCCCTGTCCATTGTCGTGGCTGATATTTTGTGATTATCCGGCAGAAATTTTAACCTAATCGACTCAGAAGTACAGTGCAGTCAGTCGAAATGAAAAATACCATGCTTAGACATAGGAGCTAAGCTGTTAATGTGAGACATGTAGTCAGTTGGACTTTCAAGGGGCGTTTCTGGGTGGAGCTTGGTAAGGTCCATGAATTTAGCTCTAGCCAGCTAATATAGTTAGCAGTAGATCAAAAGCCGGTCATGTCTTTGTTTGAACGCATATCTTGTGTATAATGACACATGAAACTTTGAGACAAAACCCTCCACATTGGATTAAACTGTATACTGCATACCAAAAACAGCATATATTTCGTATACATTTGAATTTCTCTAAAGTTGTTTTTTGTATGATAGAAAACATTTAATGAATTATTTTGACACTTTACCTCCTAATGCCACTTAGCAGTTCAATTCCGTCACCTCTTGGCATAAACTCATTACTGCAGTAGATTTTTTGGGAGGAAGCTGGAGTACCTGTGGAGAACTCGGTAATGCACATGGAGAACCATCAATCTGGATGTAGAAAGACTTTGCTGCAAGGCAACAGTGCTGCTAACTAAGTGGTAGTTAAATTAGACAAAACATCTCTTGTTTACTTCAAAAACACTAAGTCTACCAATTACTTTTGGTCTAATTTATATCGCAAATATCTGAATACAGTTAAAATAAGACAAAACTAACTTACAAATGACTTTTCAGCAAGATAGGAGTCAATAATTCTTAAATTTTGGGTGAAATAAATGCCAGTGGAACTAGTACTTTTTCCATCAATATTAAGGAATGATTTACTTGAAACAAGCTCCTATAGCTTGATGAAAAGTTACTTGTAAGTTAGTTTTGTCTTATTTCAAGTGTATTAAGATATTTGCACTAGAAATTAGACCAAAAATACTTTGTAAGATTTTGTGTTTTTGCAGTGTTTTAGGTGAGTTAAAATTAGCTAAATTACTTTTGTTTTACTAAATATCAAACTAATTAAAGTATATGTTATATTTCTTTATTAATGTCTGATTTTGGTAGCGTTGCCTTTGAACATTTCGGATTTCCTTCCAGAGAAGAGACGTTTGGTCTGAGAGCATTTTTATTATAACTGTGTGTTTCTAATAATTAACTTTTTAAACAATGTTATTTATGTGCATTTGCAAAATGAACAGATGTAAAAAGCTTTTCTTGCATCTACAGCATTTGTCGAAGGTGTGAAAAGATTGAAGGTGCTTCAAACATCAGCACTTCAAATGAAACAAAAACAAGCCATTATTTTTTGCTTTTCTAACACATCTCTCTGTCATTTCTGCTTATATCTGTGGCGACATGGTGGTCAAGCATGAAATGACGCCCAGACTAATATGCAGATTCTTTAAAAAAAGTAATGAGATATTTACTTTAAAAGGAGATTTTCTCCATCCTTGTTGGTGCTGAAGATGGGACGACAAAATAAAGGATTTTGTCTTTTTAGCATGAGCGGACACAAAAGATTGACTGTTGGATTTAAATCAGCAAAAGGCCAACAGGAGCAGCAAAGCATGTAACCTCAGAGATCGCCCTCCATAATGCGCTATCTCCATTTACAAGTCATTTCACAGACTTTTTCTGGCCGTAAGTGACACCCGTGCAGCCGCAGTCATGCATATTGCGCCGTGTTTGGAAGTGTTTAAGCAGCAGGCGGATGTCACCGACCGACTTCTCAGCCGGGCAGCAGGAGGCGAAGAAGAAACAAACACTGCTGCTTTAGCAGAAACGCATGGCGGCGTACCAGGGCCGTTGGAGGGAGAAAATGAGTTGATTTACGCCAAAAACTCGTTCAGAAAGACTAAGTTCAGAAAATTTCTAGAAAAAAACAAGGAAGTAGAGTTTGAAAGGTAGAAAATGTAACACCTTTGAAACCAAGAAATTTCCAAAAAGGGGAAATTTGTGACTTTTTCCAAGTTTATAAAATTTCAGAAATCTCAAAATTTAAGACTTTTTAGAAAATAAATGTCTTCTTTCTAGAAAATTTCTGAGACTAATGTTAGAATGTTCTTGTTTTTTCTTGCAATTTTTTGACTTTTCAAACTCAGAAATTTCCAAGTTTTTTTCAATTTCTGACTTTAATCTATAAAATTTTCTCAGTTTTTTCTAGATTTTTTTTTTACTATTGGAGCACAGAAATTGATTGTTGTCCTTAAGAAAAAAATTGCAACAATGGAAATTGTTTGACTTTTCAAATTTGGAAATTTCCAGATTTTTTTTTCTAGAAAATTTCAGTTTATTTTTTAAAAAAAGCAAATTTATATATATATATAAAAAAAATGTACATTTGGAGCTCAGAAATATGCTTGTTTTAATTTTAAACTTTTCAAACTCTAAAATTTCCTTGCTTTTTCTGGAAAATTTGAGATTAATCACAGATTTTCATTTTTTTTGGCAGAAATGTTATAAATCTTTCTATCTACCATGCCTCTCGTACGGTCAGCTAATGAGACCAAGCTGCAAAGTGTGGAAGGAACCATCTGGCTTTAACTGGTGATGAGGTGCGACTGTAGCTATTGTTCATGCTCTCGCATTTTGGCTAGTTTACAGAAACATGATGACATTATTTCACGCAGCGCATTTAATGGGCAAGCCATGAATTGCAAAGCAGCTGCAGCAACAACTGCATGGCATGTTGTCATGGTATAAAAGGTCAGAGTGTCTCACCCTCACCAACTGTACGGCAAGCAGTGCTGCATAAAAATGAGCTCTGTCTGATTCAGGTGAAGGAAAGAAATGGCGCCTTCCTTCACGCTAGTGAGTCGGCATCAATTTGCAATCCTTTCTGTTTAGCAGATCATACCGACTGATTGACAACGTCATTAGTGTCTGTGTGGGACGATGTGAACATTTAAATCACCTGCGAGACTTTCTTCAATGTTAGTGTTTAATTAGTGGTGGGTCTTGATTAAAATTATAACTGGAAACAGAAGAACAAAATAAGAAACATTTCAATTTCAAAAACCTTTTCTGCTGCCAAGTTACTCAATAAATACACATATAAGGTCAACACCAAAGTTATTTATTGTTTTTAATCTATGTAGGTTATTCAGCCAACAGAGTTTCAGGGACTCTTGATAATTCATTGAACTTCTACAGAAATCTGAACTCTGGATGCTAACGTTAGCACAGGGCTGTCTGTGCTGCTGTAAAATGTTTAGCATTGAGATGCTATTTTAGCTTAGCTTGTAGGCTAACTCCTGCTAGCACAAGTTAAACACAACAATAGTTTTTCCCAGCGTCCCATCAGATTGCTCTTTCAAGCAAAAATTAACCACCATTTGAAAAAGAGAAGCGGCTTCTGTTTGCAAATGTCGCTTGAGCGTCAGATTTACTGGTGTACCTGAAACATACGACTACAAAGGTTCCAGCCCAAACCTTTTTATGTAAAACCAAAATGTGATTAATTGCATTCAAATTTTTATCGCCTTAAAATCCATGTATTTAATTGAAATTAATGTGTTAAAGTAGATAAGATGCAAAAATTGACTGCAGAAAGGATTGAAGAACTTCGGTTTGTAAATGTTTTATTGGTGCAGATATTACTGGACAGGGCTTAGAAACTGAATTACTAAGTACAGAACCTGACTAACCTGCACAGAACCTTAACCTAATAGGCATGTAACGAAGAATGTGAATCAGCCCTCCTGGTCCAACATCAGTGTCTGACCTCAGCAATGCTCTTTTGGAAGAATGGTCAAAACTCGCATAAATACACGTCTAATGCCTGTCCACACTGTTTTACCATGAAACTTATGAGATTTATTGAATTAATGGCAGGCCTAAATACAGATAATTTTGTTGCAGAATAAATTTCTTTTAACAGATTTTTAGTCTTAGTTCAGTCAAGAGTTTAGCTGTGAACGTAAGGTTAAGGAAATGCATAATCTTTTTATCATTTTCTGCGTCCCACATAGATTTTCTATATGTAAACTTTATCATGTTCAGCTGATATTCAGATTATTTGGGATTTAAATTAATGTGAGTCCTTAACTCTGTTCGAAAGAAATCAGCATCTTTTTTTTTTTTTTTCTGAGAGCAAGATGTCGGATTACACGCAGATATGACTGAAATCCTATCAAGCAGTAGAGAACAGGGCGATAACAGCTGGATTTAAATCTGCAGAGATCTGTGCTTCATTACCGCTACCTGGCAGAGACCCTGCAGCAAACATCACAAACTGGCTCATTATCCACTGAGTCATCGCGGCGCTTACCGAGCGCTGCAGAACCCCGGGATAATCCCCGCCCCCAGCCTCCACTGCAATCTGCAGGACCGCAGGGGGAGAGAGAGCTTCGTCCTGTTGACGGGAAATCACACAACCAGATCCAGCGTGATGGCTCCCAATCAGCATTCTCAAATCAATACCCGACTCCCGGGCTGCTCCCGCAAAAATAACACAACCGAATGTCTCTCTGTCGGCAGCTGAAATGTTTGGAGAAGAAGTTGACTCCTTGACCTCTAAACTGGAAGGATTAGCTAAGTGCAGGTTTTATACAGGAGGATATTTGATAGCTTAGAGGCATCGACCGCGCACCGTCCAGAGAAATCAGGAGTTTCAGGATCAATATGGCTTGAGAAATCGCTCCAATTGGATTTCTCCCGCTTAAGAAGACATTTTTAAATCTAATGGATGGAGGAAGCCACCAGCGTAACTTTGTCCCTAATTTTTAACTTGAAACCACGACGATTCCCAGACACAAACTGAACATCCAGCTCCAGTTTTTTATAATGAAACTAATTAATATTAATTTCAGACAAGAAAATTTCAGAGCTCCAAAAGTCAAAAGTTTGCAAGAAAAAACTGAAAATGTTAAATTTATCTCAGAATTTTTTAGGAAAAAGAACTAAAATTCTGAGCTAAAAAAATGAAAATATACGAGAAACCCCCCCCCCAGAAACTATTAGATAAATCTATGGAATTTTATAGAAAACAAGGAAATTTCTGAGCTCCAAAAGTCTGAAAAGTCTGAAAATGCAAGAAAACTTCAGAAATTTTGAGATTTATCTAAGATTTTCAAGAAAAATCTTTGAGTTCCAAAGGTTGCAAATTTGTGAGAAAAAAGATTCAGAAAGGCTGGGGTTAACCCCAGAAATTAAGAAATAAAAAGGTAATTTCTGAACTCTAAAAATGAATAATTTGTTTGAAAAAACTCAGAAATTTTGAGATTAAAAAAAGACATTTTCAAGAAAAAAGTGATCATTTTGGAGCTCTAAAAGTCAAACATTTGCAAGAAAGAAACTCAGAAATATTTAGATGAAAATTGTAGAAAATATTTGAGATTAAGCTAACAAATTTGAGTTTGAAAAGTACATTTTTTTAGACCGCTTTCCTCCAGACAAGCCACGATTTAAATAAAAATAATTTTTCCATGTCCTGTTCTGAAATGGTTCTCATTGTATCATTTACATCCAGTCTTAGGAACGCTGGGCAGAGACGTAGGTTGAATTATGAACTTATCCGAAATGCAGTTCCACCAGGTGTTTGCTAATCGCTGCTGCCGCTAGTCTGGAGGAGCTGAGTGAGGACGACTCGGAAGAGCAACGCTCTGTGAAATCATTCAAAAATAATGCTACTTTTACTGGCTTCCAGACAAAGAAACCCTTAACTATTCAAATATTTAAAGCAGCCACCACAGATGACTGTAAGTTTTCTGCTGCTTTAACTAACCAATCAGTGTTTGTGATGCAGAAACGCTCCTAACGGTTGCCATGGGAGACACGAGGATTTCTCAAACATGCATGAAAGAATCAAAGCAACATGCCAGTTGTATTTTTGAAGAGTGAATAATGTAACGGTAGGTTTTACCCAGTCCTGCCCCTTTAAGAGCCGACCGGCTGATTCTGCTGTAGCCTGGTGTTGGTTCATCAGTTAAATTTAACCAACATTGACCTTGGTGGTGTTGTGCCAGGTCCAGCGTCTGGCCTCGGGCCACTTCTCTCTTCCCGTCTCCTGCCAGGACGCTGTCAAACAAAGGTCATGAACCCCTTTTAGGTTGATTTTTGCCTCATTGTTTTTCTGTGTATTTTGTACACTGCTCCTATTTGATCACCATTAAAT
Organism: Poecilia picta; assembly: GCA_033032245.1. Classification (NCBI taxonomy): domain Eukaryota; kingdom Metazoa; phylum Chordata; class Actinopteri; order Cyprinodontiformes; family Poeciliidae; genus Poecilia; species Poecilia picta. The sequence continues at coordinate 28,695,151 of CM065365.1, read as the reverse complement.
ATTAGTGCTGCTCATTTATTCACTTTTTAAAGAAAACCCGTGTTTTATGTTGGGAAGATTGACCTCAGTTTTATCTGTTCCAAAATGGATTTTGACGTTTTGACATTAGTTGTGTTTTTGGCCAAATAAAAGGTTTATTTTCCATCCTTTATAGCTTTGTGATTGGTTTACTACCTGTATGTTTGCTACGGGGAAGACGAGAGGATGCCAACCCTTTGGAGAGTCTTCCTTTGTTTAGACCAGTGGTTCCCAAACTTTTTGTTCTGCCCCCCCCAGGGGTTTCCAAACATTTTCTGGGCCCCCTATTGATTACAGATAACTGTCTGGTTGAACAACATGTGTTTGTGGGGGGGCAAAATGAATCTATGTAGCTGAACATGGACAACAACACCAGTAGCCTACAAGTTACTTGTTAACAAGCTTAAGCTGCTGTATTGATATTAGCTGGTCATCTTTTAGCTAACATTACCTGCATTCAGCAACTTTACTCAACTCAGTTGGTTAGTTTGGGGAAAAACTGTGAAAAGTTCTTTGCGTTTTGCTGGTTTGCTGCCAAGATTCTAACACACCTGAGTATCTCTGTACAGCAGCATCAGGTCTTCTTCACTGCCGCACAGGTGTGTAAACCCACCGAGCGTCGTAGCGCTCATGATGCGTTTAAAGGCGGCTCGGAAAAACAGGTTACCAAATGTTAACAACGGATTAAACAGTTTTAACTAATGATAAAAGTGACAGAGGACACAGATATGGGAAGTGCGGAAGGCCCTACTGTATCAAATTGACAGAGGAATAACAGAGAGTTGGTCATTCTAAGGTAAAAACCCAGCGCATACATGGTTCATGCCCCCCTAGGGGGCGCGCCCCACAGTTTGGGAACCTCTGGTTTAGACGTAGTGAAGCCATTTTCTCCACCATTGGTCGGCTCTTTGGTGTAGAGGCTTTCATACCCCTGATCTCTCACACTGACTCTTTGTTGTTCAGTTGTTGATGATGCAGAGACTCCTACTGTCCGTAGCGTCTCTCTAAGCCTCCTGTCTGAAGATGGACAGTTTCACTTTCTCCCCAGAACTATTTTTTTTGTGTGCTTTATTCTGAGTTTTCTGGGTTTTTTTTTAAAACAGCTTTATTTCTGTTCATTTTCAAATACATGACAAACAGTTATATTTGGTACATTATTAAGAAACAGTGGATGACAAAAACAAACACAATAGCAAGACTTCAAAATAACCTGACAACTATTCAACACAACTGGTCATGCCTATTAAAGTGTCAATAAATCAGTCATTATTAATGAATTAAGACACCAACTTATTGTCTTATTGATGGCGATTTTTCAGATTTCCAATTTTTTAAAATACATTTTTTTGCTGCTGTGCTTGCAAATAAAGTATTTCTTATAATAATTTATTCTAATAGTTAAATCTCCTAAAATCCACACCTTGGGTTCTTGTTCAATCTGATATTCCACAACTTTCGATGTGATCTCAATCATGTGTTTCAAAAAGTTTCCTATTATTGGCCAGTACCATAGCATATGCAGAAGGTCCCCATCAGCCACCTTGCATCTCTGACATTTGGAAGAAATCGTTTTGTCCATTTTGTTCAATCTATACGGAGTGTAATATGTCCTATGGAATATATTAAATTGAGTTTCCTGTTTTTTAACTACACCTGGAATAGGCTGTTTAGCATTGAATCAATTCAACTCTTCTTAATTTGTTTACAATAAGCAGGAATTGCTCTGATCATTTTCTTATTTTATCAGTAGTTCTCCAGGTTTTCTGAAGGTATTGTCTTTGACGGCCTTTTCACTCATTTTCCGTTCAGAATTGCATGGATGTTGAGAAAGGTTTAAAGACTGAAGGACAGTCAAAATAAAACTATCAGATGAAGTCATTAACATACATTTTTACGTGTTTTTATACATGTTACTGTTTTTCAGTTTAAAATCCTGACTTCCCTTGGGCTGTGAAGGAAGAAGGAATGACTGAAGACTTTTGCACAGTGCCGTCGCCCCTCCAGCGATTTATGGCTCAGCCCCAGGGTGTCACCAGAGCAGGAAGCGCCAGGCTAACATCCAGATGGAGGCGTCCTGATCAGGTACCTGAACCGTCTCAGCTGGGACTTTTTAACGCAGACTATCTTCAGCAGTTCAGGGTCTGTTTTTACCACAGAGGTGAATATCTAAAAGGAATAATTAGTGTTTTAAACTTGGAGGAAGGCTCTATTAAAAGCTTGTAATCAGTTAATATGTCAGATCCAGTAAATAAATGGTACGGTGTCTTTATTCAGCATTAATCCAAATTAGTTGGTCCTTGAGAATTTTGTATTGTATTGAGAATTTTTTTTTCTCGTCATAGTCAGATTCAAAAATTTAATTCAAAAATACTTTATTGATCCCAAAGGGAAATTAAATACTTATATTAACATTTCTGTTTTAGGTTAACCAGAATTACCAAAGTTATTTTTTTAAATTTCAGATTAATCAGCGGGAGATTTTTTGGAGAATGTTGGTATTTTTTAGAGAGTTTAGCAAATGGCAGTTGATGTTCCACATTTTCTAAGCTTTTCTTCATTCATAACATTGAATAAATGGAGAAACGTAGATGTGTTTCAATGCGCTCCCTCTATGTGCTGGAGCTGAACTTGCGTTGCTAGGTAACGGGCTGGGCTTTGCCGGGGTTGCTAGGTTACGGTGGAGTGCCTGCTGATTTGTTACGATACGTTCCGAAGGTTTTTGAAACGACTCATTTTTCAGACCCCAAAAAAACATTACCTTATTGCACTAGCGGAACAAGTTAGCGTCGGGCCGGGGCCAATTACCGGGCCCCTATCGAATCACCGGGCCCCTAACGAATCACCGGGCCCCTAAGGAATCACCGGGCCCCTTACGTGCATCGACTGCGCTACTGGAAACTGAATGAAACTGAGGGGGTTGTGCCGCATTTGTCTTGATTTTTACCCAGGAAGCATTTCGGGTAAACCATGAGTGAAACAGTCATTGGGGCTGACTAGTATATATTCCATTGGGGAAGGCAACTTTAACATTACTGTATTTTCCGCACTATAAGACGCACCGGATTATAAGGCGCATAGAATAGACGCCACAGTTATGTTGCCACCCGTCCGGTAATGAACGTGACATAATTTGTTCATCCGTTCACTACAAATACGAATGTCTAATAATAAAAATTGGTCCTGAGTTCTATATATAGCATCTGCACTAGTCATTGTTTCACTCACGGTTTTGGTGTTGCGATATTGTGCCCAACTGCTTTCTGGTTAGCACAGACCAACCGACACGCTGCCGCCGCAGCCTCTGTCTCTCTTCCACCGACCCCCACGGCTTTAAATGTATAGGTGCTGGTCCCTTGGTAACTCTAGCCGAAGCTCCCCGGATAAATGTCTAAAGCTACTTTGTTGACATAAAGAAAGTCAACAAAACAGTCCGATTCCGGTCGCCAGGAGAACCTGGAGAGCGACTGGAATGGGGCGTCTGGGCCGGACGATGGTCACCCGTCTCGTTCGCGCACAGCATGTTTGTGGAGAACGTGATGCTAGATGACCTGCAGACGACCTGATTATTAGGTGGGTAGGTAGATACATAGACATGTCTATGGGTAGATGGGTCAGTCAAACGTTATTAACAAACCAGTTTTTTGACAACTATCCCAGCATGCACTGCGCGCTTCTTCTACGGGGAAAATGAAGTCGGCAGCTGCTTATCGTAGTTGTTAGACCTGTTGTGGCTCAATATTGGTCCATATGTTAGGCGCACCGGGTTATAAGGCTCACTGTCGGCTTTTGAGGAAATTTAAGGTTTTTAGGTGCCTTGTAGTGCGGAAAATACGGTAAATACACCTTTCTCAACAGGTGAGGGCGCACTTTCTCGTCTATAATCAGACATTTAAGCGACCTGAAACCATTCCTCCCTCCCTGGCACCTCCAGACCTGGGCCCCCATCTGGCCCGGCCCGGGGGGGCAGCGGCCGCCCCCCCACTCCTTCCCACAGCTCTGCGCCTGCCTCATTGCCAAAAACCAACTCGGTGGTTTTATTTTTAGATGCTGTTTTTAGAAGCAACAGAAACTCAAATGAAAATGGAAAAATGTGAATTTTCCTGCCTTTAAACAGAAACCAACCTGCAAAAACAAATCTGAACTCCCCACTCAAAGGCGTGTTTGTTGATTTTCTCTGTTTGTTGATTTCTTGTGTCTTTGTCTCACTTTGTTCTCTGTGTCTTTGTGAGTTTTATGATGAAATCCATCATGTCCACACTCCATCACGCGTCTGCCAATGTCCTGTTGCCATTTGGTCATCAGCTAGCGATGAATCCGACACGCTAGCTGTGCTGGCAGCTGCTCTGCTGTTTAGTCCAGGAATATTGGGAATATCTCAACAGATCCGGTTTGCAGCTGGGTGATTGTTTGCATTTGTTTTAAACCTGCCACCCTGAGGCGGCTGAACTCTTTACTGTAGTGGATCATTTTCCCACGTTTATTATGTGGATTTTTTTTTTTTTCCCCACCTCAAAGGCCTTTCGGTATCAGAAGAGGGACACACAGATCTCCCCAGATCCAGCGAGGATTTCATTGGAAGCTTTACGCTGAAACCGAAAACCCAAGAGTTTCTTTGAGGACTTTTTATTTTCAAATGTTTTTATTTTTTGCTGCGTATGAAACATAAGCCAAGAGGTTTTTATTCCATCTTCCCCATTTTTCATCATCCGGCTGAGTGCGGTGTCGGTGCGATTACTGGCTCGGATCGATACTCCGAGCTGCAGTGGGTTGGGACTTGAAATGGTTAGAACTGCAGCACACTTCACTCTGGGAGCGTTTGTAGGAGGGAAAAGAGGCGCATTGTGTGCGTGTCGCAGATGAAGCGTGTGTAAGGTCACCTCGTTTCTGCCAGCGGCGAGTTTTTTTAGCCAAGAGCTCGCGTGACGGCGGGGACGGCGAGGGCAACGAAACGGCCTGAGGTAGAGCTGGACGATCACGAGTCTGGCTTTTGAAGATGTAGTTTTTGGAGAATGGGGATTGTTTTTTTTCACCAAGGCACTTCTTGTGTTTCTGTAGTTCAGACTGAGGTCAGCGCGCCCAAGGCAGCCATCTTGTTTGACTAGGTGTTGAACAGCTTCTGTTTATTTATATGTAGGTCAACTCTACAAGAGAAAATTACATCCAGGCCACAATTTATTAAAGAAAAACTACAAAAACTTCTGCTTCCCTTGCAAATATCTTACTACACTTGAAATAATATAAACTAACTTTAAAGTAAATTACATAGGAGTTTGTTTTAAGTGAATAATTCCTTGTTGTTGATTAAAAAGATCCAGTTCCACTGGCAGATTATCTAACTTTTAACATTTTTCCTGATACAAGTTAATAAAATCTGCCATTAGAGCTGGTACTTTTAATCAATATTCAAGAATTATTGACATAAATCAAAATAAAAGTTACTTGCAATCTAGTTTTGTCTATTTTCCTAGTGTACTAAGATACTTGCACTAGAAAGTAAACAAGAATACTTTTTAAAGATTTTATTGCAGTGTGTCATTTGTAATTTGTGAGATTAATCTAAAAAATGTATCAGAAAAGACATGGGGATTTCTGAGTTGGAAAAGTCAAAAATTTGCAAGGAAAACAATCAGAAATTGAGATTAATTTCAGAAATTAGCTAGAAAAACTAATCTTGAGATTAATAAAAAAACAAACAAGGTAATTCCTGATTTTGTAAAGCCAAAAATTGGCTCTAAAAACTCTAAAATGTCTAAATTAATCTCAGAAATTTTCTAGAAAGTCAAAAAGAATTCTCTTTAAAACTCGTCAAATTTTGATACATTTTCTAGAAAAAGAATTTGGTAATGTCTGAGCTTGAAAAGTTGCAAACAATCTCAGAAATTTTTACATCAATCTCAGAATTTTTCTGGAAATAAACTGAAAATTTCTGAGTTTGGATTTCTGAAAATTTCTGAGTTTCCAAAAGTCAAAAATTGGAAAATTTTTGACTTTTGGAGATTTTCTGAGTCTTAAGGTTCCAAATATTTTTCTCAAATTTCTGCAATTCATCAAAAAAAAAAAAAAAAAATTCGAACAATTTTCTGTCTTTTCAAACTCAATTTTTCTAGTTTTTTTTTTTTGATAGACATTTCTGACTCTTCCTGGCTGAAATTTACTCTATCCCCCCCCCCCCCCCGCCCCCTTTATCTATAATGGCTCTAATCCACCATTGTAGATTTGCCTGAATAAAATCAGGTGTTTCATTTTTAAGCCCTGTCGCCCAGCCATAGTTTGCGTCGTCGTTCGCTGGGTTTGACTGCTGCCTCGTTTGGAGCCAAACAAGTCAAACAGACACGCAGGGTGAAGCTTCGCCTGGAGAGCAGCGGAAATCAAGGGAAAACACGAGGAGTTGAGCTTATTACAGCTGCACAGATGGTGCAGCAGATGAGATGGTAGGGAGAGATGGATAAAGAGTCAGAGGTGTGACAGGAAAGAGAGGAACGGCGGCGGCACACGACTCTGACAGCGTACATCAGCAGCTCCTGATTGGAGAACCTCCAAAGAAAACGCTTAAATATTTATTGTTCTGCTGCACCTTCAGCTCGTCAGCAAGAAAAACGGCTCAGGAGCCTTCAGTGAAATATTAATTCCTTCAGAGCAGCACAATGCTGAAGGTAGGAGCGGCATATGGCGCGGCATCCTGAGGGGAAGAACAGCAGGATCCAGCCGGGAACGGGTCGGGGCGGCGAGGACGGCCGAGATGGAGGGGAATTAAATTACTGGGAGGAGGGATTCAACAGATCTCATGAGTCTGCAACTGCAAGGGAGATATATTTGAATAGCCCAGATTTTGTGCTTTGCAAGCTATTATTATTACAGCCTTAGTCAATATTCATTCTGTCTGCCTGCCTGTGATAAATGCAGAAGTAATAAGAGGGAAATGACATTTCATACGGGCATTAGAAAGGCAACCCTAACCAGCCCGGCTCTCCTCCTCTTTAGCTTTGTTTTGATAAGGGATATTTGGAGAAGATTTTAGATTTGAAATTACATTTCAATCAGCAGAGGGAAGAGAAGAGTTAGCTGCCGCTTTGACATTAATGCAGAGACATAAATATAAGCTCCTCTCCGGGGAGATTAAACCCTGTCGAGAATTTATAATGCCCTCCTACAGGAAATCCATACGGCCTGCATGCAAAAAAATAAAAAATCTGGAGCCGTTTCCCAAACACACAGCAACCTCACAAAAAGAATCACATCTTTAACCTTTTCACATCACATTCAGAGGTAGAAACGGCAATACAGACTTTAAGTTTTATCACGATATTTTGCGAAAGCAATAAAAGTATTTTGTATTTATTCCACTTTTCAGATAACTGTATAAGTGATTTGTATCCCTGTACTGTTGATGGTAACTGCATTTTAAATTTGTTCTTTTATTTTTTACACTTTCATTGAACAAACGTTGGAGAAAACAACAAAACCATCAAACTCATCATTAATTCGAGTTTATTGTGACAATAATAATCAGAATTCTTATCATGAGAACAAATTTATCACAATAAATGATAAACGATACGATACACAGTGTGTAGATTACCCAAAACATTGTACTCAAGTACGAGTAGCACAACTTCAACATAGTTTTACTCAAGTAAAGGTAAAAAGTAAAACTGTATTTGGTTAAAATGACCAGAGCATCTGATTTAATATTTAAATCAAACAAAAATGTAAAGTTGTCCAAATTTTGGTATTTTAAAGACTTATTGGTTCATAAACACAAAAACTAAAGATATTACATCTATACTTTCAGCATGTCTTAGTTTTATAAAGACACAATGTTGTTCCAGATAATTAGTTTTTCTCCATTAATTACCATTTTTCTTTGATTCAGGAATTTAAAATGTTTTCTAAATATCTGTTTTTGTATTTTTTTGTTTTATTTAACTATAATAACCTTGCAGACAATCCCTGAAAGAGTTTCAGAAAATGCTAGATCTACAAAATACTGACTCCACTGTTGAACATCATTGCACATAATACATTTAATTGTAAAAAATTTTGAAAATCATATTTTTCCCACCATTTCAATCATATTTTGTCCCACCATTTCGAGAGTTCATGCAGCATCGTGCGTTTGTTGATTAGACAAATTACCAATTACTCAACGCATATCTGGCATCAATCTGAAAATAACCGATCAATTCATCTACATTTGTTTTGTTTGACGGCAGAAGCCAACCTTTCTCTTCAAATGAGCCCATGCAGCTGATAGCATGGCCCATTTTCTCTGAAATAAAATAAAAATGTTTCCATTAGAAGACAAACGACTTCTGTCGAGGTAATCGATACCCAATCACTCCAGGAGTTCTTGTTTGTGTTTTTGAGCACCGTGGGTCTCTGCGTCTGAGTGCAGGTCATGCCATCCTGTAATTAACGCTCACACCTTCGAGGAATCTATATTCGATGAAAGACCAAATCCATCCTCCTCCTTTCTTTTTTTTCCCCAAGAAAAGACAACAGAGGGACCGCCGAGGCCCCCCTCCGCCTCTCGTCCTCTTTCATGTCCCTCATTAGGAGCGTTTGAATATTTACGAAGTCGGGTCAAGACCGTCTTTGTCCACTGGAGATCTGTTGTGTCCCGTTGGTGAGGAATAATGATGGGAAACCAATTTCCTCCTTTGTCAACGACGTGTAAAGCATGTAATCAGCGGGTCCGGCCGAAACCCCTTCACCAGGGAAGGAAAATGGGATTTCATTTTAAGGAAACATCGGGGCTTAACAGCACTCATTGTGTTTGATTGTCATTGACTTTAAATGAAATTTTGCAGAGTTTTATGACGTTTTACCACAGAGAATGCTTTTCAGGAGTAATTTTTGCAACTGGTCACCAGGAAAGGAAATGGCCCATGGTTCCTTTCATCTACTTTAATATCTACTTTGAGGGAGATGGGAGGGGAAAAAAAAGCATTTTCTTATGAATGTCACCTTTTACTCTTTGCATCTCAAAATGGAAATGAATTTTAGGGAAAGATTTGTTGAAACTGTCACTATGGTATGAGTCAGATAATCAGTTAAAAAATCGAGTTACTCTGCCTTCTCACAGTATTGACTACAAACAACCAATCAGAGCCAGGAGGCTTTTACTACTGGCAGAAACCACAAAGGAGACAACAGGAAGTAGTGTCCCATGGTAACATATTTGTGTACTTGCTTGATGGCTTTGATGATGGCACTTGACAAAATGTAATATTTACTTCTTTGTAATTGTGTTGAGATACAAACATGACTCGATTAACCCCTCATAATGACAGAAGGAGCCTTTATTAGCTGTGCGGAGCAGGAGTTTCTCCTGGTGTGGGCTTGAGGATGAGTGAAAGCCTCCCTCCCAGGTGTGAGCCCGGCAGATGGGCTCAGGATGCAGGCTGTAATGTATTCCTCCGAGCGTTGCCTGTGCCTTTGAGGGGGGGGGGGGAGCTGGTGCTGAGAGAAGATGGCCTTCGTGTGGTTTGAAAGGCGAGCCGCGGGGGGGACAGATGCTCTGATATCCCAGCAGGAGCACCGCTGCGGGGCCGCGCGGTTGTTCTCTGCCCGGCGGGGGGACGTTCGTTTCCAGTCACGCCTACAAGCCGCAGCGAGGGGGCGGCAGGGAAAATGGCAGCGTAGGTTTCGGTGGCTGAATGTACAATTGTGAGCATGAGAGAAGATCTGATTACCACCTCTACCTCGTAATTTCCAGTGTCAGGGTGTCTATGTCTTGCTTAGTGCTTTGCTGTGGTTTAAACATGAAATAAAGAGTTTTGATTTTGTGGGTTTTCAATTGCACAAAACACCTGATTGGCTTTGAACGTAGCCTGATGGTCTGTTGGCTGTGAACGAACATGAGCAAGAAATGGACAGGAAGCTTTCTTATGATTATGATAATGAGTTTTGCAAAAGCTGGTATTAAATGTGAACTATATTCTTCCTTGAACAGGTTAGGATAGGTGCCTGGGTTATACTAAACACGTTCATAACAATTTTTGCACAAAATTATTCTTAGATGATGAGATTTTAGTCTGCTTAGACCCTGAGTCAGAACAAAACACAGTACAACTGTTTTAGTAGTTAAACTACCTTATAACGTGCTGGAGTTCCGCTTGGGTTGCTAGGTAACAGTGCAGGATTCCGTTTGGGTTGCTAGGTAACGGCGTTGGGTTCCGTTTGGGTTGCTAGGTAATGGTGCAGAGTTCCGCTTGGGTTGCTAGGTAACGGTGCAGGGTTCCGTTTGGGTTGCTAGGTAACGGTGTTGGGTTCCGTTTGGGTTGCCAGGTAACGGTGCAGGATTCCGTCTAGGTTGCCAGGTAATGGTGCAGGATTCCATTTGGGTTGCTAGGTAACTGTGCTGGGTTCCATTTGGGTTGCTAGGTAATGGCGCTGGGTTCTGTTTGGGTTGCTAGGTAATGGTGCAGGGTTCCGTTTGGGTTGCCAGGTAACCAGGTAACGGTGCAGGATTCCGTTTGGGTTGCCAGGTAACGGTGCAGGATTCTGGTTGGGTTGCTAGGTAACTGTGCTGGGTTCTGTTTGGGTTCTTGGTAACGGTGCTGTGTTCCTTTTGGGTTGCTAGGTAACGGTGCTGGGTTCCTTTTGGGTTGCTAGGTAACGGTGCAGTGCCTCTTGGTTAGAACTTAATCGATTTTTGAAACGGTTCGTTTTCCAGACACCAAAAAAACAGCTGCATGTTTTAGTTTTAAAATTTTTTTTTAAGTACTTGGACTGTCTTTATAAGCAGTAGAAACCCAAATTGAAGTAGAAAACATGCAAGAAGTGGATTCATTCAGCTATTTCAAAATTTAGTCATGTAGATACTTATTTCATGATGATTTATTTTATTTAATTTTGAGCATTTTGGTGTTCCGTATTTTATTGTGTATTGGCACCGCTGCTGCTGGTCACGCCCTCCAACTCAACCACTCTTACATGAGAAAATGGCTGCAAACAGATGCAACTGTACATCTGTGAAAAGCAGAAGTGGAGCTTCCTGCACAACCAACGAGAATGCAGCAAGTGGTTTCTGGATGGCAAGTCAACACTTGTCTTTTACAGCAGCCATTGTACAGTGGTAAAACGAGCTATAATGACCAGTGAATGTTACTTAATAATGGGGAGTTTTTGAAATTGCTAATTTTTCAATAAACATTAACTTATTTCCAAAAAAACTGCTGGATGTTTTTTTAAACACTTGAGATTATTTTAGAAGCAGTAGAAACCCAAATGGAGGCATAAAAACATTCAAATGTGAATTTTTCATAAGTTTCCCTTTAAACAATCCAACCGTCTTTTCATGGTTTAACCCTTGGGAGTCAGTTGACGCGTATCCGCGTCAACTGACTCCCAAGGGTTAAAGCAGAACATCTCAGCAAAGTAGATAATTTCAATAATTCATCGTTTTATATGGCAGACAGCGACTGATAAGCATAGAAAAACTGAGATTTTCTAGCATCATTACATGAAGATGAAAGTGATTCCAGAGTCTCTTTTCTCGTAATGGTTACATCATGCTGGTCCCAGTTCATTCCTTTGTCTCCTCTGAAGTATCAGCTTACATTTTCATTACCCTATGAGCAGAGAACGGTTAAAATGTGACCAGCGTCGGAGCAGAGTGAGCAAATGTACTCCAGTAAAGGATTTTCAGAGTCGGTTGAGCAGCGCTGCTTCCTGAGGCCCGTAGCCTGAATCTGTCTCAGAGGAAGATGACTAATTGCTGTTATTAACATCTGCCTAACAGAACACAAGCCTCTGAGATAGCCAATTAACTGATGGTGCCTAAAAACAAGGCACTGACAGAATAATGGATTTAATCAAGTGGGCCTGACATGTCTGGAATGAAACTGAAACAGCTAACGGCTGGATTTGTCAGTGATGATACTTTTTAGAGCCAAGAGAACCTTCATGGTGAAAATGTGTGAAACAAGAGTCTTCTATGAAAGACTTTAAAATCCAACCTTGAGCAGAGGAGAAAGTCTCGGACTTACTCAACCCTGATCCTGGGATGTTTCCCCACAACTGAGTCAAATGATCGCATTTCCTCCTTTGGCCTCGGGTTTCAACTTTCTCACACAGAGAGTGCAAAAACATGACATCTTATCTAGTATTTTTAGTCCAGTTTCTAGTGCAAATATCTTAATATGCTTTAAATAAGAGAAAACTAACTTACAAGTAACTTTTCATCAAGATATAGGAGCTTGTTTTAAGTCAATAATTACTTAATACTGATGAAAACTTGCTTCTCCGTTGGCAGATTATTCCACTTGTAACATGGGAAAAATGTCTTGTTAAACAATCTGCCAATGGAACTAGAACTTTTTTATCAACATTTAGGAATTATTGACTTAAAACTAGCTCCTATGTCTTGCTTAGAAGTTATTTTTTAGTTAGCTTTGTTTTACTTCAAGTGTACTAAGATATTTGCACTAGAAACTAGATAATTACTTGGTAAAACTTTGTATTTTTTGCAGTTTCTATGCATTTCTGCTCGATTATAATCTGCTAAGAGCTGAGTCTGGTTTTTCTCCCATTTACTTGGATTCATCTGGCAGAATTTCAAACTGGCCAATCAGCGGACAGAAGGAGGAGTTGTGAATAATGATTTTAACTTTCTGCACTGCAATGGCAGCGGACGAAGAGAACGAAGCCATTCAGTCCATTTTGGCTACGCTTTCAGATAGAGAGTTAGCATTAGCTGCATTTCCTTTAACCACAAAACTGTGCAATTTACAATTCATAAAAAGTTTTGTGTAATTTTAACCTGCTGAATCCAAAACTCTTTTGTAAAATGGGCAACTACAATTTCCTCAAAAGGTTGACAGATGATGAGCGTTTGCACCATGACTGAATTATGAATTTTTAATCACATATTGCGTAAAGTATCATATTTACAGGTGATTTTTATTAAATTTCTCATTTACTGAAAAAAACGTCTTTTTAAGACATTAGCAGAATTTTACAAAACGTTTTGTGCACATTTTCAAAGGAAACACAGCAACTGTCAACACTAACAGCAGGACCATCGTTTATGTTCAACATTTATTTTAACTTGTACCAAATAAAGGTCAAAACATTAACAACATGTTTCCTTGCAATATTAAAAGAACTTACAAATATAAGTATATGCAAATGTTATATCATAAATATTGGGACTCAGAATATAATGGACAATATGAATAAAATATATGATAGAAATGCAAATGTAAACACATGCATAGTTCATTGTTCCTGATTATGACCTGCAGAAGCTCCAGCCTCAGTTTCAGAACAAAATAAATGTTTTTTATTAGGTGAAACATTTACAGGGTAAGAAAAGTTCAGTTATCTTCATTCATAACGCTCAAAATCCTTCCAAGCATATTTATTCAGTCGAGAAAAGAGAATTTGAGAGGCTCATCTTAATCTTCCTACCATCAAAATGACTTGCACAAAGTATTCACTGCGGCCAAACAATTATATATAATCGAGTAACTTAAAAATGTGGTGTTTATACATTAAAATAAGTGGAAAACTAATCAAAATGTTCCTTAAAATCTCTTGGTATGATGTTAAAATATAATATTAGTAAATCTTTTTCTCCTGGAATTAAAGGATCAGATGAGGTTCTGTTGAGTCCTGCGGCAGAATCACTGCTGCCAGCAGCTTTTAGAGAAAACGATGCTGGAACCTGTTTGGAAACTTATTGAATGCTGCTAGATTTTGCCGATTTGCATATTCATGACTTGATTAAGTCATATTTGCATTCTGTTCAAAGTTAGCCGGTGTCGGGTTTTTACATCTGTTCGCTTCCCTTCTCCCTGCGCTCACAAGTGCTATATTTTGATTCAGCCGTATTCCCAACTAGACTCGTCTTATTTACATTTTCCTCCCTTTATGCTGAGAAAATTAGCACCATTAAAACTGTGCTTCTGTTTTCCATTTCTAGGTATTTGTCTTCAACGTTGGTGTTTTAACTAAAACTCTGAGGTGTGAGATGTTTAACTGAAGACCTACAAAAGGTGCAGGTTTTAATGTTTTTATCTTTTTAAATACTTTTTCTTTTAAAAAATTCTCTTTGTCTTTCTGTTTATTCAATGTCACATGCTGTTTCTATTTTAGTTATGTAAAGCACTTTGAAATGCCTTGCTGCTGAAATGTGCTATACAAATAAAATTTGATTGATTGATTGAACGTTAGTTTATGAAATGAGAACAGAAACTGTGATGCAGCTTCATTTGATGTCAGAAACCTTGTAAAGCTCTGATAATGTTTGCGCCTCTCTATATCTGTCTGGTTTACCTAATTCAAGTTATTTTTAGGTGTCTAGTTTAAGTAATTATTTTGTTCTTATCCAGAGAATCTCCTCATTCCACTCAAAAAGGCTCAGTGTCTGTAGCCGTGTTTCCATCGTTTTTCTTTTTTACATCAGTCAGATTTTATTTTTATAGCACATTTCAGCAGCAAGGCAGTTCAAAGCGCTTCACATGATAAAAAAACAACAATTGAAGCATTACGTTTTGTCGTCGTTACATTGATTAATGATTATGATTACGTTAATTGATTATGTTTAAAAGCAGCTCTAAACAGGTGGGTTTTAAGTATAAACTTGGAGTTGACGTCTTCTGGAAGTTTGTTTAACCAATTAGTCGCACAGTAAATTAAAACAAGTAAGGTTCTGATTTCCATTTGCATTATTAATTGTTTTTCTTTTTTCTTTCTTTCTACCAAAAACTGGATTATAAAAGTTTTAAGTCTGGTTTATTGGTCTACACTACCTTTTCTCCTTTTTTGTTTAATGTTTTGTTTACAGAGACTTCATATTTCATTTCATTTGTTTTGGATATTTAAAATATTTTCCAGTTCCAGTATTAAATGTTTTTTAGAATTTAAAGTTTATTAATCTTGAGAATGTTTTCTTGCATTATTAGGCCATTATTACCATTTTGTTGTTTGAAAATGGTCTCAAAATAACAATATTATAATTTGTCACAATAACTTCTGGGACAATTTGTTATTGTGACAGGCCTACGCACGTTTTGAAGCAACGCATTAGAAAAGGATGATGGAAATGGCAAAATTCAAAATAATTTAGCAAAAACTGGTTTTTCCTCTCGCAAGAGGAATTTTTGGCTTTCTAGAAAAGAGCTAATGCACTAAAAACAGTGAAAACCTTTTGCATGTTTCACAAGTTGATATCAGAAGTATTTATTTTAGCTGCAGATTCATCCTTTAAAAACGTTCACTAAAAAACTCCATTATTGGATTTTAAGCAATTAAAATTGATTTGTCTATTTTTATATTCATGTATGTCTAATATTCAATAAAATAAGATTAAGTGGTGAAATTAACAATCTGCAAAATGTGCTAATAATTGTTAGCTGCAGCCATAGTTAGAAATGTTACTCAAATAAGAGTAGCTTTTAATAATAATAATAATAATATTCAAGTGAGAAATATGATGTAGTAAACTACTTCTAAGACGTTGCCTCAAGTAAATGTACTTCTACCCACCCAGGTAATAATATTACACCAAAATAATCTAGTTTGAATTCATTCCAAACACTTAAAATGTCTAAAACAAATGCAACATAGTGTTGATTAAATAGCTTTTTTGAACTTTCCTGACATCTGTGACTGATTGTAAAAGTTTCCCTAAACTATTTTGAGTTCAAATGATGGAGTCGGTTTTGTTCCGCTTATTTCAAGGTTGGAAGCGGCTGATAATAATTAGATCTGTTCTCAGAGAAAGCTCATTCCTGACCTGTTCCCATCCAGCCACGCTGAATCGTGAAGAGGCCTTGGATGCAACAACTGAGTTTATCACTTTTAATGAGAGACTCTGCAGTGGGCCACACTCCATTACGCATGAGCCAGATGATAAATTACATCGCCTTCCACGACTCCGTGACCCCCCAGGGGATGTTTAATTAATCAGAAGCTGGACACGGCCACCGTTATTCGAAGAAACAAGCGGCCGGAGCTGCCCTGGACACACACTCACTGCCACACATCATTATTTGCCTTCCAGCCGCCTCACCTTGAAGCTGTGTGTGAAAACAAAGAGTCAGAACAGAGAGAGGGACGGACATCTTCAGGACCCGAAGGGACTGTTACCTAAGCAAACTCGGCAGCAGCTAAAAAAAGGATTACCGTCATAAAACACTGATAAATTATACATATTTAGTCTGTACAGACAGACTTCATAAATTAGTAGACATTTTTTCAAGTTAATGTTTTCACAGATTATTTCTGACTAATTGAAAAAGAAGTAACTACAACATGTTTCTTCTAAATGTTCCGTGTAATTTCATCAATGTGTTTTATCTTGTTTTATAATGTCTTTACACTGCAAAAACACAATTTTTACCAAGTATTTTTGTCTAGTTTCTAGTAGGGCTGGACAATATGGCTGAAAAACGTATCATGAAACAAACATTTCATATTAGTTTTATTTTTGTTTTAAATATCTGAAATACTGACCGTCCCTCTTTTGATCCACAGTTTTCTGTCCATGCTGTTCTTTATTTTTAAACAGTTACAGGCACAGTGGAGAAACCTCAAACTGCTGCTGCGCAAGTTACTCAACAGGTTGTTGCTAGGTAACCAAAGAGTGAGTGAGTTGCTAGGTAACCAAAGAGTGAGTGAGTTGCTAGGTAACCAAAGAGTGAGTGAGTTGCTAGGTAACCAAAGAGTGAGTGAGTGAGTTGCTTTTCTTTTCTGGCTGTGAGAAGTTGAGCAGTTAAAACCTTTCCTCTGCCTACATTTCCCAGAAAGCTGTGTGGTTTTGGATCGGTGTCAGTGAACAAATTTGTTTTATCAGATATATTTTGTTACTGATTTATCATCCAGCCTCAGTTTCTTGGAAATATTGTGGCACACTTGTAAAAAGACGAGTAGCTTCAGCAAGTTAAAGGAGTTTGTTGAGTCAGTAAATTTTGAATTGTTCTGTTGTCAGACTTTTCAAAATTATAACACATGGACAATGTTCAAGTTAAAACATCTGGAACCAAAAGTAACCAGAACTTTTGATCAATATTCAAGAATTAACGGATAAAATAAGCTTATTTATCTTGAAAGCTTCTTAGTTTTGTCTTCATATGAAGTCTATTTAGATATGATACATAAACCTCTGATGAAGGCACTGAGCATAACTTTCTTCTTTACAAAAAGTGAACAAAAATGGAATGGCGTCTGATTTTAGCGATTGCAGGATTTCTTTTTTGTCATTGGTAAAAGATTATCATCCATTTCTCCTGCTAGTGCTAAAGTAATATGTTGATTAGGTTGTATTTACCCAGAATGCCCTGCACCACAGTCTGCTTTCAGGCTTTGGTGCGGTCTCCGGTTCACTTGGCGTTCACATACATTCAAACCTCAGTTCACTTCAACCGAACTGAGACCAAGGTTTTTTGGTGGACTAGAGTTCGCTTTTTTGGTCCCCACACCTCCGCAAATAAACCGGATTTTCCAGGCAGCCAAATTACAGTTTGATTTTATGTGTATGAACCAGGAAAATTACTTTGTGTGTTTTTACAGCCATTGTTTACATGAAAATATGCTGTCAACAATAGGGCTGTGTAATAATATTGATTTTGCGATATGTATCAATATTTTCTCGCCTAGAAAAAAAACGATATTCATCCGCAAGTATCGTAACATCCAACTGTCCCCTTGCTCACTCACTGCTTGCTTTGCCGGGAGAGTGATTAGATCATCAGGCTTAGAGTGATTCCTTCAGATGTTCAGGTTAAAAAGGCATCAAACTATTCAGAGCAGGAACTTGGTTCACTTTATTTACTTTACTAATGCATGTCAGCTACAGTTTGGACTGTTTCAACTAAAAGAAACATGTTTTCTCTCCACTTCTTTGATTCATTTTGTCCAGCTGTCCACTTTAAGTCTGTGTCCAACCAGAGCCAGGTATTGTGTAGTTGGTGCTTTTAATCAGTTTTCAGTTAAATTAATTCAATCCAACTTAATAACAGTCACAAAATGTCACCAAAATCACTCTGTCCCTCTAAAATCTTTCAGAAAATCACAAAAGTGTATTGAATTGTATTGTTTGCTGAATATTGCAATATACTGTATATTGTATCATGGGCAGAATATCGTGTATCGTATCGTGAGATTATTGTATCTCTACAGCCCTAGTCAACATCAAAGCAGCAGAAAAATGCTAGCATTTTCAGCATTTACAGCTCTGGATTTAAACTTCAATCACCAGGAGAAAAAAAATGGATTATTGAAGACTGTAGCTGAGTGTGACGTTCCAGACATCTTAAGAAACAAATATTTTTAGGGCCACCTTGTTGTAGTTGTAACAACATGCTGTCTTTTGGACACAAACGTCTGGTTGTACCCATGTAGCTGTAGCTGTATCTCCAGTCATCAAACCTTAACATGAAGGACTCTAATTGTTTGAAGAACAAACCCGGGATCAGCAGTGATTGAGTCCAGAACAATAGCTGCCTGCCCACTCACTCGACCCATATGGTTCAGTTTGAGTTTCTCACAGTAGCAGCATAAATCCACCGAATCTCTCTGATCTTTGTCCGGCAGAAAGAACTCAGAGATTCACGCCAAGTCTTTCAAACGCCAGGCTTTATCTGGAAGGAAAGTCGAGGTCTAATAATCAGACACAGGGTGTCTGCCTCAAGGCCAAAACACAAATCTGGTTCAACAGGCGACGGAATATCTAACGGTTCTGCTATTAAACCTGTAAGCTCACGAAACAGTCAAACAAATCTGATCAAAAGTCTAATAAACAACCACATTTCTGTTCTCAGTTGGACAAAGAACAAAAGAAGCTCAAATTTGAAGAACATTGTCTTTTACATCTGGCTAGAGCAAGGTCTGATGTTAAAACATAAATCTAAAGTCAACTTGTAGCTAAATCGGCTAAAATATTAATACAAGTTCAGAACAGGGTGAATACATGAAGCTATTTAAAAATGAAAATGTGATATTGGCTAAGAATTGTTTTCAGATCCTAGTAATTGAGAAGCTGCTTTTTATCACAACAAACCCGTTTTTATTAGCATTTTTGTTGCTGTAATTACCAAAACAAATGATTGTGACTTAGTTTATGTGGGCCGATAAAGTCAAAAGGTCTATTATCATTATTATTTTATATTATTCTCTTTGTGTATTTTTAATACAAATAATCAGTTTATCATTATAATTGTTTCTTACTGACTGAGCTGAATAAAATATATTTGGAAATAATGTTTAACCTAATACTCTATCAACTGATAGATTGCATGTTGTTTTTGTAGTAGATATTGATGTCAGACATTATGTCAGATTACATTATCAGGAAATTGGCCCCGCTCTTCATTTGCACATGTTTTTCTACACTACATTGTGCAGCAACCCTGCAGTCACAGCTGTCATGGAGAAAGCTCTCTTTCTTTGCTTTTTGATGCATGTTTCTGCTGCTTGTTCGCTGAATACCGAACACATCTTCATGACAGAAATATTCCTTCAACTTACTGTCAAGATTTTTCTTCCCTTTGCAGGATTTGTAACATCTCCTTCCCTCGCAGTCTGATCTGTCATGCTTGAATGCAGCAGTTAAAATTCATCAGACTCAACAACTTGAGTGACGCATTTTCCCCCTGCTTGCTCGGAGACCCTCAGCAGCTCGTCGTGTTGTTGTTTGAAGCTACTTTCCTCTCTTCTCTCTCTCTCTGTGCGCTGCATCTGTCTCAATAACCTGGCTTACTGAGAGTCGGGAGTACTCATGTTGGGATTTAAAGGTGACCTATTCCGCTTCGCTGAACGTGTTAGTGTAGACCTGTGGGCTATATAAAACATGTTTACTACAAAATCGTTCTTAGTTGATGAGATTTTATTGTGCTCCTTTTGGAATGAGCTGTTTTACGGCGTCCTGTCACTTTAAATCCAAATAAGCTGCTGCTGGCCACGCCCCCTCAACTCAAAGTTTAGACTCGCACTTGAAAATGGCTGCAAACAGATGTGCAAGTAAAAAAGAAAGAAAACCAAACATGTAGTCTCCTTCACAACCAACAAGAATGCAGCAAGTGTTTTCTGAATTATTAGTCGACAACAAAACACTTGTCATTTCCAGCAGCCATTAGACAGTTGACCAAATGTGCTGGAACTCAGCTGTGGTTGCTAGGTGATGGGTGGACAACAGAGGTTGGGGTTGCTAGGTAACGGAGTAGCGCCTGCTGATTTGTGACGTTATGTTTCGAAGGTTTTTGAAACGACTCACACTAAAAAAAAACCCATTCACTTATTGTAATAATGGTTTTTGTAAATGCTGTTTCTAAAAGCAGTAGAAACCCAAATGGAAGTACAAAAATATGAATTTTGCAGAATAACCTTTAGCATAGATGGCGTTAAATTGGTGGCAGGAATGTCCATCTTCTACATTTAGGTGTAGAAAATAGCTGGGCAGTAGTTTAGTTCCTCTTTTTTTTCTTCCTGTCTGTTAAAGTAAAGCCCTGAATTCTTCTGAAATGAGTCATGAGAGTCTAAGGCTTGGCAAATTGGCGCTACGTTACAAATGGAACACCATAAAAGCTAAGAGACACTCTCAGTCTACCTATATTACATCTCATGTTTGATAGAACTGCATTTATTTTCCAGCTACTCGGCTCTTACAGAAAGTTTCGGATTTCTAAACAACCTAAAAATGGATAGAAAGTGACTCGGATTTCTGTGGCAGGGATCTGCGGCTGGAGTGTGAGTTTTGGCCTCTGAGTGGCACTGTGCCCTTCCCAGACTTTTCAAGTTTAGCTCGCTCTGCAAGGACAGCCCTCCTGGCTCCTCTGCTCGTCTCATCTGCTCTCTGCATGCTGAGCATCTTCCAATCTGGCCGCAAGCGATGGGCAGACTTGCACTCTCGGTGTCAGCTCTCCTCTGGATTGTCAGAAGTCCTCTGTCAAATCCCCCTACTGGCTAGCCCTGCAGGCTCTGAGGAAATTAACCAGAAGGAGAGGCTGAGGAGGGGCGACGCTCTTTATGCCGCAACACTACTACTCTTTCACAAAAGACGCACTCTGCGGTCTCTGCCAGTGGTCATTTCACTTGGGGAATATGAAGGGAGCAGGAATGAAACGGGGTTATTTTTTGACTCTTTTTTTTTTTTTTGGGTGCTTCAAAATTAACTTGAGCCCTTTTCATGACTTGCTCTGCAAAAACACATGAAAACTCTCATCCGGGCTTCTATGTATTAACGCTTTTCACTGACGAGCCAAAAAAGCTTTTAGATTCCCAAATTCAAAAGCAAAGATTAAAGTTTTAGATTAAAATAAGCAAACTGGTTGGATGCAACCCAAACTGGTTGAGGGGTAAATAAACCTCAACCAGTGCCAGACTTTATCCGCATTAGACTGGATAGTTTATTTAACACCGTGATTAACAGAACATAATCTGCTGACAGCTTCGAATGGATTCTGGGAGAGGTCGGGTTAAAAGGTTGTACAGTTTTCACTTGTAGCTCAGACACCTGTCATACATCTTATTTAGAGGCACCTACTAATTTAAATTTCACTATTATTCCATTATTTTCTCTTGACTTTTTACTGTTAGAGTCGAAACTCCACAGAGGAATTTCCAAAAGTCAGATGTGGGTACCGCTAACTAAAACGTTAGCTGTGCTAACCCTAAATCTGTAATCATAAACATCAGTTCTTCTGCTGTTGGGGCGACCGTGACTCTGTGGGTAGAGTAGTTGTCTTGTGACCGGAAGGTTGTAGGCTCAATTCCAGCTTCCTCCTGCCACATGTCAGTGTGCACTTAACCCCAAATTGCCTACCAATCAGTGTATAAATGGACCTTACCAAGCTCCGCCCAGAAACACCGCCCGAAAGTCTCATGTGTCTGCATGTCTCACAAACAAAGCCTCGTGTTGCTTAGCTTTTATGTGTAAACATGCCGTCTGTCATTTCCACTGACTCTCTGCAGAGTATTTCTGAGTCGATTAGTGTAGCATTTCTGCCGGATTTTCAAAAAATATGAGCCACGACAATGGACAGGGGAACCAACAAGTTCATGTCATGTTTTTTGGACGACATTAAGGTCTTTTAGCCACGCGATGACTCTAAGATTGTGCGCGTCACAGCGAAAAGCTAGCGGTCGATGAGAAAAACAGCAGATCCTCACACCCTCAGCATAAATATAACTGTGGACAAGATCACTGACGCCTATTGTTCTTGCAAGGCTGGGTAAGTCGGGCATTCGTGGTTTTGAGGGTGATTTCTGTTGGCAAATGTTCAAATGTGCCTAGGCCTGATACACGGTACTCGTGACCAACACGATTAGTGTGGCCAACACGATTACAGTTTAGTAAAAAGCCTTTTCAGGTGAAATAAAATCTTTAATGTATGTCAGATACGGTACACATTGCAAAATAATCTGTTCAGCTAACGTAAGACTGTAACATTCAGGCTTCAAGGTGTAGAAGTTGTATCAGTCCTGCCTTTATGCTGTACTTGGCTAAAAGGTTTTCATAATGGACGTGTTTATTATTGACTATTTTTTTCATTCACTAAACACAAAGAAAGCAAAGCAATAATACTTACACCAGCAGACAATCCTTTGTTCTTATTGTTCCTACGATGGTTGAGCTGCAAATTCAGTCGTGCACAAGTTTAATCCAAGCAAGGCTTTCCGTTTCAGATTTTGGAAATCTGTGAATTTTAGTTCCACAAACACGATCAGGATACCTGACATCACCTGTACAGATTCCTCACTGACGGTGGAGAACCATTGTTTTTAGAGTCCTGACGCAAAAACTTTCTGCCGGTCTGCTAGTCCACAATGTACATTAGCATGAGTTTACTACTGTAGCTTGTGCTTGTGAGACTGTCAAGCATGTGGTAGCTGCGCTGAATGGCAGAACCTAATGCTAAAGTGCTAATCATAAACATATATTTCACTTTGGTTCCCATATTTTGTGTTGACTTTGTCCTGTAAGCATGATTGAAGCAGCGCTAACTAAAATATTAGCTGCTTTAATCCTAGAGCTCCAATATTAAACATTCATAGCTAAAGTAGTACACAAACGGAATATTTATCAGAAGGTGGGGCTAAACCGATAATTGTAAACATTAATTTAATTTTGGCATTATAATTTATATGATTCATAAAGTACAAAGATAAAGTTGTGGTAAAAAAAAGTTAGGAGAGGAAATGGAACTGCTGTTTATAAACAATCTTCATCCAGTTCAAAATAAAAGCACAAAAAAGGAGACATTAAAACAAATATCTTTGTGCCTATTTATTCAATTATCTAGCAACAAAAAGAGCTTTTGAATTTAAAAAATCGCTTATTTTCTCAAAATACAGACTCTGCAATTAACCCAGTTAAAATTTTAATTAAGTTCCACCAGTAAAATAAATGGTAATTAGCAAAGAAACTGAAATTCTCAGGTTGCGATTTTGTGATTTTGGGAAAAAAACAAACGTTTCTCAACTTTTGACTGTTGAGTAGATGTTTTTCAATAAAAAGTTGCAACGTTTTTCTTCCAGTATGAGACGATACAACTGCAATAAATAATGAATTTATCTTTATGCTTTTTTATGCATCTTTATCAGGGTTGCTAGTAAGTCCTGTGGGATGCTGTAAAATTGCCTCAGAAACACTGAAATGCTAATTTATTAATGATTTATATCAAATAGATGTCCTGCTCTCCCAATTCAACTGAAACACTAACTGTGAAGACTTGCCTCAAATTTTAAACTATTTAAACCCCAAATGACTTTGGATAAGTTTCATCCCAAGGAGAGGAAATGCTTTGACTACCCAGCTATTAGCAAGGCCCTGTATCTCGAATGCTTTGTAAATTATACAGATTCCCACATCTAATGGGTTCTGGGAGGGAGAGAAGATTGGAACAAGCACAATAACTGGATGCATTGAAATGACTCCATGTCTAAGTGCGTCCTCACTCTGCTGGGCGCATTGTGAACGAGGAGCAAAAAGCTCTTTGACTGGGTTTCTCTTTGACATAATAACACAGTGTAAGATATATGATAATAAGGTTTTTTTAAAGCCTAACAAAAGGAGACGCAGATGCATTTGTGCAAGACGTTTCACGCTGGAAAACAGAGAGAATTTTAATGTGCAGATAAAAGTGAAAACATTGCCTGGCAGCGTCTTTTCCGCCGTGGCCTCCTGTGATTTCAAGCCCAATCCTGAATAGAGCTTTGTCCGTATGCTTCCTAATGCGGTTATTTCCAGCTGTTAAGAGGTTTCTTTTATCACAGACTCTAATGAAGAGGAATTTCGAGGAGGAGGAGAGGAGGGAGAATTGGGTTTGATCTTGAGGCGAGGGAAGGGGAGTAGCAGCCCTCCAGGGCTCGGCCCCTTAAAAAGCTTGTAGCCTCTAGGGAAGACGCTCTGCTTCAGACTTACCCTCACCTCCCACTACCCCGGCTACCAAAGATCAATTATGATTGACAAATCCTCTGGTTGGGTTGAAACGGCTCAATCGAGAGACCAGCCAGCCTCGCTCTAACCTCCTCCTTACTCTGAAACGCATCGCGTTCCCTCCTTCTCCTTTTATGTCCAGCCGTTTGTCTGTAATTGGAGTTAGCGAGGACGAAGACGTCTTTGGTGAACGTTATGCACAGTTGTTAGTTCAAGCGACATCGCTGCTCCAGGCTGTGAAAATTGGGCTGTAAAATGTAATAAAACATCATTAAAACAGCATTATGTAATAATCGACCCAAAATGTAATGAAATCCTTGAATGCCTTTTGAATCGTTTGGTACAGAAGAGGTTTAGGGCAACTGAAAAAATAAAACAATAATAATAATTCTGACTTTTTTCTCAGACTTATGTAACTGCATAAGTCTGAGGGTCACCACAGAGAGAAAAGTAAAAAATAAAAAATGATTGGTGAATTTCTGCAAAAAAACAAGGACATTTCTGAGATTTCCTACAAAAAACTCAGACACTTTGAGATTAACCTCAGAAAAATTGGAGAAAATATTTGGACATTTCTGAGTTTCAAAAATAGAAAATTTTAAATTTTCAATCAGAAATTTCCTATACATTTTCTGACCTCTCAAAATTTGTTAGTTTATTCTATCATATTTTAACTTTCAAACTGAGAGATTTCTAGGAAAGTTTTGATTTATCTAAAATTTTGAGTTTTGTGGCAGAACTTATAAAAAGAAGAAAATGTCTGAAATAAAAACAAATTTTGACACTAATTTTTGACTCTTCAAACTCATTCTGCATTTTCCTTTTTTTTCTTGAGAATTTCTGAGATTAATCTCAAGATTTCTGTTTTGTTTTTTTAGCATATTTTCAATATTTCAAACTCAGAAATTTGTCATGTTTTTTTCTAGAAATTTTCTAAGAATAATTTTACAAATTTCAGATTTTGTTTCTTGCTAATTTTTGACTTTTGAGATTAATTTCGCAATTTCTAAGTAAGATCTCACCAAACAAAGTCAATCAGTTAATCATTAACCTCCAAACACCCTGAGTAAATACAGTTTTAACTGTCAAAACTAAATCTTCAAAAGTGTCAAATGAGGATATTTTTACCTGCTTCCTGCTTCCGTAGAATATGTTTTGATGCTACTTATTAGAGATGTGCCAATCAGGTTTTTTCCTGCCCATTCTGATTCCGATCACCCATCAGAGCCGATCATGGCCGATCACCGATACCAATCACATTATTATTATTATTTTTTTATCATAAACACTACCGGTTACATTATGTGGAAAAAGGAACCATGAATTCACCTTAATTTAGACAAAAACTTGTTTTTAATAACTTTTTCCAAGAAAAACACTATACAGGCATTGTGCAAATTGAACTGCTATCAATAATACTATCTTTAACAGACTGAAAACATATGAAGGCTATGAAGAGGCTAAATAATGCAAAGAGCCAAAATAAAACCTCTCAACATTGCCAAAAAAATTCGAGTATAAAACTTAACATTCAAAGGCAAAATACAGGATCCATTACAATAAACAATCCAGAGTTACTGAATGGGCTGCACAGTGGCGCAGTTGGTAGAGCTGTTGCCTTGCAGCAAGAAGGCTCTAGGTTCAATTCCCGGCCCCAGCCTTCCTGCATGGAGCCTGCATGTTCTCCCTGTGTATGCGTGGGCTTTCACCAGGTACTCCAGTTTCCTCCCACAGTCCAAAAACATGACTGTCAGGTTAATTGGTCTGTCTAAATTGCCCCTAGGTGTGTGTGCATGGTTGTTTGTCCTGTGTGTCTCTGTGTTGCCCTGCAACAGACTGGCAACCTGTCCAGGGTGACCCCGCCTCTCGCCCGGATCGTTAGCTGGAGATAGACACCAGCACCCCCGACCCCATCAAGGGACAAAGATGTAAGAAATGGATGGATGGATGGATGGATGGAGTTACTGAATGAAAACTTACCTGCTGTCTGATCCTCCATGTCTTCTTTTACTGCACTGAGCCTCGATGTGGCCAAACTCCGTCAAGTATGGCTTTGTTTTTATGTCTATTAACTTCGTTGTGTTGATGCATTTTGACCTTCTTCAATTTTCCGCCGCAACACGCAAACGTCCTCATTGACTCAGTGGTTATAGTTCCACATCACTTAGCATTTGTTGCTGCGCATTTGCGCAGTGAAGGAAAGAGGAAACCAGCTGCACAGACAGGCTGAGAAATGAGATGCAGGTGATCGGTATCGGCACAAGAGCCAATGATCGCCGATCAGGCACTTTTTCACAGAAATCGGCCGATTATGATCGGTGACCGATCGATCGGCACACCTCTATTACTTATTGTATTTTTCTTTGACACAGTTCCTGTGACGTGTTGTTCCATCTGTGCTACTTAAAGCATTGTTTTGTTTGATTTCTTTTTAAGTGCTTACCTGGAAACAATATGGTATTTTGGTGTTTCAATATGTTTTAATGGCATCCAGTTGATGCAATTTGTTAATTAATGTTGGTGTTTCATTGTAGCCTTTTTGTTTGACTGTTCTTGCACCATAATGCTATAAACAAAATCAACCTCTGAAAGAAACAGCAAATTGTTCCAGTTTTAGTTTTTATTTTTTTTTGTATAAGAAACACTTTGATAAACACTTACATGCTCAACTGATTCGACATCTGAGTTCATATTTAAATATCTTTTTTTCTTATTTATCTTCATAGCTTTTCCAGGGTTGTCTGGGGAAGGACGAAGCAATCTAGTTTATTCACAAAATGTCTGGGAAGGCTCAACATAAATAATGATTTCTAGACACGTCAGTACGCTTCATCGTTGATGTTATATGAGGTTCTCTACACTGAAAAATGTCATGTTTAGAGAAAAACAAACATCACATCAGCGGAAAAACATTAAGCCAACTGTCAGGCACAAATTATGATGATGGTTGGGGTTTGTTTTGCAGCCGCAGGAGCTGAGCACCTTGCAGGCATTGAGCCGACCAGGAATGTCTCAGGAAAGTATTTTAGAGTCAAAGGTGAGGCCATCTGAATGACAGCTGAACCTTGACCCCGCTGGGCCATCCGCAGGACAATAATCCCAAACACAGCAGCTGAATGTCTGAAAAAGGTTTGAATAGAGGCATTGCAGTTGCACAAAGACAGAAATGCTTTGTGCAGAAACCTCAGTGTGTTTAAAATTAGTGGGTCAAATGTGAGAGACTGCCAGAGTCATGCAGAAGATTACGACTGACAGCTATTGCTGCTCAAGGTGGTTTTACAAGATGTTGAATCATGTGCTGAACGTAGCTGGATGTATGTAAAAGCATAAATCTTGTTGCAGTCTTAAAAAAGCTGAGGTGGCATATTTATAACACAAATGCTGGTTAAGGGCGATAAAAATGCCTCCAAAGACTGTTTGTTTGATTTGGTTCATGAAAGCGAAACTGTTCGCTTCACAGACCTTACAAAGTATTAGGGCCATAGAATAAAGTCATAATGCAATAATATAGTCTTAGTAATTCAATTCAATTAGAAAGGAGAGGAAACTTAACTATCTTCACCCACTTCAAAATAAGAGCATGAATGTATACATATACTGTAGCTACTTATTAACAGTTCATAACCAAAACTTCAACATAGATCTTGAACTTTATAAAACTGAAAGTTTACAAAACAGCCAAGCAAATTAGTTCTTTACAATTTTTCTGAAAAATTAATTTAGGGCAATCTAAGTGGGCTAAACACCTTCAAAGTGAGCAAAAACGCTAAAGTTTTATGATAAAAATTAGCTCTGCTATTAGTGGATTAGGGGACCCGTCACCTAACAACCCAAACTGAGTTCCAGGAAGTTTGGTCAGCAAATTAATTGCTAATTAATTTAGAACCTGATTATCTATAACATAGTCTGATACAAGTTAAGGCATTAAAAGTTAAAATATTTTAAAATAAAATAATCTAAATAGCTTAGTTTTTGTGCCTGCCTTCAGTAATTTACATTGTACCTAATTATATACTAACAGCAAATTAGCAATCACTGAAACTGTGGTGGATGCCACTAACTAGAAGGTTAGCAATGCTAACTCTAAAGCACTAATCATAAACATTAGTTCTGCTACAACACAATATTTAATGGAAGCTAATGCTAAAGCACTAAATTTTACTATTGCTAATTGATTTACAATCTGACTGACGGCAAAAACAAATGTTTTTCTTTAATATAATTTATATAAGTTTGGGCATTAACACTTAAAATATGCTTTGTGAACATTAGAATAAAATTGCCTTATTTTTATATAGTTGCTGCATTGTGACTAAACTATATTTAAAATCCTCTATTCTGTTATTCTCTTCTAATCATCTAGACGATATTTTCATTTTAAATTACCTGCCTGTTTCCCTCCAGTCTGCAGACTGATTACGTTCCTATTGAAATGAGCTGTTCAGCTCTGACTAATACTGTGTATACCATTTTGAATTAATCACATTAGGTTATTGTTGCAGAGTGTAAACAAACACAGTGCCCTCTGCGACACACACACACTGCTCACCCACACACTGGCCATCATGTCCATTTAAGTTGTGCTGGATTTCCACTGAAGTGATCGGTGTGAAATTAACAGCAAAAAGTGACACTAAGACTTGTTTCTGAAGCTCCTCTGACTAGATTTCTGTCCACATACCTCATTATTTCCTCTTTCCACTGCTTTGAATGTGGACTTGTGTTTCTGGAAGGGATTTTTAGGGAAACAAGACTGGGAATTTTTTAATTAAGCCAAAAGAAATTTAAAGCCTCCCATGTTGGAGGGCGTTATTAGCAATGACAGTTTGGACAGAAAATCCCACCCGAAGTTTTTTGGCCAGCTTCTGGTTCCAATCAGCTTATAATTTCAGAAAAGTGAGTAAAAACTTAAACGCTTTAAAGTATATTAAATCGCCTTAGATATTGCAAATAAAAATGAATTGTAAATCATCACAATGGGTCCACTTTGTTGTATTTGTGTTTGAGACTTATTTTGACGCAAGACAGAAGTAGATTTTGTGATGCACTGACAGAATCTACTACTCAACAACACTAAAAAAACTATTTCAAATAGTTTATCTGGCAACATGTTGCATACTATTTATGATTTGAAACCACAAAGGATGATGGGATTGTTGTGTGTGTGTGTTTTTATATCTTCGTGGGGACCTATCTCTGTCTCCAATGTGGGGTTGTGGGGACGACTGAACCTTATGGGGACATTTTGTTTGAAATGCTGTTTTTGGATTGGGGGTTAGGTCTGTGATGATTAGTTTTAGGGTAAGGGTTAGATATATGATGTTAGTGTTTGGGTTTGGCTAGACTGTAGAAAATAAATGGAAGTCAATGTAAAGTCCCTACAAGTCATGAAAACATGACTGTGTGTGTGTGTGTGTGTGTTTGTGAGTGTAAATTAAACAGCATCCACAGTTTTAGTTTAGGATAAAATTGGTTTTGAACATTTGTGTCTCAAAATCCAATTTCTTCTAATGATAAAAGCTTTATGAACTCCTATTAGAGTTTCTATCTGCAGGTCCTGAGGTAGAATGGTGTTTATTTTATAGATAGCAAACTGCTACTATTTGGAGGAAAATTGAACATTATTTTAGGACTGAATGAGTCAAACTTGATTTCATAGAATGCAATTTTTTCAGAATTTTTTCACTTCTTTCTATTTTTTAAAATAATTACAAAAACAAACCTATTTCACTTATATAATTGTTGCCATTTCAACAGTAAAACTATTTCCTGCACATTTAAAGGACATTAAATTGACATTTCCCCCTATAAGCAGATATTGTGAGCTCTTTTTAAAAGGTCTTAATAGTGTATAAAATAACATTTCTCCTTAACATTTAAAGCTACAGTATGTCACTTTAAACAGAATATTTTTCCATATTTGTTGAAACTGTCACCATGTCATAACAGTTTATGAGACGGATAAAATATGAAAAGCTCAGGGATGAGGAGCCTGGCTCTGATTGGTTGTTTCTGGAAGAAAGCAGAGGAGCTCAATTTTTATTTTTTCCCATATTATGTCATGCCATACTGTCCCGACATAGTGACAGTTTCAACAAATATGTTTAAAATGTTTTTTTAAGTTGCATACTGCAGCTTTAAAGGGGCAGTATTATATAAAATCAAACCCGCTTTGAGCTTTACAGCTTATTATGTTGTTTCCTCATCATTTGATACAACCAAAAAACTACCTCACGTCTATTTTAGAAAAACCAGAGTTTTTTTTTTTAAATTACCGTCTTTTCTTTAAGCAAATTTATTTTTGTGATTTCAATTTGCTCAATTTTATGGTCAAAGGAAACTCAGCCATTGTTCAGTGCTTGTTTCTTCCCTTACTATACCCAGTTCCTCCTTCTGTACTCCTTGTCTCTCGCTTTTAGTTATAATTTAAATCTTTTTTTTAATGTTTTTTTTTTAAAAAAGTTCCTATCTGCACTTTGATTCTCTTACAACCTCACCAAACATGACATAATCTGTATTTATCCAGCTTTTGAAAGCTGTGTAAGCCTGTAGTGATGTGGTTTACGGCCGTATACGTGAACTACACATGAACCAGTCTGAACTGCTCTGTCAACGTGAAAAAACCTTATCAGTGCAGCTGCACTGCATCACACTCCAAAAGGACAGCGCATTTGTTAATACTTGTATCAATATTCACAGTAATCTTTGTAACGTGTGAACTGAGAGCTTGCAGATTGGTTTTTATTCTTCACAGGCCGACGAGGAGGCAATTTAATTTCTTCCCCTTCTCTCTGCCTCCTGGGAGATTACATATATATATTTTTATAATTCCAAAATAAATAAAAAAAGAAAAAAATGCGACTTTGTCAGCTCTAAGCACATTCCCTGGAGTGATGGATATCATCTGACCCCAATTTAGGAAAGCCAGAGACGAGACGCATTCTTTCAGCGCAATATGAATATATTATCATCCCCAAATGTCCCGCTTTCAGCCCTTGAGAATTATATTAAAAGATCGACGAGGGGATTCAAACGGCTTTTGGTTAAATAAGATAAATATTCTCTGTTTGGAGGCAAAACAAACATGACAAATGTCTGTTTCTGTGTCTGGCTACAGAAGCTTTAACCAGACTTTAAAACGTGTCGTAAGGTGCGACCAGAGATCATCTGGAAATAAATAAATTACCAGAGAGCAGCTTTTATTTTCAGGCGACTGAACACGCTGCTCTACTGACATCTGTATGGAGTTTCTGTCTCGGCTCTGCAACGCAGCAGTCGGCCTCGACTTCAAACGCCGCTTTTATACTTGATCGTGCATTGTCATTACAGCGCCAGTGTTCTCCACGTATAGATGGGCCTCTGCCTTTTCTGAGCTCAGGAAGGCATACCGCAGCCATCTTTTTTCACTTTAATGGTGTTTTCTGCCACTCACGGAGAAGAGCCTGCATAATGTTTATTGAATTCTTCTCTTAAAGGGGTTGTCTTAAGCAAAATTCACATTATGCTCATTTTTTTAAAACTTCCATTTGGGTTTCTGCTGCTTCTAAAACAGCAAAAGATCTTTAAAAAAAACACCCTGGTTTTTGGTAACAACTTAATGTTTTTTGGTTTCTGGAAAATGAGCCGTTTCAGAAACCTCCAGAATGTTGTCACAAATCCCTTGACCTAGTAACCCAAGTGAAACTCAGACCGTTACCTAGCAACCCGAGTGGAATTCCACCCGTCACCTAGCAACCCAAACTGAGTTCCAGGAAGTTTGGTCAGCTGATTTTAATGTATGATGGCTTTAGGGCAATATTGAGAAAGAATAAAACATAAGAAGATAAAATTATAAAAATAAAGTAATAATAATATTTTAAGAATATAGAAATATTTCATGATATTGGGCTCTACAATGCCCAAGTCTGGGCTAATTAATTCAAAATTTTTCTACACCCATTTATAGATTATTTTTATTGATTAAAAATAATTAATAAAAATTATTTGCATGTGCATGTTTATTTATATTTAGTAATATTGAACTATCTCATCACTCTTAGGTATGTGTGTGTGTGTATATGTATAGTTTATAAACTTTGTCTCATGGTTATATTTGTATTATTGATATTTAATACCTCAGATGGAGTAGCTTGTCAATGCATACGAATTTTCCCCTTGGGGATTAATAAAGTATATTCTATTCTATAATACTATGACTATTCCTTAGTCATAGTACTACAAGAACAAAGTCAAAGTATTATAACTTAATTCCCATAATATGACCTTATTTTTGTAATACTTTGACTTTATGCTCATGTTATGACTTTATTCTCATAATATGACTGGAATAATGGCTGCTGTAAAAGACAAGTGTTTTGTTGTTAGCACTTTGAATTGCCTTGTTGCTGAAAATGTGCTATATAAATAAAATTACCTTACCTTCCATCCAGAAACCACTTGCTGCATTCTTGTTGGTTGTGCAAGAGGCTCCACTTCTGCTTTTCAAAGATGTACAGTTATATAATTGCACATCCGTTTGTTGCAGTTTCCACATGTAAGTGTAAAAGTTGATTTGGGGGCCATGGCCAGCAGCAACTTGTTTGGATTTAAAGTGACAGGACATCTAAGGCTGCTCATTCTGAAAGGACTTCAAGCTGACCAAAATAAAATCCCATTATCTAAGATTGATTCTGTGCAAAATATTTA
Organism: Poecilia picta; assembly: GCA_033032245.1. NCBI lineage: Eukaryota > Metazoa > Chordata > Actinopteri > Cyprinodontiformes > Poeciliidae > Poecilia > Poecilia picta. The sequence goes on along the minus strand of CM065365.1, from coordinate 28,662,063 downwards.
AAGAACATATTTTGTGAAGCCTGCAGACCTCTCTTAACCTAGCAACGGTGATGAAAGCAGACACCAGCAGCTACAAATGTTAGTAAATCCACACGTTAAACACTTAAACTCTGCACATGCAAGCACATACAAGCGTGAACGCGCAACAGTTGGAGTGCGCACGTGCATGCAAACAGGCTCATACAAATTGCATTGAGAAGACATCTGCCATCATGTGACCACGAGGCATTCAGATGCTACTCTCCAATGAATATAAAGTATAAACACTCCTCCAAATTCTCCACCCCTGGCCTCTATTTCATGCTATTATCTTGGCATAATAAACACATTAGCTTCTCCCTACCCAATTCCTGTTTCTAAGATGAATCTTTCCTGACTATATAAAATAATTTGCCAACATTATATGTGACTCTGAATTATTCATGAAGGTTCACGGAGAGTTTCAGAATCGTCTGAGTCCTGGAGGAGGAGGTGGTGTTGACAGACGGCCGGTTTCCAGATGGACTTTTCTCTCTCAGGAAGGAAGGTGAGAGATCTGCAGAAATAGTTTTCATCTAAAAATGATGTACGGCCCTATTTACTCAATCTGAGAATCGCTTACTCACTCACACATGACAGATGTTGCAATAAAGACACAGTACTATCTGTTGGATAAGTTCTAATTCAAGCAAACGACTTTTATTGTCAAAACTTTAGTTGGAATAAAATATAGCAGCTAAACTTTCTATTTTTATATCAAAATTTTCTGTCACTGTTGAGTTTCCACAACAATACAAACAGAAGAAGAGCCTCATTGCATTCCTTGTTTGAAATTATTTTTAGATAAAGTTCCTCTCAGATCTTTGAAAATTGTCTACTGCTCCCAGAATAACAGAAAAGAAAACTGGATATGCAATACCTTAGAAAAGTATTCAAACCTCTTCATGTTTTACTGACCAGATCCTTCTTTCACATGTTTGAAAACTGAAAATGTGACTAGAGGCCTAGATTTACTTCCTCATACCATCCTTAAAGGTAAGCCGTATAGGCACAAATCTGCTATGAGTTCTGGATTGTTTTATTAATTTCACAGAACATTTTTTAAAACCCAAGAATTCTAAAATGCACTAAAGTCAGGTTTGTTTGGTGTAGCATGAATGCATAATCGAACTGTGGTCAACCTATAAAGTGAACTCTGGTGTGGTTTGAATGGATATGTGAACACCAAGTGGACCAGAAACTGCTCCAGAAGCAGGAGGTGAATGACAGCGCAGGGCATTCTGGGTAAATACAACCAAAACAAAAGTCTAAGGCTAGAGGGAGAAATGCTAGTGGTCTTTTACCAAAGACAAAAGAGAAATCTTATATTTGCTGCAATCTGTAGCACTCCCTCATTCTGTTTATTTTAATTAAATCATCAATTTACAATGGAGTTAATTGATTTTATTAATGTATTTAAATGTAAATACTTTGATATTCAAATGTGATGTTTGCAACCAAGAATACAAATTACAGTTAGAGACCTGCTATAACTAGCTTAATAGCAGAGTTATTACCGTATTTTCCGCACTATAAGGCACACAAGATTATAAGGCGCACCTTCAATAATTGGCCTATTTTAAAACTTTTTTCATATATAAGGTGCACACGCATTATAAGGCACATAGAATAGCGTAGTAGAGGCTGGAGTTACGCTATGCATCCACTAGATGGAGCTGCACTAAAGGATGAATGTCTAAAGCCACTTTGTTGACATAAAGGATGTCAACAAAACAATCTGACTCCGGTCGGCGAGGAGAGCCTTCTGGGCCGGGGCGTCTGGGCCGGACAATGGTCACCCGTCTCCGTTCGCGCACAGCATGTTGGTGGAGAACGTGGTGCTAAATGACCTGCAGACGACTTGATTATCAGGTCGGTTGGTAGATACATAGACATCGTCTATGGGTAGATAGGTCAGTCAAACTTTATTAAAAAACCAGCGTTCTGACAACTATCCCAGCATGTACCACGCGCTTCTTCTACGGGCAAAAATGAAGTCTGCGGCTGCTTACCGTAGTTGCTAGACCTGTTGTGGCTCAATATTGGTCCATATATAAGGCGCACTGGATTATAAGGCGCACCGTCGGCTTTTAAGGAAATTGAAAGTTTTTAGGTGCCTAGATTTATCGTCTAAAATTACATTTCAGAAACAGTTTTTAGAATATAAACAATGGATGTATAACTTTTACCGTCTAAATAAACAATTTGAATTAAGTTATTGGAGTGTTTTGTTTCTAAACTGACAAAAAACCTCACAAGTTGTGCTTCTAGGAGCATAGAGCTGAGATTTGTGATTTTTCTGAAGCATTATTCAGCCCCATTCAGTTGCTTTAGTATGAAGTGTCGTCATTGTTCTCACAGCTGGTGTGAATATCGTATGTCAGATGGTTCAGTGTTTTTCTGCATTTACTTGAAGTGGGGGAATAAACAATGAATCTGTCGCTTTCTACAGCAACGTAGCCTGGATGTGTTGTAAGTGAGAGGCAAACTGTGGTGGCTTTATACGGCATAAACATCTGGGAGGTTTGAGTTCACACGTCACTTTGGACACATCTGGAAAAGTTCTGCCTGCATTCATAAACACTATTTACTTCCGATAGTTTACCAAGATGGAGGAGTTTTTTTTCGTGTGTGGTCTTCAAGTTAAAGACTAATTATTAGAGATTTTCCAAATCTTTAGTTTCTTTTTCTGAGATCAATTTGTTTACAATAGTTTGGTGACAAAAACTCAGATTATAATTCACTGCGATTCTGATATTTACTGTGTTCTACACCAAATTCCAAGCTCATTTTATTTGTGTTTTAGAAGCTATAATTTAAATGTTTGTTACAAAATCTGTCCTTATAACACAGAATTAGAGAATTATGAAAATATAAAAAATACAACAAGAATAAAATCATATTACGAGAATAAACTCATACAGAAAAAAGGTTAAGATATTGCGAGAATAACGTCATAATGTTTCAGCTTTATTCTGGCAAAATTAGACTTTATTCTTGTAATAATGTGACTTTAATCTTAAAATATTATGACTCAGATGAGTTTATTATCATATTATTGCAACTTTGTTTTTGTATTCTTTCAACTTTAATCTCATAATATTGAGTTTATTCTCATAATTTCTTTTCTTGGTATGGTCCATCGTAGGTCTCCTATTTTTGGAGATCCTTTTATAAAAAAAGACTCTTTTTTTAAGTTTCCTTCTAATTAGTAAGCAATTGCAAGCAATTGTTGAAAACAAGAAAAAACCTCATTTGTATGGTATGGTGAACTGCAGGCAGTTGTAATTAAAGAAAGGTTGTAGTTGATCATGACAGACTGCAACATAAACTAAACGGGTTACAACCAGATGTCAGAACAACCAGAACCTGTTTGTGCAAACATGAATCCAAACGTATTTCCCCGTCATCCCATCTGAGCATCTGCTGCTCTGCTCTCCTTCAGATGACTGAGAAAACAAAACCCCCCAGATGCATCAACATCTTCCTGCTCCGCATGACTGGAGATGTTTGTAAATATGGATTAATTTGGTTTATTAAAGACATAATGAGAAGAGAAATGGAAGTAGATCATCTGAAGTCGCTCTGTTTCTACATTCACAGTGTGGATGAACTATATTAGCGCTCTGATGGACTTTAGCTTCCTGATTCACATCAAAGACCCGAGTCTCTGAGTTTCAAGGCTTTCTGTGTCAGACTGAACAGTTTAACTTTTCCATTAGAATTTGATTAAAGAGTTTAAAAAAATTAACTCTGACGATGCATATTTTGGTACCAGTGCCAAGTAAATACAGATCCATCATCACTGATACCAAAACTGATCATTATTGAAGTATAATATACAGTATAATCAAACTTCTGATGTGGAGGCAGTTTTGTGTTTTTTCTTTTAATTATTTTGTTTAAACTTTGAACTGAACTTAGGTTAAGTTTTTATGCTTCTATGAAAAACCTTAACATTTACATAATAAACACAATCAGTAGAAAAAACTAATTTGAATGCATTGATTTCTAAATTAAAGGGGACCTTTTATGATAAATGTTTCATTTTCTGCCAATAAGTTTTTATGTGTCTGGAAAACGAGCCTTTTCAAAATCCTCCTTATTGTAGAGTCACAACACTGCGGCGTTACCTAGCAACCTAAACAGAAGTCCAACATGTTTGGTTTCTTATACAATGGCTGCTGGGAAAAAAGTGTTTTTTTTTTGTTGACTTGCCATCCAGGAACGACTTGCTCTTTTCATGCTGGCTATGCAGGAGGCTCCACTAATTCTTTTCAAAGATGTACGGTTGCAGCCATGGGTGTAAAAGTTAAGTCGGGAGGCGTGGCCAGCAGCAACCTATTTGCATTTAAAGTGACAGGACCTCCTAAAACATCTCAAAATATGCAGAAGTGATCAGATTAAAGGCTCATAATCCAAGAATGATTTTGTGCAAAAAATGTAATAAATGTTTTTTAATTGGCCGTAAATCTATCCTAACATGTTCAAGGACGGCAATTAGTCAACTTTAATAAAGTTTAAAACAATCTAAATTTGAGACCAAATTGAAGTAATCTTTTTACAATCAATTTGATAAACTACAGTACAAAAATCAAATCAAATATCAAGATGAATCTATTGAAACTTAACCCGAACAACGAAGGTAACAGAGGAAAAAAATTATTTTAAAAAATACGTCAAAGACTGAGCAGACGTACTGCTTATATATTATGTCCACAAACTAAGAAAAAGAACCCATCAGTGCCAATAATAAAATAACTTTCTATTAATATTTATCACAAATCCTCTTAAGTTAGCAAAACATTGTTATCAAAAGAAGGAAAAGCAACATTTCAGAGCTCTAACAAAGTGACAAAACTATCAGAAAAGGACTGCAGTTTCATTATGTGATATTATGACGCGGCTGCAGCATCGGTGATTAAGGAGGGCGGCGTGTGATAAGAGGTAATGGGCTGTCAGCGCATTATCTGGAGTCAGGAAAAGGTGAAGCAGGAGCAGCAGGAGACACAGGGAGGAAGAGCTGCTGACAGTCCCGTCGTTTCCTCAGGAGGGAAAAATTATTCTCCCAGGCTCAAACCGGCCAGAAAACAGAAACGCTTAATAACCACACAGAAATAACCGAGATAAACTTAATAATTTCAACAGGAAGAAGCAGACGGAGCAAATAGAAGATGAAGACTGAGATAAATGCAGACATTTCTGTTGTTTACTTAATTTTCCTCATGCAGAGCTGCCATGTTTCACTGCTGGCTTCATGCAGCAACTACTACTACTAATAATCTCTTTGAAGCCACGCTGTTCATGTATGCAACTAATGTTCATCATTTAGTTTTTACATGATTATTCCTTTAGCTCTATCAAATGTTATGTTGTATAACAGCATTATATGAAACAATGAAAATCAACAAAAAACTGGGGATTAATACATTGATTTCACTGCAAAAACACAAAATCTTACCAAGTATTTTTTATCTGGTTTCTTTAGAAAATATCTTAGTACACTTGAAATAAGAAAACTAACTTTCAGAAAAAAGTGTTTATTTGTCGTAATATTTTGTATAAGACATTTTCCTATCTTATAAATAAAAAAAAACAATATTAAGAAGTGATTGATTTATAACAAGCTTCTATATTTTAATGAAAAGTTACTTGTAAGTTAGTTTTGTCTTATTTCAAGACTATTGAAAACTCTGCAAAAAGTTTTTAGTACAAAATTTTGTTTTTGCTCATTTTTTTATCCCACTGTTTTTTTCTAAATTTGGTTATAAAATTCTAACTTAGTTTTCCAGCATTTGAGTTATTTACCAGTTTATCTTCCACAACAGATATGGAAAAATAAGACATGAATAAATATAAATTCAGTTGCATCAAACAACTAATTTATTTTACCCAATTATAAAGAAACCTATCTTAAAAATCAAATTTCTGCTGTTTGGAGGATGACAAACTTCCTTCTGTCTTCTTAATTAACATTTTCTTCACCACCAGTGTTCATCCAGATGTGGTGGCCAGCTATTATAATGGAAAGCTTAGTGGAAGAAGAAACTGTGATGGTGTTTGGAAAAAGGGCCCTAAACGTTCAGCCGGTGCTACAACTGAATAGCTCAAATAAACTCATATTCATGGATTAAAATGGCTTAGTCAAAGGCAGGACCTAAATCTAATTAAGAGCCTGTGACTTGAACATTTCTTCCTCTGACATCGTAAATAACAATGGGTGAAAAGTTTATTCCTTCTGATTTGCAGAGCTGATAGAGACGAACATACAGATGGGAGGAAGAACACACATGTACGCCACACTTTTCAGTTTAAAACCATGTGTAATTTCCTTTCACCTCATTGTGAGGAGAAAAAGTGAGGCACCAATGATCTTTTCTGCTGATCTTGTTATCCACTGGATTTGTTTCTGATCTTTAGATGGATGGCTAGAAAGTTGAGTGGAAGGAAAAACTAAAAATATGAGACAGTTCTTCTCCCAGCAGAAAAGATCTCGTTTTAAATCCATGTGAAGAATAACCTTGTGCTACTTTGCCACATAAAATCAATAAAACGCATTAAAGCCTGGAATATATTATTCATACAACATATAGTATTATATAATACATTATTCCCACCTCGCTGTCTTTATAAATGTAGATTTATATCCTTATGGGAACTGTTCACGCCCTCCCTTTATGCTCAAAACATGTTCCTTTAAACAATCTGTGTAATATATATATATATTTATTATTATTGTTCAGCTTCTCCTCTTTATGTGATGAGTGCAAACCTCCAAGCCAACACAAATCCCTGCTTTGTAACTCAGAGTCTGAGCGCAGCCTCTTCAAAGAGAATAAATCTTCCCACTAAAGGAGCAGATCAAGCCTTCTGGTTGCAAACATGACAGCAAAGCTGGATGCTGTGAATCTGATGAGTTCAACTCGTCTAATTCCAACAAGGAAGAAGAATCTGGAGTCACTTTTAGCTGTTAGGAGAAGACAAAATCACTTTTTGTGTGTTTTTCTTTAAAGACAGAGCAGCGCTGACGTTGCTAATTCCTCCGCTGTGTGATCAAAGTGTGAGTTGGAATCAAAATGCAGGACAGCTGCAGAGTAATTTGCAGCTGCTTCAGGTTAACATGTCCAACATGCTGCATGCAGCCATCTTGAACGCTAAGCTTCGCTGCAGGCTCTTGTGAGGAAATGACGGCAACAAGATGAAATATAAACATTATAACGAATTAGAAACATCGTGAATGTAGACTGACAGGGCCGGAGCTAGCCGTTTGGTGGCCCAAGCTCAAATGATTTATGGTTCCCCCAGACTCTTAGAAGAACAGAATATTTCATGTTCACATAAAATTATGAAAAATCATGACACAAAAAATAAACAGACATCCCATGCCATTTGAGATTAATATAATTTTAAAACTTTTTCTGCAAGAATAAATGTATGACTGTTTATTAGGAAAAAAAAAGGAAAAGTAAATTTCCACCAAAAAACTCAGAAATTTTGAGATTGATTTCAGAACCTTTCTTGGAAAAAAATATGAACATTTCTGGGGGTTGAAAAGTTGAAAATTAAGAGAGGTAACTTTAAAATCATACGTTTTTAGATTAATCTGAGAAATATTCCAGACAGAAATCAGAAATTTCAGAGTTTGAAAAGTCAGAAACTTGCTTAAAAAACTCTTAAATTTTAATTTCAAAAATTTCCTCAAACAAACTTGGACATTTCTGAGTTTCAAATGTCAACATTTTTTGACTTTTTGAAATTTTTTGAATTTCAAAAGTTACATTTTTGTTTTATTAATTAACAAAAATGGGAATAATCTCTATTTCTGAGTTTCTTCTGGCAAATCTGCTAAAGGAAACTTGGAAATCAAAAATTTCCAAGTTCTTTTTTTATTTTTAGAAAACTTCTGAAGTCAATCTAAAATTTCTTGAGTCAAAAAAATTAAGCAAATTTCTGAGATTAAATTTTTTTCTAGCAAGTTTTTGACTGTTAAAACTCTGAAATTATAGAGGTTTTTTTCTGAAATATTTTTAGAAAATCTGAAAATTAATTAATTGGCAACTTCCTGAAACAGCTTTAAAACACTCCCTGCTAATAATTGTTATAGTCTGATAATACAGAGTTACACAGACTAAAAACTGCAACGTGAACATAAACATGAGGTTTTTTCTGTTTCCAAAGAAAGTAACTTGAACGGCAGCATAAAATTATGTTTGGATTGGGTGGAAACCGTGGCAGAGACGGGTTTTTCCACAAACCTGCATCTCTGATCCTTCCCCAAAGGACGAAAGAAGCGCAAAAACAGAATCTCCATGCCTTATCCATCAAAACTGATAGAAAACTGTCCTTTCATCCTCAGCTCTGCTTGCACTCCAAGAAAATTGCAGGTATCCAGCGGGGAAGCAGGGAAATGAAAGAAAATTGGAAAGATTTTCTGCTCAAAACGTGAAGTACGCTAAAGTGTCTGAAAAAGAGACACATCGTGACCCAAAGAAATTCAACCAACAGATGGGAAACGGAGCAGCTGACACCCAGGATGGCTGCATTCACACCAGCTCTGATTAGTTCACTTTAACCGAACTCCGGTCCGATTGTCTAGAAAATCCGGTTCAGTTTTTGTCGTTTATCCCAAATAAAAAAAAAAAAAAAATTGACATAGGTCGTTATTTTAGGAAGGTGACAATGTGGAATAAGACTAAAGTGCAAGGCATTCTGGGTAAATGCAACCAAAAAATGTGGGTTTTGGAGGAATTAATTAATGGGTTATTCTTAAAAAAAAAGAAATAAACATATTAGCTCTAAATTAGACTGAAATGTTCACCTTGGTGTTATAAGTATTTATCTGCAGATGCAACATTTGCTACAAATAATCAAACATTCAGTAAAGCAACACTACTGCATTTCAGGAATTAAAAATGTATTTTCTTATTTAAAAAAGGAATTGAGTTGTTCATTTGCATTTTCCAGTGTATTTCTAAAAAACATCAAGGAAATTTGAGTTTGAAAAGTCAAACATTTGTTTGAAAATACTGAGATTAACATAACATAATTTATTTTTTGATTTTTTTTCCAAGATACTTAGTAATTTAATTACTCAAAAGTAAAAAGTACAGCCAGCTAGAAAAAGAAGCTCAGACATTTTCAAAATAAAAAAATCAGTAGAAAAAAATCTAAAATTTTGAGATTCATTTCAGAAATTTTCTAGAAAAAATGTTGCATTTTTTTCCCCTTTTCCAAGTAAGAGTGGCGATACGTCTTTATGAAATTATTCGAGTAAAAGTAAAACAAAGAGCATAGTAAAAGCACTCCTAGAAGTAAATTTTTACTAAACAGTTACTCAAGTAAAGCTAATTGAGTAAATGTAAGTAGTTACTTCCCGGCCCTGGCAGCAGGTTTCCTGTTGGTCACAGATTTGTACTTGGGTACCGTTTCTCATCGAGCCTTTAAAGGAGAAAAGAGCCTGACGTTGAGGCAGCGGTATTCTGTCATATCCTGACAACACAAAGCCAATGTTTGGAACAAAGCAAGGCTCAGATGGACACCCAGGGTGCGGGTTATATAAGGCTGCTTCAGTTTCCCTCCATTGTTTCTACAGAGAAAATCTGCACTTACTGGAGGCCTTTCTAAGTTTCTAGATGTCGGTAATTTTAATAAATTAATTTGCCTCCAGCTGATCTGTTCTGCATGGCACTATTGTGAGCTGTCAGGAGAACAGAGATGGAAGTGGCATGTAAAAGGTCATCATGTGGCGTTATGATTATGTGTCTGCCTAAAATGTCTTTCTTTTTACTGCATTTTCAGGTAGGGTGCAGGTGTACAAAGAGCTGCACAAAAGACAGCCATGAGACAAAGTTAAAATCCATTTGTCAGACATGTCTAACAATGAGCTTTTATTATATTTCTGATTTATTGTTATAATTTTCCCAGTTTTTTTCTCTCTTTTTAAAATTTCAGTAAAAACATCTCAATCATTCTTTATATTCTGCCTCAAACCAGACAATTTTTAAAGGCAAAATTTAAGAAATGGTTTCCTAGCTATAGAGATTTGAAGCTTATTTTCAGTCTTCTTAAAGCTGCAGTATGTAACTTTTTAAAAAATAAAATTGTATTATATTTGTTGAAACTGTTACCATGTCAGTATAGTATGAGACAGGTAACCTGTGGAAAAAAAAGCTTTTCTGCCAGTGCTGACTAGAAACAACCAATCAGAGCCAGAAGGCGGGTCTTAGCGCTGTCAATCAACCTTGACTACACTTCCTGAAAGCAGAGTCTGGAAGGAATGCTAAAGCTAGTTAGCATGGCCACCAATGACAGCGAATAAACAGTTTTACGTTACCTGTAATTGTTGAGATCTATCCAAAAACAGGAAGTGGAGTTAATGCAAGGCATTCTGGGTAAATACAATCAAAACAAACATGCTAGTCTAGTTCTAGCAGGAGAAATGGCTCGTGGTCTTTCGCCAAAAGACAAGAGAATTCCTAAAACCACTATAATTTAACGCCACACTATTTCTGTGAAGATGAAAAAGTTGTGCTCAGTGTCTTCTCCTGAGGTTTTCATGCTGTTTTCTTCTGTGGTTCTTGGTGGAGCGCCACCACAGGTGGGGAGGGGAACAGCTTTTTCAAACAGTTTGGATCAAACAGAATCGCACCAGATGAAAATGTAAGAAATTTTGCCATTTTGGTTCCCAATCGAGCCAAATCTACCGGACTGTCTGGTGTGAAAAAACCCTCAAACTTCTATTTTACAAAACATTCATTTTCATTCTTTCAGTCTTGGTCACAGTTTGGGGGCAGGGCTTCCATTGCTTTAAACAACATGATTGGTCTGCAGTTGAGATGCTGTGCACCCATGTAATTATTTCACATTGGACACGAATAGGAAATAAAATACATAAAATGATATTTGAATGCATAAATTCAAATTTTAATTATTTTTGACACATTCAAATAATAGATTATAAAAAGATTTAGCAAAAAGTTGTTGGATATTTAATCAGAAATGACTCCGAATTAGATGATTGGTTTTCAGTCCTTACATTTAAGTTTCTTGATTATCTGACATTTAAATTTCCCTGATTATCATATTGATTCAAAATTAAAAGATACTCAACAAAACCTATTTTCTTAGAGCCTATTTGAATGAATCTGCATCTGAACAATTGTCACTAATTGTTTTAACCTGAAATACTTTCATATGAATAATAAGCTCACTGCAAGCGGGAAACAAGCAGGTTTCAGAATAACAAAAGAAACAAACAACGTGATGAAACCGCACGCAAATTAAAGAGGCAAGGAAATTACAGTTAACAAGTCAAAGCACATGGTCAGCCGGCTGAACATGTTCCAAATGACACCAAGAGAAAAAGCTATTAGAAATTAGAATTAGCTCGTTCTGTGTCTGTTTTCTAATTAAGTGAAGATTACTGAACATAATGTGGAACAAAAAGCCTCTCTGCTCTCGTTCTCTGCGGTACTTTGCTGTGTAGTTAGACAATTAGGTTTTTAAATCAGACTATTTTGAATAAAGTAAAAAATGAGGTTGCTAGGTTTGCATGAAGTCATCAGTTTTATCCACTTTGGCAACAGTGACGAAATGTTTTCATACTGCAGCTTTACATTTACTTGCATAATTCAAATTTGACACAGCTACTGTGTGATATTGAGGTGTATAAATAGCATAATCACAATAACGCTTGAAAACATTAATTTATTAGATCTCTCTTTGTCGTTTTTCAGTAAATGTTTTGTGGTTCTCAGAGAACAAAAACAAAATATAAAGGTGAGCAGGAATCTCAAAAGACGTTTAAAGAGCCAGATGTGAACAAACTGTAGTCCAACCGGTTGCTTTCTTTTCAGCTGGACAAACTCACAGATGCAGTTAATGCATTATACACGATTCACTGACCAAAAATAGGAAGGAAAGGAAACACTGGAGTCCTTTCTTCTCTGCATTAAGCCCTTGGAAGAATTATTCTGCTGCTGAGAGCATTCAGAGCAACAGACCAAACTGAGGAGTCAAACGGTGGAAATGTGTGTGGGCAGATATTTCAGTCCCCAAGAGCTGAATTATCCCGGCGAAAAGGGCTGCAGATCTGAATGTTGTTGCAAGGCATCAATACGAGCCGTTTCATCCACAGGTAAAGAGTCTGCTCTCCGTTTGGAGCCGTCAACTCCAACTCCTCAGTAAGAAGTAGCGTGTGAATTTAACTGGTGGTTCTAAAGTGCTTTTGAGTACCAGAGAAACACGAGGTGCAGGAAAGAGAATATATTTAGAGAAGCTGCTCTTTAAGGAGAACTGATCAATAAAAAACAGGAACTGGGAAAAAGTGACGTGTTTTGACACAAACAAGCGACTCTGTAGATTAAAGCAAATCCCAAAACAAACAACAGGGTTCATAAAAAATAGCGACGTTACCGACTTCTACAGAAACAGTTTCACATGAGGGGAATTTCCTATATTTTTAACATCAAGTACTGTACGTTTATTTATCTATTTGTTTATGTAGCGTGAAACCTGTTAATAGATAAACCTGCAGGCATCATTTAGTTAAGAAAATAGGTTCTTTACCTACAAGGTTATTTAACCTGCTTTACAACTGAACCAGATTCTGACATGAACCACATATGTATATGTGGTTCATGTCGTATGGGGCTCCATTAGTGTCAGACTTTGTAGCAGTCAACCAGTAGGTGGGGTCAAAACTCCAGCGTTTCTCTCTCTCTTTCTTTTGTAACGAGTAACTAAACCACACATTGAAAATGTATCGGAGTAAAACTACGCAATTAAGTTCGGTAATATAGTGAAGTAAAAGTGAAAGTTATCAAAAATTTTCAGACTCGAGGAAAGTATGAAGTACTCCAAAATATACTTAAGTAAAGTAGTGAAGTATTTTTACTTCGTTACTATACACTGCCCATGAATATATGAGTGTTAACTAAATGCTTATTTAAACCAATCCCCAACAGTAACTACAACTTAGAAAAATAAATAAAACCACAATTAGCACATCTCTAATCTCTTAAAAAGTGTTTTTGTCTAGTATCTTGTCTAGTATCTCGGTACACCTTAAACAAGACAAAACTAACAGTTCTCAGCAGGATACAGGAACTTATTTTAGGCAAATAATTTCCTAATATTGATGAAAAAGTACTAGTTTCATTTATAGCAAGACATATTTCTATTGTTATAAGTGAAATAATCTGCCATTGGAACTAGAACTTTTCTAAAAATCAATATTAAAAAAATAAAGATATTGCCTGAAAACCAGTTCCTCTTGCTTATTTTTTCCCTTTAATTCAAGTGTAACATTTTACAATAGACAAAAATTCTTGGTAAGATTTTGTGTTTTTGAAGTGTGTCCCATGCTAATTTGTAACATGGGAGACACAAAGTTTTGAAGTAAATATAAATTTTTAAAACCAATAAGTCTTAAAGAAAAGCTACATAATTTTATAGGAACCTTTTATAAAGATATTTGCACTATAATGTATGTTAACAGAAATGGGCAACGTTTGTGTTTTTGCATATTTGTACGGAAGTTTACAAAAAAAGCAAAAACTTGATTTAAAAAAGCAAAGATTAAAGTTGACTTTTTAATCAATAACAAAATATGGTAAGCAATTGCATCATCAGGATCAGCAGATAACAGAATATTCAATATTTAATATATTCACTGAACTCTGATTTAGAACCGCACAGCATTCTGGGAGATGTAGTCAGAGGGAAAGACTACATCCTCTCACGGTTGGTGGAATCAACTAACTCACTCATTCTTTGGTTATGTAGCAACTAATTCATTCCTAGGTTGCCTAGCAACGGCCTGTTGAGTAACCTCAGCTGCAGCACACTGCAAAAAACTAAATCTTACCAAATATTTAGTTTTAATACAAATATTTTAGTGCACTTGAAATGAAATAAATCTGACTTATATAAGGGCTTGAATTAAGTAAATAATTCCTTAATATTGAGGAAAAGGTATGTTGGGAACGGAAATCCCACTCGATGAATCATAATTTGTATTGACACACGGAGCATAAAATCAGCCAAGAAAAGAATTCAGACTTTACTTATTTTATTCACTTTCAGCGCTGAAAGGAGACGCTTTTACCATTACATCCGAGAAGAGTTTCTAAAAAAGTCTGTGCAGCGTCTGAGGAGAAGGAGGAAGGCAGCTGATTATATGAACTGAAGACACTCCCTGAAATCTCACCACGTTTCTGTGTCCTTGATAAGCTTTTGTTTCGTGAGAAATGGACCTTAGAGTCTAACAGAATCTAAAATGTAACTCTTTACTATGGGCCCTTTGTCTAACAGCATGTGACTCGTTCTCGACTTTGGTAAAGCGTCTCAACATTCCCCCTGTTGGGCTCTAAAAGAGCCCAAAAAAGAGAATGTAAACCCTAGAGTAGACACTGTCCCTTCCGGAAAACATCCCCCGAGGCTTTTACAGATGTTGATATACATAGCATCAGTTCAAATATCGATGTTGTCTTTCATTTATGTCATTTCATGTCATCTCATTTTTGGGGGTAAAAACGGACAGGGCACCCCTACGCCTCTTAGGCAGTGGATCGAAATCACAATGTCCCTCTTACAGTCTAATGGAGAACATATAAAGAAAGAAAATTGTTAAAGGATGTTAGAGTGTTAAATTTGGAGGAACTTAAGTCAACCCACTATGGCATGACCCCTTTTTTTATTTTTTATTTTATTCTATTTTTTGTGGAAGAAAATATTTTTTGCAGTTTTGGCAGAGCTTTGTCATCTGTAATTACACATCAATCATCCAGTCAAACCATGACACTTTCTGGACCCAAATATTTTAATTATTACCTTTATGTTTCTTGTTATTCATCATTTCTGTTTTTATTTGTTACCTCAGGTCAACGTCATGCCATAGAGGGGTAATGAACTATAAAAGAGCAAAATCCGAAAAAGTTTTTTTGTAGTAATACAAATTAAAAAGAATAAATGTTAAATTTATGAGAATATGATATGGGTGAAGTGTTAGGAGGATATAATTTTGTCTTTAAAGTAAAAATCAATGTATAAAAAGTTATATTTACTAGATTGTTAGAATTAACCAAACTGTAAATTGAATAAAATGTCAAGATGATTTTTCAAAACTTAGTAAAATGGAAAGAGAAATAAAGTTTTGGGTTAATATTTTAAAATCAATAGAATGTAAATGAGTAAGAGTTATTAAAATGCAAAATCATTAAAATGTTAGGTAGTGTGCAAGATTTAATAAACCCAAAATGAATGAAGTAATGAATACATGTGAGATAGTACTTAAAATAGAAAACCCAGACAAAGGAATGTTAAGATATGACTACTGAAGTTAATAAGTCATGTATCAATGAAATGTTAAGATAATAGTAAAGACGTTAATACACTATGAAAGGATGCAAATTAACAGATGAAAAGAAATGTTAAGGGCACAGAATATAAGACGAGCACATTTTGAATTTGAAAACCAATGAAGTAAATTAGCATTACAGGCAGTACAATCAAAATTAAAGATATTATGAAACTAACATTAAATGTTTAAAATTCCGTATAAGTAAAATGTAATGGTACTAGTAAAGTCAAATGCTTAAGTAACCTAAAAATGCAGTAAGATTGAAATTTTAATGAGATCAATAAACTGAAATTAGATCAGTATTTGCTATAGCAACATCTATCACTGTCGAATCAGTTTCTGCGTGTGTCCAGATGTAGAGGCGGCGCAGCAGATGTGAAACCCCGACAGGCCCAGGAGGCTTCAGTGTGGCGTTTCAGCTGTAACTCGGTCCACCAATCGTGGAAGGCGCCCACAGTCTGACATCCTGGCACACCCAGAAAGGATTGGACTTCATTCTGCAACAGAAAAAACACAACAAAAAGAAAAATCAATGGATTATATAAAGAACATTAAAGTGATGGAAAAATATCATCTTTTATACTAGATACTAGTACTGCCCTTATAGTCTAGAAAGCTGGAGTTTCACGGTCGTCTTTTGGTTCTGGGGAACCATCTGATGGGCAGGTGGGGTTCAGTCGGTACCGCTGCTCTTCTCTATGTTGGAGGTGATGCACTGAACAGCCAAGGACCTCAGGCAGGGAACAGCAGCATCCACAGGTGATGAGGAGGGAAGATTCTTTGAGATTGTGCATAATCATAATGTTGGTGTTTTTTGATTTTTTTTTTAAAAGCTGCTCCTTGAAGCTGAAGATCAAGCTTTTTTACTAAGCCAATTGAGGATCAATATATCACTAGCATCTGTTATTTAAGCTCTCCTCTTAATAATAGTTAATGAAATGCTCAAACCAAATAACATATTTTATCATTCAAAGATAACATTTGCTTGTTGTAAGTGTTGGTATATTCATAGAATCAGACAAAATCAGAAACCAAACACAAAGTTATGTAAAGGATCAGATTATGAAATTAATGTGCAAAACGGCCCACAGGCATGTTTTATCAAAGAAATATAATTTGAAGTGTATATATGAATTATCCCTAATAGAAACTTTACCAGAAATCTTAAACCATAGTAAATCTTTTGGTTTTTGTTATTTTAATTAAAGTCAATCAAATAGTCCTTATTTAACTAGAAGTCGCCCACTATACTAAAAGTTTGTAAAGCTGAAAATCATTAGTGTGAAAAGTCAATAATACATGTCAAACTAAGATCCCTTGTAATATATTCCATTCATAAAAGACCACCCTGTTTTGCCTCAAACCAAAAACTGTAAATTAAGATTATGAAAACTGTTTAGATATTATTACCTTGGATCAACAATTACACATAGCACTATGTTCCTTTTTAAAATTCTGTCAATCCTTTTGACCCGCTTTAAGCCGTTCCATAATAGCTCATTTGTAAATCCCAATTTAGTTTGAATCCTCCAATTTTCTTCTCATTTTAAAACCTCATATAATGATTAGCCTTTTGTTTTTACAAGAATAAAAATTTATGGTTTTAAATCTCAAAAGTTTAACACTTTTAACCTTTGAAAAATCTGTTTTTTTGAAAACCCATCTATAAAAGATTTATTTAATTGAATTTCCCTCTTTTATAGTGTTCATATTTATCAATGTTTCTGGCAGTTTTGGGGGAAGTTTGATACAACTAGATTTATTAAATTATATAATTTTCAGGTTAGACCTTTCTGCATGACTTGATTAAACAATTTATTTTCAATCATAGCAAGAGAGAATTAGCAATCAAACAACCCATTCCATGTTTTTTAAAAAACTCTATTTTGTAGAAATCTATTTGACATATGACATCATTGTTAATTTTAATGTATTCAATTCAGAATATTCAGTATTACTTTATAAACTCATTCAAATAGTTCAAAACATTTGTGAATTTTGGTTTAATTTCTTTTATATTTGTTGAAGTCCAAAACTGAAAAATTTCTCAATATATTAGATTTTATTCCGAATTATAATTTGTAGATTAGAGTAATTCCATGCATCTCCCCCTGTTTCTGTATTGAAACACTGTTTAGTGTTTCGGTACAGAAACTCCGCAGAAATTCATGCAAGTCAGTTAGACCAAAGTTTCTTTGATTGTTAGCAATGAAAGTTGTTAGCAATGAAACAGTTAGATGTAATTTAAACAGGGTGTTTACACCTCAGTGAAATAATTTAACAGTTGAATATGTGCAGTAAACCCATAATTTGGTCCTGTAATTTTTCTAAAGAGTAGATTTTCCTAAGATTTGAAATGGACTCAAATAAACTTAAATTAAAATTTGAGTCGTAATTTGAGTCAACTAGAACCTAGACTATCCTCTTTTGTATTTGAAGTGTGGTTAGTTAGGCTTTTGTAAATCAGGAAATTAACCATTTTACCGTACCTTCAATCGTTGTCATGCTGGAGGAGAGAAAAACATTAGCCAGATGTGGGACAAACAGAGATAATCATTCAGGCAAACAAAATATTTCTGTAAACTGCAGAGAGTTCTAACACCCTGCTGCACCGTTAAACTTATCCTGGGGATCAAAATAGCAGAGGTCAGAGTGCAAAGGCAGTAGATCATGAATGTGTTGTAAATAAACTAAGGTGGGAAAAAGTGGCATAACACAATTTGAAAATTCAAGTAGAACAATTAAAAGTTGAAGTTTGTTGGCAGCCATTTTGTCTTCAACCTGTAGACTGAGGGAAATTCCAGGCCCAACCAGGACAACAGATAAGCAGGACGGACTCTGAGTCTCAGGACGACTTTACATGTGATGTTCCGTTTGCCATATCAGAAACTGTCCAGGGCAGTATTCAGTCCCGCTGTGTAGAAAAATCTTGACAAAGTATGTGGTCCCCCTTGATAGAGTGAGGGGAAGAGACTTAGAGATACAGCAGATGAGTCTTTGTTTTCAAACATGCGTCTCACGGTGGGCAGAAGCTGGTGGTCTTTTCTGCCTTAGGAGACCCTCAGAAATGACGCCTAGGTCTCGTCCTTTAATCAGGTGTTTCCTCAGAGATCAGATCCTGTAAGCTGCAATCCGCCTTCGGGTGACAACAGGAAAAATAAATCCAACCTCACTGACCTCTGTAGAAGATGTAAGAATCGTCCAGTAGGTCTTTGCTCTCAAACAGCAGTCCAGCAGAAGATGGCACAACTCATATGTGTAGAAAGTGCAAATGTCCAAGAGTGGCTAAAAACAGTGGGGGCCTGAAATCTTCTCTCCTCACATCTTCACACGGCACTGAACCTGGCCCCACGGTCCCCGTCAGACCACAGGACTACTGGAGTAAAATACAAAGTACATTAAGAAAATAGCAGTGTATGCCACCTTTTACTCACATGATTAAAAATTAAATGTTTTCTGCAGCTTGTAATGTAGAGAAGAGTTGCCTCTCTTTTTGTTTCTTTTTCAGTCAGGCTCAGGGTCACTGGAGCAGCTCAGATAAGATCCACTGCCTCAGTCTCTGAGCTCCAAAGAGAAAGAAAATTAGAAATGTGTCAAGATGATTCACCCTCAGATGTTTAGAATTAACTGAATGTGGAATCAACTCCTCTCAAGAGTTAAACTCTAAGAAATTATTAAAATGTATACAAAATGTTGTATTTCCAGCTTTATACACTTTTCATAAATTGGCTATTCAAGTGCATATGTAGAATAATTACTTTAATAGTGTCCAATTTTACACAAATGTGATAATACCACGCTTTAAAATAACTAGTCAAATTTCCTTAATAATTTAGGTCTAAAGAAAACTGTAATCAAATATTCTTTATGCCATTAATAGAAATGTTACCTTTATCCTGAATTTTTCAAAGCTGCTTCTATTGTTTTATTTATTAATGTTTTCTTGAATTAAAAAATTGTTCACATAGTTTTTATTTTAAAGTACTATTAACCCAGATTTTCTCAATGATAACAATTACATCCAACTGTAACTCAACACAATCAAAAAGTAGAAGTGATGCATGAGAAGTGATTTATCAATCATTTTTATGCAAATTAACATGGCACAGATAATGATTGAAGCTATTGAATTTTAATTCAGTAGCTTCCAATTTTAATTTAGTAAGAGCTTCTACAGTATATAACTCTGTGTTTCAGTCATGCAGGAAGGTACAATATGAGAGGTCATTAAACAAACACAATATACCAAATGTTAACTGAATAAATTCATAATTAACCATATCTGTAAACGACTAGAAATTAGAATCTATTTCTTCTTCACCCCCTGTTGATATAATTTAAAACACGTCTGAAATCAATTTTGCATTTGTGACTATTCTCCAAAACTAAAATATTACAGGGTGTGTCAAGTTTTCCAAATCTTCTGTCTAGAATAGAAAGTAGACTATGAGATGTTTTAAATGTAAAATTTTAGCAGTTCTATTTTATGTTTATCATTTATCATTATCATTTCCCCCCTTTTTTATTATGTAAATAGAAAACAAACATTTCTGACAACAACATTCCTATTGTTATCAGAAATATTGTTCAGAGACTCCTTCTGTACACAAATGTCCAACTGAAATTGTACTGCAAAGGCCAAAAGTTTTAGTTATTTTAAACGAGTTCAGATCAGAATTTGGATCGCTTTCCTAAAAAGCAGTGTCAATGTGCTGTTTGAACCGACAAAAGAAGAATTGATCAATTTAGGCAGAGGAGTCAAAAATGTAGACGAAGATTATGCAGTACTGTAAGATGTCTTTGCATTTCAAATCAAATGTTTTGTTGGACTTTAATTTATGCATCAATTCAATCCAAATTTAAGGCACACAAGAGTTGTGAGCCAGCTGTTGTCCAATCAGTTAGTTTTATATGATCAATTATTATCATATCCACTTTAAAAATTTCATCATGCCCAATTTGTGCCTTTCTACCAAGACACACATGTTTCAAAACCAGCAGTTAGTTTAGTTAGTAGGTTAGTTAGTTTGTTATTAAAAATAAAAACAGCAATAATGTTAATAAAAATGAAAATAAAAATAAAAATAAAATGGCAAACCAAATAAAACAATCTTGTAATAAATGCTGTCTGGTCTTAAACCAAAGCTGAAATGTGATTACTCCTTTTTGAAGATATTATTTCCCACTTTGAAGCAAGGTAACCGAATTATCTGGATTTAGAATCATAAATTGTTTTGGAGACAAGAATATTTTGTAATGAACCTTAATTGAATCTAGAGATGTTTTATAATCACCCTTTGAATCAAACGCAAACTCATATTTAGTTAACAATCCTGTTCCCTCATTAGATATTTTAAAATGACCCAAGTTTCAAATGAAAATAAATCCTGTTTTGATGAGATAAGGAGAAAAAATGTTGATTAGTCTATGATAAAGTTCAAGTCTGCTATAAACCTCAATTTTTCAAGTTTCATAAAGTTTAAATTTTAACCTGTCTACAGCTAAGCAAAGTTCAAAAACCTCAACCCATTAAATGCCACTTTATTTTGTTTATAATTTTACCCATTATGTAATTTCATTCATCTTTAATTTTACCACAGGTGAAAATAGTGAATTGTTCAGGATTAGTTTAGTTCCAATCAGTTTTCCCTTAGCGTCATTTATTCCTTTAAGCCAGTATTTCCCCAAAGGCTGTCTGTCTAACAGGTCGCCTTCTTTCTTCTGCACCAGGTATTCTATCCCCTTTTTTCAGTTTTTCTCTTTCTCCTTTATTTTGATATTCATCCTGCTCTGCCAAGTAAGTTATTAATGCTTCTATTTGATCACTGAGTGCAACCCATGGCCCATGGCCCCATTTAGGATCGAATTGTTTATTTGCAGGTGCTCCCTCCATGAGTTTTAGGCTAGAATTTAGATTCCACAATCACTTTTTTTTTACCTCCTCCTCTTTTCTTTTTTTTTTTTGCTCGCACCGCGGCGAGGAAACCAAACTCAACAGAAAAACTTGCTCGCACGGCGGCGATCAAGTCGAAAAACCACAGATAAACTTAAAGCCCTTCTACAGATTATATTTCCCAAATATTTATCATGATTTTAAAACATATTACAATAAACAGAGAACAGTACCTTTGGACACATAACGTCTGCACAGCGGCAGAACCTTACGCACACAGCTGACAGACACACACACAGCTGACAGACACACACACAGCTTTACAGATACACAAAAATGGATCCACGCTTTTCAGCTCCTATGGTGCCCTCTTAACACTTATTTCACTTATTTCACTTATTTCACTTATTACTACTACAGAGGACGGGCCGCGGTTAACCTTTATCTTATTCTCTTATTCTCTTATTCTCTTTTTTTTCCTATGGTGGACCGCTCTCACCGCTTTGCGTTTCTCGAGCAAAGTCACAGATTGGCTGGCCCGGTTATTTTTACGGGTGCATCACTCCCCGAGGATAAAACCGACAAAACCTGGCATCAACCTTCCCCGCGTCCGGCAGAAGGGGGGGGGCGCCACTCCCCGCTGCAAAAGCCAATCACCCCTTTTATCTTTATCTTGACTATAGACTATTGACTAACCTTAACCTTACTCCTATGAACATCTTGGAAGCATTTAGACAAACCAGACGAAAGCTGTACGAACGACACCTGACAATCGAACAATGGCTGACAACTTATCGACAACTCAGTGACAAGCAGACAAACATGGGAAACAGTACAGACAACGGCTGATAACTGAAATTTATACAGACCTGAGAAACAGTACAATGGTGTATTAAGGAACAAGTGTCCTTACCTTTCATTTGTGCGCACTACACCAGAGTACTGTTCCGGAAAGTCTGCGCCTGAACGGCCAGTCCATCTCCTCTCATGTGTCAACACAAAACCATCCTCTGCTACCAACTGTTGGGAACGGAAATCCCACTCGATGAATCATAATTTGTATTGACACACGGAGCATAAAATCAGCCAAGAAAAGAATTCAGACTTTACTTATTTTATTCGCTTTCAGCGCTGAAAGGAGACGCTTTTACCATTACATCCGAGAAGAGTTTCTAAAAAAGTCTGTGCAGCGTCTGAGGAGAAGGAGGAAGGCAGCTGATTATATGAACTGAAGACACTCCCTGAAATCTCACCACGTTTCTGTGTCCTTGATAAGCTTTTGTTTCGTGAGAAATGGACCTTAGAGTCTAACAGAATCTAAAATGTAACTCTTTACTATGGGCCCTTTGTCTAACAGCATGTGACTCGTTCTCGACCTTGGCAAAGCGTCTCAACAGGTACAAGTTCCATTGGCAGATTATTTCACTTATAACACATTTTTCCAACAAGAACTTTATCACTATTAAGAAATGTACTTCAAATGAGCTCCTATATCTTACTGAACAGGCACTTAGAAGTTAGTGCACTTGAAATATGACAAAAATAACTTATAAAAAGATTTTAAGCATGATTTAGGAGCTTCTCTGAAGTCAACAATTTCTTCATGTTGATGAAAATGTGCTACTTCCACTTTCATATTATTTCACTTGTAACATGGGAAAAATGTCTTGTTATTTTGAAATTATCTGTCAATATAACCAGTACTTTTCATCAAAAATTAAGGAATTATTTACTTAAAACAAGTCCACACAATAACTGAACTAACTGAATAATAACTTTAATAATTATTTCTAAGTTACTTTAGCATTATTTCAAACACACTAAGATATTTACAGTAGAAATTGGATTAAAAATACTTGGTGAGATTTTGTTTTTGCAGTGCAGTTTCAGGTTTCACTGCCTTCCCTCCATAGGGCTTAAAAATAAAAATCACCGCCAGTTAGGAAGTATTTCAGATGTTGAAAACAAAAGTAATCAGCATTAACATTAATATTATTAACATCGGTTGATATGACTTGCTCTAAATTAAATGAAACCTCTAAAAAACAATCAACAAAACCAGAACAAGATCCCCAAACAGCTTGGAAGAAAGTCGAGCCCCCATGAACGGAGGGACGGGGCGGCGATGGCAGACCTCACAGATAAAACGCCGTGCGTTTAGGAAGCCCCATCGGCTGCACCACTGAGACTGAAAATAGCTGCAGATCAAGAGGAGCAATCAGCGGCTGCATGAGGCGAGGAGACAAGCAGGGGGCTGATTACCTCCACTTGGTCTGACCTGAAAAACTAATGCCAAATCAGTTGTGAGACACGCTGTGATGGTTTTACCTATCGGGGCAGAACTCCTCCGGAGTGTTGGGTTCAATCTGATAACTGTGTCAGGATGACAGCCGCATCTGATGCCGCTTTTGTTTCAGTTCGGGCCGCATAGCGGGCCTCGTGTTTCACAGATCAGACGAATGAATGGAAATCAGGAGAAGCTGATAGCTGCATGTTACAGTAAGAGCCACGGAATCTGTACATTAGCACCACAACAGCAACATCAGGATTAGGACGACTGAAAAAAAATTAATCCGATTGTAGCCTCAGAATTCTGATTTTGATATCAGTTTTTAATTTAATCTAAAAAAATATGAATTCTGAGTCTAATCTTAAAATTATTACTTTTACTTTAGAATTTTGATCATTTAAAAGTTCTGCCGTTTTTTTTACTCATAATTCAGATTTTAATTTCAGAGTTCAGATTTTTTGTCGAGATTCTTATATTAATCGTAGTATTCTGACTAATCTAAGAATTTTGAATTTTATCGTAGAATTCTGACTGAAATCTCAGAATTCAGTATTTTTTCTCAAAATTTTGACTTTCCCCCCCTATGATTCTTAATATCAGAATAATTCTCAAAATTTTGACTTTAATCTCAGAATTCAGATGGGAACCAGAGTGGAAACCTTTTTCTCTCCTGTTAATAAAATGGCATCTTCAGTGACCCCAACATAAATCCAACATTTTTCTCCAGAAAGCTTGTTTTCCTTCTTCACAATTTGGATCTTTGTCACTGAAGCAGGTTTCTCCAGGTAGCCATTTGCTTTAAATTCATAATTCTGGGATTAAAGTCAGAATTATTACTACTTTTTTCCCCAGTGGCTCTAATCCTCTTCCGATGGAAAACTGCTGAGGGAAACTGAGATATGAAAAACATTTCACAAAATTACTCCTTTCACTTAAACTTCTGATTAGAGATTTTTAAAAGTCTAACTGGGTTTATCTTACAGCTACAGTATGTAACGTTTATGAAATATATATATTTTTTACAGTTAAAACTATCACAATGTTGTTATAATTTGTTATGAGACAGATAATCTGTGAAAAGATCAATGCACCACTCTCAAACAAAAACAACCAATCAGAGCCAAGAGGTGGATCTTAGCGCTGTCAATCAACCGTGTGTACATGCTAATAGTGGAGAAATGCTTACTGATGGAGAAAAAACATTTAATTGCTAACCAGCCTAGCATTCACAAAGGGGTTGGTTAGACATTAAGGAGGAATTAGGAATATTGTTTTTGAAAGTACTGCACTTGTTTTATTTTGTTGTGAAAAAGTTATTAAATGAAACAATGAAGTAAAAGTATTAGAAATGCTTATGTACTGTATTAGATGAATAAAGCATAAAATCACAGATTTTTACATCTTCTCACAAAAATCTGAAATTTCCAACATAAAAGGAAGAAAAACCTTAAAAACCACTTTAAAAATTTCTACATAAAATTGCAGCTTTTTAAATAGCTGCTGATACATTTCAGATAAAAAGATGCTTCCAATCCAAACTGGAAAGAAGTCAATTTTATAAACGAGCCCAAACATTTGTGGCTTCCATTTTAGTGTTTTAATGTTGATTCTTTAATCTCCTTTATCCTTAAAACCCTTTGGCTTTTAATTTCATCCCTTAGTAATGTTGCAATTTTTTTTTTTTTGCTTCAGATATTCTTACTGAAACAAATGTTTTATCCCTCCATGCCAAAAAGTACCAAACTGACACAGAGACTGGAGGAAATAAACAAAAAGTGAGCTTTGATATTATAAGTTGATAGAGAGAGTTAAAGTGTAAAAGGGCAAACAGACCCGTGGAGAAGCAAATGCACTCAGTTTGCCAACTAAATTCAGAAAAGGGCGTCAGGTTGGGAGGTTAAAACTGGAGGAGGAGCAAAGGTGACACTGGTGGACCTTCAGCGGTTTTAAAAATGTGTTGATTTATTCTCCATCGCTTCTTTTCTTGGTAAATGAACCAAAACAATATTTTAGGCATCTTGGATTTTCAAAAAATTTGAACGACCAAGAAAGAACGGAATTGAATAAAAGCTTTTATACAATTTATGACTCATGAAGGTTTATTGAGATTAAAATCTGAATATTTGATTTGTTAAACTGCCAAAAAACATCCAGAAGTAAGAAATGATCATGTGTTTGTACTTGTTCCTGTTACTTCTACTTTTAAAAGATCAGCTCCACTCCAGCTTTGATATATCAGTCAATGCTGGATTTATTACATTTGTTTTACAC
Organism: Poecilia picta; assembly: GCA_033032245.1. Taxonomy (NCBI): domain Eukaryota; kingdom Metazoa; phylum Chordata; class Actinopteri; order Cyprinodontiformes; family Poeciliidae; genus Poecilia; species Poecilia picta. The sequence continues at coordinate 28,636,230 of CM065365.1, read as the reverse complement.
GGGACAAAAAGAGAAGCAATTACATGATTTAGGAGGTGTTGGCAAGCAAATCCAAACATCCCACATTTTCATTATTTACTTGTTTTAATCGTGACTATTTCAGTGTTTTGCTTTTTTACTGCTTGATTGTAATTAGTTAACAGTTTGCATTAAGCCCAGTAGACTTGACCCGACTGGGCACTAAAATTGCAACACTTGTTACATTTTCAGCTGGTTTGTTTCGCTTTCACACTGCAACAAACCAAACTAATTGAAAAACCTGTTCCCCTCCTGGGCTGTGGGGGCGCTGCACCAAAAACTACTGAAGGAAATGACACAAAAACCTCTGAAGAAAACAAGAGTGCTACTTTTTTCTTCATAAGATGCAAACAAAAATGGAGCAGCGTCAGATTTTAACTGGGGTAAAAGACAGCGGGTTATTTCACTTGTTAGCGCTAGACTACTGCGTTTGTTTTGGATGTATTTACCCAGAATGCTCTGAGCTGTAGTCTGATTTCTGCTTTTGGAGTGGTCTCTGGTTTGCTTGGCGTTCACATATACACTGTTGAGAAGGAGTAATTTCTCTAAATTAGAAAATACAATTCTGTTCTTTTCCTTTCTCGGTCCCGATACTAGCTACCGTCTTGGAGCCCACGTGAGGAGACAAAGGCGTACGCAGCGTGTTAGCGTCACAGAAGTGCAGAATTTAATCCAATCAGAAACAAAGTATCAGACATAACATAGCATGACAGAAAAACAAACAGACTTACATTTAGTTACCTGAGATACTAGGAGACAAACATACCAAGACGTCTTGGAGAAAAGAGCCAGAGCAAAAGCAATAAAGATCGGCTATTTTCTGACTCATTTTTCCGGTGCATCAGTTTTTATCTGTGATGGGAGTGCCTTGGTTTTCGCATATTCAAAACAGGCGTTCCTCAGCCCAACCAACCGGCGACCGTTCCTGACGATTTCAAATTTAGTTCCTCCCTACAATTTTGTTCGAGCGATCAAAGAGAAGTTTTCTCTTTTTTGTTAGTGAAGTTAACCAGAACTCTAAAGTCCTGCTGACTTTTACGACTTTGCAAATGTCTAAGGAGACGTGGCTGGAACTCTCTCCTAATCCAAACAGATAAATAACAAACCGCATGTACGCTTTTAAACAAATACTTTTCGGGTAAACTGCAGGTCAATAGTTTACCATGCCAATGTTCACTGAAGGCTCTTTATTTCCTGAGACCTGAGTATCTCCTGTCCTCCCTAGATGTCTGAAAAGATAGGAGCCTATAGCTCCACAGATATATTGTTTAACAACGTCTTAAAAGGTTTTCTCCATCCATCACTTGTTCTTTGATATTTTGAACCCAGCCATGGCTCTTCCTGCCAATTGAACTCACCCACACAAACTTCTTCAAAATTTAAGTAAAAGATTCAGCTAACTAAACACAAAAAGATGGTTATATTTTCTAAATGCTAGAAACGATTATATATCCTCAACAGTCCCCCTTTTGAGGTCTGACATACTCAGACCTCACAAAATAAATTGATTAGTGTTTTAACCAAGGAATCAAAAAATTTAGAATGACCAAACATTGATATAATCCTTTAACAACACCCAAACTGCACCAGAGTTCACTTTAACCAAACCGAGATCTAGGTTTGTAGACGATCCAGAGTTTTGGTTCGCATTGGAGTTCAGTTGCGCATAAACAAAACAAACAGATTTTGATTAAAGTGGACTAAACAGGACTGGTGTGAATGCAGCCTTAATGTCTGGTTTTCATTGGCATTGCACTGCAAAAAGTATTTTTGGTCTATTTTATATTACAAATATCCTAGTACACTTGAAATCAGCCAAAACTGAATTACAAGTAACTTTTCAGCAACATATAAGAGCTTAAGTAAATAACTCTAAGGTATTGATAAAAACAAAAGTGCCAGTTTCATTGGCAGATCATTTTTCCAATGCTATAACTAAAATAATTTGCCTATTGAACCACTTTTTCATCAATATTAAGGAATTGACTTCAACAACCACAGATATTTTTCTGAAAAGTTACTTCTAAATCATTTTTGTTTTATTTCACATTTACTAAAACATTTTCACTAGAAACTAGGCCAAAATATTTGGTAAGATGTTGTGTTTTTGTAGTATAATCAGTTCTCAGATCCGCTTCCACACATAAAGTCGGGTCAGGTCGGCTTCCCTCCCACAGCTTCTAGTCGTCCTCCTTCGTCACACTAACATATTTTTGTGCTGATTCGATCAGCCTACTGACCAAAGCTAATGCAGCCTGACGCAGAGTTTCCGACTGGGGTGGAAATGGAGCAAAAAACATGCAGTGTGTCTCCAGCTTCAGGCAAAGCACAAGGTTATTCATTCAAATCAATAACTTGAGGATCGAGAGTGTTTTATACATGATTTTTTTTAATAATGAGACATCATTAAAAGCTTAAAAATCTGCAACGTTCTGGACTGAAATCCCTTCAGCTGCATCTTCTCCTGCTGCTGAATCTGCTGGTGGTGCTTTCTCCTCTGCTGCCAGGGCGAAAGGCACAACAGAAACCCAAAATCAGATTGTGCTCAAGGTCATGGGAACATGATGTGCAGACAAGATACCTGTGGCAGAATCACCGAAGATGGCGCCGCTGCCTCACAGGTACAGGGATGTGTGCCAATCCAGAGCCTGAAGATGGTCACTAGTCATGTTTCCTGCTACAAGCAAAGTCTTGTTTTGTAATAAAAACTAGTTTAATCTACTTAAGATCCTTATACTGTTAGGTGGAGCTGTTTGTAAAGTAAAAAAATAACAATATGGTTGGTTTATTTAGTCTGTCATAAAGAAAAAAATGGGTGTTAATTTTTCAATTATATTTTAACCACGATAAAACTATTTCCAAACTACATTTTTACGTTGCAACCTAAACATTTAGTTTACAAACTAAATATTTAGTTTTGCAAATATTTTTCTTATGGTTTATACAAAACAAGTGTGTAATTTTATTTTTTTGCACAAAATCATTTTTAGATAATGAGATTTTATTCTAGTACTGCCTTTTTTGAGCAGTTTTAGAGCGTCCTGTCACTTTAAATCCAGATGAGCCACTGCTGGCCTACAACTCAACCGTCACGCTCGCATATGAAAATAGCTGCAAAGAGATGAGTAAGTATATTTTTGAAAAGCAGAAGTGGAGCCTCCTGCACAACCGACAAGAAAAAAGTAAGTGGTTTCTGGATGATAAGTTGACAACAAAACACTTGTATATATACTTCCAGTGTAGCCTTAATACTTTGTCGTAACATTGACTGCTTGAACATACAAGGATGAAATAATAGACTTGCGAGAATAAAGTCTTTGAAAAGCAGAACTGGAGCCTCCTGCATAACCAAAAACAATGCAGAATGTAGTTTCTGGATTGAAAGTCAACAAAACACTTGTCTTTTCCAGCAGCCATTATTTTTTATATGTGCGCTGCTGTTTCCATATTTTATAAACCGTGCATAATTTTCCTTCCACATAATAAATTTGCACAGTTTTGTGTTTGTCACACAAACACCCAATAAAATCGACTAAATGTGATTTTCTTTCGCCGTGACACTATAAGCCTTATCCGTGTTTAGCCGCTGAACAAATAAACCTCGTTTTTCCTCCCAATCCGTTATTTTTGAAACATTATGACATCTCTGCGCACCAGACGACTGACTCTGATAAAACATTTTCCCGCTTCGCTGCATCAGAGAAGTTCTCTCTGTGAATGAGCGCGATCACTGACTGACAGAGTCGGCCATTTTCGATTTAAGCCCTGATAGAAAACACGGTTCAAAACCCCTGACTCATACTCCTTAAACTTTGGTGGGTTTTTTTTTTTGTCTTTTTTCTCCAGTTTCTTCATGGCTAGTAAAATACCAAGGGTGTCATAATGGAAGCGCCGGGGTAAGCTGAGGACGAGGCGGTCCTATCTGGCGACCGGCAGAGCTCGGCGTGACAGCGTCTCAATCCGCAGGGGCTTAGAGCTGATTGATGGTAAGAGCTTCTCACGCTGCTGAGGGATAGAGCAGGAGACCAGGGAGCGTGGAAAAAGGTGAAAAATGAAAAGGACAGATACGGAGCGTGAAATCAGCACGGAAGCCTCATTAAATATCTCCATGTGGTTTGCCGATGCTTAACTTTACGACAGACATTAGATCTTTGAGCTGTGCAGATACATATTGAAGGAGGTGACGGGGAAAAAGCTCTTCCAGGTAAATCAGTCGGACAGGTGGGAGATTAGTGGAGACGCCGGTTTTTCTCTCCCTCTCTCTCTCTCTCTCTCTCTCTCTGTGTGGTTGAAAAGTTTCTCTGTCAGCCTCTTTCTGAGACGGGAAGCAGCATGTGGCTCAGAGCGATACAAGTCCACACCAGCATTTGAGTCCTTTTGGATTCTCCATTAAAGTTTAGTTTTATTTCTTTGAGACCTTTTCTTTATTTCACTTAGTTGTAGGATGTTGGTAGAATCGGTTCGATTTGGGACCAAAACTGCAGCACTCGTTACATTTTCAGCTGAAGCGATTCGCTTTCACGCTGCACCGAGTCAAACGAGCCAGACTGACTGAAAAAACTGTTCCCCTCCTCGCCTGTGGGGGCGCTGCATCAAGAGCTACTGAAGAAATCAACACAACCTCTCAAGACCAGTGCAATTTCCTGCTTCCCAAAAACAGTAATGGAGAACTGCCACATTTTAGCGGTTGTAGGATTTCTCCTTTAATATACATTACTGGTTGGTACATTGCTAATTAGCCGCTAACGCTGTTTTGTTGAGACTTTTTCTCTCAACAAAATAGACAAAAAGTCTACAAACAATTCAGCTAGTTTCAGTTAGGTGATAGCGTGTGTTTGCTAGTTTTTATTAGTTATTATTAGCTATTTGTTGTTTAGTTTCAGTTAATCCTTATTAACTGTAGAAGTAGTTTTAGTTTTTTCATACTTTGGTTGAAAAAAGGTTAAAATATTGTGATTATGTAAACATCAACACAAAAACAAAGTGCATTACTTGTCTGGCTTTAGTAGGTTTTACTTGGTTTTATTCCAGTTATAGTTTTTTCTCCTCTTGACTGAAAATTTGTTTCCTGTTTCAGATTTTGATATTTTGTTGGTTTTTGTGAAGTCGACCTTGGTGACCTGTTGGCGTTTTGCTCCCCTTTTATCACACCTAACCACTGGCCTAATTAACCGGCTTTCAGGACGGACCGCAGCACGTCCAACAAGGTTTGCTGAGCGTTGATAGTCTAACACCAGTAACCAGAGTCCCTCAGACCCCAGGCAATTAATCTTAATATAATTAGAAAGCGGGGAAGTTCACAGAGTCGGATATTTATATCAAAATCACTAACTTTCCTCCTAGTCATCACTGCTCCGCTGTTATCACCTGAACGCTCAGATTTATGGAGACTTTAAAATTATTCTTTGGCATTTAGTCAAGGATGTGTCCTCTGGTAAATAATAAAGTTGAGATTGGCTTTTTAAAGGTGGAATTAAGCCAAGAGAGGACAAGGCTGGAGGAGAATTACTGAGATGCCAAACGAAGTGTGCGTTTTTATTTTTTTCATTCACAGCTTTAATTTCCTTGTTTATGGAGGCTCAGCAGACTGTGCATTTTTTAATAATCCTGTAAGCCCCTTCTAAGTCTCATTACAAGTTTTAATCAAGATTTCTGCACAGACATGGACTGGAGATTTTATGCCTTTGGTGCGCCGAACAAATCATCTAAGCTGTGTGCGAAGGCTTCGGTCACCGTTTTTCAAGCACGGATTGGCAAAAAATAAAAGTTTGTTCAGGAAAGTTGTCTGTAAGAAAAACGGCAACAAATTTGAAAATCAGGTCATGTTTAAATGAATTTTCAGCATAAATTTCAGAGTTAAATTGAAATAAATGCTTTTAATGACGTGACTCGGCATTAGATCTATGCCAAGAAAATAGAAATAAAATGAAAGTAAGTAAAAAATATGAGAATAAACTCATAATATTATAACTTTATTCTGATAATATGAACTTATTCTGGTAATATGATTTTATTCTAATAAAAGTTAGTTCTCGTCATGTTGACTTTATTCTCGCATTAGTACATTTTTATTCTTGTAATATATTGATTATCCTGATATTGCTATTAATTTACTTTTGCAAATTAATAACAACTACAAGTCTGTTGTAATATTTTTTAACGTTTTAAATATCATGACGCCTTATGAGCTTTTTAAGTCGCCAAGAAAATAGTTTTGGTTTTAATTCAGAAATTAAAGTTTATGAATTTGATTTAACTACAAGACACAAGTTTTCTAAACATTGTTGTGAGTTTTAACTTCATGCTGCAATTTAAACCAAATAATTATTTCATAGTATGCAAGAAAAAAACCCTGCTAGTTAAAACACACATTTCTCTATTATTCTAATCACAATATGAAGTTAAAATAGCGACTCATTTTACTTTAATACTTTAAATTGTTGTTTCAAATTGAACAAAATTTCTGATTCAATGAATTTTATTGAAAATAACAATGAATTCTACTCAAGAACATTTAGATGCATTAAAATGAACATTTGCCTTAAAATGTAATGCACTTTCATCTCGGAATACAAAAAACATGCCGCTCTCTCAATGTTTTAAGTGCTAACATATAAACTAGTTTATTCAACTTTTGGAGGTTTGATCAAATTAATAAAAACCTAACACACCTTACTACAAGCTCACTCATTTCAATTAAAAAATCTAAAACTCGCTAATTTTATTTGACTGAAACACTAGAAGATAGTAGACACAACTAAATGTGGCTCAAATGTTTTACATTTAAGCCACAGGAAGCCAGAATAAAACATCAGGAGATGAATTTCTCCAGAGTTACGCACTTCCATCTTATTCGAGGTGCAACACAAAAACGTGCCGCCGCTCTCTCAAGTTTTTTTTAATCACTAACCTAAAAACTGTAGTTTATTCAACTCTTGGAGGTTTGACAACATTAATAAAAAGCTAACATGCTTTACTACTGTAAGCGTCTCTTTCATAAGCTCACACATTTAGGTTAAAAATCTAAAACTCGCTAAACTTATTTGACTTAAAGAGTATAAGCCAGTGGACACAACTGACCGTGGCGCAGCTGTTTTACCGTGTTTGATTCTGTGTTGACAATGCCGCTCACAGCTCTGGAGGTGAAGGTTTGTACTTCAGCTGCAATCTCCTGTTTGCTTCAACTTGTTGTCTCACCTCTCGCCTCGACCCGAGACTTCACCTGCGCTTCGCTCTCGCCATTTCCTCCTGTTCCTCCGAAACCTTCTGTCCCACAAGTCATTTATCACCCTGTTTGGACAACTCGCCCCCCCGCCTCTCCTGTTGCAAAAGCATGATTTCTAATTAAACCCTCTAACTGTGGGGTTAAGAGCCAATTTCATGCACCTTACTCCTGATAAATAGGCAGTGGTCCCTTCACTCCTTCACTCCCTTTCCTATCTGTTGAGCGCAGGCTGGTCTCCGCTGAGCTCACGTCTCGAGTTTTCTCTCCCAAATAAGTTAAATCACTAATAAAATCTGCGATTCATCGTCAATAACGCCAAGGCTGGGTGTGAAATTAAGTGGAAAGACATACAGCGTTTGGTTGTTCCTGAAACAAATCCGAATAAACAACTTTAAGCGGAAGCTTAAAGGTGGAAATGTTGAGACGTTTTTAGGTTTTCAGGAAGAATCAATTATTTGGTTTCTGTGGGAATAAATCGATTCTGTTTGATAAAATGTAAAGCATAATACAATAAAAAAAGTAATTTTGTGAAAAGGCTGAGGCATTGATCAGACTCTTTGTTGAATAGTCATGCCTGAAGGCTCTGTTGGACTTGGGATTAATTACTATTTTTGCTCAGGAAAAGGGAAACATTGATCTGACTGAGTGGAGAAAAAGAGGATTAATGACAGGCAGCTTTTATGTAGATTAAGATTAAGTGGGGACGTCTGACACATCAAAGTCAGATGATTAGAGCTTTCACTTTGAAGAACAAGGTGGATACTTAGAACTAGACCCTCCTCTGATGTTAAAGTCTTTTATTTCCTCAAGATGTTATTCTCTTTTTATTGGATAAAGCATATATTTTTTAAATAAGTCAAAGTTCTTTTAAAATTTATGTCGCTGACTTTGTATTAGCAGAACTACTTTGTAATTGATGCTAAATATAACATTTATTTTGCTGTAATATCTGACAGGGAAGGCGGATCAGTAATTTTTTATTCTGGTGCTGAAGTTGTGGGATCTTGTTTTTATTCAGCTTCTCCACAATGAATTAAATTCTTCAATTTAAGCAACAATTATTCAAACCCGTGTAAATTTTGAGTTTTATTTTAATTTCAACTTGTTTTTTTTTATTAGTAATGAACTGATCCGAATAAACAACTTGTTTTTTTTTATTTGTAATGAACTGATCCACTGTTTTCTTTTCTGATGCCGAAATCTGAGGTTTCATCGATTTGATACCTGAAAAACCTCTGAAGAAGACACTGAGCACAACTTCCTTCTTCACAAAATGTAAACAAAATGAGAAGTAATCAGATTTTAGTGGGTGTGGAATTTCTCCTTTACTTGGTAAAAAAAAAACACAAGTCATTTCTACTGCTAGCGTTAGCCTAGCGTGTTTGTTTTGGTTGTATTTACCCAGAATGCCCTGCTCTGGAGTCCACCTCCTTCTTTTGAAAAGCTCTCTGGTCAAATCAAGGTAACAGATGATCTTAAAGGGCCGGTTGAATGTATTGCTAAAACCTGTTGACAAACTGTTAAAATGTAAATAAATTCTTAAAATTAAATATTTCACATCTTTTCGGTCCCCCCCAGGTTTCTTGATTTTTTTGAGGGATCTTTTTGCAATAAAAGTCAACTTGTTTGGTGTACTAAATTAGAAACTTGACATCAAGTGAGGCAGCTGTTTAGTAAAAACAATACTGCCTCCTACAGGTGGGAGTAAACAGTCACTTAGATTCAGTCTTGTACAGGGATTTGCTGATTTTGCTTGAATTTCCACGATAATTCGCAAGAAACAGGAGGGACTGATTGATGTAAAATAGCATAAAACGGAATAAGTAAGTACGTAAGTTTTGTTTTAAAAATGTTTTTATTTATTTGTTAAAACTGTATAAAACAATATGAGACAGATAATCCATGAAAAGATCTTTTGCCATCTGAAAAAATGCATCAATCCCGACCAAAATCGACCAATCAGAGCCAAGAGGAGGGGCTTAGCGCTGTCAATCATGCTCATGTACGTACACATGCATTCAAATTGAGCCAAACTTTCGAGGCAAAAGAATTAGTTTGATTAAAAAGGACTAAGCAAGGCTGGTGTGAATTCACCCTTAAATTGTTTTTACTTATTGAATCTGACTTGAATTAATCTTATTAAACCGTAATGAAATAAAACGTCTTGCCTCATAATCTCATAAGCAACCTGTGAGGTTCGCTGATGAGTGGTTTATTCAGATCTTTGACTTCTGCTGGAGTGGAACTGATCTTATTTAATTTTTAAATGTAATATGAACTTTAAAAGTTGCTCTTCTGCTACTTTTCTTCAGTTAGATTTCCCCAAACGTCGAGGTGAGTTCTGGTCAAACTCCTCAGGCGGTCGGGCTCCTGAGTTTCAGCGCAACGTGCCGGGTCTCGTTCATTCAGGTCACGATTTTATCTTTCATCTGTAAAACCTCATCAGGTCTCCTTTCAGTCACAGAACTGAAAAATCCCTCCAGAAAAAAGATAAGAAAATAAAACACAAAAGATGTAGCTTTCTATTAAAGCAACTATGATCAGTTTACATTTACTCAATTAAATTTACTAGAAAAACCTTTTGAAAAAGAAAAAAAAATCTATTTTTTAGGAGTATTTTTACTTTTACTTTTATTTAACTTGGGTTGCTAGGTAACTGGCGGAACTCTGCTGGGGCTGCTAAGCAACTGGGAATGCCTGCTGATTTCCAGAGTTGGTTAGTAGCTTCTTACATTTACTCAATTATATTTGCTTCAGTAACTTTTTGGAAGAAATTTACCTTTAGGAGTATTTTTACTACGCTGTACATTTTACTTGAGTAATTTTATTTTGAAGTAATTCTACTCTTACTTCAGGGAACTTTCTGGATTTTCTGCCCACCGAATGAAAAACAAGTTTTAACCAGAAATTCATCATACACAGACACACACCTGCAGTTTTTATTAAAGTTTCATGAAAAAAAAATTGATTTGGAAAAAACCCGATTCTGCCTGATTTTGTTATTTTTTGTTACTTATATGAATTATTGTCATTTTGGTCCTTGAATTACCAAAATTTCCACTGTATATTTTGTTCAATCTAACGATGTAATTTCTAAACGTGAAATGATTGATAATTTGATTCTCAGGATTTTCTACCAAATATTTTTTCTCTTACTTGAGAAATTTCTTGGATGGCTCCTTTTTACTTTTACTCTGAAGTGGTGCTACCGTTACGTGAGTAAAATATTTACATATGTGGAAGGTTTTGAGTTTGAAAAGTCAAAATTTTGTTAGAATAAACTCAGAAATTTTTACATTTATCTCAGAAATTTTCTAAAAAGACACTTTGAAATGTCTAAGTTTGAAAAGTTGAAACGTTGATAGAAAAAAATTCTAAAATATTGAAATTAATCTCAGAAAATTTACTGGGCACTATAGATTAACATTAGCTCTACAACTTTTTAATAGTAATTATTATTCAGTGTGTGAAAGCTGAATCAGGATTCTGAAATATAAAGTTTGATGAATATTTCATGACGGCTCTGGTAGTTTTTTGGGTATTTCTGTCTCTGTTTTCCCTTTTTGAAGCGTTTGTTTTGTATACGTTTTACCTGACAGATTGTGACCCTGTTGGTTCAGAACTGGATGTTTTCAATCCAAAGTAATAAAGGTGGGGAAATGTAAAAAATGTCAGAGATGTCAGGAATTTTTTTTCGTGTGTGTTTGTGTTTTATACTTTAAATAAAAATAGTTATTCGGTATATTTAGCCAACAGAAACTAGCTAAATATACCTACAAAGCGTCGGCGTATTTAAGAATAAATCAATATTCAAGGTTCCCAGTAACCCTGAGGCAGTTTCAGGTCCGAGTTTATCTTCGAGTTCAGCTAATTTGTGTGTTTGGACACAGAAAGACTTGAAAGCTCTGCTGGGTTTTGACCCTTAGTTTTCTCAGATATTCTGCTACAAAACAATAATTCTCATTTTCACCTCTCTTCACTATAAGGTGCTTTCAGAGCAGCTCATCTTATGAAATCTGTTTTCAGATCATTGTTATGAATCTGTGACCTTTTATTATTTGTCAGAAAACTTTCTGGTGAAGGCTTCTTCTCATTCTTCAGTATTTACAAATGAGTTTTAATAAAGTTGTTTGGATTGAAGAACTGAAGCTAAAAAAGGGGCGAAATAATAAAAAATTTATAGAAATTGTTTCCCTGCAACTCCTGAATATTCTTATCATTTGTTTCAGTTCTTTAGTCAAATGGCGGTTTGACTAAAGAAGTTTTAAATGTTAAAGTTTTTCTTTTTAATTTCTTTTTATTTCTCTTTCTCACTGTTTCTTTTTAAATTTGAAAAAAAATCTCTTTCTCACTGTTTATCCAATGTCATGTTGTTTTTATTTTAATTTTGTAAAGCACTTTGAAATGCCTTGCTGCTGAAATGTGCTATACAAATAAATTTTTATTGATTGATTGATTTGCACAAATGAGATTAAATTATGTCAATGTTGCAGTGTGACAACAAACATGTAAGATCCTGCCTGGATGAATTAAATAATTCTTGGATATTGATATAAAGTGATAGTTGCAGATTTTTGCACTTGACATAAAACATTTTTTTCCTGTTATAAGTAAAATATTAGAACTTTTCAAGAATTATTTACTTAAAACAAAGTCCTATATCTTGTTGAAAAGTTATTAGTGAGTTAGTTTTATTGTATTTCTAAGATATTAGATATATACAATAATCTAAAAAAATACTTTCTAAAATGTTTTGTTTTTTACAGGAAGAAACCTAAAAGACAGAAAAAATCAAGAAAATTCAATGAATGATCAAAGATTTCCTGCTGGTGATGCAACAGAAGATGTAGCTCAGTTAGCAAAATTCGCAGGTTCTACCAATTCCATCACTCTTTCTTAAAATTTATAACACGTCTAAATGCTGCAGAACGACATTCATTGTGGTTCGCTGTATCTTTCAGAGATTTATTTTATTTTTATTATTTAAAAGTGACTTGGACAGAAAGGTTCAGATGAGAGTGTGAGAATTGAAGCCATAATATTCTGGAGATCTAACTCAACCTTCATGCATTTTTTCCTCACTTTTGCAGTCGATTTGTATCAAACTCTGCAGATAACTGGGCTTTCTTTCTGCTTGCTTCATTTTGTCTGACAGAACCTGAAAGGTCTGAGCATTTCCCAAACAAATGCAGCCTATAAACAGAGTGTTTTCTCAAAAAGGAATGTTGCGTGGACCAATGTCTACACGGTGCAGCTGTGAAAGGAGAAGAAAAAGAAAGGTAATTGGACTTTTTGTTCAAATAATTGTAATTCAGAGGCCAGGGGTGTGATTATACACCACTTTTAAAATGGTAAAAGGAGTCAGGTGTAACAATAAAGCCATCTCCTTGACAACTAAGTGAATGTCAAATGCTTACAAAGACCCCAGGTTGAAAACTACAGAAGAGGAAAAAGAATCAAAGAAAGCAGTTCAGGTCAGGATTGTTTTGTCAGAGAGAACAAAAAGAGAAACTACTTACATTTACCTCACAAGGTCTGACCGTTCGTCTTAATCTTTAAAGCAGCTCCCTGCCAGATCTTCCAGGACGATAACAATGAGAACGCAAACAAAACCGCATTCGCAGCAATAGTGCTGTTTAAGAAACAGATTTCCATGCTATTATCCAACAAAGACGCCATTGAATCAGCTCAACAGTTTCTACTTTAATCTCTGGTAGTGCAGCAGCTTGTTGCCTTCCTTTAGTTGGACTTTCTAACCCTGCAGGTCAGATTCAGTGTTTGGTTCTCGCCTGATTCCTGGTTGAAACGACAACAGCCTGTTTGCCAAGTGGCAGCTTGTGGTTTCAGTTGAATTTTATCTCAGCGTCCAGCAATTTGCAGATCATTACACAGAGACTGAGCCGCAGATTGCCACCGCAGCGCCGACCCGTTTGTTTATGCTGTTCAGATTTCAAAGCCTCTGCTGGTTGGTTTTTGTGTTGTAACAAATTCATCCGGGGTGACTTCACAGAAGAGTCAGCGAAAGAGAGAGTTACCAGTTTTTAAAATGTTAAAAGTTTGGTATGTAAATGTCAAACTGCAGCCAAAAACTGAACTGAAATCCTCCAGGATTTTGATGGGGTTTTTTGCAATCAAAATCACAGATTTTGTGGCATCAATTTAAAAAGACTTTTCAAAGTGATCCAAACCCCAATGTTTTTGATCAATTTTGAGAAAAATGTGCTATAAAATCCAAAAAAATGTAAGGATGTTTTGATGTTGTGTGAATTTTGCAGATTTTAAAAAACTGAATGGACTTATTTATGTAATTTGGAGTCTGGAGGGCCACGTGAAGAGCCCCGGCGGACCAGATTTGGCCCCTGGCCCTTAAGTTTGACACATGTGATCTAGTCTGTGAAATCCCCTAAATTAACTTTGGATTGTAACATTGTATTGTAAATTGTAAAGAACATAAAACGTTTTGGAAGGTCTTTTATGTGTCCTCACAGTTTGCTGAATAAATAATAGTAAAACCCAGTTGTTGATATTTTGCTGAATGAAGCAGCATCTCTTAGTCGATATTACTTAGCAAACAAGGATGAATAACAAAACAGTCACAGCTAAAGGAAAAACATGTGAAAAGACCTTTAGAAATTCAGGGGACATTTTCATCAAAATCACAGAAGAGTTGAATAAAATTCTCCTGCTATGAAACAAAATGAAGAAGAGTTTAGTACTCCGCCATGTTCCCATGTCGTCAAACTGCACAGAGAAAACCCAGCCTGTGTCTAATTGCTCCTGGCTAAACAGTCTTCCATGCAAAGCAGATGCAACAATAGCTAAAACGTTCTCAGTTTGCACCACAGATGCTCAGAGGCGCCTCGGCTTCAACGGCGTTCGCCCTCGGGAACATCTGTCCCACCCAGGATTCGGATTTATTTATATCTTACAGTCATGTACACCAGATAAGCCTAAAATTGTTTTGCTTTTATAAATAAATGTTTAAAGGGATCTGAACAAAAATCTACAGATATTTAACTCACACTACAAAAATTCCGTATCCAGGAGTCACTAGGCTGGCGTTTAAGAAATATTGTTGCATCTAAGATACATAATGTTTTATATAATCAACTTTTATTTGGCCAAACTTTACACAAAAGGAACAGGGGTGCCCAATGGGTGGCTCGGGGCCATATGTGGCCCTCTGTGTGGCTCCAATTCTGGAATGTTGCAAATCTGACCTGATAGATTTAAAAAAGAAAAAGTCTCTAATTTATGGTAAAATGTACTTAATTTGTGGTAAAATACTGTAAAATATACAGTGTTTTACCATAAATCAGATGTTTTTTTTGTGTCCATCTGTTGCCATCATTTTACAGTATTTATGCCGTAAATATGGCATTTATCCATTGTACAGTAAATACCATACATCCTAATTTATACATGTTTGTTTAGGGTAATTATGGTATAAATATGGGATATTTACAGCTAACCCTAAATTAAACATATTTGTCATATTCATACCATCTAAATTAAACATAGTGCATAAATATGTTAAAATTCTGGCAGCCACAACTGCCGGTATTTTACCATAAATTAGAGATGTTTTCATCTTTAGAGCAAATTTATTTTTTTTATCTTGCAGATAAAAAATATCAGGTACAAAAAACTGATTCCCATTTATTAAAGTTTTTTCATTCATCTTATCTTTGGAGGAACTGGAAACACAAACATTGATTGACTTTTTCTCAGAAGCAAATCTGACTTCTCAAATTAAGAATAAAACCCCAAAACAATCAACAATAATTTAGAAACGAGGCAATTTACATATCTGTTTTCTACAAAAATCTGAATAGTTTGTTAATTTTACTAAAACTGAAATTGCTTAGCTAATTATTGAGGAGATAAAATAAAATCAGGTGCCAGAAATTCATTCTAGAAATGTTTTATGTATATATATTAAAATTTCTGTGGTCTGAAGTGACTTTAACTTAACAACTCATGGTAAAAAGTTTGTACATTTATGCTTTAAAAGCTGGTTTTACTCTTCCACCAGCTCATTTGTTACTTTTAGAGGAAATAAAAACATGAAACTCACTTCCTTCATTTGATGCAAGAGCTTTTAAAAGAGCTTTACGTAATTATTTTTATTGTATAAAGTGCTATAATTGTACATTTATGGATCAATATGCAGTGTTTCTATTATACTAAGTGTGTGTAGCCGTTTTTGTTATTAAAATTTGAAGTTTATCATTTATAAAGAGATTCAGAAGAAAAGCTTAAGACGATACATGGTGTTAAATGCATATATGTGATGCAAAAATTACTGAGGAGCTGCTTAGCGACCTGCATGGTGTGTTTGTTTAACCTTTTAGTCACCTAATGGCTGCTGCATGCTCCATTATCTCTGCAGGGCCAAATGATGGAGTGCAGTGATCTTATATAAATATTCAGAAGATGACATTAAGTAAATGTAGGTTTTGATTTAAAAGCTCGCAGAAAGAACATCTAAAGAACAGCATGCAACATGTAAGTAAATATTAATCTACAGGCAAAAAAAACCAAACTTTTTTATTATTATTAGAGAGTTAAATTTTGACACTTTTTCCAATTCTGACATGTTGAATTTGCATGTTTCTGTAAGCTTGTGGTTTTATTACATTCAGAGGATTCTAACCTTTTGGGGATTTTATGAACCAAACAAAATCAGTATTTTTGTCATGCAAACTGGTTTTGACCTTGCCTCTCTGAAGGTCTCTCAATTGATTTATTTTTAAACTTTGGCTGCTTTTCCACCTTTTCTCTTATTCTCATTAGGTCTTAAACCCGATTATGACACCATATTTTACAGTATATGGTCTCTATGGAAAGTGAAAATGAACAAATCGAAGACAAAATTATTTTAGGGCTAAAATTCCTAAAAGTCATGTGCTTGGTGATAAATGTGACCTGAAACAGGACCTGAGAGATGTACCATCCATTTAGGCGGTCATCTGCAGTATGATACATTTTCAACTAGTATGTCTTTGAGAATGACCTTGTTGGTACTAAAATACTGTTCTCTATATCTCAATCCAAGTTAACTTTGGTATTAAACAATACCAAAGATGCTGCAAAATCGAATTTAGCTTTTTTTAGTATTTCATTACCAGTTTTGGTGTTTTATGTCGACACCCCTCTGGTTTAACCCTTAAAGAGACCTATTATTCTGCCTTGAACACGTTAGGATAGATCTATTGGTTATACAAAAAATGTTCATTACATTTATTTATTTTTTTACACAAAATTATTCTTAGATGATCAGATTTTAGTATGCTCAGTTCTGCCTATTTTGATCTCCTTTTAGAATGGGCTGTTTTGGGGCCTCTGTCACTTTAAATCCAAATAAGCTGCTGCTGGCCACGCCCCCCAACTCAACGGCTGAAACAGATGATCAATTATGCAACTATTGAAACGCATAAATCGGTAAAACCAGCTTTCCAAACGTCTTGGAGTTCACTTTGGGTTGCTAGGTAACGCGCAGAGGTTCACTGAGGTTGCTAGGTAACATAACACATAATAGGTCCACTTTAAATTTTAAGTTGAACCAGTTCAGTTCACCTACTATTTAGAGGTACACATTTTTGTTGTTTATTTACCTTTGTGGTTCTATTGCAATTTCATTATTTATGAAGATAAACTTAATTTCATATATTTTTTTTGAAGATTTCATAACTTGCATTGATAAATCCACAAATACTATAATGAACACATTATGAATATCAACAAATTTTCCAGACGGAACAATAACTGTAACATTCCATCTGTGTACAATTTTGAAATTACAAAAGAAAATTATAGCAACATCACCGGTAAAATAACGGCATTTGACTTTCAGGGAATAAAAGGAAGTTTAAACCAGTGTGGCATCGATTTCACTGCAAAATTCCTGCTGTAATTTGGCAATCTTTACATAACGGACACAATACTAATGCATTCATTTGGTAAAGAGAAAATAAAACTAAATCTGGGCAATGCTTAAGGGATTATGAATGCCTGCCATATGGATGGGATAAACAGCGATGCTCAAATCAAGTTTGATTCTAAATCAGTTTCACTGAAAAGCATCTGCCACAAAGAGAGCCACAAATAGTAAACACAGATAACAAGGACAGATGAGACGCAGTAAGTCCCCACTGCTGGCTCAGCGAAGCCGACTGTAGATGAGCCACATGCCTCCCAGTGGGCACTAGGGGGCAGAATGACTAATCTGTGAAGCTGTCAATAATGGAAAAACTCTGTGAACCAATGACTTTGAAGATCTACAAGAAGCTTTCGCATAAAAAAAACAAAGACTGGAGCATTGCTTCGTCCAACAGACGGAGGGAGGCCTGAGTTTCTGTTTGACGGGAGGAGAAAGAGACGGGGTTGAAATGACACTCCAGCCCACTTGAGAAATAAGTAAATGACAGACTGCGGACAAATGGATGGGGAAGAACAAAGGGTTAGCAGCAGATACTTTTGAGGGACGGAGCGCTGCGGTGGAGGGCAGCGAGTTGGACTCCTGAAGTGCTTCTCGGCACGCCTCAGTGGAAAGAGCCGCCGACTCAAAGTGCTCTACTGCGCTGACATTTTGTTATCGAGAGGGTGGAGGAGTTTGTCCGTAATAACAGACAGCAAACATCGTTTTCTCCTCGGCTACCCAGAGTGAGACTGGTTCATCCCTCATGGGGGGAGTACTCACCGGACTCGCTCTGAAGTGATGCTTCACCCCAACAACAACAAACACATTCGGTCCTGTCAGAAAAGATTAGGGCCCTCCGGTCACAGCAATCTGCGACAGGAAGCTGAACCGACTGGTCCGAAAGAGATCAATGCAAAGATAATCAACATAAATGTTTGTTTTTCCTGTTAAGAGAAGAGGAAGAGCAATGCAGACATGCATGTAGCCAAATGAAAAGGTTCTATGCAATAACTAGGGGTGCACCGATTTATCGGCCAGCCAATTTATCAGAAAACCCAAAATTGGGCTCAGTAAAGAGTAGCAGTACTTCAACATGTTTTTACTGGAGTAAAAAACATGTTTTTACTCAAGTTAAAACATGTTTTTACTCAAGTAAAAACATGTAATAAGTAATAAGAGTCTTTTTACTCTTATTACTAAAATAAGAGTAAAAAGACGATTCAAATAGAGAGTCACTCATCAAAACATCAGTCAATATGTAAAAATCACATCATCAGATGGGACAAAAATATTATGTTATGTAGAAATTTTAGTATTTTAAGCACCAAAAATAATAAGATAATTACAAAATGCTAAACGATAAAGAGTTTCAAAAATCAATTTCTTTCAATGTGAAACTTGGGAAATTTTCACAAAAACCGCAAGTGTGTGTGTGCGTGTGCGTGTGTGTGTGTGTGTGTGTGCGTGTGTGTCTGGAGAAAAATGTTTGGTAAAAACAATCTTGTTCTTCATTCAGTGGGTAGAGAATCCAGAAGGTTTACTCCAGTAAACATAGCAACACCAAAACTAAAAAGTATAGACTAGCACAAATACTCCTAAATGCTAGTCAAGAAAATGTAATTAGTTTCTATCCAACTCTGGTAATGGGCAGGGCTTCACTGGGGTTGCTTGGTAACCGACAGAGCTTTGCCGGGGTTGCTAGGTAACGGACAGTTCTTCCTTCCAATTTGTAACATGACAACTCAGCTGGTAATTTCAACTTTTCACTAGCAGACCGTAGAGGGAAGGAAAGGCGTTCTTTCTGCAGCATTTCCTCCTGACCCAAATGATTCTGCCTGTGTGGATCCGCGGTCACCTCAAGAGCGTTTCAGCATTAAGTGTCGGTAATCCCGTTTTCCATCAAAGTGGCTCTTGAAAAGCTCGGAGGACCGGACGACTCCCACAGGGTGCCTGGAATTAGGGTGTCCCATCATGGATCTACCTCCAGGTGGAAATTACTGTCTTCAAGCCTGCTTATCTTTTCAGCCAGCAAATATATTCTTATGCCTGCAGGATAGCTTTGTGTGCACTTTTAAGAAGATTTTTTTCCCTGGACGGTCAGAGGCTGGAGAAGTACTGCAAACAAACACAGCGAGACGGGGGGATAATTTTGGGGTTATTTAAGATCAAGAAGGAGGCCCGTGTGTATTTCCTGCATATCCATTTTCCAAAGATGGACTCAAGTATTAATCCACGCAGTCCAAATAAACTCTGAATAATCAGTTTCTTCTTAACTTCAAACTTAAAGTACATGAAGTTCTAAGTTGGTCTCTAAATCATTGGAGGAGAAATTTTTCTATGAAAAAGCTGATTAATGGATGTGTTTCTTTGGCATCGGCTCTTTTACGTAATGTGATCTGTTTTGATTCACTCATATCTAGTTTAGAATGTCTTTAAATTTTAAAGCTATGCAAGTAGGATGGGAATGAATCTCTCTCCAATCATGTCAAAAAAGCAATAAATTGATTAATGAAATGATAAATTAAAGTAATTTCTATTTGTCATCAAAAACTGGATGACAAAAGTCTTCAGTCTGGTGCTTTGCTCTCAACTGGCCAATTTTTGACAATTTTGTTTACAGAGACTATGATTCATTTTAGTTGTTTGTTCTGCTGTTTTTATTTATTTTGGATATTTAAAATGTATCCAGTTACAGTGTTAAATGTTTATTAGAATTTAACAATTGAAGATGTGTTCTTGAACCAGAACCAAACATGTAGAAGCAGCATTCAGCTTCTATGCACCGCAAATCTGGAACAAACTTCCAGAAAACTGCAAAACAGCCGGAACGCTGAGTAACTTTAAATCAAGGCTGCGTAGAGTTGCTTTTCCACCATAATAAATGGAACATTAATTTGATTGACGATTTTCATGATGGCACTCGTCATAATGTAATGTTTCTCGGTTGTTTCTCAATTGTTGACTGTATGATTTCTTATTTTTGCGTTTTGAAGATGTAAAACACTTTACATGCATTACATTGATATTACTTGAAAATATTATCACAATTTATCATCTAGCAAAATGTGTAACAGACCTATAAATCACCATTTGACAAGCTGAAAAAAATCAACTATTTCCAGTCTTTTGCTGTAAATGTAATCTCTTTCAGCCGTTTCTGCTGAATATTCTCAGTAACATCACCCTGAAACCAGCAGCACTGCTGTCTGTTGTTCTGTGCATCGCCTGCAGCCTCTTCCGTCAGGGAGAATCTTTGCCACCGAGTGTCACTGTTGCAGCGCTGTGTCGCAGCCTGTTTGTCTGGATAGTGTTGCAGAGGCAGCTGTTGGGCAGATCGTCACTTTGTCTCTTACTGTAGTCCCCCCCGTCCCCGCCGCACCGTCCCCCTGCTCTCCTGTGTCTCTGCATGCCCCAGAAACAAGGTAGTTCCATCTAATTGCTCTAATGGCGTCCTATCCTCATTAGACTCTTGACCTTGGCTGTGCGTGATAAGAGTAGGTCAACGTGGATTAGAAGTGGCCCCCGAGGTCTCTTCCACTCTCCCAGTCACCAGTCGATATCTTTGACTCAATTCACACTCCGGAAAAACCTCCACTATGGTGCCATTTCAAACTGGGCAGCATTTGAACTGGTTTTCTTTTTCATCATTCCCCAGTGAACAGATTAAAGCTCCATCCACACGGAGATGATTTTAAGTGTAACCGGGAAAGTTTGTTGTCGTTTAGGCTGTGCATCCAAATGGATCCAGAAATTAAAATTTTTTAATGGCGTTGCAAAGAGATTAAGGAGGCCGGATTCATGTTCTCGTGTGGCCATTTTTAAATCTCTCGTATGACGGCGCATTAAGGCGTTTCTAGACAGAAGTAGGAGTACATTTCTGCCAGAAGTTTTTGAATAATCTCAGAAATTTGCTAGAAAAAAGAAAGAAGTTTTGAAAATGATCTCAGAAATTTTCTAGAAAAAACTCGGACATTTCTGAATGTTAAAAGTCAAACATTTTAAACTTGTGAAACTTAATTTCATTTTCACAATATATCTTCGACTTTTGAAACATGCAGATTTCCAAGTTTTTCATCTCCAAATTTGAGTTTTTTCTAGTACATTTTCAACTTTTCAAGCTCAGAAATGTCCATGATTTTTCTGAAAAATTTCAGAGATTAATCGCAAAATTTCTGGAATTTTTATATATTTTTTTCTAGCCAAATAACACCAAAGTATCAAACTTTTACACATCTAGGACTATGCTGTTTAATATCCAGTTAAGCAGACTCGCATTAATTTTTATGAAAAAATAATTTAAAGACATAATACATGTTGTTCATATGAGACACTGTGGTTCGAATGGTAACAAGTGCTGCTCATATGGTGCAACAATATCTCAATAAGACCATTAATTAACCTCATGCTAAGCAATGCAGACACTCAGTCAGCACTGATGAAGAATCCTTCGATCAAGGCTTGATATGACTTCCAATACAACTTTAATTAATTCTTAATAATAAAACCACAAATTGGTGCTAAATTCTATTAAACTTTCAGCCCAAGATGGTGAGGCGATAATTAAGTTTGAGAAGAAAAATTCAATATGACAAAAGGAAATTACTCTGTTTTTATTAAAATGTGAAAGTACATTGTAAATTCTGCATAATCTCAATAAATGCACTACATACAAAAAGGTGAATCATAAATATCATACAAGCTTAAAATAGGTGACAAGATCTGATTGTTGA
This sequence comes from Poecilia picta, assembly GCA_033032245.1. Taxonomy (NCBI): domain Eukaryota; kingdom Metazoa; phylum Chordata; class Actinopteri; order Cyprinodontiformes; family Poeciliidae; genus Poecilia; species Poecilia picta. The sequence continues at coordinate 28,614,335 of CM065365.1, read as the reverse complement.
CAAAAATATTCTATTTTATTAGTTTGAGATACAGAAACATTAGAAACAGGTGTAGAAATGCTAATAAATGCTTAATAGTAGAATAAACATGAAACAAATCACGACGTATGCTCTTTCAAAAGACTTGAAACTTTTGTTACCAAATGAAACATGAAAAGCTGGAAGAGAAAGTAACTGAGATAACCTAAGTTAAATACACCTGATAACAGCATTTTTTTGCTATAGTTAAAGGAGATTAAAACATTAGTCATGAATGGATAGTTATTCTGCTGGTGGTTGAAGCTGCTTGCGTTGTTGTCATTGTTTAATGGGATTATAATTCATCTCAGGGCGCTTTAATCAGGTCGTAAAACTTTACCGCTATTATTTTATGGTTCCTGAGCTGAAGAGTACCACTTTACTGAACAACAAACAATTTAATATATTAAATAATTAAACAATAACATATCTACTTCTGATACTGTTGATTGTTTTAATTCTCCAGTTTTAGGTTCTCTAATGGTTGTCTTTTAATTTTAGAATTTGTTATTGTTTAATTTCAGGATTTTCTATTAATACAGTATTTCTCTGACTTTCCTGAAGGTACTTGGGAGTTTTTGTACAACTTTTTTTTTTTTTTGCAGCATCAGCTATTTGCTTTATTTCTGAACTGGACTCGTTTAAAAATCTTAGTACAATTAGAATAAGACTAACTTAAAAGTAATTTGTCAGCAAGAGATAAAGGTTTGTCTTAAGTAAATAATTCCTTAATATTAATGAAAAAATACTGTTTCCATAAGCAGATAAATTAACTTATAATATGGAAAAATTATTTCTTATACGTTAAATAGTCTGGCAATGAAACTAGTTCTTTTTCAACAAAATACAGGAACTTTTTACTTGAAACAAGTCTGTATATCTTACTAAAAAAGTTATGTCAGTTAATTTTGATTTTGTGTTATTTAAAGTGTAATGAGATAAAAAAAATAGACCAAACATTGTTGGTAAAATATTGAGTTTTTGCAGTGTAAGAAAAGTTTAAATAAAATGAGATTATTTTATTTAAAAATAAAGTTGTAGTACCATGACTTTATTCTTGTATTATCTTGACTTTATTTTCGTAATTTTATTGTTTTCTTTTTCGCTTCTTTAGCATGTTTATAAGGAAGAATCAACTAACAATTTTTTATTACAAAAAATGTACAGCTCTTAAAATGATCAGTTTCTCTGATTTTACTTTATAGGTTTATATTTGATTAAAATGAATGTTGTTCTTTTATTCTATGAACTACTGACATGTCTCCAAAATGACAAGCAAAAAATGTGTAAATGACGAAAAAGATGCAGAGCTTTCAGACCGTAAATGATGCAAATAAACCAAGTTCATATTCATTTAGAAACATAATATTATTGTTTTACCTCAGGAAAAGTTTAGAAATCATTATTTGGTGGAGGAACCAGGAGGTTTTCAATGGGTTTCAGTGCAGTGGTCCCTTATCTTCAGTTTACTGACGGTCTATATCAGATTATATGATTATTTCAAAAATTAACACCAATAAGCTTTGAAGAAAAGGACAAAGAAATCCCTTGACAAGGTTTCTTTTCCCCTTGAAGGAAGAAGGAATCCTTTCCATTTGAATTTTGGACAATCATAAAGTAAAGATGCTGCTTCAAGAGGAATTGATTTTACATCTGCATAACTGAAACGACTCAAAGATGTTTGGGTTCCTCTAGCAGGAAGAGGAACTCAGCACAAACCTCGGCAGAGCTGGGTGCAGTGATCTCTCACTGTGGGATGTAATATTCACACCTCCTTCAGTTTGTACCTCATCTCAGCTTTTACACGCCGTATGTTGGAGGGGGTGGAGGACAGCGCAGCCAAAAAAAAAAAACGCAGCAAAGACAGAAATAGACAGAAAAATGGTGAGTTGTACGCCCTCAAGACAAAAATCTAACAGCTACATGAGAAAGGACTGGAGAGCATCAGAGAGAAAGCAGAGCTGTTTTTAAGCTTCTGTCCATGTATGAAATTACACTTAGTGAGAGAAACTGCTCCTTTATTCTGCTCCAGTCCCAGCGGTGTGTGCACCCACGCGAGCCTCCGCATGAGTGTATTATATCAGATCATTGTGCCGGTGTTATGTATATATGGAGAAAAAAGACAAAGCCAGACAGACAAATCCCCCGAGTTTTGCTGCATCAAACAATATCACTTTCATCCTTTCACATTTGGTCCAGCAGTTCTTCCTGTCTGCAGAGGACCGGCGCCTCTGAGAGCTTTGAGGCTTGTGGTAAACAAGTGTTAATATGCTACCTCTGCGAGAAACTCGGGCTTAATGAAGGATTTACTTCCTATAACCAGAGCTGACGAGGGACTTGATGATTAAGAGTACTTGTGGCCCTTCGGCTATCATTATGTTATGGCTGAACCTTCTTTCCTAGCAGCAAATGTTTTCTAAACTCAGCATTAATTAATGTGCTGCAAGCTGCAGTCATTCTGTGAAGGCATCTTGGAGGAAAAATGATTTAAAATATAGATTTTTTTTTAGAAACAAGTGTAAACCAAGATGTTATATTTCTATATCTCCTCGTCTCTTAAAATGGATGTAAACATGATACGTACTACAAAAACACACAATCTTACCAAGTGGTTTTTATTCTGGTTTTTAAAGTGCAAATATCTTATCTCACTTAAAATAAGACAAAACTAACTTACAAATAATTCTTCTGCATCATAAACTTGTTTGTTTTAAGTCAATAATTCCTTAATATTGATGAAAAAGTTGGTTTATTTCACTCGTAACATGGGAAAGATGCCCTGATATTAGGTAATTAATCTTCTAGTGTAGTAGTATTGATTTTTTAAAATCAATATTAAGGAATTATTTGCTTGAAGGTGAAATATTATGTTTTGTTTATAATTTTATAGCACAATCAAGTAAATATGTTATCTTCAGTTCTTATACAAATGTAATATATAGCAAATATGACTTAAACTAGATTGTACTTCCTGATTTAACACCTTGAAATTGGGGCTCTGCGTCTTTAAAAACTCCTGCTCTTTCTGAAACTGCACCTTCAGGGAGTTCTTCAGGAAGCAGCTGCAGCTCTGAGGAGGAGCTGCGTCTGGGAGGCGGGGCTTGGCCCAACCAGGCGTTTTGGACAGCTCAGTGGTTGCCATGGAGATGAAAGAATTTGAAAGAACCAAAGCAACGCTACAGGCGTGTTTATGATGAGAGGCTAACTTGCTCAAAAAGTCAATTTTACATAATACTGCCCCTTTAAAACAATCTGAAAAGTTAGTTTTAAGTTAGTTTTGTCTTTTTTCAAAGTATGCTAAGGCATTTGCCCTTAAAAATTTGGTAAGAGTTTATTTTCTGAACCCAAAATGTAAATATGGACAAAAGACAACTTGTACACTGTAAAACATTTGAAGGTGGCTTAACTTGAAACTGAAAGTCCACCTCCTGCCTTGAAAATGCAACTAAAGTCAACAAGAAAATGGTTTTGGCTTTAACTCAGGAATTAAAGTTAATGAAGTTGATTTAACAAGAAACGACTTGTCTAAACATTGTTTTTAAGTTCTGATAGTCCATTAATCTTGAACTGTGAATTTTTGAAATTTAAACCAAGTAATTGTTTTACAATCTGCAATAAAAACAACTTTACCTGGTTAAAGAGCTCACATTTCTGTATTATCTTCACTCACAATAAAACAGCTTATTTCACTTTAGAATAACTTAAATTCTTGATTCTAGTTGCATGAACAAAATATCTGATCTCATAATGAATTTAATTAAATTCTGCTCAAAAACATTTAGTGCAAACAGAACATTATCTTAGTTTGGCTTGATTTAAAATCAAAATTTGCCTTAATAAAACAGGAGTCAGATTAATGTAATGCACTTCCATTTCTGAATACAAAAACATGCCGCTCTCTCAATTTTTTTAAGTGCTAACAAAATAACTCTAGTTTATTGAACTCTTTCAGGTTTGATCAAATTAATAAAAAGCGAACACACCTTACTACAGTCTATCTTTCAGAAGCTCACATATTTCGATAAAAAAATCTAAAACTCGCTAAATTTTATTTAAAAAGTAGAATATAGTAGACACAACTAAATATGGGTCAAATGTTTTACAGTGTATAGGTGAAGGAAGCCAGAACAAAACATCAGGAGGTGAATTTCTCCACAGCAGGGCTGTCCAGCTCATCCGTAAAGATATTCCCAGGACAAAAAGGGTTTACAGTCCCTCCAGGAGGTTCTGTGTCTGCTTTGGGGTGTCCTCCATGTGGGACATGGTGGACAGGAAGGAGTCCAGCAGGAGTCCGGGTCAGATGTTTGACCTGAGGCTTTGGTGAGGAGGAGCAGAGGTTTTAGTCCTCAGAGGAAACGTCGTATTATCCCAGATAAAACATTAAGTTAATCCATAGCAAGGATAAAAGGCAAATATGTTGGTCAAAATGATGCTGTGATTTTGTGAGAAGCTTAAATTAATCAATAACCAGTTTTATGACAGTTTTACGGAAGAACATTGGGGTCAATTAAGAGAAAAAAATTCAGATATTCTCTCAGAATTTTGATTTCTGATATTTAAGTCTTTTTTTTAGTGGCACTAATTGTTTTCCATACAAAGTCGTAAATACTCAAAGTAATAATACTCATAAAATGTACTCAAGTAAATGTACTTAATTAATTTTTGGAAAGTAACCAATGTGAAACAAATTAGTGAAATGAAAAAATATAAAATAATAACAGATAATATTAATATTAATTCATACAACTAATATTTATTAAAGTGACTATCTAGGCATTAGAGTTGGATGGTTGAACATTTATTTTATCTGTATATTATTTGTATTTCCCTCTTACATATATTTTTTGTATAAATTAATAAGTATCTCAATAAATATGACATAGTAGAAACGCAGAAACAACTGGGAAGTTAAGTAAAAGCAAATTAGTAAATAAATAAATCTGTATACAGTTTTTAAATTGGTAAAGCTTTTTAAGTATCATTTTAAATTTAATCATTTAAATTACTTTTATTATGGTACAAAAATTTGGTCAAGATGATTAAAAAGCCTGATGTGTTAAATACAATACAAACAAATTTACAAAAAACCCCCCCAAAGCTATGAGTCAAAAATGGTTTTGTTTGTGTTATGAAATACATTCAATACTTCTTTAAAGTCCTTACAGAGTTAAGGTAAAGCTAATTTTGCAGCTTCATTCTTCTTCCCTCCATCTCCCTGTTTCTGTTTCTCTGTCTCGTTCCCCTCCAGTTCACTCCACGTGTGAGGGGCTCTCGCTCCCCATTTGGCAGCGCTGTAAATTGTTTCTGTCAGCTTAGATAAACGGACCCCTGGGTTTGTCCATCTCCCATCTTCACACACACACACACACTTTTAAAAAAAAGAAGCTCACACACATCAACCCTGAAACACACTCATGCGCGCGCACACACACACACACACACAGCCCCACGTTGAGTTTGTGTTGCAATCAAGCAGCGAGGGTTTATTCTTTCCCCTCCTGTTTTTCAGGGCTTGTTTACTTGTTTCTCACATATTTAATATTCCACCTATCTGCACAGAATCAGAATCAGGAGACGCTCCCTCCAGGAGACGATGAGGAGGATTTTATTTATTCATGCTCTGCCGGCTCTGCGGGACTGAATTGTTATGAAACAGCTTTAAATGGCCCGCCGTTGACCTCTAAAAAACGTGAGAGGTGTGTGATAATTGTCATGAAATCCCCTTCCAGCGCGATCGGAAATGTCTCTGCTGCAAATTGGGTGAGATCAGAAAGTAGAAAAGGCGTAGCGCTTCTCGTGGCAAATGAGTCAGACTCTGTGGCAGTAGGAGAGATTGAAACAGAAAGCACGAGGGGAAGAAAGTGTCCTTCACTTCTATATTTTTCAACCAAAATTGATTTTCTTTGAGCGAGGATATCATCTTGCTTCATGGTTTGTTGCAATAAAGCATTGTGCAAACTGATTCTCTCCTCCACTGATACAGGGATAATTTCTTTTTTATCATTATTATTTCTTTAGGGACTTTATTGTGTCATTTCTGCAGAGATGTAATTTAGTGAGACAGTTATGCTCCCAGTTGGTTTCATATAATGAGATGAGGCTGCATTTCTCTTGTTTGTTGAAGCGTTTTGCTTCGATCCCAGATGGGTTCGAAAAGGAATTAAGAGTTAAACAATAAAAGCACTGATGCAAATTAAATCTAATATACAGAAAATGTAACACAATTTAGGAAGTGACACATCACAGAGGATATTCGAAGTGTTTTGAATGGAGCGGCTGCAACTTCATTCATGTTGCAATTTACCCCCCAACTGGTTAGAAGACTTCTCCTCAATGGTTGCAGTTGCCAAAGAAATAATTTAGTAGTTTTTACAGGTGTTGTAGACTTTTTGTACCAGTGGTTCTACATGTCGATGTTTTTAGATAGTGCAGGATGCTCTACTAATGCTTTTCTAAGACTAGCAGTCATTATGTGGTTTCAGCAAGTTACAGTTTCTGTAAACGCACTCAGAAAACAATACAGCAACATACTGGTATTTGAAAATATAATTTGTACTTTTGAATACTTATTTTAAGTACTTCTGTACTTTAAACTTGAGTAAACTTGAGACTGAGCAACATTTACTTATTGTTCAGTAAGATTTGATCATGAGTATCAGTAAAGTTTAACCAAAAATCACAGAAAAATCAAATGCCTTGAGTCCTTCTTGTTTGATTTAACTGAAATATAAAGCAGGTATAATCAATATTGGTGCAAACTCCATAGGGGTTTTGTGGTGTAGAAATGTCCCTGGTCCAACACACCTGAATCAAATGGTTGAATCACCTCCTCAGCATGAAGCCAAGTTCCACGGAGTCCTCTAATGACCATTTTATTTGATTCAGATGTGCTGAAGCAGAGAGACATCTAAAAGCCGCAGGACGCCGGCCCTACAGGACTGGAGTTCGACACCATTGCCCTATGGAGTCCAAGGCGCATCAGTTTTTCTCGGCACAGCACTATGCTGAGGAATTGCTGCTCTTTGAGAGGCGTAGGTTGTCATTTTTCTGTATTAAGAGTCAAAAGTAAAAAAAAAAACAACAAAAAACACTTTTCAGGATGAAGGGGTAAACCCAAAGATTTAAAGGAACTTAATAAGTAAAAATTACATTTTGCATGTTTTTTTTTTAATGATTCTATGTGGGTTTCTACAGCTTCTAAAGCAAACCAAGCACTAAAAAAACCACCCAGATGATTTTTGGCAATAGGTTAAAGTTTTTTGGTGTCTGGAAAATGAGCCGTTTCTGTAACGTCAAAAATCAGCAGGCACTGCCCCGTTACCTAGCAACCCCAGCAGAGTTCCACCAGTTACCTAGCAACAAAAGTGGAGCTCCAGCACGTTTGGTCAGCTGGTTTTACCGCTGTATGTGCTGCTGGAAAAGAAAAGTGTTTTGTTGTTGACTTATGCTCTACTAATGATTTTCTAGGATGTTTAGTTGTATGGTTGCGCATTTGTTTGCAGCCATTTTCAAAATGTCGTGTAAATGTTGAGTTGGGGGGGCGTGGCCAGCAACAGCTTATGTGGATTTAAAGTGACACAACGCCTTAAAACGGCTCATTTTGAAAGGAGCTTATCAGACTGAAATCTTAGTAAAATTTAGTAAACATGTTTTATTTAGGCCGTAGAGCTATCCTAACCTGTTCAAGGAAATTGCCTGGCCATGTTTTTCATCACGTAATAATAATAAAAAAAGGTTTTATTAAATGATGGCAGCACTCTTTTTTTCTTTGCTCTGTCAATGTGAATTTTAAAAATTGTCTCAAATATTATTTGATTAGTGCTTTTTTGCATTCTCACAAGCATTTTATCTGTTTTTTTTCTCATTATCTGTTGAATATTTTGAAATATGAGAGATTATGAAGACTTAATCCAATGTAAGCCTGGATCTGTAACCAGGGCACAACATAATCTTCATCTGGACTTTCTTTCCAAACCATAAACACACAATGGAGCTCTTTGTTTAAAATCATATTTTTTTCATCCTGCACTAAATAAGTTGTCACATTTAGCTGTAATTTAGAGAGAGAATTAAATGTTATTTCCATTGTGGTTATCTAAAACAAAAGCAGTAACTAGCTTTAGGCTACAGCGCTTTGAATCAAAGGGGAAAAAAATCAAGAGCCATTGTCGAAGCTTTAACTCTGTAAATTGCCCCAAAGATCACATATGTTGTGCCAAAGAGGTTGCCTCTGAAAGGAACATATTTCAGCTTTGATGAAATTACATCTGATAATCAGGAAACAAACGAGCTGCATAGAAATCTGCTTCCAAGCACCACAATGCCCTCAAAGCAAAGAACAAACCGGCTTCACACACTGATGAGAAAAATGTATGTGATGTATTGGAGCATATGCTGGCAAACTATAAACAATTACAGTCGCGTCTGGTAGAAACAACGGCCAAGTTTACAACGTCAGCTTCTCTCACATTCCCTTAAAATTAAAGAGCTGAACACGCGCATGCTCACATACTTAAAAAATAATAATAAAAAACACCAGAGAGGCCCTGAAGCAGTCAAATACCAGGTCCCAGGAAAAGTGGCTGAAATAAATGAGTAAATGTCTCATATACACCTCAGAAAACTGAAGTTGTATCATTGTAGACAGAAAGTAATCAAAAATATCACTATCGGTTTGGTTAGAGAGCCATGGATTGCCTTCATAATTCAGACATGCTCTGGGGTATTTGTTTTAATTTGAATTATGAAGACATAATCAAAGAATAAATGCATCAAACATGACACTCTTTTTAAAGAAAACAAATGTTTTTTTTCCTCAGTGCAACTCTGAGTGTTCGCTAATTTGCTAATTGCTGCTGCTGCTAGTCAGGCATGTTTTTTTTTATTCAATAACCTTATAACATCACAAAAAATTTTAAAAAATTGATTTTACATAACATCATAAAAGAACTGAATAGCTGAAACTATGTGGAGCTAAATTTGACCTTTTTCTTTTTTGTCTGACTTTATAAAAAGAGAAAAGATGTATAAAAAAAAAATGAACCATAATTTGCAATATGCCAAAAAGGTTTTTTTTTTCTTTTCAAGGATTCTTGTTTTTGGTTTTCTTTTGCAGGTTTGAGTGGGGTCACTGTAGCCTCTGGTGACGGCTCCCAGTAATTGAGAGAAAACAGAATGCTGTCAGAAGAGGTCGAAAGGGTCTTTAAGTGGCCTTGTCTTTCTCTCACAATCTCTACTGCTGTAAATTAGAGTGCAAATGGCACATATAAGCACACTTGGCCTGGGAAAGCGGGTCCACTTTCTGTTGCATAATGACTCGCCTGAGGTGGAATATGTCTGTGGGAGGTAAAGCTCAGTGTTTTAAGGTACCAAGCTGAACCAAAGGAATCTGTATGTGCTCTGACTCTTTGATGCTAAAGCAATTATGACACTGATGAGGTAGCCTCGCTATGAACCACTTGAATGTTTTAATCAGATTATATTGCCTCACTTAAGATCATATTCAGAGCATTAAGTCCTGTATTGAGGCATCATCTGCTGCAGATTATTCACCATTTATGCAGATTCCAGAGGTGACAAAGTAACCAAAAATTGTACTCAAGTAAGAGTAGAACTTCTTCAGCATATTTTTATTCAAGTAAAAAATATACAGCCAAGAAATTACTCAAGAGTAAAAAAGTATTTGGTAAAATGTCTGCTCAAGCACTGAGTAACTGATCAAATTATCAATCATTTAATATTTCAAAATTACATCACTAGATAGACCAAAATATACATTCAAGTGGAAATTTTGGTATTTTAAGGACCAAAATGACAATTTATATAAAGAGCAAAAAATTCTTTCAACAAAAATCTTATAAAATTTAACAAAAACTGCAGGTTTGTGTCTGTGTCTGGTGAATTTTTGGTTAAAACATTTTGATTTTTCATTCAGTGTGTAGAAAATCCAGAAATTTTCTACTTCATAAATAAAATTACTAAAGTAGAAGTAAAAAGTACAGCAAGATAAAAAATACTCCTAAAAGTACATTTTTTCCAAAAAGTTCATCAAGTAAATGTAACTGAGTAAATGTAACCAGTTACCAACCGACTTTGTAATTCAGCAGGCACAGCCCGTTACGTAGCAACCCCGGCAGAGTTCCACCAGTTACCTACAACCATAGCAGAGTTCCCCCAGTAACCTAGCAACCATAGTAGAGTTCCACCAGTAACCTAGCAACCACAGTAGAGTTCCGCCAGTAACTTAGCAACCCAAGCGGAGTTCCAGCATGTTTGGTCAGCTGGTTTTACAGCTGTATGCACTGCACAATGGCTGCTGGAAAAGAAGAGTGCTTTGTTGTTGACTTACTGTCCAGACAGCAAAAGTAAAAAGTACAGCATTGTGAAAATGCTCCTAAAAGTTTTTTTTTTTTTTTTTTTCCAAAAGGTTACTGATGTACATGTAATTGAGTAAATGTAACTAGTTACAACTCACCTCTGGCAGAGTGTGAGCCACAACATTCACCGCTCTGTTACGTTGTATACTGACTATGTATTTACATCTATTTTTCCAGCCTTGAGCATAAAAAAATTTGACGTGTCAAAACGCTGCGAGGAAAGAAATGTCAGGGCATGTTGAGTGTGGGATGATTGACGTGGCTCATGTGGTGCTAGGAAGCAATTATGTGACAAATCTGTTGAAATAAAAGCCCCTGTATTGATGATTGAGTGAAAATATTAAGTCCCCTTGCAATGAATTTAAACAGCTGAAATTGTTAGTCAGAATGGCCATAAATGACTGTGTGCACATGAAAAGTGCAAGGGGGGGAAAAAAACCCTCAACATGATAAGTTTGTTCAAATGAATAAACCTTATGCACATAAATGACAAAGCTTTTGGTGGAGTGAGTGCATCTTTTCCATTTCCATCACCAGTCTGGTAATGGACCAGAGCAGTTATCAAAGCCTTTTAGGCATTTTTTTCCTCCCGGGAAGCAGCTTCACCATGAATATATTTCTTCATTCACATCATGAATATAGAAAGCTAATATGGGATAGCGACGCGCTGAAAAAAAGGAAAAAAATCTGTTTGGATTTTTCTTTTTGCACAACGTCTCAAATGCACATAGCACAAAAAGGTGAGAAATAATCCAACCATACTAATATGTGCCGAAGAGAATTAGGACCACTGAAAAAACAAAAACAAATTCTGATGTTTTTCTTAGAATTAGAACTTTAATCTTCTGAGATCAAAAGTCAGAATCCTGAGAAAATGTCAGAATTTTGAGAGAAAAGTCAGAATTCTCAGACTAAATCAGAATTAGGCAAAAATTCTGAAATTTGAAAAAAAGTTACAATTTTGAGAAAAAAAGTCAGTTTGAGATTAAAGTCATAATTATTTTTTTCAGTGGCCCTAATGCTCTTCCATAAGAATTCATAGTCATTAATGAAGACGTGTTTTATGAAAAGTATTTCAAAAATAATTTTTCTCTTTGAATTTCATGCATTTAGGTCATTTAAGTGCTCACTTGCTTCCCTGCAATATTTTACTCTTCAGCCATCTGGGGGAGCCTAAAAACAAGCTATAAAACACTTTGGATGACATCCTCTTAGCTAAACGTTCAGACAGAAATGAGTAAAAGCAAAAGTTTGATAAATAGTCTCCTCCAGCTGCTCTGTTACCTTCTGCTGCTTTCCAAAAACCTTCACCTACAGATGAGCTGCGGCGGAGAGATGCACACTCCATATGCGCTGCGGCTCAAACAAGCAGCAAACTGCATCTACATGAAACTGAATTACCAACATCTGGACACATTAAAAAGAACATTGTTCACTTAACTGTGAAGGATTCTTGCTCAGAGGTTTTGGAATTATTTCTAATATAAAAATACAAGATCTGCACGTTGCTCTGTGAAGAAAAAAAACTGGCTAAAAAAACGCAGAATGCTTTACGCTCCGTATGGTGTTTGATTTACATTTAAAGTCTTTAAATTAAATTACAATAGTGTAAAAGGGTCATTTAAAAAAATATAACAAAAAAGACATAAATGTCCATCAATGAAAGCAAAGTTTTTTAGAAGCTATAAGGACATTTTTATTTTTGAGGTTCAAAAGTAGAACATTTGCCAGAAAAAAAAATCGGAAATTTTGAGGTTATACTGAGAAATCTTCTAGAAAAAATGTGGAAATGTATGAGTTTAAAATTTTTTAAATATTTGACTTCTGAAATTCACAAAATTTCCAAAAGGATTTAAACTGAATTACAATGGCATATTAGGACTATTCTACACAGAAAAAATATGTCTGCCATAAATAACTTTTATTTGTTAGAAAAATATTCTGAGTTTCAAAAATCTAAAATTAGCTAGAGCATACTTTATTTTTTCCTCTTTTTTTAAATTAATTTTCAGATTAATATCAGAAAAAAAGTGAGTAAATATCAACCAAAAACAAAAATTGTCTGGAAAAAACAAGGGATTTTGAGTTTAAACGTAGAACATTTTTCAGAAAAAATGTTGAGATTAATTACAGACATTTTCCAGAAAAAACAAGGATATTTCTGAATTTCACAAGTCCCAAATGTTTCCCTTTTGAAACTGTAAATTTATAAAAGTCCTCTGAATGTAAATTACAACGGCATATTTGGGCCATTCTAGGCAGAAATAAAAGGAGTACATTTCTGCCAAATACCTCAAATTTTTCTAGGACATTTTGAGATTAATTATGGAAATTGCATAGAAAAGAAAACAAGTTTGAAAAGTAAAGAATTGGCTTGAAAAAAAAATCTGAAATATCTAAAAAAAAAAATATAACAATGTTTGCATCTCAAAGGTTGGTCATTTTTGACATTTGAAACAGAGATATTTTCCAAAACTTGATTTTTAAAGTTAATTTAAATTTTTTTAAAGTTTTAATGTTTTTATGGAAAATTTCTCAGCTTAATCTAAATGTTTGAGTTTTTTGGCGGAAACTAAATTTTCTCTTAATTTTTTCCATCTACAATGGCCATAATTAACCATCATACTAAATAAATATCTTGTAAAAGATTTTAAAAATGTCCTAAATGTCAAAGTTTGCTTTAGAAAACCAAAAAGCAAATTAAACACAACATATTTAAATATTTACCTGTTAATACTTTTCAGATGTTCCACGCTGGGAGGATAATGAGGCAGAGATGATGGATGGATTATATATAGTAAAGTCTCATAAAGCAAAGATTTATGTGCAGATTTACCCAGTGGGAAGGAGACATTATAGAAATGCCATCATTAACATAGAGACCAAGCAGACCTGCACCTTATTCAGGAAATTAGCCCAGTGTTACCCGTCTACATGTAATTTATTAGAGATAAATTAACTCTTGTATAATAAACTGTTATTAGAAACAAAATATTACAAATAACCTAATTAAACAATGTGGAGTAAGAGGTTTTCTTGCATAGCTGCTGCTGTTTAAGATGCAAGGATGAGACTGGAGAGAGGATTAATTTATTTAATAAAGTGGCCATTTTGTGTCGGGGATGAAAACACATGAAAGGTAATAAACATTTTCTTTACTCAGAAACTTTATGCTGTTTTATCCTGCTGTTGAATTTTATGATCTAGCTGCTGATTCAGTACTTATTTCTGATGTTTATGTAAGTTCACGCCTTAAGTTAACTTCCTGGTGGTTCAGTCAAACAAAAACATCTTATGAATACGTCTAAACTGTAGAAAACATAAATTATTGCTCTCTCATTACATTTGGTTGCATAATTTGCTAAATTACTTATTTTAAGAGTTTTAAAGACTTACACTTAGTTACTTGCATCTCTGAACTTTATATTAAATGTCATCTTGGGTTTAAAAAATTAATTATATGATTTTAATAGATTTTTCTTTGAAATGCCCCGATATCCATTCATAAAACTCTTAAATTGATTCTCTTAATACGTATTTTTCCCATAATGCCACTTGACTTCTTGCGTGAACCAACATTCTGCCACTTCATTTATTAAGTCTTTTTTTTTTAAATGTAAAAAAAATTTTGCCTTTGAATTACTCTCTTAATTAGCGTAATAACTGCGCTTGCCAAAAGACAGACCTCACTGAAAAATACGTTAAATTACCAGATGAGTTCAGAAGGTGAGCTTTTGGTCTATTTTCCCGCCTTTTTCATGAAGTAGGTAGTTGCTATGGAGTTACTATGACAACAATAAACCAGCGCAGCTTAGGACTTACTCTCTCCTTGTTTGCATCTAATTTATAAACAATGTAAGTAGATTACAACTGTTAATTACAATTTTTATTACTCCATTAAAAAGTCTGTGTAATACACAGAAGGGTAACATTTACTGCCGAACTAGCAATATTAGCTTAGCTAATGTAGCTTTTATGTATAATTTTCTTCAAATGGAAAAAGTATTTGTCTTTTGACAACCAAACTTTAGTAATAAGTACAGCCACGTTTATCAAGAGATTTTTAACTCAAAAGTCGACTTTGCTGCACCTAAATCAGGTTTTTCGTAATGTGTTAAACTCTGCTAAATATAGCAATCGTTTTGAAAGAAATTCTGTTATTATGACTGAATAAATTTGTTCAATTAAGAATCTGAAAACAAGATGTCTTTCTTTATATGCAGCAAATGTGCAATATCGCTTTTGATTTGTATAGAACAATGTTCCTTTGTTTCAACAACAACAAAAAAAGGACAACTTTCTTTTTTCTTGGCCCGCGAATACTTTTGACTCTATAGTTTTTGCCCACATGACAAAAAGTTTGGACACCCCTGATCTATGCTTTGCGCTCAGAAAGTAAATAGTTTTACTTATATTTTATAATAAAGTAAATTTATTATAATTATATAATAAAGTTAGGAATAATTTTTCTGAAGCTCTCTTTCCATATGTTATACCATTTTTTACCTTATATTTATGCTAAGTATAGCGATGCTAACTAAATTCCAATTGCTAACCTCTGATTCCTAATGATTAATGAAAATACTGTATGTGCACAGTAAATCCAGAACTTCTTCTGACCTCAAACTAATGTGCTGCGTTTTGACCATTTTAAATGAATAGAGAGGACAGAATCAATAATAACGGCTAATATACACTCTCATTTGCATTAGCGGGCACAGGTGCTGAGCTTTAACACTGGCAATTCAATGTTCGTCTGAATGCTCTGAGATGCGAGATGAAGCATTATGTAAATTAGTCTGACGTTACCTACAGCAAGGTCCTCTGACCTTCTTCGCACAAAAGCACTCACACTCGTGCTTCAGGTTGACCAGGAAATGATTTATTAGAAGAAGAAGAGCAGGTTAAAACGGGCCAGGTGTTATAAAAAGACCAGGACTGCAAAAGTTTGGACCAAAACAACGTTTGAATATTGATTGAAATGTTCGTCAAAGTTGCTTGAGAATATTTATGTCCCATACATCGTGATGAGATTATCTTCAGTGCTTTTAGATCCAAAGGCCTGGCTGCAAATGTTAAAAGCTGCTCTTTATTTAGTGGTTCGTCTGAGCTCTCCGTTTTCCTTTTTACAAAAAGACATCAGCTTAGCTTCCTGTGATTGGGGTATTTACTTGGTTTAAAAGGAAAAACAAGATCACAACATCACAGCAGGGGATTATAAAGACACAAAACACTTTAAGAAAATCTTTTCTCTTGTTTATGTCCTGCAGCCTTTCATAGTCTCAGCTATGTATGATATTGCATTGTGTTGATGGAGAATTTTGCTTACTATGTTACAGTATATTGTTATATCTTGTTGTATTGCATCGTACCGTTTTATAACCTGTTGTCATCATATGATGCCATATTGTGTTCCAACATAATGTAGCATCTCAACATATATTGTGTCACGTTAAAATAGCATTGCTCCCGTTGTGTTGTATGAGGTTGTACAACATTGACAGTTTCTATAAATATATCTAAAAATATTTTTCATGAAAGTTACCGCAGTTTGCGCAAAATCAACTCTGAGCTTTACATCACATATTGTTCCCTTAATATGTTCAGAGTTTAATTCTTAATCCATGTTTACGGAATCCTTTAAGCTTCTGTGGCAATCACTCGAAGTTGCTTAAAAGCTTCATCTCACAAAGCTCCGCCTCTTTCAACAAAGCTCCGCCCTATTCCACAAAACCGATTATTCAACAAAGCTCCACCCATTTCCACCAAACTGATTATTCAACTAAGCTATGCCCATTTCAACCAACCTCTTTCAACAAAGCTCCACTTATTTCTCTCTTGGATCTCTCAGCTCCTTCAGACTAGCCGCTGCAATTAGCAAACACCTGGTGAAACTGTTCATCTGTGGAGCTCATCATACAAACTACTTCTCATGATGCTTTCACAACCCGCCTGTTTGACTCGTGTGCAGTTTGCACCTTTAACGCGTTTGGTTTGCATTCAAAATTTATGTGGAGGCGCATCAGACGCGTCAGTATAGCTCGTTATTTTCTTTTCCCGGCCTATTTGTCAATCGCGCATTACGCATCCAATGCTCAAAATGCTCCAAACGCATTGCTTCGGGCCCTGGATGTGCCTCCACATAGACTTTGTATATAAAGCAGACGCGCCTGACATGCAAAGTGCGCTTGGTGTGAATACACCAAAAGTGCAACACTAAGAATGATGCTACTGGCATCATAGAGCAGCACTGTTGTGATGACGTGCTGAAAGGGGAAAGAATAGGAAAGACAGAGGTCAAATTCAAGGTGTCAGATACGATTATGATGCAAAGTCAAATTCTTTTTCAGTTATTTTTGATATATACAGCACTTTTATAGCAACTGAAGGTAACACAGCTACTTGATTGTGCTATAAAATGCCACTATGTGCCTGAAAAATACATGATATTGCAAACTGATCTGGTGTAGAAAGTACAGAATCCCTCTCTGAAAAGGGATTTCAAGGGCAGAAAAACCGAAACTCATAGGAAGCAATGATTGCAAAATAAAAAATTGCCTCTAAAACAAAAGAAAAAAGAAGGGCGAGAAAAGGGTAAAGAGAGAAAACAACTCAGCTCCCCGACGGCATAACCCATTCAAAAGCTAAGACAATATCAAGGCAATTTCAGATCAAATTTAAACTGGCCACTTGTCCCTTTTTCATGAAGCTGATAGAATCTCTGAGCACAGGCCTTGAGAAAAGGTCAATGATAAAACCAGGCTGGCACTCGGATCATACACAGTGGCTGGCAGAGCAGCTGCTGTTGGCGCAAAGACTCTGCTGTCAGGACCGACGGGTCAAAAATATCACAATTATATGATTATAAATGTTTTATAAAGGTTGAATCAAAAGGTAGGTGAAAATTAGAGCAAATGAAGGGAAAAAAATCACTGCAAAATAACTGGATGGGACATTCACACATCAATTTTCTTTGTAATTAGAAAATAAGCAATAACAGAAAAAAAATTAGCTCTTTTCTATAACAGAGGATTTAACCAGCTCTTGTTATGCATTCCCCTTAAATATTTCTAAATCATTTTTTTCATGTAAGAATTTTTAGTCATAATTCTTACAAAAAATTTCATGTCAGAAAAAATAATTACGGGAGAAGAATAGTACCATTGGAAAAAAAAAACAACTTTTTTTCCCCTCAAAGTTCTGGCTTTTTTCTTTTGGTTTTTACTCTGAATTCAGATTTTTCTCTGAATTCAGATTTTTCTCTTTCTTTAACCTCAGAATTTAAAGTCATTTTTTCAGTTTCATAATTCCTCTTCCATAATTTTACCAGCAGCAAATCTACTTAATTCATAATTTGCTGTTTTTACATAATGAACTCCATGAGTTCATGGCAGCCTGTTAAACCCTTCTTGTCCTTAACTGGTGGCGACTGTTGTTATTGGGAGAATGCTGCACACAACGCAAGGCTGCATGAGGGGGATGTGACGAAAAGAAAATCACTCTTGCCACATGTCTCAGTTCTTGCTTCTCAGCATGACATGCAGTCATCATGCAAGAACCAATCATTTTGTAAATGAGATCAGTTGGAAACAAATAATATATCTGCAGCGGAGTAATTTAGTATTTCAGACGGTTTCCCGCCACGGGTGTCCACAGAGTTCCTTGTTTTCTGCTTCCTCAAAACAGACAACTCAAGTTGTCAAGTGCGCCACGAGGGGATAGCGAGTTTGTCTGTCTGCTGTTCTGGTTTTGTTCAACATGATGAACTGACAGCAACATCAAAACCGTATGGCAACTTCCTCTTGCCCCTCGTGATCAAACAGCAGTGGAAGCACCGTCAGCTCACCTGCCCGTCCGCAGGTACCATCAGATTTTACCGCAGCTTTGGGGAGTGACACGTCTCACTCGTCTCTGCTGCCCTGTTCACATTTAAAGTGACAAGTTGGAGCCGATCTTCACCTTTTTCAGCCTGGTGTCGAACTACAGAAAACAGACAAGCAAGCACATTTTCAACTTCCTGCCCCATTACCACCGTGCGCCATTTGTGAGCGAACATGTGTACCAGGTTGCTGCTGATGTATTTTTTCACAGTTCACCTGTTCTTGTTGCGTTTCCTCGTTGTCTTTTCTCCTTAGGTTTAGTTTTTTTCTATTTTTTACAAGCAAACTGCAGCTTGCAGCAAAAGACTGAAATGTCAGCAGGCAAGAGGACTGAGGGTGTTTTCATACCGATTAGTCCAGCAGACTCGGCTCGGTTGTTGCAAGGAAATTGCAACATTTGTTAAATTTTCGGTTGCTCCGAACAACTTTTCAAACAAAAAACTTTGAAAAAGTTGTTCCCCTCCTCACCTGAGGTGGCGCTGTACCAAAAACCATTGGATAAAACAGCAGGAAAAACTCTGAAGAAGACACTAAGTTTTACAGTCAGATTTTAGCGGTCATATAATTTCTGTTTTGTCTTTGGTAAGAGACCACAAACCATTTCTCTCATTAGCGATAGATTAGCATGTTTGTTTTTGTTGTATTTACCCAGAATTCCCTGCACTGCAGTCCACTTCCTGCTTTTGGAACTGCGTGCTTTGTGCTGCTTACTGCAGAGTAATATAATGTTGCCAAAAAATAAGCAGAACCACAAAGATTTCTTTAATGTGATTGGATCACATTTAGGTTTTACAAAAATCTTCGAAAGTTTGAAATAAGTACTGAAAAGAAATCAATTGTGACTGTTTTAAACGACTGATGTTCAAACATTCAAAATGGGGAAAAGATGGAGGCGTGTCTTAATTTACACAATCAGAAATTGTGGGTTTTTTTTTTATTACAATTACAGAAAACTTTAGAAGGGCCTTTTCTTCACTTTTTATTGTTAATATTACTTGTTTATGCTATTTGTGACATTGTATTATGTCACATTTGTTTCTTGGCTTCCTTATTTTTCCATATTATCACATTTTCTACAATTAAATTCAGCTCAAATTTGTTTAGTGAGAATATCATTTAGAATTTGAATAATAATGTAAACGCAATGAAAAAAAAAAAAAAACAAAAAACAAAAGAACCTGAAATAAAATGCTATTTAATTTTTAATATTTTCAAAATCTGTTGATATTCCTAATACTAAATACATAATAAAATCATTGAATCAGATGTTTATTACATGTGGGAGCTTTTCCAGAGTATTTTTTATCTCTTGCTGTTAAATAAACAAAGAAATTCTGGGTCTTATTTTAGAAAAGGGCTTTACAGTATCATGAAACGTACTGAATCCATGAATAACATGCACACTGCTCCTTCTGCTTCTTCCTTTTGTCGGACATGATGGATGTCTACAGAGCACAAACGCAACACTAACACACCCCAGCACTGCTGCAGGAATGATTATGATTCAGAAGTGTGTCGAATTTTAATGCCTGCCGCAGACGGACATGTGGAGTTTTTGATATTAAAACACAGTAAATGAATGATGGAGTGATTTCTGTCAGTGTCCTTTCAGAGAAATGCAGCTTTCCCTCCCAGGCGCTGAAGGTAACATCACTTCTCTCGAGCTTTCACCAGCAGAGGCATTAATTCCTGTCAGCGAAAGGCACCGAAGCAGCGCGCCGCACTTAACGTTCACGGGTAGTCAGTTCTGAGTACGCGCCTCATTTGTCCTCTTTATCCTCACACTGCCTATATGCATGTATGTATAGGGGTTTGATCAGAATCTTGACTTGTTTTCTCAGATCAGTCCAAGTTAAAATCTCAGAATTTTCACTTTTTCTTGGTATTTTGATTTTAATCCCAGAATTTTGACTTTTTCTCAGTATTTTGACTTTAATCCCAGAATTTTCACTTTAATCCCAGAATTTTGATTTTAATCCCAGAATTTTGACTTTTTCTCAGTATTTTGACTTTAATCCCAGAATTTTGACTTTAATCCCAGAATTTTGACTTTAATCCCAGAATTTTGACTTTTTCTCAGTATTTTGACTTTATTCTCAGAATTTGACTTTAATCAGAGAATTTTGACTTAAATCCCAGAATTTTCACTTTTTCTCAGGATTTTGACTTAAATCCCAGAATTTTGACTTTAATCTCAAATTGTAACTTTTTTTTTCAGAATTTTGACTTTAATCCCAGAATTTAGAATTTTTTTGCTCAAAATTTGGACTTTTAATTGAGACTTTTATTACTTTTTGTTGTCAGAATTATGACAACATAATTCTGTTGAACTCAACTTTGAACTCATAATCTGATAAAGTCTGACTCTTCTTTCCCTCGTCCTTAACCCTAGCAGCAACTCTATCTAATTTATAAATTTTAGACACATCTCTGCTGTTTTCACATAATGACCTCCCTGAGTTTATGGCCGCCTTTGAAGCATCTTCCTGTTTTGAACTGGTGGTGACCTATTGTTACTGGGAGATGCTGCACACAGACCTGACTGCATTAAGGGGACGTGACGAAAAGAAAATCACTCTTGGTGCACTTAACGTTCAAGGATAGTCAGTTCTGAATATGCGCCTCATTTATCCTCTTTATCCAGAGTGCATATATGTATACACTTATATACACACACTCGCAGGACGATGTTTTTGTCAGTGTTAATTTAACAATCTATTTGTACAGGACTTCTGCTTGTCTCAGGTTGTGACAGCTTTACTCAAGGCCATCAGTGGATGCGTCAGTGGTGGCCCCAAACTGTCAGTGTGTGCACACCAGCGACGCTGTCTTTACAGAAAAAGGAACGGGTCTGTCTTTGTCTGTGTGTGTGTTGGGATGCAGATCGCAGCGTCTGAAAGAACAGGAAAACAATTAAAACAAGAAATCTTCCTAATTTTACGAAGATGTTAGGATGCGTCTTTATTCCTGTTGAATGCTCAACCTGGATGCTCAGTGCAGAAGAGCATTAAAACCGTCCTTCAGACAGTCGCACTGCAGCACATTCGTTGTGTATTTAAAATGACAATCAGGGGGAAACAGATGAGGAGTTCTGAGTTGCTGTGGTTTGACAGCTAATGTTTGCAAGCAGCAGAAAACCCATTCAGACTGCGGTGACACAGATGATGGCCGTCTGCAGAAACACCTGCGCTCTCCCACAATAAAATAAACTAAACAAGAAGGAATGCTGAAAACTATTTTTAGTGTTTTTTCCTCTTTCTTTTACACTGGAATAAAGTAACCTGAAATATGGATGTGAAACACTAACAAGTGGAGTAGTGTAACTTTATCAAGATTTAGTTTGTAGATAAAAAATGTGAACATTGCAAAGTGACAAATGAGTCATAACTGATCAATAGTTGCAAGTTGTAGTTGAAATAAAGATAACATATTTTATTGTTTTCAGTTAGGTTAATATTTTTGATTCATCTAATCCAGAATCTGTGTTACTATCAGTTTAAATAACTAAATGTGATACAAATGTGATATAAATTACAATAGAAAATTATATGTTGAAACCACACTGTTGCAGTAATATAACAAATAAATAATCTAAAATAATCTTTTATTTAAACTGTTAAATAAAAGATTGACTGTTTAATTAATTTGTTAACCATCACAGAAAGTCAAGGTCAGACTAATCAAATTGAGCAGAGCAGTAAAAAGGCCATAAAGTTTTAGCATATTGGAGCTTGTTTTTAAACGTGACTCTTTCATGTTATTACTTAAAACAAGCTCTTATGTCTTGCTGAAAGGTTTCTTATAAGTTAGTTTTGTCTTGTTTCAAGTGCGTTAAGATATTTGCACAATAAACTAGACCAAAATTACTTGGTAAGATTTTGTGTTTTTGCAGCGTAATCACAGTGGTCATCCTAATTTCTTCTTCGGTGGTATTCTTTAATTAAACTGTTGCGTCCTGAGTTTCTCTCTCTTTTGTCATTTATCCTGTGGGAGAAGTGGGCTGTGTCTAGTTTGTAGCGTAAACGTCTTACTACACTTGAAATAAGACAAAACTCAGCTATAAATAACTTTTCAGCAAGATATAAGAGCTTATTTTATGTAAATAATTCCTTAATATTAACATTAGTGTATTTTTGTCACCATTGCCATTGTATTATATATATTCACCTCATAAAATGAATATTTGAGTGAATTTATGACTGTAAAACAGCAGAGATTGATTTTTTTGTTTTTCTGTCCTTCGCTTAAAACCAGAACGATTCAGAGAAGGTATTCTGTCTCTGCATAATGGAGTTCCTCACACTGTCCAGAAATATGCATGTTAGGTTAATAAAGCGCCTGGTTAGGACTATCGGGGACTAGATAAAGCACCACTGCCATCGTTTGTCAGGCAGCAATTAAACCGGCCACTTTAGAGAATAAATATTTTTGGCCTTCACATTAATGTTAAATCAATAGCAGTAAATAAGCTGTGGAGACGAGTTTATTTCTCTGAGTTACTAAGGTCTGCAGTCATGCCGGTGTCCAGCGTTTTACTGCAGAGTCTGTGGAGTCAGGAAGAAGCAGCCAAGATGTTTTGTTTACAGAAAATTGTCAATTAATTATTGAGATTTATCTCCAGTTGCATTGTGCAGGAAATGTTGCTCTCACACAAACATAAGTGGTTTCAGAGAAATATTTGGACCCATTCAATGGAGATTTAAAAGTATTTTCATCTTTGATAAAAAATAAATAACTAGTCTGAAGTTCTTGTTAAAAAAGAAGACATTGTCCTCTTCAGACTTAAATTATGAAGACATGAAGAGAGAAAAAACTCTATTGAGACTTTTCTTTGGAAGGTACTTGAAGGACGCAGAATTATTTTACCTACCTTTGTTACCAGGAAATAAAAAAATGTTTTTGTGTTTTATTTTTTTCCTCTCTATGTTTTTGTTTTATATTTCCCTGAACGCTCATTCTGCATCATTCATCCACTGTTTACGTCTCTTATTCATGCAGGGTCATAAAATGGCTGCTGCCTATATCCAGGGTCGTTGGGCGACAGGCGGAGTTCACCTGGTCAGGTTACCAGGTCACAGAGACACACCTCTAAGCACGACCAGTTTAAAGTGACCTATTACGCTTCCTAGAACTGGTTAGAATAGGTCTTTAATCTATACAAAACATGTTCATTACATTTTTTGCACAAAAACAGTCTTAGATAATGAGATTTTAGTCTATTTTGAGTTGTTATATGGTCTCGTCACTTTAAATACAAATAACATGCCTCCCCCCAACTCAGCATATACACTCACATGTGAAAATGGCTGCAAGTAAATGCACAATTATACAACCATACATATTTGAAAAGCATTAGTAGAGCCTCCTGCACAACCAACAAGAATGCAGCAAGTGGTTTCTGGCAGGTAAGTCAACATCAAAACACTTGTCTTTCACTGCAGCCATTGTACAGCACATATAGTGGTAAAACCAGCTGACCAAATGTACTGGAGCTCAAGTTGGGTTGCTAGGTGACGGGTAGAGTTCCGCTGGAGTTGCTAGGTAACAGGCTGGGGTTACTAGATGAAGGCACCCTAAGGACTGACAGACTTTATCTATTTATCCATCCTTAGTGTTAAACCAGTTTTCATCTTGAACTTTCTCAATTACCCTCAATTATGTTCTGGACACATAATGAGAAATAAAAATCTTATTAAAGTCTTATTTCAACCCTTTTTTCTGCAAGCATCTGCTACCCACTGCGCATTCTACATCAGATTTCTTTTTTAAGTTAACAATTATGCACATGGAATGCTAACTATTTCAATCAGTTTTTTTCTTTTAGTGACCAAGTCACACATGACTTTCATTCTGCTAGAACTGTGAACTCTGCCAGCATTTGACACACATTTCATACTGAGTGGATTTCATTTAAAATCCAAGGACCACTCCTAATGCTTTGTGTGTTTGGAAATGTCATCTCCAGAATTTTGTTACCACTCAATTAGGAAAGGTCACCTGCACACTTTTCCATGTTAAACCAATTTTCCTTCTAGCTTGTGTCCATCTTGAACTTACTACCCCTCTCTCAATTTCCCCTCAATATTTGCTTTAAAATGAAAGTGCAAAATGTCACTGAAAATGTTATTCCGGCCATAAACTGAGAAGCAAAGATGTCAAATTAAGTGGAGAAAGTGCTAAAAGTTTCACTCTTATATAGAATGCTGAAAATAAGACATAAATTGTTTATTAATGTCTGATATTAAGGAGGTTTTAACACCAGTGTCTATTTTAAGCCTTCTGGCTGCAGTACTGTTAAAATATCACATTAAATCCCACAGGATCCCCAATCCTAATGCAAAGCTCTACTACAAAGACTGAAACATAATTCTCCATATATTTTTTCAGTCTTTTCTTTCTTTGTGTTGCTCAAATATCCATTAGTTAACAGAAAGAAGATGTTACTGTTTGTACAGATAACGCAATTTCGCTAAAGATGTTTCTAATCCCTTATCTGGTGCAGCTATGATGGGAAAAAAGTAAAATCCCTGTAAATTAGAGAGAGCTATACAATTTCTGCGCTCCAAAAGAGAAATTATTTAGATTCTCTATGGTGACTGTCTGTTTGCTGATGCACTCTCCACCAAATCGTTATCCTGTAAGCGTAATTATGTTTAGTAGATGATGAAGTCACTTTTAACACCCCATTTTTCTGGCGTTTGTTCATCAGTTTGAGGGCATCTATGTGATAAATGGGGTGAGCTAACAAGATCATCCTCTGATGTTAGTATATATGGACTTTGGATTACATGAAAAACAAAACAAAACAGCAAATTAATTTCAGATTGTTAAAGGAAATGAGAGAAAAGCTATTTATGTTAGCAAATTGTCCCAAACGTGTCCCGTTTGCCGTAGTATTGTGTATGTGTTCCTCGCAGTGTTTAAAATTTGTCGGTTGGTTACTAAATGCACCTTAATTTATCACACAAATAGACGTCCATAATTACCGTTTGCAGCTGCTTTCATTTATTACACCACTCAACAATCAGAAAGTTGACGTTGTTTGCATTTATATGCTTTGTACACAGCTTAAAACCTGCTTACAAAATACAAACATATACCTCAATTAATCACCTAAAACCAGTTATTCACAAGGTTGAAGCCCTTAAGAGATGCTGCATGTCAAATGAACAATAAAGCTCTTTACTCGTTGGTTCATTTGTTTATGATTGTTGGGAAGCTTCTTTGCTTCAGTACTTACAATAAAATACATTTTAAAAATTTATTGGTAAATAAATAAATATAATAATATATTTAATATATATTTAATAAAGCTTTCATAAAATCAATATGAAAAATGTAGTGATGTCTTACAGCCTTTGAAATTCTTACAGACAAGCTCTGGATCACAGTGTGTTTTCAATTGAAAAAGCTGACATACAATGACTGATAAAGGCTATCTAACACGTAAATACTGTTTTATTAAAGTTAATACAGAAAGTGAACCTTTTAACGTTACAGCACTGACAGACAGCAGTGTATACTTTTCCAAACTGTTTCTAAAGATGCTGCTAGCTGGTTTACTCTCCGATCGGAGGCTGTTATTTTATACACAGAGAATGGTGAATTGACAATGAGTAATAACAGCTAACATTTAAATGCTGCTGTTTTTAACCATACCATTTGTTATATCCTTAAGATAGTGAGTATCTGCGAATTTTTCAGGGAGGTTTTCCGAGGCAAAATCACACTGGAAGTAAAGATACACCTCTTCAAATCATAACAGCCAATGTCTGACGTCACTGTGAAAAGGGTCTAGTCTCTTTAATTGCAAGAAATCATAATTCACACAACGGTTCACGTTTCTCCACCTCCTTTGGTCAACGAGGTACTAACTGTGCTACTGACTGTGGTACTAACTTCCAAGGTGCCGAACGAGAACTCAGGGAGGCATTTGCAGCCATGGAACCACAACTGAAAGATCAACTGATAGAATACCAGATTGACTTTAAATGCAACCCACTGAGTTCTCCCCACTTCGGTGGAGCACGGGAAATACGTTCAATTAAATCTGGCCTCCAAGTAGCAGTTGGCAATCAATCAGTTTCAGAAGATGTTGTCTACACGGTTCTGGTGGAAGTAGAGGGAATCTTAAATCCAAAGCCACTAGGGTAGATGTCAGCTGTTGTAGCCGATTTGGGCCCCATCACTCCAAATATCCTCCTGATAGGGCGGCAGGATGCCACTCTGCCTCCAGGGACCTATGCTACTGGTATCAGGCGACATAGATGGCAACACTGTCAGGCACTAGTGGATGAGTTTTGGCTCCAATTCACAAAGAACAACTTGCCGAACCTCCAGACCCATCAGAAGTGGCAAACGTCATCGAAGAACATCACTGTGCACTCTTGTGCTAATCTTTGACCCATCACTTCCGAGAGCTCAATGGCCCATCGGGAGAATTGTTGACACTGTTACTAGTCCACATGGAAAGCGTCAGAACAGCAGAAGTCAAGGTCAAAGACAAAGTCTACATGGCCTGCTGGTTGGGCCATCGACCAGGGAATGAGCTCCACTCGGTTTGTTCAACTCAAAACCAGCAGTGTTATTAATTCTTCAAGTAGTTTGAGGTCTCATCCATCTATCCATCCATTTTCTTCCGCTTACCCAGGGTGGGTCGCGGGGGCAGCAGCTTCAGAAGGGAGGCCCAGACTTCCCTCTCCCCAGCCACTTCTTCCAGCTCCTCCGGGGAACCCCAAGGCGTTCCCAGGCCAGCCGAGAGACATAGTCCCTCCAGTGTGTCCTGGGTCTTCCTCGAGGCCTCCTCCCGGTGGGACGTGCCCGGAACTCCTCACCAGGGAGGCGTCCAGGAGGCATCCTGACCAGATGCCCGAGCCTCAACTGGCTCCTTTGGACGTGGAGGAGCAGCAGCTCTACTGTGAGTCCCTCCTGATGACCGAGCTCTCTCTCTCTAACGGAGAGCCCGGCCACCCTGCGGAGGAAACCCATTTCGGCCGCTTGTATCCGTGATCTCGTTCTTTCAGTCATGACCCAAATCTCATGACCATAGATGAGGGTGGGAACATACAAAGTTTACATTGATATTACATTGAAGGGACATTTTCTTTTCAATTAGATATATAAAGGTTTAATAAAAGGGATTTTCCATTTCTTGCTAACATTTGCTCCAGACCTGGCGTTAAGATTTGGACCTAAAACATGAAGTTTGAAACAACTTTCTGTCTCGTGTCATTTACTAACGACACCACACAATGTGTGTTGGATTTGTGACTCGATCAAAATCAATATTCAAGCACCAACTCGATACAAAAACTATTTTTGACAATCTGTGTTGGATTTGTGAGTCGATCAAGATCAATATTCAAGCAACAACTCGATACAAAAACTATTTTTGAGTTGGTTAACAAGTAAATGTCACTTGCAATAAAGTTATTTTCTAATGAAATGCATTTTCTATTAGGACAATTTGTTACAATGTAGGTTGGCCATTTGCTCACATTCGGTAAAATTCAATAAATGCATTAAAATATGGATTTATGTTTAAAAATTAATATGAGAGAGAAAATATGAAATGAATTTCTGCTCTTATCGGCTGCTTGTTGATGAGGTCGGTGCATATTTTATTGGACAGATTCTTAAAATATTAATAATATTCTGTTTCTAAAAACTAAAAATATCCTTTTTCTGCAGTGAAACATCCAATTCTGATAATTAGTGTGTGATCACCATCTCTGAAAAATATGATGCATTATTTTATCAACTGTATGCATGCAATGTGGGTGTTTAATTCAACTCATTGTCAACATTTGTAATATTTGAAGATTTTATAGGATCCAGCTACTAACATAATAGTGAAAATGCTTCTCATATATATGAGTGACAGGAAATTGGCAGTAAAATGAAAATGGATCACACCTTTTGCTTTAATTAGATCTGTAGTCTTGGCATTTTCTGACATTTTTCTGCTGTTATTACGTATCCTATGTTGTCTTCCAGGTGTGAGCAGGAAGTCTGCTCTCCAAAGATAACAGATTAGTAATCATAAAATGTTTAATTGTACATATTTTTTAATCAAACGTGTGGACTGCCAGAGAAATTCATACCCCAAAAAAATCATTAATATACAGCATATATTGAAGGATGGCTTTGATATTCAGGTTGGATTAATTTTTTTATAACCTTTATTGTGGTTAAAGTGAATTTTTGGGTTTTATGAAGAGGAAATCTGTGAATTCGGAGCTTAAATATGGAAGTCATTTTGTTTTGTGAGCCATAGTTGTCAAAATTATGTTGGATGTGACAGTATTAGAGTGACAAATCCCGCCTAATTAAACCATAATGATTTTTCTGTCATTTTACAGTATTTTGAGATGAAATGATCCCGAATTTAGCAGCTGACTGTTTCACTAAACCTGGCAAAGGAGATTTGTGGTTCTCACTGCGCCCTTAAAGTCTGTGAAACAGAATTAATTGCCAACGGGATGTCACTTGCCTAAAGATATTCTGCTTGCGTGCTGGGATTTGAGGAAAACTGGCAGTAATAGCAAGCACAGTATTAATCTAAACATTTATTTTAACAATTATTTATGAAACTGAACACTTCACAAATCACGCCGTCACTGGAAGACTGCTAAATTTAATATTCAAAGGTTGTTTCTGATTACTAAGTTTGTGTTTAAAGCTATAAAGTTTAAGTTGTTGGAGAATAATTAAATAGAAGTAATCAGGAGAACACAGCGTTTTAAGAAAACAAACACTATGTTGGTTGATTTTAAGAAGCATGCAAGCAGGTTTGCTTAATGCAGTCTGCAGCAAAAGATGAAACGCCACAAAGTCCCATGCTTTACACCTCTAGCGTAAACACAGTAAGGTGCACATACTGTATAAAGACTTTGACAAGGTGTCTTCATATTTGACTACCACCACAAACTTTTCTAATTCTGTTGGGATTTTAAGACCAAAGCAAGTTAGTGCACAACTGTGACATGTAAGGGAATTAGAAAGTGTGATCTTTAGTCAGTCCCCCGACCCAATACTTCTTAGAATCACATTTAGTTCAAATTACAGATTTATGTCTTTTACTCGCCACTTTTACTTTGTTAATTAAGTCAAACTGGGGCAGAATGTATTAAAAGTGTCCATAAACATTGTTAATACTTAAAGTATTAACACAAATGATAAGTTGGATTTAGGGTTAGTTTTCACACCTGATAGTTTGCTATATGGTTTCATTTCCAGCTTCAGTGAAACATTCTCTTTGGTTTTGCAGGAGGCTCTACTAATGCTATTCAAAGACATATGGTTGTATAATCTATTTGTGGCCATTTTCAGGTGGATTTAAAGTGACAGAGGCCCTAAAAAAGCTTGAATTCAGATGAAAATGTAATGAACATGATATGTATATCCTATTGAGCTATCCTAACCAGTTCAATAAGTTTTATATACAGCCATCTACTTTTTATTTTCATTCAAAATCCTGATTAAATACCATTTTGTTTTTGGTTATAAGTGGAAAAACTGAGAAGAACCTTCGCGGGAGAATACTTCTGCAAGAAACTTTGTGTATGAAGTTGTTATGATACAGCAGAGGAATATGAGGGTTATGAGATGCTGCAGCAGCAGATGGTGTTGCCCCCTCCAGAGCTCTGATCTCCACATCTCCCAGGCAGTTTGGAATTGCATGAAGAGGCCGAGGCCTAAATCCAAGGAAGAAGCAGAGCAACCTCTGATTGGAACAACCTACCTGCCGAGTCCTTTGAAAAGCGCATCTGCGAGTGTTGGTGCGATTTTAAAGAATTTTTTTGATGCTAATAAAAAATGCTGACTGATTTATGTTCCTTTTTTCATTTCTGAATGTTCCCTTATCTAACTTTTAGCGGTTAAAAAAAAACCTTTGCTGCCCTGCTCTGTATGCCATTAAATGAAAATGGGTAATTGAATTTGTTGCCTGATTAGAGCTTTTGGAGTAGTTCTTATGAAAGCTTGGGGTTATTATTTTATTCAGGGTAATTACCGGTGGCGTTCGGGTCAGAGGGATTGTCGAGTACTTTCTGTGACCTGCCCGAACACCTTTCCACAGTTTTTACACCGGTTTTAAACAACCAAAGGTACATCTGTAACTGTACATCCAGCTTTAACAACAGTTAACGGTTGTAAAAATGAAACAGCAAAATACAAGTTAATTACAAGAGTTAGTTAAAAAAAAAACATGGCAAACTTACACATGAAACCCTTTATATAATTACATTTGTCTATATGTTACAGTTTAAATACAGAGCTGATCCACAGTTAGAGAGGGCAACAGGAAACCGTAGCAACCGGATTCTTCAAATCAGACAAAATTGGTGTCAAACATTTGTGTTACGTTTGTGCAGCAAAAATGTTCGTTTGTGCCGCTATCATTTTTAAGATGTAAAGAAATGTTTCTAGAGGTCATCCAAGGTCAACAAACCCCCCACCTTCAACTCAGCTACGTTTGTGCTGGTTTGTGCAGCAACAAATTTTGTTCGTGCCGCTATCATTTTAAAGATATAAAGAAAGTTGGATTTCATAAAAGTTTGGAGGGGCTGGTTGACCTTTTGGCCTTTACACTTTCATTAATATCTTCAAAGCCAAAGCAGCACAAACGAAAATTTTTGCTGCACAAACGTTTGACACCCATTTTGTCTGGTTTGAAGAAGGTGGAGGGTTGGTTGACCTTGGATGACCTCTAGAAACATTTCTTCATATCTTTAAAATGATAGCGGCACAAACGAAAAGTTTTGCTGCACAAACCAGCTGCTGTCAAGCTGTCATGCTTCAAGCACAAACGTTTGACACCAATTTTTTTCTGATTTGAAGAAGGTGGGGGGGCCAAGTTCACTCAGGTCTCTACTGCGCGTGCTGCTGCCTTCTGCAGGCATGAATACATTATTCTAACTATTTAAACTATTTACAATCAGGCTAATAAAATAATTTACAGCTGGCAGCAGGGCAGGTTGCCTCTCTTCGCCCCGCGCAACTCCAGCATGTAGTTTTGCTGCGTCAGCAGCAGTCAGAGGTTTTATTTTCAGCACATCGTCTCTGTACTATCGTTCAAAACGCTGTATTTTTAATTTCTGCCTCAATGGAAGCAGTTAAATGTTCAACTCAGAAGAAATATTTTTTTTCTTAAATAAAAACGTACATTCCAAGAATGTACGTTTTATGTTTGTGTCATTTAGAGGGACTTGACAATTCTTGTCGTGAACAAATTGGTTTAATATATGCTAGTAAGTAATATTGGATGTTTGGACCATTTTCTAAAGTCATTTATCAATTCACCTGCATTTAATGCTCATTAAGAAGCAACTCATTCACTAATGTCAATTTGGTAGCAAAACTTATTTTATCACACTGTAATAAACAGTCGCAGTGTGTCGACAACATGCTAGCTAATGTTAAAACAGCAAGATAAATGCAGGTAACCATGGCAACCAGTGAGTGTTTAAAGGCTGGCCGGGTCTTGCTGCAGTCAAGTTGTGTTTACAAACAAATATTCCCTCTATACCAGGGGTCCCCAAAGTGGGTCCTGTAGGCCCGGCGTCCTGCATGTTTCAGTTCTCTCCCTGGTGGTATAACAACCTTTTCACCACGTCAATGTTCTCCTTAGGCCTCTAACGAGCCATCATTTGATCCAGGTGCGCTAAACCAGGGAGAGAACTAAAACATGCAGGATCCGGGCCTACAGGACCCACTTTGGGGACCACTGCTCTATACCAATAAGTGTCCGGAGAAATAAACTTTTTGACTAAGCCAAACAAATTTTAAGAATGAACAAACAAACTTTGACAAACTTCATATCTATAATGTTAAAATAAAACCCAGTTTCACACGGCCTAATATTTTAATTTCTCAAACTAATCTGAGGCAGGCAAACAGATGTAAAAGACAAGAGCTGTCATTTGCTTGGCTTGCTTACATTACATAAAACACGGAGCCGAGCAATTCCTAACCTAATCAACAAAGCAAATTTATCTTAGTCCGATCTAAGTCCATTATCTGCATGAAGCTAACAGCAGCTGCTCTGTTGTAATGGAAATCTTAATTACACACATTAATTATGCTGGGATGAATGCAAGAGAAATGATATATAAGCTATTATCGTCAAAATCAGCTGAACCATGCAGACATAATGGACCCAAGCACTTCATGTAGATGATGTGGAGCAGCCAAAGACGGATGCGTTTTACACAGACCCCCACAGAGTAGCCGAAAGCCAAATAAAGACTCCAGCCAGGGTGGCTTTTCTATCAGTCTTCATCTTCGGCCATGATGGGATTTTTATCTTGTGGCCTGAGGGAGGGATCTGTTTGAGTTGAATCTGGACAGGCCTTGAGATAGGCCGCTATTACTAGCACACGGCAGCACAACAACCATCAATCTCCACAAGTTTCAGCGTTAACACGCAGGACAGCAGAGCGGCCGCCAGTCTTTGCTGCTTAGGATGCAGGTAAAGAGGAGCAAGGGGTTTTTCTCAGCTCCTTTTCGCCCTCCAATGCTGGGACCCAACTAATCAACCTCCAAGGTGGACGCACTGCCAGTGACAGCTGATATAAAACCAGTTATTACACCCAACATTGTTTCCCCCCTGATTGCAATCACATGTCCTGGTTTTGTCTCCAACAAGCTCAAGAAAGAAAAGGGGAAAAAAGACTTTAAGCGTCTTGTGTTACACCTTAACCATCTGTCAGATGCACCCATCTCGTCTGATTTCCCACTTTGACTCCAGTGCCATTCCAATTCATTTTCTGCAACAGCAGAAGATTACTGGATCTCCACAATGTAACCCTGGTAAAAGAGGTCAGCGGCAGTGTTGGACCTGCAGGGAGGAATCTCACACTTTTTTTATTTTGTTTTGTCTCCCAAAGCTCTGGCAGATCCAGACCTCCACAACAAAACAAAATGTACAATAAATCTTTCTAAAGTGTGCAAAAATCATGTAATATTATCAAAAGATGTGGAAAAAAACCAAGAATTTTCCTGGCTCTTAAACTGCTTGAATGGAAACTCTTCTGTATCTTCCTGGGAACCAAATTAACATTTTGCCACACAATGAGAGAGGAAACCTAGTGCCAGGATTTTAATCAGTGTTGCTACGATGCCTTCGATGGAAATTTAAATTACTACATTCATCCTGGAAATTTTACAATGAAGGAAAAAAAAATTCAGAAAAAAAAATTGAGGTTGCGTGGGATTGAAGAGACGAAAGAATTTCCTTTAACATATCTTAATTAAAGAAACAAGTGAAAGAGTCAGTTACATTTTATGATTAATCAATAAATGTACAAAGATAATTGCAAGAAGAGTTTTTTTCTCCTGCCTGGCATGCTTCCCAAATCGCCAGTTGGCGTGTTTATAGCGTCTAATGATTACCACAGAGTCTCTGTGAACCGAAGATGAGACTCTTTGCTGCGGTTCTCCAACAGTGAGCTTTAAGGAGTGAGACGGCAACATAAACACTGGCTTTGGGTGTTACATCCTGATCAAAGTTTTCCCGACCACTTCCATTTTTCTGTATTCATGCTTTATTTGTTTGGTGTCTGTTGTTATCAGGCTTTTCTCCTGTGGATCCTCTAATGTCTACTTCTAAGACTTTGTTTAAAATTTTTCTTTTAACTCAGGTTTTGTTAAAACTTAGGTTACCTTGAAGTATTTCTTACGTGATGCTAAAGCTACAGGTTAAAGATTTTCTGAAAAATATGCTGTCCATCTTTCATCTCTATGCTAATTTCTGCCCAAAAACCTCTGAAACTTTCAGAGAAATCTAAGAAATTTTCTTGGAAAAAAAGCTGAAATGGGAAAGTTTAGAATTTGCTCGATAAAAACTCAGAAATTTTGAGATTGACCTCAGAAATGTTCAAGGAAAAAACAATGAAATGTCTGAGCGTATCAAAGATTTACTAGGAAAAAAATCTGCTATTTTCTAAAAAAACATGGATATTTCTGAGCTTAAAAGACTGAAAATTCGCTATAAAAACTTTTGATTTGAAAATTTCTGAGTTTTTTGGTAAAAATTTTATTTTTTTCCTATCCGCAATGGCCCTAATGTGCCATCATACTCATCATTTTCTCCTACTACTCGACAATTATGAACTTTTGGTTGTTACTGCTCAGTGTAACGTTTGTTCTCATTTTACTTTTCATGGAAGTTAAATCCAATGTCGTTTTTTATGTTTAGTTGTGCCAGTTTTCCAGAAAGTTAACAACTGAAATGATGGCAAATAATGCAAAGTGGAGAGTAGTAGGAGAACAAAGTAGCAGAATAAGAAAAAGAAGTCAGTTTATCTCACAGAAGAAGACTGCAGCATCTTTTGGACTGCATTTTCCTTAGCTTGTGTGTTTAGTTTTGTTTTTCTACAAGACAAAGAAAGGAATGGCCATATAGTTTTTGTTTTAACATTGAAAGTACTCTTGGGTTTCTGTGTCATGACAAATCAGCACTCAGGCCAAGTCAGAATCTGTTGAAGTTTCTTCCTGTTAAAAGAAAACTTTCTTTTCCATGTATGTCTAGCACAAGGAATCACTGCAAAGTTAATGCAATAAACTATCCACTGTTTTTCTCTTGTTTGCTCTTAAAATTACTATAAATTGTGATTTTGCTAAAAACAATTACTTATTAATATGGATTTTTCTAAATGTGTGCAGCTAAAAAAAGCAAGCAGATGCAGCTCTTTATGATCTAATTTCTACTATTTCATATCATCTAATAAACAAGAGGCATTCAGTTTATTCAAATAATCCACTGAGCTGTTTTAATTTCTCATTTTAGCCTCCTGAACTTTTCAAGCTTTTGTTTTATTTGCTCTTTATTTAGTGTTTGAAATCCATAATCTTTGTAAATAGCCGACAGATTGGAGTATTTAAATAGCGATTATAAAATCTGTCTGGAGTTTTTTCTTTTTGGTCAGATTTTACGCCGCAGCATTGATATGTTAATGTGATGAATGACAAAGAATGACTGAGCCTGGAGGCTGAAGCACAGTTGGGACTGAAAGGTCTGATTACAGTTAAATCTACTGAATATAAATTAGTATTGAAATGATGAGAATATGATATCATAACATGAATATTACATTATTTAAATTATGAAACTGTCTTCCCTTCAGTGAGAATTCATAAGACTAAATAAGTCTTTTAGAGTAATTCTTTATTGGAAAGAAAACAGAAATTCCCTCAGTACGATCAGAAAGAGAATTTGTTTTTTCTCTTCCTGAAAACCAGAACTTAATAGTTTTTCCGCTGAGAAGCAAAAGAGAACAGCATAACCTTCGTTATTCCTGTACAGGAAGACTTAGCGCTCCAAATATAACCCATCACAGATGACTTTTGTACATTCTGTATCTTGCCTTCCTTAATTGCTGTGGTTTGTTCACAGCGTGAGGGGCCAGGAAAGCAGAGCGCACCGACGCTTTTTTAGATGCAGCCACCGCAGGCGAGGTCTGCAGCTCATTATGCAGTGGAAAAGCAAATCATTTCTAATGATTTTCAAAACAAAGCTGACACTGAACCTGATGCCATTATTTTTAGGTCCGCACTCTCATTTCAGATTTCGCCTGGATCGAGTTCTGATGAATGTGCGCCTCTAATTAGAAATAATCAGGCACTTCTCGTTAGACGCGACACACACAACTCTGTAAGTCCTCGCCACCTTTTCGCCGCTTTACATCGCTTAATTTATTGTGACTTCTTTGTTTCTGAATATAATTAATGTTCTGCATCTTATCGAGTTTGTTATGAAATTAATCGCCCCCCCACAACTTCTGTATTCAGACACAAACCAAAGCAATTTATTTAGATATCTCAGCTTAGTGGATGAATACATAAAACTGTCATTTACAGGATAAAATAAACATGAGCCAAGACAATAATGGGGAAAAATTAGCTCCACAACTGACACTGAAATGGGCTGAACGTTTACATCAACTCATTGCAGCCGTCTGCTTGAGAAAAGCATTGATTTGTGTGAACAACAAACCTTTATTAATTTTGTTTATTGTCTTCAAATTATAAAACAATCTTTCAACAACAAAACTGCTCTGCAAGTTGCTTTAAAGGCTTAAACATAACTTTTATTACGCATTATTAAAATCTCCCTTATTTTTTCCCCAACACAAATACTTTTCTGTTTGCTTGATAAGGACATCAGAGCAAAGGAAACTAATTATTATCCTGATTTTTCACAAAATAGTCAAAATATAGGACACACAACAACATTTAAGATTAAAGTAGGTTAAGAATTTCAAGTTTAAAGTAATATTTTATCCTTACATACATGTTTATTGTAACTAACTGGAAATAATGTAAATGTTAGTGTGGCCAAACCTGACTCAGTTCTAAAGTTAAATTGACTTTGTAGCTTATTACCGGAGACTAATAGCAAAAATACATCTAGAAACATTCAAAAAGCTGCTTAGCAATTACAGTGTAAGAAATGTTTGATTGCTGTAATACCATCAACATTTTCTACATTGATTGCCAAGACAAGCAATTTTAGACAAGCTACTTGAAAGAAAAATAATTGATTTTTCAAAATGTATTCTTGATTTTACATTGTTTTATTTTAGCAACCCATTCGGTTCTTGTCAGAAATAAACTTCTTGGCCGAGTGAAAATAATTTTACAGCTAAATCTTTTACGGTATGAAGACGGACCCAACATGATAACCACAATCGAGTAAAAGGAAAAATATTTTTTATTGGCAATAAATATGTAAATATGTAAGCAGGAATGCTGCTGCTTCTCAGAGGCGACTTTTAGGTCTAACTCTGCAAAAAAGACAAGATAATGAGTGACAAGTGGGGGTATTCATACTATTTATTGTTTTACTTTTACTGAAATTTGTACTCATGTGCTTGCTCATGGTCATAAAAAACAAACTTTCATAACGCTTTCTAATTTTTCACATGACTGTGGGTAGGACTGTCGTATTGTTGGAGTCACTTTAAGCATTTTGCATCCTGAGGTGAGTGGATCTATCATTTTCAGCAACAAGATAGCATCCCATAACATTAAATATGAATATTATTGGATAATTGCAACAACATTTGAGAATTTCTGAGCCATATTGATTATGTCATAATATTTTTTGGAAATGTCCAAAACATGTGGTGCAGTCTTGCTGTATTATATTCACAGAAAGCCGATGCTGGATCAGTAGCTTCCAAATTAAGATGCACCTCCATATATCATTGGAAAAAGTTACTTATTTAGAGACTGTGACTTTGCATACAGACCAATTTTTCCATAGGAGACCCTATGCAATATCTCAAAAAACAATTTATTTTGATGGATTTATGGATAAATAATTGTAAAGTGAGTGTTCTCCAAGCATTTTAAGATTATTTTAACATGCAGACATGTAGTCAGAAACAGTAAAAACTATTTGGGCTTCCTTACATAAGAAATAAATAAAAAACATCTGAAACAACTGAGCTAACATCCAGCACATATTAAAAAACAAAGATGTCCAATTTCAGCTTACAGCTAAAAGGCATCCAAACATCTCCAAATAGATTGATTTTTTTTGAAGAAACAGCACAAACACAGAATATATCACGCCTACAGTCATGTTTAAAAGAAATGAATCAAATCCCTCCTGCAGAGCTGAAATATTTAAGCGTTCTTTAAATAAAAATATGAATAACGCTTAAACAGTTGCCAGTTAATTTTGATTAAGCAGAAGAATCAGTAAACACATTTTCAGAGAACAACATCTCAAGGAAAGTAAAAATCACGGAAAGATGCTGGCACTTTTAATTGGGGTATTTTCTCAAGTAAAGGCTAAGGGAAGGTTAAACAAAGTAATCTAACAAATTTATGATTGCTCCAGCAAATCCAACACATCCATTTCACAATGTCGAGTTAAACTGTCACCGAGTGATGGACTAATTCCCTCCTCTGATTCTTTTCCTGCCGTTGGCTGTTGCTATTTTGGAAACATGTCCCATCTGGCCGCTCCTCACAACAATATTGCCCAATGAACTTTCATTTCCTCTGTTGTTAAATAGAAATGAATCTGCTCTCCATCACAGGTGGGAGGCACACTTAATTGACTCGTGTTAACATCTTTCCCTGGCTTGTACACCTGCTCTCTTTCTATAAGCACATTTTATCAATGCAATTTATTCCAATCCTGTGATTTGACAGCTAGCCCAATGATGGACAGCCGAATAACGGCGACAAAACTAATCTGAGTTCAGTGCTGCCAAAGCAGGATCGGATTGTTTGGGTATGCGAAGCTGTGGTGAGCTTCATGCAACCGGCGAAATAAAACCCGCTGCTTGTGCTTGTGTAACAGGGTTTGTCAAAATTGGTTTTTTCTTCAAATTCATTTTGTCTAGTCAAAAGGTTTACTTTCGCCCTGACTTTTATTGGTATAACAGTTGTGCTGCTTTTGGCAGTCGCCGTTACCGTTGCAACCGGTAACTGACAGCTCCTCTGTGTTTGCTTTACAAGTATTTTACACTAATTTAATTACAATACAGGGTTTCATGTGTGATTTTGTGCATTTTAACTGTAGGAAGGTGCAGCTCTGCCAAAGCAGGATCAGATCATTTGGGTATGGGAAGCTGAGGTGAGCTTCATGCAACCGGTGAAATAAAACCCAATAGATCTGATGTGAACAAAGAAGACATACTCTTTTGTCACTGTATGAGATTCACAACCTTTTCCAGCTTTTTCCATTTGAGATTACAAGAGAGCATTTTTATAACTATTGTTTTTCTTCACAAACACTGTGATTACTTTTAAAGTTTAAACATTTGGTGAAAAGTCCAAAAAATAAGTAAAGAAGTTAGCAAATATACACAATGATACAATATCCAGATGCGTGAAGATGCCACGTTTTTTGTTTAAACAATTAGGAAAGTATAAATAATCTGGAAATGTCCAGCCATGATAATATTCAGGAAGGTGAAGATGATCTGTTCCAGAGATGAAACGTATAAAAATAACATCTCAAGACATTATTAGTAAGGAACCTTTCATTTGGACACAAATAGGGATTTCCAAGTGATCAAAGAAAGTAAGTATAGCTCCAAATTTGTTACAAAGCAGCTTAAGGCGACAATGAAAAGAGAATGGAGCTACAACTTAAAGTTGAGATAATTAGTTAGATCTAATCGAAATAAGCTTAATTTATTTACATTTGACTAACAAGACAACTCTATAAAGCTAATATATATGGCTGGATAAACTTACTTTGAACAAATTAATGCTTTTTTTTGTTGAATCACCTGTTTAGTTTTTTCAGTGTTGCCTTGCAGCATGAAGGTTCTGGGTTCAATTCCCGGCCTTTCTTCATGGAGTCTTCATGTTCTCCCTGTGCAAGGTGGGTTTTCTTTGGGTACTCTGGTTTCCCCCCACAAAAACATGACTGTCAGGATAATTGGCCTCTCCAAATTACCCCTAGGTGTGAGTCTGTGTACATGGTTGTTTGTCCTGTGTGTCTCTGTGTTGCCCTGCGACAGACTGGCGACCTGTCCAGGGTGAACCCCACCTCTCACCAGGAACATCAGCTGGAGAGGAACCACCAACCCTCCCGCCCCCACTAAGGGACAAGGGTGTTAAGAAAATGGATGGATGGATAAAACGAAGTGTTTGGAGCGGATGTCACAAAGTCATAAAATCTATTATAGAAAAGTTGTGGCCAGAGCTGACTGTCATTTCTTGTGCTAGGATATTCAAATCATGTGGTTTCCAAGGCAATACCAAAGAAATTTATGTAAACTTTTACATTTTACATTGGTAAAAAAAATACATATATATATAATTTTGCCGTTTAGCGAGTAGCAATAATGTTTGTAATGCTAAATGAATAAAAACAGGAAAAGTCTAATGAGATTTAAAGTCTGACAGAGAAAATAATATCTGGTTTCAACTCGATTTATCTGGTTCTGCAGTGATGCAAAGGATTTAGGTTTTATGAAGTATTAAGTTGAAGGGTAAATAAGATCTCTGAAGCTCTCGACTGTCAAGTTAAAGAAATAAAAAAGATGAATGAGTGGGAGCCTAATTTGTCTTCCAGAGCTCTGAGAGGCGAAAGCTGTATAAATAAGAGGAAGAAGAAGAAGAGGAAAGCTGAAGCATTACTTTTTGATTGGCTATCTGTGGGCTGCATCTCCGGTCTTTAAAACGAACATCAGTTTCATCTCATCTACTGCTTGACAGAATTTAAATTGGATCCCAAAGAGAGTTACAAGATAGAAATGAAATCATACTTTTTTTTGCCTCTGTTATCCATCAACATTGTTGATTTGAGGATGTGTTTTATTTAAAATTACATGAACGTACTTGGCAAACTTTTCAGCTCAAAAGTCAGAACTTTTATTGACAATTTACAGAGGGAAAAATATGCCAAACAATATCTCAGCCAAGGTTGAAGACCTCACTGTTTTGGTGCTGGCTTGGTAAATATTTACTGTTAGTGTGAGACAATGTCAGCAGCCTAACAACTCATATGAATAGGCGCCACTTCACTGAGACGACTCGTAACTTCAGCATATGCAATTATGCTTTCTATTATGAAACTATCCCTTTATTTTCTACACAATTAACCCTGGGCTAACACTAATTTATGCCATCATTGCCCACCGGATCCTTCCTCCACATGACGAGTAAACAGAGAACCACCTGAAGCGTAAAACTGGGAGATTAAAGAGAAAGGAAATGTGCATATGCGCACTTTTTCTAATCCCACGAGCGTTTTGTGTATTACATTGACGAACACATGAGAATATTCATAAGTTTATTAGCCAGCCCATCTGTGATCTGTAAGTAAATATGGACACACTGGTGAGATGGACAAACTCTGCTGCTGGTCTTAGTTTTTTCATTCATTTTACTGGTAATTAAAACCCATCCATCCTGGTCCTAGAAAGAGTAGCGCTGAGGTGAACTACAAAGAAGAAACGATACTGAGGCAATAATTAGACTGAACAAACACGGATATATCCGCCATACTTCTTTGAGCTGAGATAAATTCCTTCAGGATGTTTGTTGGAATTATTGCACCTTGTACGAAATTGCTAATTTTCCCAAGCTTTATTTTTGCCATAATGTGGTTTAACCTCTATTGTGACACTAAAGATATATTTTAAATATTATAGATTGCCTGGGATTATTCCTGGCATTAACTAAGTAGTAAGGAAAGTAAAATATGTAATGGTAGTACGCATGGCAACAAGCTTAATTTGATGTACCGGCACGGATTAAATAACCGCGTTAATCTAACAATCTGAAAGCAACAATATTGCTCACCTGGAAGGAAACTTTAGCAGACTTGATTTTTATTAAATCAGAATGTGTGGAAAAAAATATTCAGCTCAAAGATTATTGCATTTCATTAAAACGTTTGATGATGCAAAACAAAACAAAAGTTTTAAGAAGAGATGGTTACATTTTAAAAAATTTTATGTGATGGATTAAAATTAGTCCGAAAGGCAGAGTTTCGCCTAGTGTTTTATAAGCCTGGCGGGCCACCAGGCTTTACTTGTACCCCCACCAGGCTAGGCATTGCTTTTTTCTTTTTAAGTCTTTTTAAAATGTTTGCATTTTTAAGACTTTGTAGCTGGTGTCAGGTATTAATATTCCAATCTTTTAATAACACATAATTGTCAGGTGATATTTTCAAATTTCCTGACAACTTTAAAAGTTTTCAACTCAAAAAGACGACAGGCCGCTTGTCGCAGGCCCTGTAGCCCAATCACTGGGCTTAGGAAGTATTCTGGGGGAACCTGTGAAAGGTATATTGTTCATTCAGGTTATGCTTTGACTTTCTGAAATGGAACTAAGCAATTAAGGTAACTACTTCTGAAAATAAGATGGATTACTTTCAGATTAGCATTAGTAGTTGGATGCTGTTTTTGGTGTCTCAGAATAACACCTGGAAATATATCAAATCTTCAATGGTAGCCAAACATTTTTACATTTTTTATGTTTTTCTGTTTTCAAGTGAAGCTCTCAACATTTTTAGGAACCAAGAAGAAAGAGGGCATTAATGATTCCCCGCTGAGCTAATGCATGCTGCCTCGTGTCAAGTTGTGTTAAATCACAGGGGCAATCATTAAGACGGTTAAAGTAGTACACTGCGCGCTCTGTGATTATGTTCAAAAAAACAAACCGTGTGGTGGGCGGGCGGATTAATACGGTCCAGCGGTGTTTTTTAGATCAGAAAGGAAGAGGGAGAGAAAGCAAGCTGCACCTCCAGCCTTTGATCATGGCTGATGCTGAGTGCGGTGATTTACTGCAACACAAACCCTTTGAAGGTTCTGCTTCTGATGCCGCGGCCGGATCCATCCTTTCAGATTCACCTTCTGGTTTTTTTTTTTTTTTTATCATTTTTCATCTTTACAGACGTACATGAGATAATCATGATGATTAGATTTGGGTCAATACTTTTATGTCTACTCAGTTATTCAGCCAACATGCAGTAATGAAAGTATCTATTAATGTGTATTTACAGTTATTTATGGTGACATTTAGGGATGTAGCGATACACTAATCTCATGATACGCAATATTCTGCTCACGGTACGATACAATCGCAATATTCAGCAAACAATACAATGCAATACATTTTGAGATTTTCTGAAAGATTTTAGAGGACAGAGTGATTTTGGTGATATTTTGTGACTGTTCCATAGACTTGGATTAATTGAACTGGTGTAATAAATATTGTTTTTGCTATACATTTGCTTTGTTTGCATGCTAATGGTGTGGCTTTGTGTACTTGGTTATATAGAAAAATTACCTTTGTTGACTTATTTACTTACATTAGATAATGTAATTTATCCATTTAATGTCATTATGTAATTAATTGTAACTGGTTGCTTCATTACATGTTTTTTTAATGTACATGTGCAACTGGGTAAAAAATGTCATCTGTGACAAATGTCATTTAATTCATGTGGATTTGACATAAAATTCAAAGTATGATTTAATGTATTGGTACTCGCGAATGAAAAATCAATACTTTGAGGAAAAAAGTATTGCTAAATATCATAGAATCATTAAAATTACACATCCAGGTATAAAGATTTATGAGTTGGTGTTCAGAGGCCAGGAATTAACAGGTAGTTTTAAATAACATGTTCAATATTGACCCTTTGGATGTGACGTCCCACCCGCTCCGCCATGATGGACCTCAAAACAACATATTTGCTCCAATAAAACCCATTAAAAACCAGACAACTGTAGCCTAATATTGCCTTTATTTAGTTGATTCCACTTTAAACATGATCATAGGACGCTAAACAGACAAGGTCAGAAACCAAACTTGTCATTTTATTTAGCAACAGACAAGAAATTTGCAGCAAGATAGTGAAACTTTAGTATTTTTACCCCCGTCAGTACTTTTTGGCAGCTTTTGAAATAAACTAATCCTGAAAATATTCTCTTGCATTGTCTCTTGACAATAAATAAAATGTAAGTATTCAGATTTAATCAAAATCTCTGACTTACCCAGCAGGTAAACACTCCCAAACCAAGTTTGGTTGATATTTT
Source organism: Poecilia picta (assembly GCA_033032245.1). NCBI lineage: Eukaryota > Metazoa > Chordata > Actinopteri > Cyprinodontiformes > Poeciliidae > Poecilia > Poecilia picta. The sequence continues at coordinate 28,570,541 of CM065365.1, read as the reverse complement.
CATAAATCTCTCTAAATATTCTTATTTTATGACTGTTTTAGTGACTTGTAAGAAAGAACTCGGAGGCAGGACACGAGATGAGACACACACTGCGACACAAAACAAAAAGAGCCCGAAGCTCATAAACAAAAGGCTAAAGAAGATTTAAACGCATGTTGGGTCAGCTTTAAACGACAGAAAGTAAAAGAGCACAAGTGTTAGATTTGAAATATGAACCGTACACGCATTTCTACGACAGTGTATCAGGAAAAAGTACATAAAAAGGAGATTTCTTTTAGTTTGAAGATTCAGCAATTTGTTAGAAAAAACTGAATTTTTTAGATTAATCTGAGAAATTCTCTAGATAAAATGGGAATTTTTGTTTTACTTTGAAGAATCAAAAATTTTCTAGAACTGGAATTTTTAGATTAATATCAGAAAAGATTCAACAATTTGTTAGAAAAAACTCTGAAATTTTGAAATTAATCTAAAAAAGGTTTTTAAGAAAAAACATTTCTAAGTTTAAAAAGTTGAATTTGACTTTTTGAAACTGACTTTTGAAATTCACAAATTTACATGTTTTTTTCCTAAATATGTCTTAAGTTTAATTTTAATATTTTTTCTAGCAAATCTTCGACTTTTCCTATTCAGAAATTTTCTTGTTTTTTCTAGAAAATTCCTGACTTTGACAGAAATTTTCTACTCCTTTCTTTTCCATCACCAATGTCCCTCATGTACTGTGGGACTTTTCACCATATGGACATAACAGTTGTAAAAGCAGGTTGAAAGCATGTTTTCATAATAAGATCCTACATTTGTCAACTCAGAGTAAGAAGGAGAAAAGCTTATCGTGAATGTCTGAAATATTTGAAAACAAGCCGGGTTTTCGCTGTGAAGGACTAAAGACAGTAGGAAGACAGGTGTGAAAATCGGTGTTGACAACCGTGTGTGTGGGGGGGAAGCAGAAAAAAGGATAGCTAGCATCCATCCATCTGTTCATGTTTTCTATACCAACTTTGACCTGGCAGGAGTCACAAGGGGCTGGTTGTTATCGGTGAATGAATGGCGGGATACGTCCATCAAACAAAGACAACGTCAGCCATATTTTTCTTTGATAAAATATCTAAAAGCTGTAAAATAGCCCTGAAAATGTGGATTTTCCTTTACTTTTTTTAAAATTAATTTTATGTTCAAACTGCCTTGCACAAACACCAGCTTTCCTCCCTACAATTTCCTCCCTCCATCCAAGGTCGCTTCTTTCAAAGTTAAATATTCAGACAGAAAACATTTAAGAGTTAAAAACAAACTTTTTTCCAATGCATAGAAGCAGGATTATCCAAGTCTGTGCCTTTTTCAAGCCTTTAAATCGCTTTCTGACATCAAAAACAATAGCTATTAGACTTCAAACGACATTTGAGAGCCAGCAAATGGGAGCTGGAGAGTCAGAGACGTTGTGTTGCACTGGCAAGTAAAGAATTGGTACTTTATCATTTCTAAAATGTTAAAACTATCATAAAAAGTAACATAAAACCACCTAACTTCAAATTGACCCACAATAACACAGCTTAATATATACAGCCTCATTTATTCTTGTGTTCTTTGTTAAGAACAAATCTTCTTGTTGTGTTTTTAGTTATTTACAGATTCTGAAAGCTTACCAATGATACCAAACACATAATCAAAAAATAAGTTGCTCTTTACTATCAAGTGTTGAGAGCATTGATAACATTTTAGGGCTCATTTTTAATTGGATAAAAGCGATAGCTGTTGTTGATATGCGAGCAGAGTCATAAAAAACAAGGGACAGTTCTCACCAACTGAGACTGAAACCAATCGTTAGTGAACAACATCAATACTCTCTCCAGGTATAACTTGGTTTCCTCCGATGCTTTTGTTTTCCTTCCACTCATATCTTCAGCTTTTTGTTTCAGTGGCCCGTTTTTAAGCCACTTATCTATTATTTTTAAAAACGACCCTTTAATAAGCTAGCTGTAGCGTCGCACTTTGAGCTGACGGTCGTTTACATGCATTACCGTGCGGACCACCAGGGGGCGTAAGGGGACCACAGTTTGAGAGCAGAACAACAGTTTTCAATCAATACGGTCAAAATGCGTGTCTGATTCTTAGAATAAATGAAAATTTAGGCTGTAATGCAAGTCTTTGTAAACAGTGAATATTTAAATGGAGAGCAAAATACACCAGTAAACAAATTGTAAAGAGAATCGAATGCCTAAAAGCATAACTCTAGTCTCAAATTAGCCACAAATCCACAGGCAAAGTGAGCTCAGATGTACATAGTATTGATGTAGGAATATTTATGTGGAGGGATGTGCTTTGCTTGAGAATCTTGCTGCAAGCAGCTTCTCGGGGAGCTGGACTGAAGTTGAGGGAGTTTGCTCACTGATAAAAAGCGTCTTTCTTCAAAGATTCTCCTTTGAAACTTGTTTGTCCTGTTTCTTCAATGGTTTGCAACACAACACCTGGCGTCCATTGATCCAAGTATAAGAATGTTATTAGGAGAAAACAAATGGAGGAGCAGGAGTATGAAAGCACGGCTGCTAAAAACAATTAAGCAGTTCAATATTTCCAACCACACAGAAACGGCCTCTGCATGAAAGACTGCAAGGCTTTCACACTTTAAACAAGTTCAATTTTACTGAATTGTAAAAGTATAAATTCCAAATAAAACTTTCAAGGTCGTTTAGAGAGCTACGTCAAGTCCACTTTGAACAAAGATTAGACAATAGCCTTTTCTTATTGGAAGAGAATAATAAACTTTATGATTTATACTTTATACTACACATTTCCTTTAATAAATCCCAGTCCACATAAAATTAAGATCATGTTTAATCACATCGTCTTTGTTCTTCATGAAGACTTTAAATATTACCCCTCTCTATCTGATAAAAAAGCTAATTCTGAATTGTGTCAATAGAATGGTCCATTATCTGCTAAAACTCTGAGGTTTGAGCCTCATGTTGATCGATGTTTTAATTTTTACTTTTAATAATGTTTTTATCTTTTAATCATTTTTATTCTTTTTCAAAATCTCTGTCTCTTTCTGTTTTTATTTTTATTTTAAATTGTATAAAGCACTTTGAAATGCCTCACTGCTGAAATGTGCTATACAAATAAAATTTGATGATTGATTGATTGATTAATCTAAAATTAGCACATTTTAATGAAAATCATGTAACCAACAAAAATATTTTACTTCAAAAAACCATTTTTGCTGCTAAATTATTAAATACATAGATATATGAGCTCAATAAAGACATTTACTAATCTGGTATTTTGGCAATCTAAGGATTACCTCATGTCTTTCAAACATTTTTCTCTATATAGCACTCTATAGCATATCTGCATTTCATTCTAAGAGAATATGAAGATTTTCGTGTTGTGGGGGAAAAAAATGATTACCAAGCTTTGTTCAGGTGAAAATCCTCCAGTGAGGTTGATTAATATTCTGTGTGGAATATGAGAGCTTACAAAATCAGACACTCTTGAACAGGTCAGAGTAAAGCTCTGCCAGAAGGCAGACAATATATCAGTTTTATTCGAAGGGCGGTGAAAAAATAAAAACAAACACTGAAGAGAGTGCGAGATTCTTTTGCAAGTGCTTTACCTCTGAAGGTTATGTCTCAGGGAAAAACCTTCAGTGCTGCTCAAACCAGTTAATTCTGCAAAAAAAGTGTATAAACAACAAAATAAAGATGCAAAGCTGTAACGTTAGACTGTAATAAAATATTCACACCACTTATTAAATGCTTTGCAAATGCTTTGTCCGCATTAATAAAGACTCACTCACTTCAGCATGCCAAATGCTTGAACAACCATCTGGTGGTTGGTGGTTACCATAGTAACCTGTAAGTGACAGTTCTGCCCCTCCCCTTCCTTCTCTGTTGCCGTCAGTAACTGCAATACGTATTAGAATCAGCTTTGTGTTGTTTTTTTTACAAGTATTATATTTTAACATATATTTTAGACAAATGTAATCATATGCAGTGTTTTATGAGTAATTTTGCGATGTTTTGTAAACTTTTTGTTTGCTTGTTACTGATGTTATCCATTTTAACTATGTTTAAGTTCAGAAATGTTAACCGCTGCCAACTGAACATTGGGAGCTATTTGCTTTGTAGCTTGTTATTTATTTTTGTTTTATTTCATATTTAGGGGCAGACTGTTAACCACTAAACTTGATTTTCCCTTTTCTCAGAATAAGTATAGTGAACCTGAATGCGTTTGTCGTAACGTCAACCTACTACCAACATCGGAGGGTTACAAGCACAAATATTGCAAATATTTCCAAATTAGTACCACAAACACAAAATCCTGGAAGGACTGAAATGATGTTCAGTAATATTATTTAATTTTAATAATTCATTGATATTTTTTTTTTAACAGTTTGTGAAGAGGTTTTATCAATGCATTCTGGCACAACTGGCCCTTTAAGAGCGTTCATGATGTTGGTTTGGCCCAAAACAAGCAGGATTTTGACTCCCCTGGTGTTCATGTATCGTACAACACTCCTCTCTGTGAGGAATGTGTCCTGTTTTCCTTCAGTAAACACAAAAGCTTGCGTCAACATGCTAAAACTATAATGCTCGCCTCCATTTTCCATGCTAGCCCTGCGCTGCTTTTCTCACCCTTCAGTATTTGTCATCCAGCTTTCAGCCGGCACAAAGCTCAGCAGGAAAACATACGAGCCTGGCAATAAAGGGAACCTAAGATGCTTGAGCATGCTTCACTATGGGAATGCTCCAAGATCTTATTTGTGCTTTTCATGCCCTAAGCCTCTTGTCTCTAATCTGTGCCACTTGATGTGTAGGTGTGCATGGGTGTGAAATACGCTTTCCCCTCCATGGCAAGGATTGCACATTGTTCTTGCCAACAGGAAGGAGAAAATGTTTGGCAACAATTTTCTGAACCGCACAAAGAACCTACAAAGCAGATTCAAATGAGGAGATGAAGGCGCGCGGTTGCCCTGGGCATTTAGTGGCTTTGTGCGCACCATGACATCATCATTTCATGAGCAATTGTGTCAGTCACAATGCAGACGATAGAGGATGTCATGACCCTCGGATAATTGCAGTGTCTCAAGGGAAGCCTTCGGGAAACAGACACATTACGCTGCGCTGTGTTTTCTCCTCAGAAAAACCAACCGCAGCATCTCTAGCAGACACGCGGAGAGTTTACAGTTTAGCAGGTTGAGTTTTATAATGTGATAAACTGCCTAATAAATAATAAACAATGCATAAAAATATGGGGTTAGGGTTTAAAGCGTCATAATAAATGATAATAAAATTTTTGGATCACAAACATAAAGCTATGTTGGCTTATTATGTAGAGTGTGTCATCAATTATTGAAGCCATTAGCTTAAAGCTGCTGCTTAATCACTGGTGCTGCCTCTGTGAAAGCATCATCAATGAGTTTTCAATGAAAGACATGGCCTTGCCTTCGTTTATAGCCCCAGAATGCACATTTAAATTTTTTCATGCAACACCAGAAAAAGAGACCAAATGGGGAGTTATGAAAACTAAAAAAAATGAAAGATGGAGTTACATATAGCATCTCTGAGGTCGACTTTTCATTTAAATGCACCTTTAAAGAAAGAAAGAGCTTCATTTGGAGCTAAATATTGAGCTTCAAACCAAATATTTAGCTTGCTAAGTACACTGTAAAACCTTAAAATGATAGTCACCTGCTGCCTTGAAAATGCAATTTAAGTCAAAAAGAATTTTGTTTAGGATTTAACTCAGAAATGAAAGTTTATATAATAAGTTGTCCAAAAATATTTTTAAGTTAATAATTAACTAATTATTAATTTAATGCTGCAATTTAAACCAAATAAATATTTCACAATAAAAAGAAAAAAAAAATAGAGAGCACATTTCTCTACTATTCTCATTAATTAAGATAAAAAAAAAGAAATACAATGTATTTTATATTGGGATAACAAAAATTCTTGTTTTAAACTGGATGAACAAAATTTCTGACCTGATAATGAATTTTATTAATAAACAACCCAATGAATTCAGCTCAGAAACATTTAGTGTGAGCAGTACATTATCCTCAAACTTTGCAAACTACGAATTGCATAAAAATAAAATTTTTCTTAGTAAAACACACAGTCAGGATAAAAAAAACATGCCGCTAAGCACTCTGGGAAATAGTTCCCACTCATGTCTTTTTCTTCTTTCAGTTTTTTAAGTGTTAACCTAAAAACTAGTTTATCCAACTCTTGGAGGTTTGACAAAGTTAAAAAAACGTTAACAGAACTTACTACTACTGTAAGTTTATCTTTCGCAAACTCACACATTTAGGTTAAAAATGTAAAACTTGCTAAATTTATTTGACTTAAAGTGTAGAAGACGGCATGCAACAACTAAATGCAACTCAAATGTTTTACAGTGTGTAAGCTTAATTTCTGTCTATATATATACACAGTCCAGTCACATTAATGTGACCACCACGTACTTTCCACTTCAGAGTTAAATAACCAATCACAGAAGGCAGGTGGCAGCACAGTGCAGTTGAGCGTATATAAAGGGTGTGTGTGGGCTTCGGAAAACATTTCAATCGTTGGCGTAATGCAGAAACGAAGCGATTTATCCGACGTCCAAAAGGGCATGATCATTGGCTTTCGGGCCAAGGGTGGAAGCATTTCCGAAACGGCTGAGTTTGTGAACTGTTCGCGTGCCGCCGTGGTAAAAGTGTACCGTGCATGGCAAAATGGGACTGTCCAAAATCAACGACGTGGCAAATGTGGTGCACCACGGGCCATAGATGACAGAGGCGAACGACGGTTGCGGAGATGCGTTCGGGCAGATAGACGGGCTACCGTTGAGCAACTGACCACTAAAATGAACCAAGGGGCTACCACAAGTGTCTCCCAAACCACTATTCAGCGAACATTGCTGCGTCTGGGCCTCCGAAGCGGACGCCTGGTTCGTGCACCTATGCTGACTGGTGTTCATCGACGACGAAGGCTAGAATTTGCACGCCAGTACAGCAGCTGGACGTCCACTGAGTGGCGACAGGTAGCGTTTTCAGATGAATCGCGTTTTATGCTCCATCGGACAGATGGACGTTGGCGTATAAGGCGTGAAACCTCTGAAAGGAACCACCCTGCAACCATTGCAGGAACGGTCCAAGCTGGAGGCGGGAGCATTATGGTCTGGGGAATGTTTTCCTGGCATTCTCTGGGTTCACTGATTATTGTGGAAGGCACGATGGATCAATACAAGTACGCATCTGTCCTTGCGGACCATGTCCACCCCTACATGCGCATTGTTTTTCCTCAGGATGATGGCATCTTCCAGCAGGACAATGCGAGGTGCCATACAGCTGCCAGTGTACGTGCGTGGTTCGAAGAGCACCAGGATGAGTTTACCGTCCTCCCCTGGCCAGCAAACTCACCTGACTTAAACCCAATCGAGCATCTGTGGGACCATCTCGATCGAGTTGTTCGCGCCATGGATCCTCTACCGCGTAATCTAGCGCAGCTGGCCACGGCATTAGAGTCGGCATGGCTCAACATCCCAGAGAAGACCTTCAGGGACCTAAGTGACTCTCTTCCTGCACGTCTCGTAGCAGTTCGCTCTGCGAAAGGTGGTTATTCTGGCTTTTGACAGATGGTCACATTAATGTGACTGGACTGTGTATATATATATATATATATATATAAAGAACAGAGGAAAGCCGTTGTGGTGGATGTAGCTAAACCAAGTGACTACAACATCAGGAAAAAGGAGCATGAGAAACTGGAGAAATACCAGGGCCTCAGGGAGGAACTGGAAAAGAACTGGAAGGTAAAGACCACAGTGGTGCCTGTGGTCATCGGGGCCCTCGGGGCAGTCACCCCCAAACTGGAGCAGTGGCTAAAACAGATCCCAGGAACAACATCAGACATCTCAGTCCAGAAATGTGCAGTACTAGGCACAGCCAAGATACTGCGCAGAACCCTCAAGCTCCCAGGCCTCTGGTAGAGGACCGAGCTCAGAGGATGAAAGAGACCACCCGCAGAGGGTGAGAAGGGAATTATTTTTTTTTATATATATATATATATTTACCCCGGTGAACGAGAGGGTAGCCTCCCTCCGCCTACGGGTTGGGGGACGGGTTCTGACTGTTGTCTGTGCTTACGGGACGAACAACAGTTCAGATTACCCACCCTTCTTGGAGTCCTTAGAGGGGGTACTGGAGAGTGCCCCTCCTGGGGACTCCCTTGTTCTGCTGGGGGACTTCAACGCTCACGTGGGCAATGACAGTGAGACCTGGAGGGGCGTGGTTGGGAGGAACGGCCCCCCTGATCTGAATTCGAGTGGTGTTCTGTTGTTGGACTTCTGTGCTCGTCACGGTCTGTCCATCACGAACACCATGTTCAAGCATAAGGGTGTCCATACGTGCACTTGGCACCAGGACACCCTAGGCCGCAGTTCGATGATCGATTTTGTCGTCGTTTCATCGGATCTGCGGCCGTATGTCTTGGACACTCGGGTGAAGAGAGGGGCGGAGCTGTCCACTGACCACTACCTGGTGGTGAGTTGGCTCCGGTGGTGGGGGAGGAAGCCGGTCAGACCTGGCAGGCCCAAACGTGTAGTGAGGGTCTGCTGAGAACGTCTGGCGGAGTCCCCTGTGAGACGGAGCTTCAACTGCCACCTCCGGCAGAACTTCGAACACGTTCCGGGGGAGGTGGGGAACATGGAGTCTGAGTGGACCATGTTCCGTGCCTCCATGGCCGAGGCGGCTTATCGGAGCTGTGGCCGCAAGGTCGTTGGTGCCTGTCGCGGCGGCAACCCCCGAACCCGTTGGTGGACACCTTCGGTGAGGGATGCTGTCAAGCTGAAGAAGGAGTCCTATGGGGTCTTTTTGGCCTGTGGGACTCCAGAAGCAGCTGATGGGTACCGGCGGGCGAAGCGGCATGTGGCTCGGGTGGTCGCTGAGGCCAAAACTCGGGCGTGGGAGGAGTTTGGAGAGGCCATGGAGAAAGACTTCCGTACGGCTTCGAGGCGATTCTGGTCCACCATCCGGCGTCTCGGGAGGGGGAAGCAGTGCAGCACCAACACTGTTTATAGTGGGGATGGTGTGCTGCTGACCTCGACTCGGGATGTTGTGGGTCGGTGGGCAGAATACTTCGAAGACCTCCTCAATCCCACCAACATGCCTTCTGTTGAGGAAGCTGAGCCTGTGGACTCTGGGTTGGGCTCTCCAATCTCTGGGGACGAAGTCGCCGAGGTGGTCAAAAAACTACTCGGTGGCCTCAGGGCCCCGGGGGTGGATGAGATCCGCCAGGAGTTCCTTAAGGCTCTGGATGTTGTAGGGTTGTGTTGGCTCACGCGACTCTGCAATATCGCATGGACATCGGGGGCAGTTCCTCTGGATTGGCAGACCGGGGTGGTGGTCCCCCTATTTAAAAAGGGGGACCGGAGGGTGTGCTCCAATTACAGAGGGGTCACACTCTTAAGCCTCCCTGGAAAGGTCTATTCAGGGGTCCTGGAGAGGAGGGTCCGTCGGATAGTCGAACCTCGGATTCAGGAAGAGCAGTGTGGTTTTCGTCCTGGTCGTGGAACACTGGAACAGCTCTACACCCTCAGCAGGGTCCTGGAGGGTGCATGGGAATTCGCCCAACCAGTCTACATGTGTTTTGTGGACTTGGAGAAGGCGTTCGACCGTGTCCCTCGGGGGGTCTTGTGTGGGGTTCTCCGGGAGTATGGGGTACCGGGCCCTTTGATACGGGCTGTCAGGTCCCTGTATGACCGGTGTCAGAGTCTGGTCCGCATTGCCGGCAGTAAGTCGGGCTCGTTTCCGGTTAGAGTTGGACTCCGCCAAGGCTGCCCTTTGTCACCGATTCTGTTCATTACTTTCATGGACAGAATTTCTAGGCGCAGCCGAGGTGTTGAGGGGATCCGTTTTGGTGGCCTTAGGATCGCATCTCTGCTTTTTGCGGATGATGTGGTCCTGATGGCTTCATCAGATCGTGATCTGGAGCTCTCGCTGAAACGGTTCGCGGCCGAGTGTGAAGCGGCCGGGATGAGGCTCAGTGCCTCCGAATCCGAGGCCATGGTCTTGAGCCGGAAAAGGGTAGAGTGCCTTCTCCGAGTCAGGGGGGTCGTCCTGCCTCAAGTGGAGGAGTTTAAGTATCTGGGGATCTTGTTCACGAATGAGGCAGGAAGGGAGCGGGAGATCGACAGGCGGATTGGGGCGGCGTCTGCCGTGAAGCGGGCGCTGTACCGGTCCGTCGTGGTGAAGAGAGAGCTGAGTCAAAAGTCGAAGCTCTCGATTTACCGGTCGATCTACGTTCCCACCCTCATCTATGGTCATGACCGAAAGAACGAGATCACGGATACAAGCGGCCGAAATGGGTTTCCTCCGCAGGGTGGCCGGGCTCTCCCTTAGAGATAGGGTGAGAAGCTCGGTCATCCGGGAGGGACTCAAAGTAGAGCCGCTGCTCCTCCACATCGAGAGGAGCCAGTTGAGGTGGCTCGGGCATCTGGTCAGGATGCCTCCTGGACGCCTCCCTGGTGAGGTGTTCCGGGCACGTCCCACCGGGAGGAGGCCCCGAGGAAGACCCAGGACACGCTGGAGGGACTATGTCCCTCGGCTGGCCTGGGAACGCCTTGGGGTTCCCCCGGAGGAGCTGGAAGAAGTGGCTGGGGAGAGGGAAGTCTGGGCCTCCCTTCTGAAGCTGCTGCCCCCGCGACCCGATCCCGGATAAGCGGAAGAAAATGGATGGATTTTTTATATATATATATATATATATATATATATATATAATATATATATATATAAATATATATATATAGAGAGAGAGAGAGACAGACAGAAATTAAGCTAATGTGGCAGGAGATATTTATTTAAAGGATTTTACCGACCTAAATTATGGGTTGTGATTTTACACTTCCTGTATTTCTCGTACAAGCTTCTGACCTCAGTCCTGACCCGTATTAATTACCGGAACCTCAGTGTGGATATTTCTTACATAATGGCTTCAACAAACAGTGCTTTGTCATAATGAAGGCTGCACTTCGTAACGCTGCGTCTGCCGCAGAGCTGCTGTCACCGACTACCTGAGGGTGTCTGTGTTTTGATTAATGGAGCTGTAAATGCTTCACGGGACCGAAATACAAAAGGAGAGTAAAAGAAAACAGCAACATTCTCATAGTCGTTGCACATTTTTTAAGATTTTTCAACTACATTTACATGAATTACACACAATGATTCTCAGTTTTGTTTTGTAAAATAAGAAGATTTCACAGTGGGTCACAATGAAATGATGAAAGCCCCTGAAATCGTTCCAGAACCAGGAGAAATGTGAAATCTTTGTCTGTGAGCAGTTAATCTCAGAGCAGGCGACTCTCTGCAGTGAAATCCTCTAGACGCACAGAAATTTAAAGAATATTGTAAAAAAATAAAAGGTAACACTTTATTTGAAGGGGGGTGAATAAGACTGTCATGACACTGTCATAAACATGACATAACACCTGACATGAACATGAATAAGCCTTCATGAATATTTATGACTGTTGCCAAAGTGTCATTCAGTAAATTATGACACTTTTAATACAAAGTTGACATTATTCAAAATGTCTTTGTTATGACAACTTGACATTAACCAAGAAATCATTCCTGTTTAAACTTTACCCTTAATGACATAAAGTTACCTAATTTTTAAAGTGCCATCAGTAATACTTTTATAACAAATTTATAACACTAGATAAATATAGTCACTACTTTTTTGTCTTCACGAACTTTAAATATCCCTACGTTTCAACGTTTCTGTCCATCTTCTATTGTTTAATTCTTTAGGGTAACTGCACTTTTAGTGGTTCATTTCCCCCCTTTCTGATGATCAAAAACCAAGAATAAGAAATTAAAAACCAGGCAAATTTCCTTAGTTTTCTAAAGAAACATATTTCCTAATCTCTACTCCTGTACCTGTAAACTTTGTTTTGTTTTTTTTTGCACTACACAGGAGCTTAAATATTTCTTTGTCAGCCTTTCTCTTCTGTAAAATTCACGATGGTTTGTGGTCACCAAAGATGCATTTTGGGTTCAACTGTAAAACAATTTACACTACATTTGACAGTAATGAGCCCCACTGTTCAGCGAACAAATTAAATTCACAGAACTATATTAGATAATGAAATCCATAGATCAAGTTAAGGTAATGCTCAACATGAGGGGAGGAAGGGAATAAAAAGAATCAGATATTGTTTGTGGGATTAATGTTCCTTTGTGGAAACAGCTTTAGTGCGTTATTGGATGTTTTATTTTTGCTGTATCTGTTTTTCTAAAGGATGTAAAATCCAAAAGCTTTTAAACAATCCAGATTACTCACAGGCACAACACCAACTGGGCCAGAGGCGTAGTAAAAGCCTGCTTATTAAATAAATGGTGGTAATATAAGAAGAGCTGAGGAACATTCCTTTTTTCCCCTCTGAGTCGCCTAAAGTCTCATTGGTCATCCGCAAAACAAAGAACCATTTACAACAGATCCCTGCTTCTCAAAGGAACTCAGTAAAAAGAACATAAAATATGTGCTTTAATGACTACATTTAATTATATCTTGTAAAGTAAATTAAAGTAGTTGCTTATATGTGCATTTATAGCTGAAAAGTTTTATTCCTACAACAACCAACTTTGCGTTAATAACCTCATATAGGGCTGAAATGCCCCTGAGCAGCCCAGCAATGCGGTTCTTCTTAGCATGAGCTAAATGGATAAAACTGCATGCGAGTCTGTAAGAGGTATAGAGGTAAGTGGTATAGGAGGTGAAACAAAAATAATTGAGCATCTTAGGTCAGAAGGTGGAGAGGAGCAAGATTTCCACACACAGGGAAAGATTAGCTTTAATGATGATGGAGGCTCATTTCTTCCTGCTAAGTGTAAATTGAGGTAATAAGCCATTTGCTGAGGAATTTCATACACAAGTCAAGGATTATTTTTTCCTTTGGGGAAACTGCGAAAAGAAAGTATGCGCTTCAAATTCTAGAGATTTATGCATTTCGATTAGTTTAGTCATATTCAATCATTTAGATTTCATGTATTTTAGTAACTCAATTCCCTGAGTGCATGGCAAAGAAAAAAATATACAGACTGTTGTTTTCAAGTCTTAATTCTGTTCTGTTTATTATTTTGTTCCTTTTGCAAGACCCGCCCGCATCTCCCTGCTGGAGGGCAAAACGCTACTTGCTAACAATGACTAGCATTCGTTTTAACTGTTAAGTTGTCAACATAACACACAGAATCTTAAATGTTCGCCTGATATATAAAAGAGAAAGGGATGTAGTGCTTTGCTGCTCTGAAAACGAGATGAGGTCAGGAAAAAGTGTTAATGAAGAAAAAAAATAGTGAGAGAGAGGGAAGGAGGCTAGTTATGCTAGCTTGACTATGACAACTGTAGCATGTAGATGTGCTGTGGAATTCGGTGTTCAGCTAAAAAATAAAAAAAAATCTGGCAGATCATCTGTAGAGGTGTTTAAATTAACTAATCAATGTCCACAGTGTTAGCTTAGCTAATAGCAGCGGCAGCTAATCCACCACAGTGGTCACTTATTGATAATTGCAATATAAACATCAAGGCTAAAAATCTAAAATTGTAATGGACTGAACGTTCTGTTATTTGTGTGGGAAATGTTTGAGTGTTTTTTGGTGTTGAATCCTGATGCATAAAGTGTCATTTTTGTCAGTTGCTATGGCAACTAGTCTTCATGTAGTGTAGTCGATGTAAACAGTGATGAAAAAAGTGGTTTTGAGTTGTTCTTTAATGGTTTTTCTGCATTATTTTTGCCCCCTTTCCTGTGGCGCATTGCACTAAATTAATAATAATTACATCGTCAGGCTTCATTTTGTTTACGGTTTTGTTCTACTGCGGCAGTACGGCTCAGAATCGTCTTTTTGCTCCTTAGCGTTGTGCGTATGCATGAAATTTCCAGATATAAACAATAGCACGCAAGTTTGACACCTGATAAACAAGAAAGTGCAAAAATAAATCCAATTCGATATAAAGGCTTGAATAACTTTCTAACTCAGAATCTCTGGGAATGAGATGAGGCTCAAAAAATGTTTTGACACCTGAACTGTTTAATATGTAAAAGAACTGTTTAAGAGATTTCAAACCTGCCAACACAAGTCTATATTAAAACCAAATCCACTTCCCTGCAAAAGCTTTTTTATTCTTTGTTGTTGCTTCTTTTCAGTTAAGTCTGTGTCACATCGCAACAGGTTTTGCCATTTTCCCTTTTATGGATTATGTAAATCCTATCGGCGTTGGTTTGCATTATGCAGCGATATTTGGTTCAGTCGGTGTGGAAGCACAGAGCTTTCCTGTCTGTTTCCATCAGCTGCGTCGACGTGACGGGAAAAAGTAAATTTGTCTGGCTGAGTCACGGCGGCGCTGGTTGCAGGGTTAATTGAGAGAGGTTGTAATTGGCCAGTGGGCTCAAAGTGTCTGATGGGAGGAATTTGGAAAGTAATCTTACCGTTTGGAAGATTTCCTAAAAAGAGCCGTCTTCATCTGAAGTTGTAATCGCCTCACAGTTACCACGCAAAACAGATTCATAATAATTCACTGAAATTTGACTGAATTAGAGATAAAACAGAATAAATTCAAACTTCTGCATCCAGATCTTCTGTTGAGGTTGCATAATTTAGGATTATTCAAACCTGGAAAAAAAAAAATTAAGTTTATTTTCGTGAGTGCAGATAATCTCACTGGAACTGGATGTTTTTTTTGTTATGAGCTTCACTAATTGTGAAATTCTTTGTGCCGTCAAAATAAATTACTCATGTTACATACTCAATGTTTAATTTGGTCATATAATGGTTTTGTGATATGTCACTGTTCTTCTAATTCTGGTAGCAACTGGAAGCCGAGCATCGCCATGTTTCAGCTGGAAAATAAAATATGCAAGCAAAGCAGAGGGTTTCAAACAGAGTATAAAACAATTATTGAAGCATTCTTGGCTCATTACTTTACGAAGTTAATTAGATTATTTAAACTAATGAGAACAGAAGCAAAAGAGCTGCAATCCCTTTTTCCAATATGTTTATGGGGAACGCCAGATGATTTAAATGGAAAAAAACAAGGAAGGAGGAAATTAACTTCTAAATTAAAACTTTGTTGTAATATGTATAAAAAACTATTTGAGGCTGAAAATTATGTTACTTATTATTTTAAAATAAATAAATAAAAATAATTTAAACAAATATTTTTATATAACTATAAAATAATTTATAATTTATATAAAAAACAATTACACTAGTACATGAAAATTATTTTAGTTTATTTTTAAATCAAGTGAAAAAATAATTTTCAGCCTTCAGTACATTATTTTTATGTAAAAGTAAAAAAATAATTATATAGAAAATAATTATATTGGTGGCTTCAAGTTATTTATTTTTAAATAAATAAAAATATAAAAAAATTTGTATTAATTTTTAAATAGATAAAAAATAAATCTCAGCCACCCATTAATTAGTTTTTATATAAATATTTTTAAAAATTTGTATTTCTATAAAAAACAATTTTATTGGTGGCTAAAATTTGTATTTAATTTTTAATAAATGAAAAGAATAAAAAATAATTTTCAGCCACCAATATTTTTTATATAAAAGTAGGTAAAGTTTGTACCTAGTTAGGTCTTACAAACACATTTTTTTATTTTTATTCGGGCACCAATTGGTGGAGAGGAAAATGGTGTAAATACCTCAAATATCCACAAATCCAGATATTATTTTATGTTGCTGGACTCTCTTAGGATGACTAAGATCTCTTGCAACTCACATTACTCATTTTATCAGTTATTGAATCTTCTAAAACATAAATTTGTAATATTTTTTTCTAAATCATGAATCTTGACATTCAAATCTTGACATTTATTTGATTACAGATGTAATCAAATAAAATACACCAAACATGTAGACGGAGCCAATCTTCAACTAAACAGATTCTCTTTTAATTTTTTTAATTAAAACATACTCAAAGGCGCAAAATAAAAAAAAATATCTTATGGTTATTTACACTCCCACAAAAAGCTCTGTGCATTGGAAAATAAAAGTCAAATGTTAAAAAAAAAAGATGAATTAGTAAATTTTTGGGGGGAAATTTTTCTTTTTTTCCTCAGAGTTCTTTTGCTCTAATTCTACTGGTAAGAGCTTCTATAATTTTCCATTTTAATGGTATTTGTTACAATTATGACTCCCAAATTGATGATGACATATAAAACACCATTTCTGTTGCAAGACATTAGAAAAACAGGCCAAAATGTAAATGTTGCTTTAATTATGCATTGCAAAGAAAGCTAAGGCTTTTCTACAATACAGTTTCTATGCAGTATTGGCTATAGATAGATGATGATAAAAAAGAAGCAATAAATCCCACCGTTAGCAGTAAAACTTTAAAAGGAATGCTTTTATGTGCGACATTAAACATGTAACCCACAGCACCTTGTATGCTGCAGTTTTCAAACATTTTTCATATTTCAGGTGACTGCTGTGTGTATTAAAAGCAGGTGGAGTAACATCAGTCACTGCGCTGAAATATATGCGCCGGAATGGACAAAATGAGGTCCATTAGTGACTGTAATGGTGGCGCGATGTTTGATAGAGGAAATGTTGGAAATAGTTCAGAGCCGCTGCCTGCATGACCCCCATTTCCACCGGTTCTCCAAGGCCGGGATGTAACTCACAAAAATCACCAGCGATTGGAGAAACCTCTGTGTTTTACCATCACGACGTCCGGGAAAGTTCAAAAGTACACATGAAGAATTCAAAACGTATTTTAAAAAGTCACAAAATGACAGAGCAAGAGCTGATTATCATCCGGACGGAAATCAATACCCAAATAATTTTTTTTTTTGCCTTTTTAAGATTTACAGAATGTCACAGAACGCCACCTGATGTAATGTAAATAATTGTGTGATTTTTTTGTTAGTTAAAAAATGTACGGATACGCACTCTGGATTTAAAGGAACTCGGTGTTTTGCAGTTTTCTGGAGGTTTGTTCCAGATTTGTGGTGCGGATCGAGACGGTTTTAAAATAACCAGAAATGGAGAAAATGAGTCCAGATTTCAGCAGGTCGCGGTGCCATGACCGGAGCTGTAAAATAACACTTTAATTTAATGATATGCCAAGTCAGGGGTGACCCATAGAGGCTGTAACCATTCAGTGGTTCTTAACCTGGGTTCAATCGAACCCCAGCAGTTCGGTGAGTCGGTCTCAGGGGTTCGGTGGAGCGTCTGCCGCGGAGGTAAAGACACACGTGTGTAAAGTCGTGATGACGCCCCACTTTGCCATCACTTGCTGCAGAGGATCACGTTACATTGCTTAGCCAATCAGAGAATCACGTTACATTGTTTAGCCAATCAGAGATGCGGAGGAGCCCTGATTGGAGGAGCTTAACTCTCAGCATGGATTTGAACTTGTGTCTTTAATTACTTCAGCAAAGCTCACAGTTTTTACCAAATTCTACAGTCTAAATCTGCTCCTTAGTCGCATCTTTTCAGCTTGCTACTGCCTCTAGTGGCGTGGGGTGGTAACACATCTAATATAATTACATTACTAAATCAGACTACCGCAAAGTCTTATTATTAATTTTTCATTCTCTTAAGAATGTAGAGCTAATTAAATGATCTAAACCTTAAAATGGTTCCAGTTTCTCTCGATGGCCAAACTGTTGAAACTGTGGCACATTTTAAATACCTTGGGTCGTTCCTGGACATTCAGCTCAACTGTGCAGAAAACACTGACTATATTTTGAAGAACTGTTCTCAGAGACTCTACCTTTTAAGAAGACTTGAATTTGGGAAAAAAAACAAAACATTTTATTTATCACGAAAAGAATGGTTCAGTAACTCAAAAAAGGTTAAGAACCACTGCTGTAATTGCTACTGAAGCTTTGGAAGAAGCGTGATCTGCTCAAAGCGTCTAACAGGGTTTTATTTTAACAACGTTACAGATGTGAAGTTTATCAAAATGTGTTTAGTCTTTGAATTTATATCTGTTTAGTCAACAAGATTTTATTCGTGTTTTAAGCTCTGCTATGCTACGCTGCTCCTGGCTGTTGGTGGTTACCACAGTAACTATCAACAGACACCTCCATTAGAATCAGCTCTGTGTTTTCTTGTCTGTTTCTTTTGTATATTTCTTAACTGTTGTTCAAGCCGAGTTCTCAGGCATGTCAAAGCAGAGAGTGAACATGCTAGCATTAGCATAGCATGGCAGATAACAGCTGTACGTGGAAACATCGTCAGGCAGAGTAGATGTGATTTTTATTTTATTTTTTTCAGAAATGAATAAGGCCTTGAAGAGTTACAGGTTGTGAAAATATTTTTGCTGTCAAGTACAACTCATACTTTAGATTCTGGAATTGCTGAGTAAATTCATTGGAACCCAAAAACAAGACTGACATTGACCTTGTAATAATGATAAAACATTAATTATGTTACTTTTTAGGCTGTTTTCACACCTCAGAGTCGGTTAAATTCAGTTTCACTGGGGACCAAAACTGCAACATTTGTTACAATTTCAGCTGGTTTGGTTGCTTTCATAGTGCAATGTGTCAAACTATCCAAATCATGAAAAAAACCTTTCCATCAATGAATACCAGACACATCTGTAGATTTGTTTTTTTGTTGTTTTATTTGGGGAAAACAAAAAAAACTCCACAGCTTTTTTGAGAGTTAATAATATGTCAAAACAACAGCTGGGATTTTGTTTTAAGGTCAAGGTGAAAACAGGAAAGAATTTGGTCAGAAAAAAAAGAGAAGTTTAGTAGAAATATACAACCTGGTTTAAATGTAAAAAAGACAAAACTAAAAATACTTTATTAGAAATGAAGCCAGAGAAAATGGGATTGCAGTAAAACAGTCCCAATAAGAGGTTGATCATCTGCAAAACTCTCAAATTATTTACTTAAGCTTTTCTTTTTCAAATGTGGAATGATAATAAATCTACAACAGTACACTAGACAAGAAAAATAGGAGTGAATTTCTGCTAAATTTTACAGAAAAAAAATAGGAAATTTTGTTGGGAAAGTCAAACTTCCATCTTTTCAAACTCATAAATTTCCTTTTTTAACAAAAAAAATTTAGATTAATATTAAAAAAATTTCTAGCAATGTTTTTTTCAACTTTTCCAACTTAAAAAATTTAAGTTTTTTTTATTTTTAGATTGATCTCAGTTTCACATTCAGAAATGTCCTTGTAATATCTGAGATTAATCTGAAAATTCTTCATACAGACTCAAATATAAAACACTCATGTTTTTTGGCAAGTTTAAGATCCCAACCTCATAGAAACATATTTTTAATCAGAAATGCTTTGAAAAAATAGACACATCTACAGCTTATGTTAAAGTGGGACTTCTTTATACACTATTTTATTCCTTATACACCATTTTATTGTTTGATTGTTATTTTTGGTTTCAGTCAAACCATAAAAACACTGAAAACCCTCAAAGTCACTAAACTTTACTAAGTTTTTAAAAAGGTTTCCTGTTAATTTATTTAGAGAAATATTGTAATACTGAATGCAGATGTTGCAGGTTAAAAAGCTATTCCTATTAATAAGATTTATTTCAGATGTTTTGTACACGTTTTGTGCACTTTAACTCAAGTTTTTAAATAAACAAACCTTTAAAATATCTGTGCAGAAACTCATTGTTATGGCCAGTGGCCTTGTGTATGTTTTCTTTTCCCTTTTTGTGTATTCCCAGCATCTAATCAAGTTGACTCCACTTGGAAGTGGATGCAGCCCTGCCTTCCTGTGCTGCTCCCTGAGGCCTACAGCGATTGGTTCACCAATTTCCAGCTCCACCAATCCCAGAAGAGGCCTCCCCTTTAAAAACCAAGGACTTCCTAGGAGAAGGGCAGCTGATCTTTTGTTTGGACAGCTTGCCACTTTGCTGTGTGTTTTGACTGCTATAAATTTATTTTACTAGCTCGGATAGCTTTGTTAGCGTTTGCTAACTCTTGCAAACTTGTCTTGTCCCTGTGGGGGACCTTCGCATCTCTGTAGAGATTTGTAGTTTGATTTTAAGATCTTTGATTTACACCTGATTGTTTTGTGGATTTTGTTTTATTTAGTACATTTTGTTGACAGACCCTACATTTTGATTATTTTTAATTTCTACTTGTTTTTTATTATTTACCCAAGCAATAAACCTAAATTGTTAAACCTTACCACCTAGGTTTCTTTAATGTTACTCCCCTTTCCCTTCAGAAGCTGTAAAAAATTGAAATATATACTTGCTTCTATTTCCACAAAGTTAATAATTAATTCAACTTAATAGGAAATGTTCTGTTTAATAATAATGTATTTTAATTATCTCTGATGATTCATGTCTTCACCTTCCAGTTAAACTGAAATAAAAAGGAATTTAATAAAAAAAAAAGTAATTTAAATTTGAGGTCTTTTTCTACATCTTTCAACTTTTCACACTAAAAATTTCCTGGTTTTTTGTCTTTTAGAAAATTTCTGAGATTGATCTCAAAATTAGAATTTTTTTCCAACACATTTCACACCCAAATTTCCTTTATTTTAAGTTTGATATCAAAATTCAAGTCTTTTCTAGCAAATTCTTAACTTTTCACACTCGGATGTTTTGCTTTCTTATTTCTGAAATCCATCTAAAAATTTGAGTTTTTTCTGAAACCTTCACCTTTTCACACACAAATTTTCTTTTTTATTTTTGACATTAATATCAAAGTTTGAGTTTTTTTCTAGAAAATTTTTAATGTTTCACTTCATTTCCACAAAGTCCTTTATTAATAATCACTAATTCCATTTAATCTGTAATATTTTCTGTTTAATTAAATGTATTTTAAGTGTCTCTGGGGATTCATGTCCTCACCTTCCAGTTAAACTAAATTAAAAAGGTAAAATCTTAGCACACAAAGTCCAGGCACTTTCCAGTAGAAATCAAATGTCACATCAACTTAACCAGACAAATGGAAAAAAAAAAGATTTATTTCTATTTAACGGCAACATAATTGTACCATTTCTCCAGTCCTTCTTCCTGCGTTAGCCTACATTTATCCCCATCGGGTGTGAGTGGGACATTTTTCCTCTTTACGTTGACGCTGAGTGAACAGAGAGACATGATTAGCATTAGTCAGAACACGACTAACACGGGTATACAAGGCTTAAGAATAGTAGCTCAAACTTAGCCAATGTCATCCTCCTTGTAGAACGATTTAGTTCATTATGAAGCACTTGTGGGACGTTCACCTCACTTTGACTTTCGGCTCAGATGATAACGAGTCAACCTTTCATCCCGGAGCCGCGCTAAACAATGCTTCCCTATTCATTAAAGTGGCTAAGCCTGCAGATGAGCTCAGCGCGCATAATGCACCCGTCACAGTAATCATTACTGACAGGACATGCAGCTGCTAATGATCTTCTCTTAATCACACTTAATCAGGTAATAATGATTTTGAGGTGAGAGATGAAGTGCTTGCTCTCTGCTTTCACCACGCTGCGGCCCGATTGTTGCACTCGACTGGTTTCGGTGTCAGCGGGGGGGAGTGGGAATGGAGGCAGCTGCGTGCGCTGCACTTTCCCCGACTCGCCGGATCACCTGTTGAGGAAATAACAGGTTGAAGAAGGACGTCCTCCTTCAAACCGAAGGTTTTATATGTCAGAGCGTAAGAGAGGGCAGGAACGGCAACTTAAAATGAACTCTGATTGTTCTACAGCTCTGGAAAAAATTAAGAGACCACTTAAAATGATCAGTTTCTCAGATTTTACTCTTTATACGTTCATGTTTGAGTAAAATCAATGTTCTTTTCTTCTATGAACATCGGACAACATGTCTCCGAAATTCCAAGCAAAAATTTTGTATTTATTTGCAGAAAATGACGGAAAAAGATGCAAAGAAAACAAGTTCATACTCATTTAGAAACAACAATATTAATGTTGCAACTCAGAGAGTTCAGAAATCAATATTGGGTGGAATAATCATGAAAACCAGTGTAATGTATGTCTCATAAATCGTGTTGTTTGTAATTGTTTAAGCCTAAAATTAAATATTTGTTTCAAAAAGCTTGTACCATCCATCCATCCATCCATCCATTTTCTTCCTCTTATCCGGGGTCGGGTCGCGGGGGACGCAGCTTCAGAAGGGAGGCCCAGACTTCCCTCTCCCCAGCCACGTCTTCCAGCTCCTCCAGGAACCCCAAGGCTCCCAGGCCAGCAGAGAGACAGAGTCCCTCCAGCGTGTCCTGGTCTCCCCTCCTCCCGGTGGGACCTGAACTCCTCACCAGGGAGGCGTCCAGGAGGCATCCTGACCAGATGCCCGAGCCTCAACTGGCTCCTTTGGACGTGGAGGAGCAGCAGCTCTACTGTGAGTCCCTCCTGATGACCGAGCTTCTCTCTCTAAGGGGCCCGGCCACCCTGCGGAGGAAACCCATTTCGGCCGCTTGTATCCGTGATCTCGTTCTTTCGGTCATGACCCAAAGCTCATGACCATAGATGAGGGTGGGAACGTAGATCGACCGGTAACTCAGCTTCACGGCAGACGCCGCCCCAATCCGCCTGTCGATCTCCCGCTCCTTCTTCCCTCATTCATGAACAAGATACCCAGATACCTAAACTCCTCCACTTGAGGCAGGACGACCCCCCTGACCCGGAGAACAACTCTACCCTTTTCCGGCTCAAGACCATGGCCTCGGATTTGGAGGTACTGAGCCTCATCCATCATCATTGTCATTTTAAGCTTTATTTTTTTATTTTTTAGCTAAATATTGGAGGTTGTTTAAGGTCAATAATTCCCTATTATCGATGAAAAGATACTACTTCCACTGACAGATTATTTCACCTTTAACATGGGAAAAATGTCTCATTTTATGTTAAATAATCTGCTGATGGAACAAGTACTTTAAAAAATAAAATTAAGGAATTATTGACTTAAAACAAGCTCCTATCTTGATGAAAAGCTACTTGTTTGTTTTGTCTCATTTCAGATATTTGGAGTAGAAACTAGAACAAAAATATTTGGTAAGATTTTATGTTTTTGCAGTGAACTCATCTCAAAAGGAAGAAAATCGTACCGTTTAGCGTCATGCAAGCTTTCTTTCATGTGATTGGTTCGACTTTCAATAGACATCGTGAAACAGAAGTCAAATTAGACGGAGGTTGAGGTGATTGGTCAACAGTCTGCTGAGTTGCAGTGATTGGTCAGAGAAGAAGGAAATACTAAAAAAAAAGTTAAGGAGATTGCTCAGATTTGTAGAAACGCGAAGAGTGGTGAAGATGTCAGGTCTGTGCAAAATTTGTGAATGACAAGTGAATTAGCATGAATAGTTGAGTAGTTCCTGCAGGGACTTAAACGAATGACTTGCAGAATCATCTCCAGCTGTAATTACATCAACAAGCAGTAAGTTTTCAGACATTTCTGCACAGCTACTGAAGAATTGTAGTCAGATTGAGACCTGGACTTTGACGTGTTCATTGCAACGCCTTGAATTTTTGTCCTATTTCAATAGGATAGATTTGCTGCTGTGTAAACATCACCTGTTGCACCGATGGTCATAAATCTGATAATAAAACACATTGCTAATACAGAGACCTTTAGGTAACTTGCTAAGAATTTTACCTTTAGTCTTCCCAGATCAAACAACATCGGAATAAAATCTGCTATTGTTTCAGAAATCCTCAATTAAAACTGTTTTCCAGTTACTTATTATATCAGAAACAGAAACACAATGATTTCTCCTACTATTTCAATGTTTGACTTGAGGGCTAAAGTGTTGGGAATGCTTTTGATTTGTGGATAAACGTTGTAAATGTTTCTTTTTACAAACTACTGGGCAAAAAAGTAGTGCTAACACACCTGGATGCTCTTGACCAGCAACGTTAGCATTTTTCGGGAGGCGCTCACCATTTGATCAGGTAATCATGCTAATTTAACTAGCAGGAAAATCTCTGGCGAAATTACTTCTTCTCAGTGATATCGGCTAAATGAAAAAATCAGTAGAAGGTCAGCACTTCCTGCAAATTGCTCCTTTTTGCACATTTTCTTTGATTCTGAAGCCAAAAACAAATCAATAATTAAATCCAGATAGCCATTTTGTTGGTTAAAGATCATTATGTTCCTATTTTATATAAAGTCCTGACTGTCTTTATTCACTTAAATAAATAAAAAGCTATTTTGGCTGCTCACCTTAAATAAGATGCAGCTGCAGTTTTTTGTTGCGTCTCCCGTCCCATAAATTCAGTTAATACTCTGACAAAGTTAAGTTGAAGGCAGAAAAGTAAAGTTTAGAGCAAGAAGATGCATATAGTTAAATTAACACTCTACAGTACATGACAAGTACATAATTTTTCACTTTAAATAAAAATAATTAATTATCTTGAGCAAAAATAGGAATTGTAGCCGGTGTGATATTTTAAGAAAACAGTGTCGTTGACAAAGTTTTATCACACGACACGCAGTCTCCAGCTCTTGCTCACAGCGAGTGTTAACGAAAAACTTTTGAGGTTTTTTCTTTTTTCCCCACTCCCAGTGTTCGTGCAGCTTTCCAGTGAACCGTGGCCTCTCCTAATTGTAAACTCAATGAAGCATTCTTAACAGATGCTGGTGGAACGGCTCCATTAGGCCTTACAGGCGCCTGTCATCCTCATATCAAACCCATGAAATGTCAAACTGTCATTATCACACGGCCCATGCCCCATCTATCCAGCCGGCAATTTAATTCTTATTAAATGCACATTATAAGTGGAGATGGATGGTCTTGGTCCAGTGGAGATGCAGCTTTGGAGTGACTTCTGGTAGGGCACGAGAATACGCAGCTAGCAAAACAGTACTAAGAAAAAGTCTGGAGCTTTGTCAAAAGGCTCTGTGATTAGTTGGAACAACAGACTTTACTTGAGAGATATTTATTGTAGATGCAACAATACAGAAATAATACTGTAGGTTGTTTAGCTTTTATACATTTGAATAAAATATAATACAAATATATGCATTCTGGGTAAACGATAGTCCCATAGCGCCAGCTCCATCCAGCC
The DNA here is from genome assembly GCA_033032245.1 of Poecilia picta. NCBI lineage: Eukaryota > Metazoa > Chordata > Actinopteri > Cyprinodontiformes > Poeciliidae > Poecilia > Poecilia picta. Next base: position 28,545,553 of record CM065365.1, on the reverse strand, counting down.
AAAACGGTGATGAGTAATGTTATTAAGCCTTTTCTAATTGAACCGGAGCGCTCTGAAATCGATGGGAACGTAAAAATCACAAGAGGTGATGAAAATGAGGACCAAACGGAGGAAGAAGACGGAGTTGACCGTAGAAGGTGGCGTTTCTTGCTGCTGCTGCCTTCAGCTTCTTAAATGAAACAATGAATGACACGTACCTCTGGTCAGACTGTGTGACCCGGTAAGTTTGGCAAAAACTGTTTAGTGTCCGATCTTCTCCGGTGTCGGTAGTAGGCTTCCAGCTCTTCCTGTCTCAGCACGCATTTATTTTCATCTCCTTAACGTAACAATCACCTGTTAGAGCCTTTGGCAGTTTTGCTCGTATAAAAAAACTCAAGGTCTTATTGAGAAAAATGTTGAGAGCACAAATGTAGGTCCTTTGGAAGTTGTGTTTGTATCCATCTCTCTCCACTCTTCTTTTTTATGAAGGAAGCGATGCAGATTCACATCACTTTTATTTATTTCTTTTTCTATATTACAGTGTGGCATTATCTCAAATTACACCAGTCAAATGCAATATGATAAACAAGTACTCGGATAAAGTTAGCCTTCCTGTGTTTACTCTGTAGACTTCAGTACAGAACGGACCAAAATGCATCAGGTGAAAAATGACGACCTCCATGGATGCAAAATATAACAAAAGATGTAAATTTCTAAAGTATTTATAAGTTTTGGTGCATCACAAACAGCAATATTTTAGCTAATTGGAAAATTGCAACATATTCATGTCAACATGTTTAACTAATCCTGGATCACTGAGTAATCATACCATTGAGTATTTTGTGATTCCTATTGAGGTTTTTTTTGGTGATAGATCACCACAAATAGGGTACAACTGTAATTATTAATAATTTTACCAAAAAAAGAAAAATAAAAAAATCAAGGGAACTCATGTTTTCATGCAGTTTGCCACAAGCCAGGAGGGTACAAACACTTGAAAGAAAGTGATATGGACACCGAGGATGGTTGTAATCTGACGAAATGTGAAGAAAAGTTCAAGGGCTATCGGGCTTCGTGTTTGCTGTTCTGCATTCAGTTGCTGTAGCCAATTGGTGTGAATCAGGAATTGGCAGCAGATTCCCCGGGGTTATTTGTGTTGGCCTACACCTTCCTCAGTGTTGGCTGTGTGTAAAGCTTTAAGAGGAAAACAGTTTATTCAGACTAATTGAATGTAGATCTGAGACTTTGTTTCAGATTTTTACATGCAGTTTCTTTTTTAAACTGTTACAGGACAGCATTGGATTCAACACTTTCCAATGACAAACTCAACTGAGAGTCCTCTGGTGGAACAATGTGCCATTTCCCCAAAAATGTTTTAGAAAATATCTTGTTGGTTGACAAAAGAAGTGTGTCCCATTGGTGTAAAATTAACACTATTTTCAGAAAGTGATCCCTTACGGTCATTTTTTGTTGTGTTGACTAGCCATAAGTGATGAAAATGTAATTTATGTAGAAAATCAAGCCATCAGTTTCTATGTTCATACACTTAAACACAGACTGATCCCAATCACAACAGCAAATTTCACTTTGAACAGCTAATACACAAAACAGAAAGAAAGGTTTTATAGCCGAGTAGTGGATTTAAATCTGATTGGGTTGATGTTGTACGACCTGAGGCAGTCGGATTACACTCGAAATCTCAATGCGTCCAAATCAAAGCAATTCTGAAAGCAGGAATTGTCCAAAATTCATCCAACAGGATCATTACTAATTCATGCAAGGAATCTTTTACATATTGATTATGTGAGTTTTATCTGCCAAGACCAGAACAATCAGTTACTGGGTTTGTGGGGACATTCATTTCACATTGGGCCAGACTGGTTTGCAGAGACTTTATCCGTAGAAACCTGAAGAAATCTTCATTCATGTGAAACTTTTCAGGTTAAGCAAAAACGATGACTCACTGTCCTCCCAATTGTTAAAAGGTTTAGTCTATAAGTCACTGAGCAACAGATGAAGAGGGGTCCAGACCTTCCCCAGGAGACGGACTGGAAGGAAAACAAAGCTGTGCCACTTCCTTTGTTACTCCGCCAGCTTGATGGGGAACAACTAGACATGACAAAACAGCTTTATGCTTTGAGTCGCGTTATGTAGAGGTTACACAAAGCGATTCCCAGACCACAGCCACTTATCTCCACACAGCTTTAATTTATATTTATATATAATTATTGCCTTGTAAAAAGTAGAAGCTGCACTCAGATGATAAATCCTCTGTGGTGGCTGACCCCTTAGGTAATGGCTGTGGTGAAGTAGTAAACAAGAGAAGGAAAACACAAATTAAAGCATTTCTTCCTTCAAATAAAATACACACAATTAGTTTGGTAATTTTTTGAAACTCGAGAGACACGATGATATTTTTCCACCATTTCCTGTCTGTTTGCGTGCATAATTATTACACTTTGAAATGTAATTAGCACACAAACTACTTCTGTTTCAGCCATTTCCAACTAATCATGTCAACCCATACTCAGCCATTTAAAGGGGATCTATTATGCTTCCTTGAACAAGTTACAGCTATGAAATATTAAAGTGTTAATTACATTTTTTTGCACAAAATTATTCTTAGATAATGAGATTTTAGTTTGGTCAGTTCTGCCTATGAGCTGTTTTAGGGATCTGGTCACCTTAAAACCAATTAAGCTGCTGCTGGTCATGTCCCTCTATTCAACAGGGTTAGACTTGCTTATAAAAAATGACTGCAAACAAAGGCACAACTATACAACCGTACATCTTTGAAAAGCAGAAGTGGAGCCTCCTGCACAACCAACAAGAATGCAGCAAGTGGTTTCTGGATGGGAAGTCAAAAACAAGAACTGGGGTAATGTGCTCTATCTTCCTGGTTTTAGTTCTGGATCAGCTGCAGCTTGGGAAAACCAGTAAAGACACTGTAGCAGTAATCAATGCAACTCAAGATAAACATAGATGAGTTTCTCTAGATCTTGCCGAGATATTAGTCTTCTAATCCTAGAAATGTTCTTCATGGACGACTTTGTAACTGTCTTTATTTTTAGAAGCTGCAGCCGGGTCCCAAACGGAAGTACACAAATGTGAGATTTGCACAACAGGTCCCCGTTAAGGAGGCCTTTTTGTGACTTACAGCACCAGTGGTATTTCAAACTGTTGTGATGGTGACAAGGTGCGTCGCACGCCTCCCCAGCGTCTGTAACAACAAGCACGCTGCTCCTCAGGGATCCTCCTGCATATATTCCCTTGAATATTCATGAGGCTCTGTTTCTCACACAACACACACACACACACACACACACACACACACACAAACAATAATGCTCCACTGATCAAAGAGAGCTCATTATCTGTGTGTAATGCAGCAGAGATGTGTTAGAATATCCACTAAGTTTTACAGTCAGATTCTCCTTCTGCTTGTCTCAGCACATCATCTCCAATGGTGGGCAATACTTCAACCAAAGCACCCCCAATTTTGATTTTCAAGAGTCCGTTCAAAGAGAGGCTTTTGATTGCATTATCAATAAACGAGAAAGCGATTCCTATTCATCAGCAAAGCACCATCTCTGCAAAAGGATGATTTCTGGCTGACAATCAGCCTCTCGTAATGAGTGGTCGAGTTTTTCCCCTCAAGATGCTTCATTTCGTATGAGCATGGGAAGGCGTCAGTGAATATGAATATGCACGCCTGTCGGTAACAGAGAAGTGGGAATAAGATTTGACCTGGATTATCCACTTTTGGCGTGAATTACTGCGATGATCACGAAGCAGATTGCCCAGCTGACTTCGTCTGTCGTTGCAAGTTGGACCTGCAGCAGATTGGCCAATGATGAGGCTCACAGCAGATGCTTTTCTCCAAAACTGTGATGAAGGTCTTCTCTTTTTGCCATTGATGTCACTGAGAGGCGGCAATCTGCTGAAACCTTGTCCCCATTTCTTATTTTATTTTTTTTGTGAATCTGACAGAACCTTCATCTAAAACAGGGGCAGCTAATCAGAACTGAATTATGTAGTGACACTTCTTTAAAGGAGTTTATGCTAAACTATCATGGTAAGAAGTTTTGGTATTTTGATTAAGTACAAACCGGCAATAAAATATTTGAAAGGAATTTTCGATGCTTCGACAGCAGTTACAGAAATTTAAGTTACAACTAATAATACTGAGTAAGTGGAGTGGAGGCGTGTGGTTTGTTCTGGACGTTGGTTGGGTAAAGGTTTTATTTAGGCATTGGGCTGCAGGATCCTTGCTGAACTGATTGTTATGTAGCTAACATGTCACAGGGTCATGACCTCTGCATTCCCTGAGGAATACAGGCTAACGTATAAGTCTAACATCGCGGCAATTTTTGTCCTTGTCTTCAATCTTAGGAAGCCTCTCACAAGCTGTTTCTATTATCCATAGAATTGCACAAATTGAAATTACAAAAATAAATTTGTTTCATGGAAACAAGCCAGTTTCCACAAGTTTTCTATATCAAGTTGGCATCACTTTATTTGAAGGGGTGAGCGTAAGACTAACATGACAATGCCATTAACATGACGTAACACCTGTCATGAACATGGAGCTTCATGAAGTTTCAATCAGTAAATAATGGCACTTTTAATAGGCTTTTAATGCAAATTTTAGTGCAACTTGCATTAAAATGTCATTATTTTCTGAATGACACTTCATGAAAACCGCTGTAAACATTCACGAAGAATCCTTCATGTTCATGACAGATGTTATATCATGTTTAAGAACTCCCTTTCAAATCAAGTATTACCGTAAAGTGTTTGCGCTAAGATGTAGTGGTTTTTAAGCCATATAGAAATACATGTATTTCACAAAACTGCAACAGAAAACACTTTTTTTTTGCATCACACGAGTCACGTTACTACTGGAGGAAACCACAAAGACGACACAGGAAGTGGTATGAGTATGATGGTTTTGTTTTGGGGATTTTCAGAATGTGCAGCTGGCTCCACCAAAGATCTCATGTAGTTCATAAGAAGTTGTTTGTCATTCTAACGTGTTGAATCTGTAGCTCTACAATTTCCCCAAAACGCTGCATGCGTAGTTTCTCCTAACTATAAGGGGTTTGTTTCTCCAAGGCCTGAATAAGACACAAATGTTTTCTCTTCTCATTTGTGTTTTCTGGTGGCTGATGGATGCCGATCGCTAGCACCATGGCTGAAATATTAATGTATTAAATGAAACTGTTTACATTTGTCACAGCTATGATTTTTATTGTTATGTGATTTAATTTTTTATAAATAAGGAGATAGTAAAGATTTGTGCACATTTGTAAGGGGAATGTTAAAACACTATATTAACATCTTTTTTTTATTTTGTCTATTTACAATGCTTGTAGTCTGTTCAATTTGATTTAATTTTGTTAAGTTAACATGCAACAAAAAGTCGGTAATTACTCCCCTTTTGACACAGGAAGCAACCAGACCCACCATACTGTTTGCACAGGCCATCCAAACTTTTATTGTATCACTTTCAAACCAGAACTTAAGACAAAAATTTGAATTGAATGAACACTTCACTTGGTAATAAATGCTGCTAATATTTGGTTTTAAAAGTTACATCTGCTCTCTAAGCCACTTATCCTGATATTGTATGACTGTATTGAACATAAATGAAGGCTTTAAATGAATCTGCTTCAAATATCCACTCAAATTCTCATTATCTGAGAAACATTCAGGCTTTGAAATACCTTTACATTTCAAAACTTTTTTAACCTTGGGATGAGCGTATGAGCACATTCCAGAAAATCTAATTATTTTCTAAATAATAGAACCTGTAATCCAAATATTATTGAGTAGGTCACCGTGTTTTCTGAAGAGAACGTCAGTCTTTGTGTCACGATGAACTTCACTTGTTAAACAGATATAAAACTGATGACAGGAATGATCACAAAGAAGAGCGGGTCAGTTGTACTTATAATCTCTCTATTGCTCTTTATAAAAAATAGCAATATTAGCATGATACCAGCATCGATAATAGGAAGTAAAATGGAAAATATTCTTACTAGCAGACACTGGCTGCACTGAAGCACAGCAGTTCATCTTAATCTAAGAAGGACCAATATTATTGTAATTTTGCTTTTTTTATGTTGTTCATTGCACAGTGAATGGTTGCAGAGATCACATGGATTACAAAAGAGCAGAAACTGGGAAGGTTTTGCCATTCTTACACCAATGGCACCCAAAAAATATAGAATGGATGTGTGAATATTTAATTTCCCAGTTTTGTAGCAGGAAGACTGAAAAAAAAATTAGATGATACACTTAAAGTGTAAACGTAAGAAATTAAATGTACTTTAACTTAACTAAGCCTGTCACAGTAACCCCACACACCCCCAAATCAACATTTACACTCGCACTTAAAAATAGCTGCAAATAGAGCCACAGCTATACTACTGTACATCTTTGAAAAGCAGAAGTGGAGCCTTGTGTACAACCAACAAGAATGCAGAAAGTGGTTTCTGGACGTTAAGTCAACAACAAAACACTTTTCTGTCACAAGAACAAATTTTACTGGACGATAAATTGTCCCAGATGTTATTGTGAGACTATTTTCAAGTCATATAATGGTAGTAATGAAATAATACATTCTCAAAAATCAGTAAACTTTAAATTCTAATTAACATTTAACACGGGGACTGGAAGACATTTAAAATATTCAAAATAAACAAAACAACAAAACTAATTATGAAGTCTCTGTACACATTTGTTTTACAAAATAATTGCTAGTTGAAACCAAAGCACCAGAGTGAAGACTTTTGTCATCCTGTTTTTGGTAGAAAAAGAGAAAACATTAAACAAACAATATTGAGCTTAATTTATAATGTGATTAACTGATTTATTGCGACATGGCTATAGTCTTAACTAGTAGAAATATTTTAATTTAACTCTATTGTTCTTAATTCTAAATTGTGGGAATGCTCCTTTTAGATGGCAGATGTTCTGTGATGATTCTTAATGATTTATTAAGCTTATTCACATCAGTTCAAAACATTCACATCAGTTCTAAACATTTTTCCATCTAAAATCTGACATTTATCCAGTACAAATCAACTGGAAAAATCTAATAGAAAAGAAAAACTGTCAGGATTTGATGATGTTGGGGATTCAAATGCAGAAACGAGAACATTAGGAGCCGTGGAAAAGATAATTTAATGATCAGAAAAGCAGAGTGAGGGCATCAGAGGATCTGATATTGGAGAAACTGAACTGCGGAGTATTTATTGATGTTACGCAGGTGAATAAAAGAGATTGAAAACAGCTGCAGAAGAGCAGGAAATAAAGGTTTTGTAGTCTAACTTTTAGTACTTAAACTAAAAACACTTTGTAAGTTTTAGATTCTCAACTTAAAAATGTGAATTTAAATTCTAAATTAAAATAGTAATACTTTTAAAAATAATACTGTGAATGAAATGAATATTAAATGTGTTCTTGTTCAAGTAGGTGAGCTTTCATTTTCAAGTTAAAGCAAATCCAGATGCTTTACAGTGTAAATAAAACACTAACAACCTAAAACTTTAATACAACCAAAATAGCCAAACTAAGCTCGGGTGCATCTAAATCAGAAAATGCAATCAGGTCTTTTTTCTCAGATAAAAAGGACTTTTAAAAAATAACCATTAAGCAAGTATTAATAATGTTCAGTTTTTTTGAGCTGCACCCGTTTATTCACTTGGAAATGTTTGCAACTCATCCTTTTAGATTTTCCTCAGACAACCCTGCAGATTTTCTATCAAATTTAGTTTTTGAGACTGGCTAGATCATGTCAGTACTTTAATTTCACTCGCATTACATCATTTTTCGACTTCTGTTCTGTTCAGACAGAACCCGGCTTGAAATTGAGAGTTGAACTCTCAGAAAAATCCCTCTTCATCTTCAGGTTTCTAGCAGACAAGATGTTTTGAGCAAAATCTCACCTGCATTTGGAACTTTTTTTTTCCTTTTATATACGGTTGGGCCATGTCATATCGTATCATTTGCAATAATACCAGTAAAAAAGAAAACCTGCCAGAGAAAATAAACTTTTATTGTGTGAGCGAGACTTCCAGAGGAGAAGAAGGTGTAGCAACAATGTTTACTAGATTTCTACTCTTTGGCAACATCTCTATTATTTACCTGTTTACCTGCAGTTTCAGTACAGCGCTTAGGAAGAGCGTGGCAGATGTCACGGTCAGCCAACCGGGCGATCCGTTAGCTCGCCCGGTTGGCTGATTTTTAGTTTCCAAAACCACAAAAAAAGCTCATAAACCAGCAACTCCACCAGAACCGCACACACAGTAAAAAGATCAGGCCAGGTTCACTGCGGGAAGGTTAAAATTATTCGTTTTATCTAGCTTCACTACATAGTCACATTTGGCAGAAAGCTGCAGGCGCTAGCTGAAGCTTCAGTTGTGTTTTGGCCGCTGCTCCTGTTTAGTCAGAACTCAGATCTGCATCAACTCACTTCTCCTCTCCACACGGAAAGAATAAACCGATTAGCCACAGCAAAGAAAACTTCATGAAACACAGACGCCTTCCATAAAAATAAATAACTCGAGTTATATGAAACAGGGGAAATATTTACTGACCGTTTTGTTAGTGCCTGTTTGACTGGAACTGTAAGGATACAACAAAGAAACGGAGAAAAGAAGCTAGCTAGCTTGCTGCAGCTAGCCACGTCTGCAAACTCGTAAACATTAAAATAAATCAGTGGAAGTGAGAGTTGAAGGTGCTTATTACTCTGCATCCCAAATCAGATATACTTTAGGAAAAATATAAAATAAACGTCAGTCATTGTTGGTAAAGCAATGAAAACTAAAGTTTTGCTCAGGTTTTTACTGAGTTTTTATGTGACATAAAAGAAAGATTTTCTTTTAAACATTAAACAAGATTCTTAGTTTTGCACATATTTGCATTTTTAAAAAAAAAACATGAGGGGGAAACACTAACATCTTGTAAAATTAATGTGTTAAACTACAACAGCTAAGTTTTATTTTCATTTGGTAGCTGATCTCATCTGATATTGTGGTATTAAAAAAATTATCATGGTATCTTTTTGGCGATATATAAAAATTATGAAAATTCATTCTCCTCATTGTCATTTTAATGATTTTGGAGATATAACCAGTTTCTGTAATGTCTTCATTGTTGCCATGGTGTTGAAATAATACTGTGAGCTTTTGCACACTTCTCCTTTCTTTTTATTTTTGCACAACAAGGTTAGTTTAAGGTTTTGTAACCTCTCTGCAAAACGCGGCTTTGGCTAAAGAATGCAGAAAAGTAAATGTCAGGAAAATCCTGCTGGAACAGCTGAACTTTATTTCAGGTCAGAGTCGGTGTAATTGATGGCAGGGCTGAGAAAAAAAAACAAGTGCTGTAAATGACTAAAAGTTTTCATTTGAGTTTGTTGAGAAGAAATGTCACATTTTATGAGAAAAATGTTTTAACAATTGAACGGTTTTAAATCCCAAAAACATGCTCAAACTTTTGAGTTGATATACTGTATTTACCAACATAATTTGTTATCTTTGTGTTTAGGCTCCGTTTCACATGGTTTCATTTGGTCTAATACAGGCGTGTCAAGTTCATTTCTAGATCTTCAAGATCTTAAATGAAACTCTTACAGAGTTATAGCTTTCTCAAAATATGAAGAGTATGTCTTTAAATTACATATTTAACATATTTCACATTGTAATTTGACACTATGCAATAAACTGATTAGATGTTTATGGCGTTTTAATGCAGGGGTGTCCAAGGTGCGGGCTGGGGGCCATTTGTGGGCATTGGAGTGAGTTTGTGTGGCCCCCAAAAGCAGTTTGAGAATTTGGCCCATCCAAACTGGCTTTTTATTTTCACATCAGGATTAAATTATTATAATCACCATTGTCTCATGATGGATAAAGTTAGGCTTAACACAAATAGTTTTTTTTATAACCAAGTTTTTATTATAAGTAGATCCACATTTATCCAGAGGTTTTTACCGACTTTGCTGCACCAAAATCAACTGAATTTTGCCAAATATAGCAAGCATTTTAAAAGAAAGTGACCCCAGCTTCTGCTTTACAGAGAATAAATTTGTTATACTGAGGACAAAATAATCTGAAAGCATGCCTTTTTTTTTAAATATAGCAAACTTGCAAAGTCCTTCTTATGTTTAGGATCTACAATGAATAACCTCCATCTTCTACAAAAAACCTAGACCATTTTATTTGTCTGGTTTTGGTTTTCATTCCCTTTTCTTGGTACATGTGACAAAAAGTTTCGACACCCCTGCCCTAGAGTCTGGATGGCCACATAAATAGCTGCGGTGAGCCAGATTTGGCCCGCAGGTCTCGAGTTTGACACATGTGATCTAATAGTTTAGCCTGATTGGCTCAGAAACAGACAAGCTGTATTGTGTTTTTAGGTTGAATAACAAGCTAGAATACAAAAACAAATATTTATTGTGCTTTGGAGAGCGGACATTTTCTTCAGTTGTTCACATGGATGAACTGAAAGCTGCATGCTCCTCTGACCATATACATCCATCTAGTGTTTTACATTACTCCAGCCTTTTCTTGGTTACTCTTGACTAATTCTCCTATGCTTGAAACAGCAGGTTCTTTATTATTGTTTATTTGCCTTAATTTAGTTGGATTTTCTCAGTCCAGTCAGCTAATGGTTTTTAGTTCTCTCCCACAAGCAGATCCCCCCTGGGTTGTTTCAAAGTAATTTGGTTTCACCTGAAGAGACACACATGCTTGCTCAAGCGCACAATCAATATTAATCGACTTTGAAGGGAGGCAAAGGCATGTCTCCAAGTAGATGTTGCAGCCTGGAGATAATAGTTTAGGTAGGCTGAAATGTACAGACCGCCGTGGTCTCTGTTTAGGTTATTGATGACCCCGAGCAACTCTTTGTCTCCATGTTGCCGTTTTATTCATTTTCTCGCTCTCGCTCCAACGGCTTTTCTGTTATCACTCCATCTTGTTGAAACTTTTGTTTTACTTAAGGCCCATATCAATAAACTGAGATTAATTGAATAAATTTAAGACAAAAACTAAGTAGTTAATATTGTCACGGCTCATGTGACCAAGTCTTAGATAAGATATTGATCTGATGTAATTCCTTCATTAAAAGTTCCTTTGTGACTTTTGCTGGTCACAGTTAAATGGTGGTAGCATTTCCCTTTGTGTGTTTTTTTTAATCAATGGCAAAGTAATAATCTTCTGTTACTTTTTAAGTGAATATAAATAGCAAGCAATTTTTGGCCTGTCCTGCTTGTGATCTTAACATATTTCAACTTCTTCATGTAGCATATTAAGCTTTTAAAGCCGTTTCTCAAACTTTTTCACCCTCAATACAACCTGAAATTAAAATATCAGGCTCTCAACTCACTTTTAATTTTCAGCCAAACAAAATTGGTACTACGTTTGTGCAGCAAAAATGTCCATTTGTGCTGCTTTTGTTTTTATTTCTGATTACCTCTTTGAACTTTAATATTTTTAAAATGATAGCAGCACAAAAAGCACCACAAATGTTTGACACCAATTTCATATGATTTGAGTAAGGTGGGGAGGAGGGGGATGATTGACCTTTAAACTTTCATTAACATCTTCAAAAAAACAAAAGCAGCACAAACCAAAATTATAGCAGCACAAAAACAGAGTTGATGTACAGAGATTTTGTAAAAGTGGAGGTCCTGGTTGATCTCTGGAAACGTTTTTATGAATATCTTTAAAATAATAGCTGCACAAACAAAACAAAATGCACCACAAATCTGAAAAAAACGCAGCACAAATGTTTGACACTAATTTTGCTTGATTTGGTTTAGGTGAGGGGCTCTTGCTGATGTTTTGACATTTGAGCATTCATTAATATCTTCAAAAGAAAAGCAGCACAAACAAAAAAAATCTAGCAGCACAAGTATAGAGTTGGTATACACTGATTATGTAAAACTGAGGGTCCCGGTTGACCTCTGGAAACGTTTTTATGAATGTCTTTAAAATAATAGCGGCACAAACAAAAGAAATGCACCACAAATCAGAAAAAACACAGCACTAAATTTATTTAATTTGGTTTAGGTAAAGGGCTCTAGCTGACCTTTTAACCTTGAAGCATTCATTAATATCATCAAAAGAAAAGCAGCACAAATTAAAGTTTTAGTAGCATAAATATAGAATGATGTACACCGATTTTGTAAAAGTGGGGTTGCCAGTTGACCTATTGAAACTTTATGAATATCTTTAAAATATTAGCAGCACAACAAAAAAGTTTTGCACCACAAACCAGCATAAAGGCAGCACAAATATTTGACACCAATTTTGCTTGATTTAGTTCAGGTGAAGGCAGCTGGTTGACCTTTAAACTTTGATTAAAATCTTCAGAACAAAAAGCAGCACAAACCAGATCCAATGTAGCCCAGTTATGACAAACCACTTCTGTCTGATTTTGTAAACGTGGGGTGGCTAGTTGACCTTTCGTGACCTCAGGAAACATTTATTAATATCTTTGAAACGAAAGCAGCAGAAACTTCACCACTTTCTTCCTAACCTGTGCGCTGTGCTTCTTAGTGTTTATGATATTTCTTCACTAATTACAAACCTCAGAGGTTTTCACAGAACAGCTGTATTTATATCAAGATCAAATGACACCCGGGTGGATTCTCTTTACTAATTAGGTGACTTATGAAGAAAATCAGCTGTACTGGATTGTATTTAGGGCTATTGTGCAAAGACACATGTGAGTAAAATAGAACAAGATGGACAGATCAATAAAATATTTGCTTTAACATTGCTGAAATGAAAGTTCCTAAAATATCCTGTTTTATAAAAATCAAGATGCTGCAAACATTAACAAGTCTCAATCCAAGAAGCAATGGCTCATAATTAAGAGCTTAAAAATAAAATGCTATTGTAATTAAAGATACTGAAAAAAGAAGAAGTGTATTGCTATGGTAATTAGGTCTCATATCAGAACATCAGTAGTAAATAATTATTTTTGCACTTCAGTTCCTTGTTCTTGCATATCTAAATGGTTGACTAAAATAGGGTTAGGTTTTTTTTCTAAATGTTTCTAAAGTCTAAAATAGTTTTAGATGTTTTTTGCAGCATGAATTTGCTTAAACTCATGCTGCATCAATAAGTGATCCCATCTGGATGTGAACTCAGAACTTTTTAATTCCTAAAGCTCATTTTCACCAGGTCAGCTATAAATTTAATTGTGACCGTATTGACACTTATTTGCCTGAGAGATATTCTCTAATCGCTGCATCATGTTTGAAATATGAGTAGCTCAGCCGCAGAAGTATTGCTACTGTGTTAGAGGGTGGCAAGCAGTTCTGGTTGGAAATTATGATTGATTCTGAACACTGGCCATTTTTCTTTCATGGGAACAAATTGAACTTCATCATTGCTGCTATTCAGAAAGAGTGTTGTCATCAGAGAACAGCCTGTGCAGCCTGAATATTAAACAACACTTTAGATTGAATTTATTTGTTGTCTCCATCTGCTAGGACAGAACAAATATGGAAATATCTCCATAGTTACCACACCTTGTAAAAACGCTTTGCTTATTATTGCGAGGTCGAGTCACACTCTCTTCTCTCTCTTTTTTTTTAAAACAATGATGCTTTTCAGGATCGGCTAAACGGGTCTACATATATTCTAACACAATTTTAAAAATTATACATTTTTTGCTCTGATTTCGATGGACCTTTTCAAAGTGACAGTGTTTGGGCTTTTTCCGCCAAAAAATGATTAAGCAGCGCTAACGAAACTGCCCCATCTACAGGCATTAGCCCAATGGTTAAAACTAATCAGAACCGATCTCTGTTCAGAAACCAAACTCACATTCTATTCTCAAAACCTTACGTCAGAATTCTGAGATTAAAATCAGAATTCTGAGAAATGTCAGAATTCTGAGATTAAAGTCAAATTCTGAAACTGACAGAACGCTGAGATTAACAACAGAATTCTGAGATTAAAGTTAGAACATTGAGATTTATGTCAGAATTCTGCAATTTATGTCAGTTTTGAGCTTTACATCAGAATTTTGGAAAAAAAAAAAAAAAAAAAAATCGGCAGAATTCTAAGAAAAATGCCAGAATTCTGAGAAAAACTCAAGTATTCGGAGAAAGCGTCAGAATTCTGAGGAAGACGTCAAAAATCTGAGATAAACGTTGGTGGCCCTAAATCTCTTTCATAGAATTTAAAATTGAATCCAAGGATAAGTAATACATCCTGAAAAAACCAGGACGGCGTCTCCTATTTGAGTTATTTAAGATACGAACAAATTCACAACTGACAGCGAATTCGATTGCTCACTTTGCACCACAGTCTATTTAAATGGCGCTTTTAAATTAACATGCAGGCCTAACCTGTGTTTTTCTTTCCTTGGAAAACTGTCAGTTTAAACTATATTGATCTTCCTGACAGGGTCAACCTGTGGCCCTGTTTTGTTTAAGATTTGTCGACAGTCGTCCTGAAAAATTGTTGCCTTTATTCACCAGAAGCCTCTTATTAGAAAGGAGGGGGAAAAACTGAGGAATTGCTTAAAAGTGATGATTACAGAATAGATGCATTAGGATAAAAATAACCATTTAAGAATTTATTGGTGTTATTCCTGAAATTGCCTTGGTCAAGGGTGTGTACGATGTTTTTTTACAAGGATTCAGACCAGGCGCTATCTCCGCTCTACATTCTCAGCCGGCAGCAGATGTGAAATTATGATCTTCTGGTTGCAAGCCCACATCTCTAACCTTTAGACCTGGGATTTCTAGGATTTCTAAACTGGCAGCCTTTTCCTACTTGGCATGACACACGACGCCTGGCAACACTGCGAGTTCTCGCTGTAACAAATCAGAGAGTGACTGGGAGGTTTAGGCTTTAAATAGCTTCCGACTAGCATTTCTGTGTCATACAGGTTACTGTGAGTGGAAGCTTGGAAAACAAGCATTTTCCTCTAAGTAGTAAAAGCTATTTTCCTCAAAAGTGAAGACGGTTCTTTTTCGTTTTCTGCTGGCCTTTATCTGACTCAGGACAAAAGAAGGGCAGCAAGAATAAGGTCACAACTTGAAACTGGGTACATTTTCAGGAAAAGTTGAGTCCTTTGGGGGAATTTGAAGCAATTAGTTAATCTAGAAGCATTCAGTAAAATTAAAGCCATGAGGAAATTAAAGTTTTCATGAATGTCAGTTGTGTAACAACTGAATCCAACCTAGTTGCTTAAATTGGACTTAAAGTGGCAGTATGCAGCTTTAAAACCATAATATGTTGATTTTTTTTTTTTACATATTTGTGTGTAGTGACCGCATTAGACAAAACCTGTGGGGGAAAAAAACATTCAGAGACAAAAAGAGGGTTTTAGCGCTGTCAATCACTAATGTACTTGGCATTCACTCTGCCATTTGCTCTCTATTATGATACAGCTGGTTCACCACAACAAAGAATGCCAAGTCTGGTTAGCATCCCACCAATGACGGCAGATCAACAGTTTTCCTGGAACTGTTTGTTTCTAGAGCGTACATGAGCTTGATTGACAGCGCTAAGACCTTCCTCCCGGCTCTGATTGGTTGTTTTTGACCAGGAGTCATGCATTTTTGCAATAGAAACACTGGGAGGAGGTTTAATAATATAAACATATTTTTGTAAAAGCTACATACTTAAATACTACATACATATTGCATACTACAACTTAAATCTAATTTTTTCTGCACTTTATCTCTTATGGTTATGTTTGTCTTATTAATATTTGCCATCTTAGGTTAAGTAGCTTGTCAAAGAATAAACAATTTCCCCTTGTGGATCAATAAAGTATATTCCATTCCATAGTTCAGCTTTAATGGTAAAATATAATTAAATGCATTAAAATTATTTTACCATCAGTAACTATAATCACGTCTTTAAATGTCGGAGTTTTGACTAAAAGAGAACGGCATTGACCAATGCAACTGTTCCTGTAGTTTAATCTGGTTTGGGTTACAAAGCCAAGTTTCAAGAATCAAAGTTTCATTCAGTGCAGGTCTAAGGTTAGGAAAAGGGCAGCTAACATCTCCGCAGACCCCACACATGCAGGACACAAACAGTTTAAGCTTTTACAGAGCATTTTTTGGAAGCACCAGCTGCCACAGAGACAGTTTCTTCCCCAGTCTCTTTCTCTGGTGAACACAATAAACACTTCACAGCCGTATTAATCAGCTACTCTGCTGTGATATAAAATAATTGTATTTGCGCAGTCATAACAATCCTCGTTTCTCTTTCACTTTTCTACAGCCAAAATTCAACAGCTCTCTCCAGAATCTACAGACTTCAACAAACATTTTAAAAGTTACATTTCAAGAGAACAAAGCAGGTTTTCATCCAACATGATCCAAGATTTCAATATCTTACAGATACATGAGGCCAAAACAGATTTTTGAGCCACATTTTGCAAAAATGAAACTCATGAAGCATGGGAGTAGAGGGTTGATGTCAGCTGAACTTTAACCCAGACTGAATAATCGAGTTTACTCCAAATTGTTCAAATCTTTCACAACAGGATTGCTTAAAAAGATAACGGTGTGGCAGTAAACCAGCCAGAGAAACGTCCTCCTGATTACATTGGGATTGCACTGCAAAAACACAAAAACTTATCAGATCGCTTCACTTATAACAAGATATTTTCCCCATCTTAACAACAATGCAGTTTGAAGTGCTTCGCATCACAAAAACACAAAAATCAACAATTGAATCATGAAAATTTTCCAAGTGTCATCGATACACATCAAAATATTGGTTAGTTTTTTATTTATTACCGTATAAAAGAAAATCTAAACAGGCAGGTTTTTAATTTAGATTAAAAGGAGATCAGTGTTTCAGCTGCTTGTTCCAAAGGTTTGGTGCATAGAAGCTGAATGATGCTTTTTTATGAGTAAAATATTATTCAGGGAAGTAGTACTTTTTCATCAATATTAAGAAATTATTGACAAATCGACTGTTTCTCTAGAAAGAAAAATACTTGGCAAGATTTTGTGTTTCTGGAGTGATCAACTAACACCTGCAAATCCAACTAAAGCGTTTTTCTGATAAAGTCACAGAACAACGGACGATTTAAAGTTTGTGCTTGCCTATTCTGCAACAGTTTCAAGACTATATCTGCAGTCATGAAAATATAGTTATTTACTTCACAATAAGTCATAAAACTGCCTGGAAGCCAATCTGTTTGATTAGTAATATTTTAATATCACGTTACAGCTTTTGTGACATCCATTACTCACTTTAGGTTGTAAGCCAGCTTGCACCCATTTATTTGGCAGTTCTTGCATGTGAGCAATAATCATTTAACCTTTTACTATAAAATCATATTATAAATGCAGCATCCGAATTTTAATTCCCAGACCTCAGAGCGTCTGTACGTCTCCTCCTGACAAATTCCCATTTAGAGCGACACACCATGTCAGTGGTTGAAGCTTCTGACTGATGGGATGGATTCATTCAGAAAGCTCTCAGAGCAGCGCGTGCGTCGACAGGTGAGGGTAAAATCCTGTCACTCAACAGTTCAGCTTCCATTACTTATTCAACTCTCCTGCCTTCAGCTGGCGCAACAGAGAGGAGGAGGATGAACACAATTAATGAAGCTATCTGCTCAGGATTAAGCACACAGCTTTCAACGCAGACGCTTCTTCCTTAAATGGATTCTTACTGTAAAATATTCCAGCAGCCTAAAACCTGAGCGCGCGTTATCTCAGAGGAAGAATGCCTAGAGGATAAACAGTTTCTTCTGCCCTTTGGGCAAAGCTTATGTTTTGGGGGTTGTTTTTACCTAGCGTTTGTTTTAGGATGACTCAGTCAGCACAAGACGTAGAGCCGGTAGAGGATAATCAGAAGTGTTTGCCGATATTGCAACAATCGCAGGAATGTATGGGTTAGGTTAGGTGAGACGTTGCTTCGCGCTTCTGCTGTTTGCTTGAGATAAGACAAGGCCAATTTCATACTTTTACCTCCTCGACAGCAGCTGGCAAGTTTTATTTTTGCAGCGTGGTTTGGCTATTGTTCATGTGTCAGAAGTGAATTTCACCTGGCATGAGATACAAGTTTCCTCTTTACTTTCTCTCCTGTGTTTGGCTTCCTCACAAAAACTCTTCTTTAAAAATGAAGAGACTATGAATTCTTGCATTTGTTCAAAATAATAATTTTAAGATTCAGTCTTTTGGAAAATGGAATGATTTACATATAAATTAAATATAAACACTCCAGAATTCAGACTTTGTTTTGGAGAATATGATTATTTCACTTTGCAAACAAACAGTTAAAAAAATAGTAAAGTGAGAAAAAGTATTTTTGGTCTAGTTTCTAGTGCAAATATCTTGGTACACTTAAAATGAAACAACTTTTCAGCAAGATACAAGAGCTTGTTTTAGTTAGATAATTCCTTAATGTTGATGAAAAAGTATTAGTTATAAGTTAATAATCCGCCAATGAAACTAGTACTGTTTTTATACCAATATTGATAAATGATTGACTTAAAACAATCTCATATTTCTTGGTGAAAAGTTACTTATAAGTTACTACACTTTAAATAAGACAAAATAAGATCGTCAAGATTATATGACAAGTCATTTTTACTAAGATAATATGCATCATATCCTACATATTGGCATATTTTATTGCGATATCTCCTCTGTTCCAGCCCATTTAGGACTAGGGCTGTATGATATTGATTTTGCGATATATATCACTATTTTCTTTCCAAGTAAAAAAAAAAAAAAAAAAAAAAAAAAAAAAAAATCGATATTCATCCGCAAGTAACGTCCAACTGTCACCTTGTTCACTCACTGCTTGCTTCGCCGGGAGAGTGATTATGTCACCAGGCTTAGAGTGATTCCTTCAGATGTTCAGGTTAAAAAGGTATCAAACTATTCAGAGCAGGAACTTGGTTCACTTTATTTACTTTACTAATGCATGTCAGCTACAGTTTGGACTGTTTCAATTAAAAGAAACATGTTTTCTCACCACCTCTTTGATTCATTCTGTCCAGCTGTCTGTGTCCAATCAGAACCAGGTATTGTGTAGTTGGTGCTTTTAATCAGTTTTCAGTTAAATTAATCCCATCCAAATCTATAATGTCACCAAAATCACTCTGTTCCTCTAAAATCTTTCAGAAAATCGCAAAGGTGTATTGAATTGCATCTTTTGATGAATATCGCAATATATATTGTATCGTGAGCAGAATATCGTGTATCATATCGTATTGTGAGATTATTGTATCACTACAGCCCCATTTAGGACATTATCGTACTCGCTGTGATCCATTTTAAACCGCAGAAATCCACTTCCCGACCCTCATCTGACTTTTGCGCATCTTCCGGGTCACGCATCTGGAACCCAGCAATAATACAGAAATTACTTTGTATATGATGTGTGTAAATATCTGGGTTCAACTAAATATGTCTGAAGTTGAAGCTTTGAAAACATTAAACCTTTGACACACATTATGATTAAAAACAAAAAATCTGAATACATTTTCTTTAAATGACGCTTAGGGCTAATAGGGAACTATAAACATCAACCAAGGATTTGAATATACCTGAAACTTCTTTGGAGCAAATGTTTATGGAATTTGATCTCTTTGGCATGTAAAACAGCTGCCTTGTTAAACCTCTTCTCCTTAAAGTGAGACACTGGATTGGATTCAACACCTGTAAGTAATCACAGGAACCAAAGCATAGCAGATGGGTTAAGCTTTCAGTTTCATCCGTAATTGCTTCAAGCACGACAGTTGCCAATCCACCGTATATTGTAAATAATAATCTGTGCAGGCATGTTTGCATAAAATTCTGTTTCCTGTCAGAGAGGCTTTGAGGGTGCTCCACACACCTGCCTTTGAAAACGCATCTCAGAGCTCAGCAGCTACAGCGCTGCCCCTGCTGACTGACAAGAAAAGAAATCATTTCACATTTGATTTAGTATTTATGAGAGCATACTTTATTTATTTATTTTGATCAATGCATCCCCCTTTTCATGCTGCTGTTGGCCTGTATGGCGAAGATCTTCAGATGCCATGACGCTATAGGACTCCAGTATTAGTTGATACTCTCAAAACCCCGTGTGCAATCTCTGAACCTCAAATGGAATTGCTGTCTGGAGGAGAAATGTGAACCTTTTTTCTTTATCTTGACTTGTACATCTTTCAACTGCTTTATTCATCAAAGCTGAAAGTGCTGACCCCTCCCCACCACCACTCTCGTTTCCACACCAACACCACTCGATGTGGATAGATGGGATGGGAAATAACTGCAAAGCCGTTGCATTTTCTGCCTCTGTCACAGAACAAAAAGCTAAACAGAAATGATTCCTAAAGGTGACCTATTATGCTTCCCTCAACAGGTTAGAGTAAGTCTACACAAAACAAATTAAATTTCCACAAAATCATTCTTAAATAATTAAGATTTTAATCCGATCCGTTTCTGTCAGAATGAGTCGCTTCAGGGCGTCTTGTCACTTTAAATATGAATGAGATGCTGCTGGCCACGCCCCCTTCCCCAACTCAATTTGCAACCGTTTTCATGTGCGAGTGCAAACATATGCGCAATTATGCCACTGGATATCTTTGAAAAGCAGAAGTGGAGCCTCCTGCACAACCAACAATACAGAAAGTGGATTTTGGATGGCAAGTCTACAACAAAATACTTGCCTTTTCCAGCAGCCATTGTAAAGCACATATATAAGCCTATCACCATAACAAAATTTGCTTGATGATAAATTGGCCTCGAAGTCATTGTGATAAATGATATTGTTGTTTTGAGGCCGTTTTCAAATAATAGAATCGTAATAATTGCATAATAAAGCAAGAACGTATTCTCAAAGATCAATAAGCTTTAAATTCTAATGAACATTTAAAGCTGGAACCGGAAGACATTTTAAATATGCAAAATAAATAACAGAAACAACAAAAAAATGAATTATGAAGTCTCTAAACAAAATTATCCATGGTAAAAGGGATAATTGAGACCAAATCACTAGACTTAAGACATTTTGTATTTAATGAGAAAGACAAAAAAGAGAAAAACGTTAAATAATGCAAATGGAAACTGAGCTTGTTTTAATTTATCATACGAATAATTGATTTATTACCTATGCATACAGCAGCCTAGCTTGGGTTGCTAGGCGACAGAGTAGACTTTGCTGGGGTTGCTTGGTAACTGCCTGGGATTTGCTGGTGTTGCTAGGTAACGGGCAGTGCCTGCAGATTTGTGACGTTACATTATAAATGGCTTTTGAAACGGCTCATTTTCAAGATACCAAAAAAAACAAAACAAAAAAAACATTAAACTTATTGCCATAAGGCGGCTGAATGGTTTCAAGAAGCAGTAGAAACACAAACGGAAGTACAAAAATGTTCAAAATGTGAATTTTGAAAGACATTGGGGTCAAAACTTATTTTAGGAAAACATCACACATTGTGCTCCATTAGCTTAGTGATGGCATTTCTTACAGGTGATGCTGTTTACTGAAGAGACATTCAGCTGGTTGAGGTGATACATGCAGATGCCGACTCGGCCGTTTACTGTGAGCCTACATGTGTCGAGACGTTTGACACCCGTCAGCTGGAGCTTTCTAGGATTACAGAGTCTTTTTTCTTTGGCTGACCTAAGGGGACCCTGGTGAAATGGTTTGATCCGAAACCTGGACCTCTCATCAGCACTGGTCAGTCTGCATTAGACACTGACCTCCACAATAAGTCTCTGTGGAATTTCAGCAAAGACCGTAGATCTGTTGAAAAGAGTAAGGACAGGCGGGAGTTATGGCTCCAAAGCGCTGCTTTTCACTTTCTCAGCTCATAATTCTGTTCTCTAGGGTGATAAATATAGTGGATTTCTGTATAAGATGTATAGCACAACCAAGGTTAGACACAACACATAAGTGAGGGCATTTAGGTGACAGAAAACATGTTATAATCAGAAGAAATAAAAACGAATCATGGTGGCTCACATAAAAAATGTTGTGTGGTATTTTCTGATTTTCTGCAACAGAAACCGTCAGATTCCCAAAGGAATTATTTCAACCAAAAATATATGCGTTAAGATGGCCCAGTCAAAGTATGGATACTAATCTGCAGCTTGCAATAGTGAGAAACGTCCTAAAATATTTTTACAAAGTGTTGAATAAAAATGTACGCCACACTTTTCAGATCTTTTATTCTACTTGAGAGTTCTGCTAATCCCTTGAAAATTCAAATAAATACAAAATAAAATGCCAGAAGTTAAAAACTTCAAGGGTATAAAACCTTTAAAGCTGAAAGTAATTGCATTGCAAAGTGTCAAATCACAGAAATTACTCAGAAATGTTTAAAAGACAAATGTACGGTATTTAAACAAATCATTTGAAATAGATTTCCTGTAAAAACCTCAAAAACTTTTCATGTGAAAAAGCAATGCAGCAAATCAAGATTCATTGCATAAGTGCTCTTCTAATTCTTTGCAATTTTGTCAAGAGATGGGACCAAAGTGTCTATTTATTAGGACAATAGAAAAATGACAATAGACAATAGGAAATTATCTCTACAGCTTCACAGAAAATCAGTAAATGAGTTCTTTGAGAGACAAGTGTGCTTGTTTAGGGAGATCAGAGGAAACGTGCTCTAAGTGATGAAATCCGGCTATTTTTTCCTGCTTTTACATATTTAATACCCAAGGAAAATTATAGCCTTGCTTCCCAGTTATTCGAACAAAAGCAGCCTACTTAGCAAGACATGTTCATCTTTAATGAAAATGTTGGATTGATGGATTATGAATGTTAAAAATCTGAATATTTTCTTTTACATTACTACCACGACAGTATTGTCATTTTTTTTAAAGGATACTTAAATGCGTTACACAGTTTGTCTCATGTACTTGTTGCTGATAAGAGCCTGTAGCTGATGGTTTCTGTCTTTGGTCTACAGCACATGATGCTGAGAAACATGTAAATCCCTTTTAATCCTTTTTTTTCTTTTTTGACGAACAGTGTCACCATTTCAGGAATTTTCCAAGAAATTTTCTTTGACAAGTTGGAGATCATTCAGCTGTCTTTGTTTTTTGCAGATTTCACTTTTGTACCAATGTTAGAGATTTTTTGGTATCGTTTTGGTTATTACTTTAGTTCATATTCAGTCTAATATTAATTGATAGTTAATCAACATTCAGTCTAATGTGAATCAGTAAATGACGTGCTGTGCGAATACTTTTTGATTGCTGTATAGAATATCTGTGTTCTTGAAAACACAGATTGTTCCCTTCAGAGTTGAAAGAGCTAGATGACCTGTGTGTTAGATAATGCCAGCCAGCCTGCCACCTGTTTCATTGTTTATCTTTTCTGACTTTTGTTATTCCAAATAAAAGTCCTGCTCAAGCAGAGATACCGCAAAACGCTCTGTGAACTACTCAGAGGAGTAGTTTGCCGAGTCTTCTCCTTCTGCAGAAGTTTGGTCATAAAAATTCATATACATTGTCTGTGGTTCTTTCTTTTAAATGAAGGTTCGAGGAAAAATACCTATCAACCAACTTTTAATTACAGTCACTTATTTTAATAATCTACTGTAAATTAAACTTTTCAAATCTACATTAAACTTTACAGAAAGCTATATTTAGCTTCCCACAACTGAGACTACCAATCATTTCTTGTGACATGACATGCAGTAAGCCAGTAGCGCTCCATCAGCTAGCCACTATTAGCCTTTTGCATCAACCAATCACATCTTGTCTCTTCTTTTTTGCTGAGCTCTAGTCAATTCATAGTTTACAAAGCTGCTAAGTACAGCAATGCTTTAAAATTTATCTTGAAAAATGAATTGAAGGGAATCAA
This sequence comes from Poecilia picta, assembly GCA_033032245.1. NCBI lineage: Eukaryota > Metazoa > Chordata > Actinopteri > Cyprinodontiformes > Poeciliidae > Poecilia > Poecilia picta. The sequence goes on along the minus strand of CM065365.1, from coordinate 28,521,761 downwards.
AATATCAACGTTAGCAAAGTCGCTAAATCGCCAGGTGAAAAATTAGCTTCACTAAATGGCTAAGTGGAAGTGTCATTGGATTGGACAGCGTCTACAACCGCTATAACTGGTGTGATGTACAGTATACTTGCAGGCACTATTGGTATTTACTGAGTCATGTGCACAAAACCATACTAGTGATGAGACATTCGGCTTTTTTAGAGATCCTGTAGATGAAAAACAATGGAAAATAATACAAAAAAGTAGGAAACAAACAACTTAACTTCTGTTTTCTCACTGTGTGTGTCGACTTTATTCCACACACACACACAACTGTGTCTGCACATTGTGAAATAACTATTTTACAATGAAATAACTATTTCACAATGTGCAAGAAAAGCTGCCCTCACCTAAGAGCAGACATTTCCCTATTATTTTACTCACAATATTGAGTTAAAATAACTTCTCATTTTGCTTTAGAATAATTTAAATTCTTATTTCAAATTGCATGAACAAAATTTCTGATCTGACAATGATTTTTATTAAAAATCACAATGAGTTCTGCTCAAAAACATTTAGTGTGATCGAGTCAGATCAGTGTAACGCACTTCTATCTCAGGATACAAAAACGTGCCGCTAAGCATTCTGGGAAATGGTTCCCACTCCTGTCCTCCTTTCATTTTTTTAATGCCAACTTAAAAATTCTAGTTTATTCAACTCTTAAGAGGTTTGACAAAATTAATAAGAAAGTTAACAACTTACAACTGTACAGGAAGCCATGGAATAAATATTAAATAAACTTAAAAAGACAATTAAATTACATTAAACATTTTCCAGAAGGACCTTATGCCTCTGCAATTAAAGATTAATTTATGATTTTTAAGACTTATTTAACAGAGAAGCTAGAAATGTTTCAGAGTGCTTTAGTTCCATTTAATCCTGGCATAATTTGTACTGTAGATTTTTATTTCATAAACACTGAGTTTTATTGTATTTCCAACAGTTTGAAGTTGTTTTTCTAGACTCTACTCCGACTCCACTGAGGTCGACTGAAGCATTTCAAAGGAGCTGGACGATAGATTGACCAGTAAATTGAGTTTTACTGATGGCTCATATAACGCTTTCAACAAAAGGCTTGAACAGATACTCCATCTCACAGTCCTGTTTATCACTGTGTGTGGCTAAGTCACTGAGATACTCTAACTTCTTCACTTCGGGCAGCTGCACACATGGATGATATTGTCTATTTGGCTTCATCCGACCATGAATTCTTTTGTGGCTTCCAGCCGCAGTACAAGATGAAGATCTGCTCTTCGAAGTCTGAGAATTTTATTTTCTTGTTGCAGACTTTGGTGTGGTTGCAGCTGTCGCAATCAATATCGCCATAAATGTGTTAATGGATCAGTTCAACAACTGAGAAGCAGGAGAATCTTTTATACAAAGACAAAAACTATGTAAAAATGTTAGAGACATTATGCAAACACTTAATGCTATTAATAATCATTTACATTTTTAAATGTCCCTAAATATGAAATGTATTCTGTTTTTTAAAGATAAATTTGATGTCTGAAAACATGCTGTTAAGTTTGGTCATTTTCACAAGAACTTTATGACATTTATTTCTTATTTATTGTAATAATTCAGCATTTCTAAAAAAAATATTTAAGTGCAAATTATTCAATTCAGTTTTACCTTAATTTAAATCTGCAGTAAGTGGTTTATTATTATTTGTTAAAACTGTCACTATGGGATGATAGTATAATATGACATGGGTAATCTGAAAAAAATCTTCCTGTGGTCCTTCTGCCATCTGCAGAAATACACCACTCTCAGTCAGAAACAACCAATCAGAGTCATGACAATCATGCTAGTGTACACACCCTCCCACCTGCTCTGCTACATCTCCTTGCCATGAAAGCAAAGACTAGCTAGCATGGTAGGGAGAAAGGTTCCCATAACACAAGGTTGTTTCTTCGCTATTAGCACAGCTGCAGCAGGTACATGAGTTTGATTGACAACTCCAAGACTCACCTCCTGGCTCTGATTGGTTGTTTTTTGACAGAGAGGGGAGCTTTTCAGCAGAACCACCACAGGGAGGAGGAAGAAGAACTCAAAGTCTTTTACAGATCATCTCTCTCATCATATACTGTCACTACATGATGAAAAATGTGTATTACCTACTGCAGCTGTAATGACTTATCTCTATATAAATTGATGACAAAAGTAATCTCAGGGTGTTTTATGAGAATATCAGGTCCAATTTGCATCCAAAATATTCAGTTAATTTGAACAGCAATCGATTCTGATTAAGGTTTATTTGAAACGACACCCAGTGTTTCACACAACACAGGCGAATTTAGTAGAAAAGAAATTCTGACTGTAATAGAAAGCTTGTCAAAGGAAAATTTGTCGATGGGGACGAAAACCTCCGTTTTAAAGAGGAGCAAACCTCTTCCGGATGAACGGCCATGTGAATTGAGTTTAGACTAGAGGACAGAAAAGAAACTCAAACAAGCTTGGTGGGGTCATTTTTCTATGAAGCAAAAATAAACATAAAAAACCAAAACCTTATGGCAGCAGAAAACTGGTAAGTAGTTCTCTTAATAGAATTAGGGATGAACGATATTGGACTTTTGGTCGATATCCGATATGCCGATTTAATAAAACTCATTTGGCCAATAACCAACATCAATACCGATATTTTTTTCTTACACCTACTTATCAAAACTTTATGACTTTCTCTACTATGGAATAGAAATACTGCATTAAGGAGGCTGAAAATGATGGCATTATGCATTATGTTTAATGTCATATTTATTAATCACATTTGCTTTCTACGACAGTGACACTCAAAGTGCAAATTTGATGTTGCACTGTTCTGCTAGCATTATTGTCAATGGTTTGTCATAAATAGGCCTTTCAGGCTGCGTTCACACTGCAGCCTGAAGTCACCCAATTCCCATTTTTGTCGAATCTGATTTTTCTACCAGGGCCGTTCACATTCATACCTCTGTGTTCTGCAATCTGAATGGGCAAACGACCTGAAAGTGTGCAGTAGAGGGCGCAAAAGCGTCAGTGTTCTGCCAACCGCCACAAAAAGAAGAAGAGCTCAGTGTTTGAAGAAGTAAACATGGAGGCTAACAGTGGAGCTTAGCTTACACGTTTGAAGTTGTTGTCCGACTGGAGCAACATATTAACAACTTAATCCTCATTATAGTCCATCATGGTTGTTGTTTTTCTTCCCGCTTGCGCGTATCAGGACACAGAATTTGTTGAGAATCGGTGACTTGAAAAGAAACCACCCTGTGTTGTTCAGACTGCCATGAAAAGATCGGATACAGGTCGCATTATGTCAAGAAACATCTGAACTGGGTCATTTCAGCCTGCAGTGTGAACATAGCCTTAGACTGGTGAGTTATTTTGACGGAATGTCCTATATTAAATTTTCCAGCTAATAACAGCCAATCAATGCCATGCCAATAGTATTGTGCATCGCTACATAGAAGTCAGTAATTTTGCCTGCATCACGAACAGCATATGTCTGAAAGAACTGTGCAGAAACGGAGGCTCCGTCTTCATTTTAAAGGATGTAAACCTGCACTCCGGTCCCGATGCATCACAGTCCTTTTCAGACACGACATACATAACAGTAATGACTTCATCAGTCTGGTAAAGAAATGGCATTGAGTTATTCAAGCACTGGTCAGTTTTGCAGTAATGTTCGTCATGCTTCATTCCGGCACGTCTTAGAGTTTGATGGAGGGAGCAGAGGAGAGGCAGCGAGGCATGCCTTTGCTCTCCGCTCCAGAATGGACTGTACATCAAGTCAAGTTTAATAGAAAAGTCCTTGTGGAGTCGCAGTTTTCTCATAACAACATGCCATATCACCGTAGCAATTTATATCACCAGGCCGGTTTGCAAGATGCTTATGTAAAACATTGTGGGGGAGTATGGAGGCACTGACAGCATGTGTGCTGGAGGCTTCCTCTGAATTATGTTACTCTACAATAACTCCAGCAGCAGGTGGCAAATAAATTGTTTTCCTCTCATACAAAACAATCCAGAGCGAGACATCCTAATTAAAAATTTGGGAGCTTTGAAATCAAACTGTCCAGGCGTTATTAAGATCCGTTCTCCGAGTTTCTCTACGTTTTCTTATCACCTTCCTCTGACGCGACATTGCCCTTAAGTGCAATGTTGTGTGTAATAACAGAAACCTTCACAGCTTCTCAGGATAACTGACTATATGATAGAAACCCTGTGGTTTATACAGTTGGAATAAAATCCAGCAGCCCCTGTCAGTGTGGTTCCTTGAGATAAATCTGCACTATGTGGCTCTAACATTGAGAAATCTGCTATTTTGCTGGAGGCTCTTAAATGATGCATCTCCGAGCGCTTTCTTTATTCCACAAGGACGTGTTTTGGCCTTGGAAACACAGTGTAAAAGTGAAATAAATATACGTTCTGTCATTTCACAGTGCTCGTAATAGGTTGACGTGGACAGTCCGGGTCAGAAATAGCACATTTTCAAGAAGCCCCAATGTATAAAGCGCTGTCACTGCATTTTATCAGGAGAGATTGTAGCAGAGTGGAAATGAGTGTGGCGATCTGAGTTAAGCTACTTCTGTGTTTCTGAAGTCTCCCACTTCCTGAATAAACAAGCTACTTCAGAAAAACTTTATTTTGACATTCATTTCCATTCCTTGTGAATAAATCTCCCCACAAGCTGAAGAGGCTTTTCTTTTTGCACAGGTGTTGCTGATTCTGACTGAAATGCTTCCTTTGAACTTTGGGGGCTTTAACGCTTCATTGCGCATCCTGCAAAGCTTTTGTAAAGAAATACAATTACAAACCAGTGAGACCACTTTGGTCATGTTTGTGTTTGTATGCATGAGACAAATGGTCAGACTTAACAAGGTTTTTTTTTTTTCATTTTACATATGCTGCAGCTGCTGCTTCTTCTTTCCCAACATTAATGAAAACATATAACTTGAATCAAGCTTCTGTTTCCAAATCAAAGGGATCATGATAGATTTTTTTTGCTGTCATTCTTTCACGTTGTGTTTAATCAGGCGCAGTTGGGAGGTTTTTGTTGTGGGATCCTGAGCAGAATTACTTACTCCACGATTGACTACTTTCAAATTCTCCACCTGATGTGTAATAAAATCAGAGAATAAAGCGCCAGACCTTTCAAAGAGATTACCACACTACACAAACTCAAAGTCGTACCAAGTGTTTTTGGATTAGTTTATATTATAAGCACATAGGTACACTTGATTAAGACAAAAACTATCTTTTCAGCAAGATATAGCAACTTGTTGTATGTCAATATTCCTTAATATTAAAAAAATTGTAGCGGATTATTGCAATAAACTTTAATAGATGATTAATTGTCCCAGAAATTATTGTGATAAATGATAATATTGTTGTTTGGAGACCAATTATAATGCATAATATTGTATGAACACATTGTCAAAGATCAATAAACTTTAAATTCTAATGAACATTTAACACTAGAAATGGAAGACACTTTAGATATCCAAAATAAATTAACAAAACAACAAATAAAGTTCAATACGAGATCTCTAAACAAAATTGTCCCAGATTGAGACCAAAAGTGCCAGACTGAAGACTTTTGTCATTTAGTTTTTGGTTGAAAGAGAAAAACGGTAAATAACGTAGATAGAAATCATGCAATTTATTTGATTTATTGCTTATTGCAACAGGCCTACTCACAATTTTTTTTTCATGTTAGAAATTATACTCAAGTAAAAGTATCACTACCTTAATGCAAATGTACTCAATTGTAAGCAAGAAATTACTCAAGAGTAAAAAATATTGGTAACAAGTCTACTCAAACTGATCAACTTATACATTTAATATTTAGAAATAACATCATCTCAAGAACTAAAATAAGCTCAAGTGGAAATTTTGGTATTTTAACGACACAAATGACAATAATTCATTTAAATAGCCAAACAAAACCAAACAGGCAAAACAATTTTTTCCAAATCAGTTTCTTTTGATAAAAAAACTTCATGGAACTTCAACAAAAACTGCAGGTGTGTGTCTGTGCCTGGTGAATCTTTGTTAAAAACACATTTGTTTTTCATTCAGTGGGTAGAAAATCCAGACATTTTACCCAAGTAAGTGTAGAGACGCTTCATGAAAAATTACTGAACTAACAGTAAAAATCACAGTGTAGTAAAAGTATTTTTTTTTTCAGAAATGTTACTCAAATAAATGTATTTTAGTAAATGTAACCAGTTACAACACAACTCCACCAGTGGAACTAGAACTACTTTTTCCACCAATGTTAAGGAATTGTTGACTTAAAACAAGCAAAAATGTACTTTGTAAGTTAGTTTTATCTTATTATACTAGAAATTAGACTAAATATACTTGGTAGATTTTGTGTTTTTGCAGTGTATACAGAATAATAAAGCCAGAAAAAAACACAAAAAGAATGAAGCACAAACACCTAATTGACAGTTAATCAAATATTACAGCCAACATAATAGACATCCATTACCCTGACTGAAGCATTTAAACGTCTGACCCGGACTGTAAAACTGCCACAGTGTGAGTTTAGCATCACTATTATCTACAGAAGGATGATATCCTCCATGTTTGACCTCACACCGTAGGAAAATCAGATTATTAGCAGATTAGTCATCTTCCTAAACTGCTGTCCTTCTTTGGTATCAGAAAATAATCCCCCAAATTCTCAGGTAGCAAATGAAAGCTGACAAGCTGAACTTTTTTCTCACTGACAAAAGATATATATTTTTGAGAAGGATACTGAGCAGTTTTCGTTTGACATCAGTGGATTTTTCTTGGCAGCCATTAGAAGAAATGCAGCCATACTTGTCACTTGCCTGAGACAGCTAAATCACATGTTTTGTCCCCCCATTCTCTTCTGAACTTTGAAGCCAACAGTCAACACTGTAATTTAAGAGTGACACGAAGAGTTTCCAAAGCTGCTAATGCAACTTTTCTTGCAGTCTGCTCTCACAGACTGCAAGAGAGACAAAGTGAAACAACCTACATATCCAAAGTAGGCTGCACTTTCTTCACTAAGTTGCAACAGCAGGAAAGACTAACTTGTACTTCCAGAGGTTTTTAAGCAGTAAGCTCTTTTTTATGATTTTTTTTTTTTTTACATTTCATATTTCTGTTAAACTAAAACTAGGATTTTAGAAAACGTAAAGTGCTATCTCTGTTACAATTTTTGGGATTTGCAATTAAAGACAATGGGCATTCTTCTTCTTCTTCTGTACAAAATAAGGAGAAAAAAGAGCAAAAACTAAAAATATTTGAGGTTTCTTTTTTTATTCTCCTTGGAAATGTTAATGGATGAAAAATACTTGAGTAGATTTTTTTCTGGAAAGAACAATGTGGTTTCTACATCTCAAATTGTGTTTAAGTTTCAAGAACACTTTATGAGCACACAAAAGTTTTTTGACATTAAAAAATATATCATCTTTCTACTGCATATCATTTTGCCTCTTGCTGGATCATATAAATACTGTAAAATAGAAAAAGAGCATCTTCAATATTGTTATAAGTTGTGGAGATTACTGTATATTAAAAGTATTTTTGGCCAAGAAAATATGTTAATGGAGGAGAAATCCTTGAGAAGATTTCTTTTTTTCCCTGAGAACAGCATTGTGATTGTTTTCTGAGAACCCTTTGTTTGGTCCACTGAAGGATTTTCACCAATTATAAAAGAGAAAACGTACGTTGTAGCTTTATAAAACTGTGTGTTTGGGATTATTGTCCTGCAGAGAAGTTCAGGACAAGTTCTTGTTTCTTTTTTTAGAATGCCATCAAGAATATCTTCGTCTACATCTTCATTCACTCATATGAAGTTTTCCAGTAAGATCATGTGTCCTACAACACCATGATTCCACTTTCAAACTTTATAGCGTTTTCAGAACGATGTCTCCTCCAAACATGGTGTGTGCCATCACTGCAAATCTCAAACTCCGGTCCTTGTGGGCCATTGTCCTGTGACTTTTAGACGTCTCTGCCTCATCACACCTGGCTCCAATATCAGCTAATTAGCAGAGATCTGTAGAGCTTGACTGCATGCTAGTGAGGCAATTTCATCATTTAATTCAACTGTATTGAACAAGGAAGATATCCAAAAGTTGCAGGACACCAGAGGTTGAGACAACTGCTTTAAATATTTTTAAAGATTTAAAGAATAAAGGCTCCAATTATTTCCTTAGCAAATTCTCCCTTATCCCAATTTGAGTTTCAGTATTTGCGCATTCACCTTTTCAGATATTTTTAAATTATTTGTGGAGAATTCACTTATTCGTAGATTTTTTTCATGGGGCAAATCTAAAACTGCTCTGTCAAACCAACAAGTTCCCCTCCTTGCCCGTGGGGGCGCTGCACCAAGATCCACTGAGGGCAACAACCTAAACACCTTTAAGGATGACACAGACTATAAACAGAAACGGAGAAGCATCAGATTTTTTTAGTAGTTGTATGATTTCCATTTTGTCGATGGTAAAAGTCCACAAGCTGTTTCTCTAAACATGCACATTTGTTTTGGTTGCATTTACCCAGAATTCCTTGCGCTTTAGTCCACTTCCTGCTTTTGGAGCAGTACTCAGACTGGCTGGAGTTCAGATGTGCATTCGAATTGCACCCGAGTTCACGCCAAACAGAAACCGAGGTTTTTAGGCGCACAAGAGTTCACTTTTGTGGTTCAGATCAGAGTTAGATTATATAAAGTCCCTCTAGAGGAAAGGAGGATCCTTTTTCTTTTGCGTTACCTCGCGATAATGTACTGATAGGTCATGCAGAATAATTGAATACTTAATGTCTCTCTTATGGTGGCCACCGTACTTTCTGCTGTAATATAAAGTTTTCGTAAGTTTTCCATGTATTTTTATATCTTGTTTGTGAAATATTTGAAGTTTTATGTCTTTTTCTTTAGGACAGAAATGCAAAAGCAAAACAGGCCAAAAATGGGCTTTCCATCTCTTTCCATTCCTTCCAAGAAATAAACAGAAACTATAAAGAAGGAAAAAAAGAAAAAATACATTCAAACTATTTGGGTCATGTCTGAGTTATTTTCACAGGGTAATAAAATTATCTGACAGTTTGATTGTGTCTTTTTTGTGTTGGTTTGAATTGTTAATAAAGGGCCGCATCTCAACTTTATTTGTGTTTGCTTATTGCAAGGGAACGCAAAAAAACTATTTTCCTAGTAAGATTAGATATTCATTCTTCTCAAAATGAAAAAGATTTTCTGGGCGAGCGAGAGTTCAACACAGTACTATCACTGCACCTGACCCACCTCATCTTCTCAGCTATTTCTTGTGTCATTACCCTTTATTCTAAATATCTTAACTTACTAACTTGCGCATTTTCTTGGGTTGTTACCAACGTACAGTGAGAATGTATGTCAGAAATATATGTTCAGACTTGTCATTTATTCTCCCTGTTGTAGCTATAAAAGATCAGGCTGGTTTCTGAACAGTATAATTATTTCTGTCACTGATGTGACAACAGAACATGGAAATCGAGAGAAAGGTGTAATCCTGAACCGTGCTGCTACGGGAGCAGTAATGCACCTCCGACCTTCCTCTCGTGGGTGAATCCAGACCCGTGCTTGAAAAATAAATGAGTCACTTTACTTCACAACTGGCAATATGAGCCCAATAATAAACAGCGTTAGAGCAGAGATGGAACCATGGGGACACATCCCACACGCAGCTCAAGGCTATTCTCTCACAATGCTTTTGTATGATATGCTTTTATTTGGACATCACAACAGACCCATGAATTACAGTTAACACTTTGTCAGTTTAGCTTTTTTATGTCGTATTATAGGGCTGGGAATTTTATTTATGTTCCCAGTCTGTGCTGCAGTTTAGCTCCCAAGTGTGTGATTGTTATGCAGATAGCAAAAGGCTAAATATTTGCAGCACAAGCTACAGATAATGTTGACCATTACACTTTGAGGGCGTCTCCAAGGACAAATCTTCTGTATTCTTTGCAGAGGCACATGGAGAAATCTCTCAAACTGTTTTTACTCTGGCTCTGTGGGGAGCCCCAGCGGGACCCAGCGCTGCAGGCAAAGGGACTACATGATTAGACTTGTGATCTGATAGGAGGTCAGGATCTGTGGTAGGCCAGAGACAAACACAGATGTTATCGGGATCATCCTGCAGAGTGCTGATAGTCCTCCAAGACCGTGATGCGGTGAGTGACAATGCTGTCACTCCTCCCAGCTCTGGCCTTCTCCCCAGGGTATCCCAGGCAGATAATCAATGGTGGGAGCCACATTTCAAGCCACTCTGCTAAGATTTACCTTCAAATGGAGCTCATTTCAATAAAAAAGTAGGTTGTTACTCTGAAAAAATGATTGGCCCTAATTTATCAGGCGTGCAAAGAGTTTAAAAATGGGCGTGCGGTCATTTTCTCGCTTATTGGAGGGTGTGTCAGACAGGATGTGAGAGTCGGAGGCCAGGTTTCAGATTGTGCTCGCAGGCAGAAGTGCCTGCAGCTGTACGGCTGTACGAATAAGCGGAATTTGAACCCTCCCGTAGTTTAAGAGAGGTCTAGTGCATCTGCCTGAGCTTTTTACCGCTGCTCCTGGTCGCCACTCTATTTTTTTTTCTTTTTGTGGTTACGCGAACTGCAGAGCTAACAGGTCACCTGTAAGGCCGACAGTGACATGTGGAGCACTCTTCCTGAGTCTCATGCCAAGACTGCAGGAGGGTCCAACAATTAATTCAGTCAAAACTTTTCCAAAAACAGTAGAAATTAATCAAACATTGATGCTTCATGGTCTCAAACACCTCACCTGAACCTACGAACCTCCATCTTGCACCTCTCATGGATCACACGAATCCATGAGAGGTGCATGGATTCGTGTACATAGAAAGTATTGCATTAGATATACTTTTCCTGTCTATTATAACTTGTAAAGAAAAAAATGCCCATTAAATATGCCGTTTTTGTGGGCCATGAGCATTATGTGTGGTTTAGATTACTGCTGGTTTTGATGCGCGTTGGGGATGTGGCTGTGCTATTGTGGGTCAGGTGCAGCAATAGTTCTGTGCAATATGCCAATAAAATAATGCAGGAGTCCCTGTTTGCAACAGCGCAATGCTCACTGATGTAATAATGAATCAATTTTAACATTTATTCAGAAATGGAAGTCTACGCAAAGGAAGCCAAGTAACAGAAAGCAAAACAGTACAAGAATGGAATAATTTTATAAGTATTTGATCACTACTACGATTTTTGTTGGCATGCTCCTGATAATCTGACGTACAATGGCCTTCTATAGACATTGACTGATTCGCTTCAGTGACAGACTGATTTTATAAGCATAATTTTCAGCTTTTGTTTACGTCCGGATTTCTCACGTCTGGCTTTTTCTTGTTCAGAATTATGACGCATGTTTCACATAAATTAAATACGAGTCAGATAAAACATGACATGACCATTTGGTCTGCAGACGCTTTGAAAATAATCGGATATTATCCGAATTAGTACATGGAAGTGGCACATATCAGATGTTATTAGGGGTGAAAAGACTGGAATTGGGTCGTTCAGATCGCAGAGAGAAAATTGTATATAGGTCAAATAGGAGCAAAGAAAAACCAATTTGTTTCATGTATGTAGGTAAACCTCTGCAAGTGGGACTACCCACTTACAGAAACATGGAGGATTAAAAAAGCATCTCTCGGGTGTATGGCTGCTATACTTAAAATGTTTTATTTTTTTTAATCTGGACTCTGTGTGGGGTTAATGGCTGAACAATTAAGTAAAACATTAAACACAGCAAGGTCAGGACCAGCGTGTATGGAGATTTATGTGGCTGCAGATCTCTCGTAGCTAACTTTAGAAAAATGCCCTGGCTCTCTCAAAGGAGATTAAATGCAAAGTTATCACTTGATGACTTATGACTTCAGTCAATTTTATCTGCTATGAAGTGTCTGTGTGCTACAATCTTTCTCTGCATTTAAATGAGGAAAAACCTGTGCTGAAAAGCCATGGCAATGGAAGTTGACTTAAATGCTTTTTGAATCCGTTTTGGGAGGTGGACAGTGAAAGAGGAGATGTCTGACTTTGATCATCTTGAGAAAACACAAAAACATTTATCGGTGAAAACTCTGGTTTTGAAATGTACAAAAACTTTTACAATGGATGTGAAGTTGTAGTCAGGTGCACTGCAATCAGAAGAACAGGAGGGATCGCTTTCGGATTAAGACATCCTTAGTTTTTCCAACTACTCTGTCAAATAGAAACATATTACAGAATACACAGTCCAGTCACATTAATGTGACCATCTGTCAAAAGCCAGAATAACCACCTTTCGCAGAGCGAACTGCTACGAGACGTGCAGGAAGAGAGTCACTTAGGTCCCTGAAGGTCTTCTCTGGGATGTTGAGCCATGCCGACTCTAATGCCGTGGCCAGCTGCGCTAGATTACGCGGTTGAGGATCCATGGCGCGAACAACTCGATCGAGATGGTCCCACAGATGCTCGATTGGGTTTAAGTCAGGTGAGTTTGCTGGCCAGGGGAGGACGGTAAACTCATCCTGGTGCTCTTCGAACCACGCACGTACACTGGCAGCTGTATGGCACCTCGCATTGTCCTGCTGGAAGATGCCATCATCCTGAGGAAAAACAATGCGCATGTAGGGGTGGACATGGTCCGCAAGGACAGATGCGTACTTGTATTGATCCATCGTGCCTTCCACAATAATCAGTGAACCCAGAGAATGCCAGGAAAACATTCCCCAGACCATAATGCTCCCGCCTCCAGCTTGGACCGTTCCTGCAATGGTTGCAGGGTGGTTCCTTTCAGAGGTTTCACGCCTTATACGCCAACGTCCATCTGTCCGATGGAGCATAAAACGCGATTCATCTGAAAACGCTACCTGTCGCCACTCAGTGGACGTCCAGCTGCTGTACTGGCGTGCAAATTCTAGCCTTCGTCGTCGATGAACACCAGTCAGCATAGGTGCACGAACCAGGCGTCCGCTTCGGAGGCCCAGACGCAGCAATGTTCGCTGAATAGTGGTTTGGGAGACACTTGTGGTAGCCCCTTGGTTCATTTTAGTGGTCAGTTGCTCAACGGTAGCCCGTCTATCTGCCCGAACGCATCTCCGCAACCGTCGTTCGCCTCTGTCATCTATGGCCCGTGGTGCACCACATTTGCCACGTCGTTGATTTTGGACAGTCCCATTTTGCCATGCACGGTACACTTTTACCACGGCGGCACGCGAACAGTTCACAAACTCAGCCGTTTCGGAAATGCTTCCACCCTTGGCCCGAAAGCCAATGATCATGCCCTTTTGGACGTCGGATAAATCGCTTCGTTTCTGCATTACGCCAACGATTGAAATGTTTTCCGAAGCCCACACACACCCTTTATATACGCTCAACTGCACTGTGCTGCCACCTGCCTTCTGTGATTGGTTATTTAACTCTGAAGTGGAAAGTACGTGGTGGTCACATTAATGTGACTGGACTGTGTATTTGCAGGAACTCTGCAGGCAAGGTCACCGAAACTATGAATAGATGGGATTGTGGTATTTAATGAAGATGGCTTCCAGCCACCAGGTCTGTTTGGCCACACATTGGGACTGGCCAGATTACCTGTGGTTTGATGAATCCACAACCATTACTGCAACCAATTCTACCCCCGTTGTTGAGCAATGAAGCCCATAGTGAGCCTCCACTTGTGCCGTTTTTTTCATTAAGATATTTTCAATAGATTTTATTTACAGTAACTGTGAAGTGGGTTTTCTGACCTGATATATATAGCATATAATCACGGCAACATCCTAATATAAGATTTTAAAATTGCATTAGATATACAAGTAAATGTGAGCTGAATAACCATTTAATATCCAATAAAAATAGATGTTTAAAATGAACTTTTAATCTGTTAGCTGTATAAAATGATTTAAAAATTGAATAACCTTTGAAAGAACCATTTAATTTTCATATTTTATTATTCAGTATCTAACACTTTGTAAACTTTAACTGGATACATCCACATTTTTTAGTTTTTACTGTATTACATTTTGTTTTATAATTTTCTGTCAGTTTTTAAAAATTATTTCTGAATGTATGTTGCTTCCATTTTTGACAAACCTCCCACTCAAGATGAACTTTGGAAAAGTCTTGACCGACTTGGTCTGTATTCGTATGGAAACTTAAGAGTAAGTTTGAGATGTGGATCATTTACGGTGCCCTGGGAAGACCTTTACTGCATATCTGTGCTTAATTAACAAGCTGAACAAACAAAAAAAAAACTCTTCATTTGTGTACAAACCCCCCCACCCCCGCCAAAGAAAAATAATTAGCGCCTCTGCTCTGGCGAGTTGGTTTTTCTGCATTCTCCACATGGGATTTTTCCATTTGCAGACTGAATTGTGTGTCAACACATCCCTGCTTCCCATCTTCCCTGAGGCTCTTTCTCAATGCAAAGCTGGTTTTAGCCCCGGCTGACCTGTGTAGTTCTGCAGGAAGATGCTCCTAACCTCAGGAGAGAAAAAACTAAACAGGAAAAAAATAAAAACAAACAGAGCCCCTTTCTAAGGCGATCGTTAGTAGTTATGTGGACCCTGTGGCTACGTGTGTTATTTCCTCAGGATTCATTGCATAAATGAAGCTTCGTGAAGATGAAATGCTTTTTAATTCTCCTCTTAGTTCTTGCGTCACCAGTGGCTTTTTTCCAGCCAATATTTGAGATAGGGCTGCACTGATTGCAATTTTCTGGCCAATCACTGATCTTTACAAAGCCTGACCCGCCGATTCCGATTTTGACCAATGTTTTTGTCTAAAATCTCGCTAAATCTAGCAAGAAAGTTGTTCATTGTTAACTGCAAATGTGCAGACATGACCTGATGGAGTGGTCTATCAGTCAAACCTCTTTCACAGTGGAGCAGAAGAGGATAGTGGACAGTTTTTAAAGCTTTGCTGAGGAAGAAGGAAGATAAGATCGTGAGCTAAAACTGGCTTCACATGCAAGTATCAGCTGATCACCGATTTCCCAAAATTAAAGAAATCTGAACCAATAAATCACACAAATTGATATCTGTCATGGATGCTCCGATCAGGTTTTTTTTCTGCCGATTCCGATACTGATCTCCCATTGAGCTAGACGTTCGAAATGCGCTGCGACAGGCCTTCAACGCACCTCCACATAGACTTTGAATGCAAACCAAACATGCGAAACACATCTGGTGTGAATGCATCATTAGCCTGGGCAGGCAGGTTAAGCCTGGTGGGCCGCCAGGCTTATAATACACTGGGGGAAACCCTGGGTGCGTCTGAGGGCTGAAACGATTCGAGTACATCGATTAAAATGTATCTGCCTCAAAGCTTTGTTAAATGATGTTTATCATTTAGCGCACCGTGTTTGTGCTGCGCAGCGCTCTCATTTTCGCCTGAGTTGTTGACGAAAGCTAAGTGCTAGCAACATAACGTCTAATTTCGAAATCAAACCAGGGAGGATGTTATCGATAGATCATGATAATGTCCAGGTTTTTGTTGTTTTTCGGGAGACCAATAATCATCCTTAAAATGCTTGGGGTACAGCAGCTCTTCTCGTCCCAGGGCTGCTTCCTGGTGGCCGGTTCACAGAGTATTTATACAGGTCGGCGGATAGACTGAACACTGCGGGCAGCTGTGCTTTAGATGCTTAGCCCAGTGTAGCTTTACGGACAAACCAGAAAATAAATGTCGTATCATCCCGGTGTCAACAAATGGGTGGTGGAGCGCATTGTGGCGGTACGTAGCTGGTAGAGGAGTTTCTGTGTGTGACGAACGAAGGTGTAAAATCCCATCTATTAAATTGACTGAAAATACATAAACCAAAAGCTGCAGTATAGACATTTTTATAAACATATTTGTGAGCCTGGATGTTGACACTGCTGTTATGTTAGATTTACCCATGTTTATTTTATCTATGTTTTTTTATTCCAATTACTCGATTAATCATAAGAATAATTGATAGATTACTCGATTACTAAAATATTTGTTTACAACAGCCCTAGTGCCAATAAAATATAAATTCAGTCTCTGTGAGTTATAAGATCATGACAGAGTCTTGCGAATATCTTCTAATAACCAGCCACTTAAAATTAAGATAGATTAAGATTACTGTTAGCACTTTCATAACCTAAAAGCAACAATTTATTGTGTGTGTTAAGAGCCAGAAAATGACATTTGTCTCAACATATAAGCCCAGTTATCATCCATCTCATCGGAGAGGACAGCGAAGTGGCTTGACTTTGGGCAAGGGCGTGCAGACGCACAGCATCACCACATGGGACTTCTGGATTTCCACACTTCTCCACGTCCAACTGTAATCGACAGCGACAGGCAGTGAGTGACGGCATCAACTGCAAGCCGGAATACTCAGGTGTACAATGATTCCTCAATCACGACTGTGACTGGAACAGATCGCCGTCCTTGCCGCGTGGCTGTAATACTTTAGACACACGAGCAGAACTGCAGCCCTTTCAGAGGAAAAATGTGTCCGTTGCAAACATGTTTTCTTTGTTTATCAGGAGATGGCAGGTTATTTAGGAGACGAGGAACAGCTGCATTGTGCTGATAAGGTTTTTATGAAAATGGATCCACATACTATCACTCCTAATAATGAAACATCTCTTTTCATATATCACACGTAAAGAAGGGTTGACCTGATCAAAGTTAGGAGACAGAAAGCTATCATTACAAATACAGAGATCTACTTCCTAGGGGTGCTAAGACATGTATCAGCTTCTGAGCTGGACGTGTAACAGAGACTCAAACATTTTGTTAAACATAACCTCTCTAAATACTATGTTTTCAAATTAGTGTAAAACAGACCTAAAGCATAAGTTTGATTTTTTTCCCCCAATTTTTTGTCAGGCAAAAGATAAAGTTCTGTTTTTTGTACAAGTTCCAAGTTAAACAAGAAATTCATATTCAAAATAAGAATAAACATTTCTGCAAACCTCTGACCTTGAATTTCAACATGGCAGCTGTGCCTTAAAATTTTATTATAAACTGTTTACCTTTTCTTTTAGGAGTCCAAGTCCCAAAGAATCTAACACATATGTACAAACACATTAAGAAATAAATTAGAACAGTATAGAAATTTAGTCCATTTTAAAGTAATATAATGATACTGGCGCAATGCAAAAAAAACATTCCCAAATATTTAAATTCTAATGAGCATTTAACATCGAAACTGGAAGACATATTAAATATCCAAAATAAATGAACAAGAGAAACCACAAATAAAATGAATTATGTCCTTCAAAATTGGCTAGTTGAGCACCAGACTGAATACTTTTGTCAAGTTTTGATGGAAGGAAAAGAGAAAAACTATAAATCCTGCAAATGAATATCATCGAGTTTGTTTTAATTTATTATGTGATTAATTGATTTATTGTGACAGGCAATATACCTGTCTAAATCAATAAAATTTGGACACAACTCAGAAAGTTTGACATTAAGAGAAAAAAATTAGTGAATAAAATATATTAGCACATACAAAGTAGTAGTCCAAACAAACAAAAACAGAATGACATCCCATAAAACAGTTATCCTTTAAATTCAGTTCAGAACGTGACCATTTAAATAATAAAGCCTCTTATTGAAATATTAACTAAAGAAAAAACATTGGAGGTTTTGATTCATACCTTGTGTCCATTGTGACCCAAAAACACAACTTGAAACCAAGCAGAAATTAAAGTTTACTCACAAATCCTTTGAATTCTCTCAGGTGTGTAGGATGGAGGAGGCCTCTTCGGTAGCCATGCACTGGACAGGTGAGTTTGAATTTACGTCACATTATGGCCACACAGAATAAAATCCGGCAAACTCCACCTTTCTATCCACAGCAGAAGAGTCCAGATAATTCCTCTCGGTCCACTGCGTGATAAAAGTCTCTGTTAGCTTCACACATCTGGCTAAGGTTAAAACTACATACAGCTTCCAAGAGCTTGCGCAAAAATGCTAATGATATCTCGCGGTTAGCATTATATATTCATTCATGCACTTCTACAATTTCATTTAAGTACAGAGATAATTTACATCAACCCTTTGTGCACTGCAGGGTCCAGCACGGAACAGAGCTGTGAGCTTCGGTCCGGTTCCACCCGTACTGCAGCCCTGTTCTGTTTGCATATAACGTTTTTTTTTAATGATACACAACTGTGCTGTGTACATATTAGAAAAAACAAAACAAAAACAAGACAAATATAATTGCCAGGGGGAGCATAAAGTACAATAGTGACAAGAAAATGACAGTCAAAATAATCTTGCATATAGAAAATAGTACAAATTGTGGTATATGTGCCAGAATCACAGTGAATTAACCATCCATCCATCCATCCATTTTCTTCCGCTTATCCGGGATCGGGTCGCGGGGGCAGCAGCTTCAGAAGGGAGGCCCAGACTTCCCTCTCCCCAGCCACTTCTTCCAGCTCCTCCGGGGGAATCCCAAGGCGTTCCCAGGCCAGCCGAGAGACATAGTCCCTCCAGCGTGTCCTGGGTCTTCCTCGGGGCCTCCTCCCGGTGGGACCTGAACTCCTCACCAGGGAGACGTCCAGGAGGCATCCTGACCAGATGCCCGAGCCTCAACTGGCTCCTCTCGACGTGGAGGAGCAGCGGCTCTACTTTGAGTCCCTCCCGGATGACCGAGCTTCTCACCCTATCTCTAAGGGAGAGCCCGGCCACCCTGCGGAGGAATTAACATAGGAGATAATCCAAAATTCCAAGTTGATTGCAAGTCCATATTGTTGCTTTTGCTTTTTGATTATTTGAAGGTTGAATTGTAAATATATAATGTGTAAGTTCAATCAACAAAACTGAAGTCTTTTTTTTTCCTCAAAAATTTACATTTATGTGGGTGAAATTTAGCCTTATTAAATAAATTGATAAAAAAAGTTTTCAAATTCATTTTTTCATTTTGTTGAAATCCAAACAAGATATTTTTCCAATATAAATTAAAGCCTGCTGATATTTTTGAGTCAACAAAGTTACAAAAATGTTGCCAAAATATTTTAGAGTAAGAACACAACCAGAACAAATGAGTGACTGATTCTGAAATGTCACAAAAGGAACAGTTTACATCAATGTTAGAGATGAACTTCTGTAGAGACTTTAACGGGGTAGATTCAGTGTACGAGTTTAAAAGACACTTCTTCTGTTTGCATATAACTGAGGGCGGCATCGAAGCTGTACCTGTCATTATTTTTGAAACTAAACAATGGTTTCGATGTAGCAGCTGAGACCACACTGCAGTCAGGTAGGTGGCGGTAAATGCACCTTAAGTTGATTGCCAGCCACAAATAAAATTCAAAAGAAGAAGATGTGGTGGCCGAAGCCATTTCCGCAGAGATGCGGCGGAAAACTTTCTCTTACCTCGTTGGCCAATCTAGCTCGTTCAGTACTTGTTCATCAGGGAGTAAGCGGAGGTCTAGATAACATCAGAATATTGAGATAAATTCTTCGCAAATTAAAAAAAAAAATTATATTAAACAGAGCACTCTTTACAAAATAGAGTAAGCACAGTTTAGTGAGAGCCAGCTAGACCCGATCAACGGCTGACTCTAACCAATCAGCTGCTGCTTGGCCGGCCCAATTGGATCCACAGCTCTTGTGGTTCCAAGGAGCCGGGTGGAACCTGGTCGGAAGTTCTAAACGGTCGGTCCTACTTTGAACCCGTTCCATGCCGAACCCTGTAGTTAGCTTACCTCTTTCAGCCTCCTAGCATAGCGTGTCGGTTGAGTCCTACAGGTTAACATGACCTTTCACCTCCCCCTCCTTGGAGTACCCCAGGGCTCAATTATTGGTCCTCTCCTGTTCTCATTTTATCTTCTGCCTTTTTATCTTCTATTTTCAGAAAGCATGCTGTGCAGTTTCATTTCTAAATGGTTGACTGTCAAGTCTACTTCCCTTGGAAACATAATGGCTCCACTCAGTCCCTACTGGATGGCCTTAATGACATCAGGAGAAGGATGGCACTGAACGTCCTCCACTTTAATAAAAAATAAGAAAAATTATGGTAACCACTGAATTATAAATGGTGGGAATACAACCCAGTATCCCTGCCTTTGATTTTTACTATTTGTTGCCATAAAAAAAAATCCATTGTCACAAATTTAGGGATGAAAACTGACCCCAGCCTGAAATTTGGCTGCTGTCTAAACACCATAGATAAGCAGTCTTTCTTTCAGCTGAGGAACCTTTCAAAAATCAAGCCTTCCTTTCTAAGCACCACTTAGAGACATCGATCCGTGCTTTTATTACTGCATCTAGATTATTGTAACTCTCTTTCGATTGGAGTTAGCCAGGTCTCCATCTCACATCTACAGCTGCTACAAAATGCTGCACAATTTTTAACTGATGCAGGTAAACAAGAGCACATAGCTCCAGTTTTGGCTTTCTTTCATTTACCCCCCGTTTAGTTTGAAATCTATTTTACAGTTATTCTGTTTGTTTTTAAGTCTTTAAATGGTCTTAGCCCTGTACTGCTTGTCTCTTATATTCCATCACATGTTTTTAGACTGTCTGATCAGATGCTTTTAGCCGTCCCAGATACATTTTATAAATCCAGAGAAGATGGAGGCCTTGCAGCTCTGGTTCCTAAATTGTGGGATGAGCTGAAGGTCAGGCAGGCTTCATCTCTTTATGTTTTTAAAACTGGTTTGAAAACACTTTTTTTTTCTTAACCAAGAGTGAGCAAGCTTCTGTGCTTTAATGTTGTACTTTTTTGTTCCTTATAGTTGTCTTATTGTTTCATTGTTGGCCTTTGTTTTTATTTTCTGTACAGCACTTCCAAGCGCTTTAGAAATAAAGTAGAATTGTGTAGTGCAATAAATTCCCAGATCCAACTTAATAGGTAAATGGAATGAACCATATGAAGAGCTTTTCTTGGTTCACATAAGAAAAAGTTAAAACTAATGCTGACATAAAAATCAAAACCAACGCAAAATAAACAGAAGCAAATAAAGAGCTGCGAGTCTCAACACAAAGGAATGAACTGAGACGAACTAACAAATACAAAGAAATCCCTACAAAATGATCTAAATACAAACTCAAAGTGATGGACAATATGCAAAAAGAAGTGGATTGTGACACCTTTAATGTTTCTGCAGGACATCTACCTGCAGGGTGTCTTGGAGAACCAGCCTAATTTGTGATCACACTCATGCTCTGCAATATTTTCAGGCTCAAGCCCCCAAGACTAAAAAAGAGCAAATGTCTTGAAGAAACAAAACATTTAGCAGTGTGAAGTGGAGAGAAAACATGTTTCTTTTAGTTGAAACAGTCCAAACTGTAGCTGACATGCATTAGTAAAGTAAATAAAGTGAACTAAGTTCCTGCTCTGAATAGTTTGATACCTTTTTAACCTGAACATCTAAAGGAATCACTCTAAGCCTGATGACCTGGTGAAGTAAGCAGTGAGTGAACAAGGTGACAGTTGGATGTTACGACACTTTCAGATGAATATTGATTTTTTTCTAGGAAAGAAAATATTGATATATATCGTGATATCCATATTACTATACAGCCCTAGTGTTATTTAACTGACTGGATCCTTATCCCAGGTTTCTTCACTGTCTGACTATAATCAGATTAAAGAGTGTTCCTTTTAGTCATTTGTTTTTTTGTTTTACATTCTTAAAGAATGACTTTATTTGTGCCATAATACAACTTTCACGTTTTCTGAAACTGTATTATGATTTCTAAATAGTAATATGTGAGTATGTTCCATCTGCATTCAGTTCTTCAAACTGTGACCTTCTAAAATTGCTTTCTTCTAAATGAAAACAGAAACCTGCTATAACCTTTGAGTTAAATTGCGAGTTATTTTTAGATTTGAGCTTCAAAAAGAAACTTGAGACCTGAGATAAAAATTAAACAATGCACAAAAAACAAGTGCAAGTGTGAAAAGAATACAATTCAGAAAGAAAATGACAATTTTTCACCAAAAGAAACATTGTGCTTAAGTTTAAACAACATCTTCAGGCCTTCCCTGCACATCCTGCTGCCTTCATTCTGCCTGAAAACCTGGAGATGTTTTTCCCTGAGTGTAATAATTGAAAAGCAAACAGGCTAAGAGAATAAACAGGTTCAGGCACAAGTGCAAGAGACGCATCATTTGAAAAGCACTAAGCGAGACAGGATTCAATTTCATATTGCCTGGCAGAGCATGTCCCTCTCTGCTGTCCCTTCTGCTGGTTGCCGCCGCTTTCCCAGCCAAACGAAGCCATTGTCACGTTTCCCCATGACGGCGCGCTCCTGTAACTGGAACACGCCGGATATTGTGATATGGTTAAATCAGCATACATGACAGTGACCATGCTCAGCCCTGATAGACGACAGCAGAAATGTGTCTTCCTGTTGTTGTTGGGAAACACGCTTTAACTAAATGGAACAAAAGGCTTGCATGAAGTCAGAGGGAGAAACATCAAACTATCTGACCTCAGCTCTCTAGATTTGAGAAAATCTGACCTGCTAGCATAGTTAGTTGATGCAGATGGACACGTTTTCATCTTTTAAGAATTTTTCTTAACAGATATATAACATCTTCAGTCTGTGTGCGGTCCAGCTGGGTCGTTCTGACCCTGTGTGTGCTTTTATGAGGGTTTTATTGTGTGGTTTCATGAACTGACATCAGTTCCTACGACGTCCGACCGTGACATTTGCTGCACTCCTAGTGCTGCGCTCAGACCAAACACGTTTCACACATGTCCAACGCTTCAAGTTGGACATGTGTAAACTCTGAAGTTTGACGCTTGACATTTTGCTTTAGACGCAAATTTGAAACGTGTCAAAACAGTTCTAGACACACGTTGGGACAAGCCATTGCTGCCAGTCTCTTTGTACAATGGTGGATGAAATTGTGAGAGCGTGGCCAAAATATTATGTAGTGAAAGGAGGCTCAGATGTTTTTGCTGAACATTTTCAATTTATGTCTATTGAACAAACAACAGCAACAGCTAATAATGTCACAATGCGCATTGGAGCCTCTTTTTACTCTTTGAGTTACTCTGAACAATGGTGGATGAAATATTGAGAGAGTATCTAGGTTTTATTTACTGAAATCAACAGAATGTCGCCGTGAGGAACAAGTTGGAATTCATCACATAATTCAAATGTTTTGTGAGTTTCACAAGCTAGCTGGGCACAAGTGATTGTCACATAGCAGAGTCACTGATTGGTTGATGCTCCGCGTTGAGCAGCAAAAGTTCGGATTTTCCAACTCCAGCGTTGGGCGCAGGTCAAACACTAAAATCCCTTCAATCACATAGCGCTAGATGCTCAATCCACATCCATGTAGACTTTGAATCTAACCAGACACTCCTGACGCTCAAATCGTGTTCGGTGTGAACGCTGTACAAGATGCAGGAGGGTTAAAAACAGTGCAAAAAATGGCTTCTCATTTATTAACCAAGTTTTTACATTCATCTCATTTCATCTTGTCTTACTCAAAAGCAAATCTTGTAGCCCAAATAAGACAACAATCAACCCAAAATATCTTATGCTAATCCGATCTAGCAAGTTTTTTTGTTTCGCATCTACAATAATTATCAAAGAAAATCTTATTTTAATTGACATAAAATTTTATTTTTCAAGTTTATCATTGAGCCAAATGTTTTTAAAAAAAGATAAAAAAGTGTGTCTTTACCTCAAGTGCTTTCAACGCAAAAATTTTGCCCCTAAGTTTGGGCACCACTATTTTAAAGGGTTGTCTAATGCAATGGAAATGTACAAATCTGTGTACGTCTATGAGATCTTTAAATCGTCCAACTACTACTGCTTCACTACTACCCTTGCCTCAGAGCAACAGTCAGCCAAGAGCAGATTGTTGAGTTGAAACAAATTTAGCATCTAGCTAAGTTTCATCTTTCAATTTGCAGCCACAGCAGGCGTCTGTCTTCAATGAGAGCACAGTTAATGTCTATTATCAGCTCAGCTTCTAAATCAGACTTTTTCACTGTGGTGGAGAATTTAGCAACTAAAGTGTGCAGAAAAAAATTGCTAATAAGTTGATGCATCAGCTTGATAACTTAGTATTTGTGGCAGATGTTTCCGCATATTTTTCAAACCTTTAATGTGATTTGAGAAAATGTTTTTTTCTTCCTCTGATAGTTTCAGATGGTGTTTTAGTTCCTGAAACTTTGAGTATACATTATGTAGAGTATATAAACTAACGAATTCCTGCTTTTTGCCTCAGATTTCTCAGCTGAAACCTCAGAGATTATTACTGGATTCTCTGTTTATTGTAGTTTGCCATCATTAGCTCCAAAAAAACATTTCTGTCTTCCAAACTGAATCTTTTATTCTTTTCAACTCTGATACATCTATTTGTTTTCATTCATCACTTGCAGATGAAACCAGATATTTACATACATGGTACAGAAAAACAAATTACCAAAAACATTAATTTGCTAAACAGGAGAACGAGAGAAACAATGTTTTCATCCATTTCTTTGAAGCCAATTTGCAGCCTTTTCCTTGTTATTTGTTAGGATTGCCATTGAAGTATGTGACTTGGATCATATATTACTACTATAGTATATAGTTCACTTTCCTGTCAAGCTTTGCCCATATAAGGGTTTCACAACAGCCCCTCCAAAACACTGACTTTTTTGTCCTTAATGCATTTTTATAACTGATTTGGCGGTTTGATTAGCCACCATTTGGAAAACTTATTGGTACTCAAGTTTTAACACCCTGGCTGATGTCTTGAATTGCTGCCTCAATATCCCACATAATTGCATTTTCTCATCTGCCATCTATTTTGTTGAGTGTTCCTTCTCTTGTTCCTGCAGCAAAACGCCACACAATGCTGCCGCCATCAAACTTCACAGCTGCGACGCTTACAAGCTAAACTATAAAGATGGTCGTTATGGTGAAACAATTCAACTTTGTTTCAATATTGGAGACACAGAATATGTCTCCAATATCTGTGCAGGATTTCTTAAAATGTGAATAATGAAACTCTATGTCCAGCTTTAGCCAGCATTTCACAAAGTCTTACTTTTTTAGGGGTTGACAACATAAAATAATTTCTTTGATAGAGCAAATCTTCTTCCTTAAAAGTATGATGAATGGAAAATCCCGTCGTATTCACATAATGTTTAAACAGTTGAATGTGGCATCTTAAGACCCAGAGAAACTCATTAGCTTACTTAGCAACCCAGAACAAGAATCAAACATGGAGAACAAATAGTTTTATCAGAACTATAATCCAGAGAAACGCCCATTAGTTTATTCTTATTAAACAATACACAGTTTTATACAATACTTTCTTTTGGTTTGGTTTTGTATTACCTTCTAATTCAAGTAAAGCACTTTGAGATGAAAATGTGCTATATGAATAAGACTACCTTACCTTCCTCCCTAGGATAAATCAGTTTCATAAAGTAAATCCTCCACAACTTCCTGACATTTTGGATGATTTTTAATTATTATTAAAATTAGCGCGTTTAATCTTAAAATGCATCTGCTGATTTTTCTACTAATAACCATTAGAAACCTACGGGGTTTTGTAAGTGTACAGAAACTTTATTTATTTCTGCATTTAGTAAAACAGAAATAAGTTAAAGTCTAAACAACCTGAAACAGTAAAGTGTTAGTTAAGTAAGGAAATTACTTTATTTAAAGTGACTTGAAACAAGAAGAATATTTGTCAATCAAAAATCCTTCAAACTTGGTGCACATTTTTGAAGAAAAAAAGGAGTAAAAAGTCATTCTAACTTGAGTAAACTTTTGAATTAGTGAGTTCATAAGAGACGGAGTCAAGTGAGCAGCAGAATGGGAACCCCGCTGACCAACCAAGAGCTTAATAATTCATAAATGAATAATACCGTTCCACTCATCAGGATTTCTACGTTATGAAAATTACATCTTACAGCAGTAATTTTAGTGAAGATAATAGAACAATGACAAAGAACACCTGAATAGTCTTGCCAATCAAAATGTCAAGATTAAGACCAGATTATGGAGACACAATTTAAAGTTGCAATCGTGCGTTTCATTTGTAATACAGCCCAAATGCAGCCGAGGCTTTGAAGACAGCAAAGGGAAGGGATGTTATCTTTTAAGAAGAAGCTGCATTCAGAAACACAAATCCAAAATAGTTTGGCAGAAAAATGAAAGCAGAAGATTTGAGAAAACATACAAACACTAAACAAAGAAATCAGATATAAACCAAGAAAAAGAAAGATGAGGACAGGGAAGATTCGGAGCTGGGAAATCAAGACACAAGGACGCAATGTGAAAGAAGGGCAGAAAGCAAGGCTAAACCCAACAAATGCAATGTGAAGGTTTGATGCTTTATATGTCAATAACAGTTTGTAAAAGCAGGCAGGAGGATTGAAAGAAAATTCAGCAGCTCTGTAAAAACATCCTTCTATCAACGAGAAGAGAAACAAAAGGTGCAAATATGAAGGGAGGTGCAACAAATTATCACTTCAGTACAGATATGAGCTAAATGTAAATTTGAACACTGACGTGTGTCTTTATGTGTATGCAAATACGTTTGAAATATCTATATGTCTAACGTTTGGAGTTAGCAGGTAAGTTAAGGTGTGAAAAATTTAAATGTGTCACATAGGATGTAAGACAAAGCAGAGTTAATAAAATTAAGTACCTGTGTCAAATTAATCTGAAAATATACATTTTGTCCATGTCAACATGATAGATGAGATTCCGTAGCAAAATGTGGGAAAAGTTTTGTAAATGTCACAGGTGAGTAAGTCTGTTCACGTGATAAGTCAGTAAAAAATGTGTAGCGCCTTCATCCTCCAACTACTTCCTGTCGTCTTCTTCATGGTTTCCAGCAGTGGCAACATCCAGTTGTTGAGATTTAACCAAAATCAATTCAGCCACAAAAATAAATAAATACCGAGTCCCCCAGGGAACATGGGGATTTTTTTTTCTACCCTCACAAAACTTTTGTGTTTCCTTACAGTGGCTACCGTACTTTCTTCCGGATTGTAAGGTTTTCATAGGTTTTTCCACATATCTTGATATGTTGAGAAATATGTGAAGTTTTATATCTTTTTCTTTACGATAGAAATGCAAAAGCAAAAAGGACAAACATGGGCTTTCTATTCTAGAAAACATTCAGTAAGAAGGGGGAAAAAAACTAATACATCCAAACTATTTGGACTATTTCTGAGTTATTTTCATGGGGCAATAAAGACATATGGCAGTTTTGATTATGTTTTTTGTGTGTTGGTCTGAATGGTTAATAAAGGGCTGTTTTCATGCAGTTCCATCTCAACCTTACACAGACATAAACATGAAGTGAATAAATCTATTTTATTTTCCAGAAAATAAACCTCATCCTGGCGCCAATTTTTTTCACATGGCAATTGGAAACTCAGCCAAAGGCATCTAGTTTCTGCAGATTTCCTGGTCATACACATCCTAGACATCTTCTAATATCTAATTTTAGGCTTTATTGTGTATTTTGGAGTAGATAATAGAAATAGCAAACAATTACTCGCACAGAACAGAGTATCAAATCAAAGACACTGAAAATCTTTAGTTCAGGAAAACACCTGAAAGCTTGCTTGGAGCACTGAGTTGTTTCTACGCAACTTTACAAGCTCATAACCTCAACGCTTCAGAAAAGAGGCTGCCACACATCGCTCGGGTTTTTATGATCGACACGGGACATTTTATGCTGCTGCAGAAACCACAGCAGATTCAGTCAGCCCAGAAAACAATCAAAATAAATGTTACTTGGCAGGAAAAACTCCCTCATCAATAAACCCCCCAGAAATCCCCAAATTAAAGAATATAATCCTTGAAGAATTGTGTTTAATTGAAGAAGCTGATTGAACATTCAGTCCAAAAATATTCCCACAGATAGTTGTTGAATCATTTCAAAAAGCAGATTATTTTTTATTCCATTTGTCATATGAAGAAACAGATGTGTTTACTGGAGAGTCAGGCCAGTTTTCAGCACTAACATGAGTCTTTAGACTGTTTGTTTGCAGATGTAACCCAGATAACCTCCTGGGCCAAGCTGTTGTCCTAAATCCATTTAAATACCTTCACACCTGTACTTAATATTGTTGAGGCCTAAATAGATCCCACAGGATGACATGAACTGTGCATTAGATCAAACCTCAGGAGCCTGAAAAACACATCAAGTCTTCTAGCCGTCTGTTAAGGTACACTGTCAAAAATTTAGAGCAATAATTTGGATTATTCAGCCAAACAAAATAGAAAAAATCATTTTCCAAAGTCATTTTTTCATTGTGTTGTTCTGTTATTTATAGATGTCAGTTTCAAACTAAATATTTAATTGCCAAACTAAATATTTACCTCTAAACTGTATTCAGTTAGTAAATTAGATACATTTCTCCAAGCTAAATATATGGTTTGAAAGGTATTTAGTTTAAAGATAATTATTTACCTCTAAATATTTAGTTCACACATAACATTTAGATTTGACCCAACTAAATATTTAGCAGGCTAGGTTGCAGCTAAATTTATGCGTCAATAACTGGAAGCTAAAACATTGTCTTGAAAACAAAATATTTAGTTTTAGGCTAGCTATATCCTTCTAAACTAAATGTGTAACTTGCTAATTAAATATTCAGTTTTAAGCTGCGGCATTTATAAAGGAATGGATGACATTTGAACCCCATATTTTCCACTTACTAAAGGCTGAATTTTTATTTTGTTTCTTAAAGGTCAAAACATTTTCTCTCAAACAGATTACTGGAAAAAAATATATTACAATGGATTAAAGAGAATAACTAAGGTAAAATAAGTGACTAATGTGTTGTTGGGTTTACAAAAAAAGAGCATTGATCTAATATGGAGTAGATAGCTTTAAATCTTTGAGTGAATCATGCAAAGATATATTCTTCACCTTCAATTGTGAAGTAAAATAAATGTTTAATCGTATTTGGAATAGCCAGCATTTAGACATTTCTATTAATTAAAATGCTTTGTTTAAAAGTTTTCTTTTTCTCCGCACCTGCTCTGTTTGCGGCTAAGCTCGATGTTCGATGTGTATGTTTGGTGTATTTATAGTCCAAAAAGTAAAGCAGATAGTTCATGACAAACTACTGCAACAAATCAGGCAGATTGGAGCGCTTTGTGAGAACCCTCTTCTTTGTTTTTTTGGAGAGTGCTGGTGAAAGTCAGCAGTTTGACCCGCAGGCGCGTGGGCTCAGAACAGACAAATGCAGCCCTGCCTGCAGAGCTGACAGGGGGAACAAATAGGGATGCTGAAGTGGAGCTAACACTCATTTGAGCTAATTTCCAAAAAGAACCACTTTTCTCAAAGTGCCAAAGTTTCCCAAAGAGAGCTGGTATTACTTGTGAAAAGGCTGCAATAAAAACTCACCTGCTGTGGTGGCAGCGATTTTACAGATGCCAGCTCATGTTGGTCGCTCCTATTATTATACATGCTTTTGTTTTTCTTTAGTCTTTTTTAGAATCTGACAGGAAACATCGACGAACTCCAAAGGGCATGGTTTTCCTTCGCTTGCTGAAGTCTAGTTTTTGTGTAAGAGAAAAGGGGAATTTTTCTGCCATAATTCGAGAGCACACAGTTTCGGTTTGAAAGCAGGATTTCATGTCTTTTCTTCTCAAAACTTGTAATGCTTGTACTCAAAACTTCTGCTCTCTTTCAAATACTCACTCTGCTTTCTCAAACCCTTCCTCACGCTCAAAACTTGTCTCTGCTCAGATCAAATCTCCACTTGCAAACCTCTCTGTTCACTTGCGAGACATTTTCTGCTCTGTGTTGGAACAAAAAGTAACATCGCCTAGCAACTTCTCAGCCAATAGAATAAAAGTGTTGAACTGGGTGTGTTTGCTTCCTTCTAGCGGGTGTGCCTGAGGGAGAGGGAGACACATAGGGTGTGTCCGAATTCAGGGTCTGCATCCTTCGAAGGACGTATTTGAAGGCCGATTACATCATAGCGTGGCGACAAGGCCTGTCCGAATTCAAAGACTCCTTCAAATGCGTCCTTCAAATCCGTCCTTCAAATGCGTCCTTCTTTTCCCCAGATTTGAAGGACGGTGAAGGACGTGAAGGTGGATCTTTCACGGCACACAATATCCCATAATTCATTGCGGGTTCCAACTAGGCGTTCGGGCAGAGCGTCAATGGCGGTGAATAGCGACAAATTATTTAGCTTTATAACACTTTAAATGACACAACGTGATTTGGTACAATGTTTTTAGGCGAGAATGTAAGTGTGTAAATCTCAAATATCTGCTTGGTTAATCAATACATCACCTAATCACAATATTGCTCTGACGTTTTCGGACCTGTCTGCTACCGCTGCGTTAACAGCTGTCAGCTGGTCGGAGCTCCAGGTTCGGTACACCGAGAGAAAACGCCCAACTCCGGGCACATTGTTATAAAAACTCCCGCTAGTTTCCCCAATGAGTTAAACACCAATATTAACCAGACAGGTCTAGTTGAAAAATGTTTGGTTCATAAAGTATTTCAAAGCAGAGCACATCGGTTTGATTGATTAATTAAAGTTAAGCCTTCAAACATAATAGGTTTATTTAATCATAATGACCTATCTTTACTATAAAAGGTGAAGAATAATATAGAAAAAATCAGTAATAAATGACTGAAAAACAAACTTCGGCACCGTTGGTTTTTTTTCTTCTTCTCTGCTCTCTGCTTCACGCTGTCACGGTTGCTAGGCAACATGAGTAACGCTGAGGTGGGGGCGGGGCCAGTTGGTGAAGGCTACACC
Organism: Poecilia picta; assembly: GCA_033032245.1. Taxonomy (NCBI): domain Eukaryota; kingdom Metazoa; phylum Chordata; class Actinopteri; order Cyprinodontiformes; family Poeciliidae; genus Poecilia; species Poecilia picta. The sequence continues at coordinate 28,491,033 of CM065365.1, read as the reverse complement.
TGTCCGAATCCACAGATATTTATTTCTCTTCCGGTCTTCGTTTTTCCCGTCCTTCGAAGGACCCGTCCTAGGGAGGACGGGTCCTGCATCCTATGTAGGACGGGTCCTTCGTAGGATGCAGACCCTGAATTTGAACACACCCATAGATGTGACTAAGTTGTAACACTGTTGGATCTGTGGAACCATTTTTCTTTGGTTAGGTGAACAAACTCCTGCCTAAGATCAGCAGCTGTTGGCGATCAGTAGTACTGCTAGCAGATATTTAGTGCAACACAGAGCAGAAACTGACAACATTGTTTCTCCTTATATCCACTGGGTGGCGCAGGTAGCTACAATCGATAGTAGCCACACAGGCACACCCGCTAGAAGGAAACAAACGCACCCAGTACAACACTTTCATTTTATTGGCTGAGAGATTGCTAGGCGACGGTGATATTCTGCTCCCAGTACGAGCAGGAAATGATTCCTGAAAGCGGAGATTTGATCCGAGCAGAAACAAGTTTTGAGCGTGAGGAGAAAAGTTTGAGAGAGCACAGTGAATATTTGAAAGAGAGCAGAAGTTTTGAGTACAAGCATTACAAGTTTTGAGAAGACAGACATGGCATCCTACTTTCAAACTGAAAATGTGTGCTCTCAAATTATGGCAGAAAAAGTCCCCCATAAGAGTCTGAAAAGCATAAACCCAGTGAGGGAGATTTATTTTGTATACGACCAGATTATCAGCCGTGATATGTTAGATTAAAACTGGAACAAATCCAGTAGGAGTCTTTTTGCTGTTCCATTGAATATTAATTAGACTAATTAACTGAGGTAAATTGCAATTTGGGATGTAATTGGTAGTGGGATGACATTTGAAGTTCAAACGGGACGGAAATGCAGTCACCCTTAACCATATGTTAATGGGATTTCTCAAATCTTTTGCCTCACTTTTGAGTAGATTGGATTTTACTGTCCAATTAGCTTTGACCAAACGTCATCTGAGTCAGCGATGGGAGCCCGAGAACTAGAAAGAACGAGTAGAGGACCATGTTTGCAGATAATGTGCAAGAAGTGAACCCGAAACAGAAAACCTAATAAAGCATAAAAAGCAAAATACAACTGGAAGTTAAATGAGAGGGAAACTCTGCTTAGGGAGAAAAAACAGTGGGCACAGAAACTAGAGATGAAGGCTTTATGCTTTCCCACCAGGGGTTAACTTTTTGTATTGTTCCCCGATTGAAGGAAATCATACAATATGGATCTGTTACTCTGTCAAAATATTTCTCTCTGTTCTCCAAACAACATGTTGGGGGCTGGAAAAAAGGAAGTGAATTGTCTGTTCTTTCAAGCAGCAAAATGGTCACACTGGAATCAGAATCGTTTGATAAATAAAACACTTTGCTTCAGACAAGCAGGAATGAAAATCAAAAAGGGGGATTCTGTAGTTTTGTGATACTTGAAAAAAATCTGAAATGAGCATGAATGATTGCAGCGATCATTGGTGAAACTTGAAAATGTGGAATGTAAAGCGTAAAACTTTTTAAAAAGCCATTAATAGAGTAAATCCTTGTTTCCAGCTGCCAATTTGTGTCGTTAGTAAAATCAGTAGCTTTTGGATGATAAACAGTAAAATCTAATGTTTCAGCAAGATCTAGAGAAACTCATCCATGTGTTCATCTTTAGTCACAACAATTACTGCAACAGTGTCTTTATAGGACTGCCTAAAGCTGCAGCTGATCCAGAACGCTGCTGCTGGAGTTCTGACTAAAACCAGGAAGACAGAGTCCCTACACTGGCTCCCTGTAGAGAATAGACTTTAAAATACTGCTGTTAGTTTATAAATCACTGAAGATTTGGTGTTATTATATCAATCTTCCAGAGCTCTCAGGTCTTCTGGTTCTGATCTGCATCAGAACCAAACATGGAGAAGCAGCAATCAGCTTCTATGCACCACAAATCTGGAACAAGCACCCTGAAAACTGCAAAACAGCCAAAACACCGAGTGCCTTCAAGTCTAGACTAAAAATTCACCAGATTAGAGTTGATTTTGTACGGAGCCCTATAAGGGACATGGAGATTTTTTTTGTTTGTGTTATCTCGTAAAGGTTTTTGTCATATTTGACCTAAACTTTCACAACAGTGACGGTTAAATATTGAAACACATCTGCAGAATGATAAAGAAACATGGCGGATGGTGGGGATTTTATGACCATTTCTGTTTGCTGTGAGTTCAATCCTTCAGACACAAAGGCTTGCAGACAGACGGCAGAGATGAGAGGGAACTAATCTGCCTCCTGGTCATGGGTCTTCAAAACAGTCTGGGGAAATTGAATGACCAACACTTTTAGAAAACCTTTTAGTTTGGCTAAAAAGCTCTTGCCAGAGTAAATGGCAGGTAATTTTGGTTAGTAGCTAAATGCAACACTTTTCCTCAACTTGGAGAAAGGCTCACAGAAAGAGGTCAACTTCATGATTTTGGCTTAAAAAATAAATTAAGAGGATAAAGAAAAACAAACTTGTTCTAATTAAAGTCCAATTTAATTAGAACAAAATACCAATATTTTATTACCATGAAACTAAAAAGTTTGGTTTTAAGGAGAAAAGATTTGAATGCTAGAAGGATCTCAGAAAGCAGAAGGGAAGATATGAAAAACATTTAAAATATTGAGTCTAATGCATTTTAATTATAAATATGATGTTACTGGACAAATTTTGTAGTGTTATCTGTGGGTTTGGAAGGGGGTCCCCAGCCCAAAGTTAATGCTCTTGGAGGGCAATGGTAAAGTTTGGGAACCCCTACCTTAAGGTATAAGCTAATTTTTAACACGATTAGCCTGTTTAGCTCAGCACAGCTTAACTGTATACAACTCTATTTTTAGCGCTGCTGTGCCAAGTCTAGTCAACTTAAAGACAAAATTATTTAACTATTAGAGAATACAAATTGTAAATAACTGTTTAATGCTTCCCTTTGCTGTGACGTAGTCTTATGCTGCCTTTTCTTCTTATTATTATTATCTAATCAATGATAGGCTTAATTAAAAATTAAACTTTGACAGCAACTTTTTAAAAAGGGAGTCAAAATCTGCAATCTATATATTGATATATGCATTCTTGCCATGTTCTCCCATCTTTGGCTTCATCACTGTTCCTTCTTTGGAGAGCTTTAGGTAGACACAGACCACTTTCAGACGTGTAAACAGTTTCTACAATTTGTCCTTTTTCAAAGTTGTTCAACAGGTGTCACACTGAAGAGTTAATCAGTCTTAATGGTTCCACCTGTCATTGGTTATAATGTTGTGCCTGATCGGCGTGCAGAGCGACGGACTGAGATAAGAGCTACAATCAACGAGGAGAAAGTTTTATCAATGTACCAGATATCTAAAGCTGTTTATTTGGTGCTAAGTAGTAACAAATGTTCGCGAAACTAAACCAAAAAGGGGGAGAATGCAGAACACCACTGCACTTAAGTTGCTTTATATCAAGTCTCCAAAGCAAAATTGTCTCTGATTGCTTTCAGAAACCCATCCTGTGACATTTACAATTAGCACTCATGTCCGAGTAAATGTTCCATCTGCCAGTCAACGCTCCTCGGAGATGACTCACAGATCCTATATATGCACAGAGTAACTGTGTGGAATAGAGTTATTAATCTGTAGCACACTCCAGCGCAATAACAAACACACAGGAGTCACACTGCAAGGATCCTATATCTAAAATTAGGTTTTTTTGGAGATTGAAGCCGACATCTTTTTGTGAGACGGAGGAGGTTAAATGAGGCAGCAAATTATGCTTGGGCCCCTGATACCATCAAACCCTCATATGTCCTTGATTATACACAGTATAATGTTGGATTCTGAGCGTGTGAGGTGCCTCCACAGGGCAAAATCACCTGCAGTCCTAAATTATTCATTAAATCCATGTAAAGTATTCCTAAGTGCCGGGAAAGGTGAAAAGTCCTTTTCTTTTCTTTGGAAGGCCCTGGAAGTTATCAAAGTAACAAAGGCTTGCAAGAACACAGCAAACAAGTTTCAGCCATTTTTCATGTTGTGAACCAATAGATAATCAATGAGAGGCTTAATTAGGCAGAGTATGTTTTAATCCGTCTAACACAAATTGCTGTTTACAATCTATTTTTGCAATCTATTCAGCGAAAATACCACAAGGTAAAAAAAAGTGGCTTGTTAAGATGAATTGTTTTGGTGATTCTTTAAACAGAAGATTTAATATTCAGCTTTGTATAGAAAGACTTTGGGTTTGAAGAGCTTAACATTTAGCACGTCTCAACGCAGCAGACCCCCAACTGAGGTTCCTGCTGGGATTAAAGGGAGCACAGAACAATACCTTGCAAGCGAGACGCACAATGTTTTGAGCTGTAATCTTATAAAAACACAGAGGAACTGTATAAATTGTTGCCTTTATGTTGCTTTTGATTAAAACATAATTTTATTCATGGATGCAAAAACATGGATGATAAAAGAAAATGAATCCACAAGTGCAGATGTGAAGCAATTAACCTACGACTTTTAATACAGCTTGATTGATTAATTGATAACTTGACTGATTAATTGATACATACTCAGGTGTTGTGAAAGTTTTTATCTGGAACAGAAAAAGTTCTGTTCTGTGGCAGAATAACACTGCTTTCTTAAAGTAATTACTGCAATAAATAAAAAAATAAATAAATAATGAAAATGAAGTCATGCCTTCACTTCTTTTTAATCTTATGAACATATTTATTCAGAATGAAAAAAAATTGGATTTGCACAAAGACTTTGATAAGTTTGTGTGGATGCAACTTGGGACCTCGCTCTATAAAAAACACTAATCCTGAATATATATGATAATATATATAGGCATAAACGTCAAGAGTATAAATATATTTTATCATGAGACAGAGGCGGCAAGTAGATTTTGTAGTTTAGTGAAAAATGGAAGAACAAAACTTACAAAAACCGTAGAGAACACAGGGAGCCAGAGCCGAGCAAAAAACAGGAAACGGGGACCAAAAACTAGCCAGGTGAAATGGGGAAGTAACTGGATTTAACAGGAAAAAACCAACCAGGAGTGACTGAGAATGAGTTGCATATATACTGGGGAGGCTGATTACTGAACAAGGAACTGATTGCAAGTGTCAGGTGTGAGAGAGAGAAAATGGCACATGGGCAACTGAGAGTACACAAACTGGGTAACTAGGAAAATGGATCAAACACTAACAAATAACCAGACATAACGAACATAATACAACTAAAGTAACGAAAACAAAGCTCGTCTAATCAAAGAAAGAGACCAAGGAACACAGAATAACAATAAAACTAGAATCAAACCCAGGTCCAGACATCTTCTGTTATGTTTTCAACTTTATCTATAATCTACAATATTAAAAAAATCTGTCATTTATTACCATTTCATTGTCTTTAAAAATTATGTAAAAATTATTTAAACATCAACAGAGCTTTGTCCATTTACAAATACAAATTTCAAACATTTGTCTTCTGGCAGATTAATTGACATCTAAAACAATTTCTAACATATTGTGCTTGATGTCATAACATGCAGCAGCTGAATAAATATTTAACATTTCTTTACAGCAGTAGGAAAAAACCACATTGCAGTTCCAGGATATAAAAAAAACAAGATTCCCCTCCTGTGATTATATTAGCTGTCTGTAAGATAAATGATAAGGATTATGTATCGTCCCTTGGTGACGGTTTGCAACCGATGACTATCAAGGCAGGACTCTGACCCCGTCTTTACTGGCAGCGACTCTGGAGACTACCTTGTTTGGGCCGGGGGTCAAACTGGATCAGCGTGAGGTCGGTGCTGACACGGAGGCTCAGACAGGTTCTCTGAGTAATTAGGAGAGGAGCGAAGGCCTGCTGCCTCTGCCGGTAAAGCCCCACAGCTCCCTGCTGCTGGATTTCAGCCTCCACCATCATTCACAGGGACATTATCTAATGCGTTTTTATCTTCTGCGCACCAAAGAAATGGCCTTAAGTTACAGAATGCAGGTTGGAATGCGTCTTAATAAAGACGAAGGCAGTGATAATTAGTTTAGTAGCTCGTGGTTTTCTGTGAAATCTCGCTTTCTGTCTTCGTACGGTAAAATCCAGCCATCCTCAGGGTATTTTCTTCACTTGCAGAAAAAAAAATGGCATCAGCAACTTTATTCGCATAAACTCTTTAAGGTGCCAGACAACCTGGGCAAAAATCTATACATATAAAAATAGCTCATCTTTAAATAGAGTTCCCACACAGAGACCAGCTTGTTTTAAAGCTGCAGTTACACTCCAGTTTTACTCTGCGTTATTCGTACTGCAGTAACATTTATTTTCAAATTTAAAAGCTTTACATGGCAAAAATGTAAAAACTACTTGAATTTTTCTCAGTCACTGATATGAAGTGGAAGAAAAATGATTCACACTTTTCTCTTTAAAATAAATAAAACTAAATGAAAATCGCATTAGAGTTTATCTCTACCAGCTTTCCACTTCCCATCTTTTTTTTTTTTTGCAAAATACGTCAAGTTCAGTCAGGCTTGATGAAAGGAATCTGCAAAGTTCAGTTTTCAAGTGCAGACTCTCAGATGGATTTAAGCCTGGACTTTGATTAGACTGTTGCTACAAAATAAACCACAGGTGTCCAAAGTGAGTCCTGCAGGTTCGGTTTCGGTCCGGGCTCTGCTAATTAGCACATCATGTGATTTAGGTGTGTTGAATCTAAAATTAAAAAGGTGGACACCCCTGAACTAACGTGTCACACAGCAGCCTTGGCAGAAGTTTTCAGGTTTTGCTCTCGTCTTGTCTCAGACGTTTTGAAGCCTCTAAATCAGCCGAGTCGAACTCATTTTCATTTTGGCCCAAATCAAAAAGCTGAAATTTTTTAAAGGACCAGTTGTTAATATGGGGTGCGTTCACACTGCAGCCTGAAGTGACCCAAATCTGATTTTTTTGACATAATGCGACCTGTATCCGATCTTTTCATGGCAGTGTGAACAGCTCAGGTCGGATTCTTTTTCCAATGTGACCCATATCTGATACGTATTCGATTCAAATGCGACCATAACGTCCAGGTCTCATTCATCCGAACTGAACATCACTGATTCTCAACAAATCTCACTATTCTGTGTCCTGATACGCGCAAGTGGGAAGAAAAACAACAACCATGACGGACTATATGAGGATTAAGTTGTTAATATGTTGCTCCGGCCGGACAACAACTTCAAAAATGTAAGCTAAGCTCCACCGTTAGCCTCCATGTTTACTTCCTCAAACACTGAGCTCTTCTTCTTTTATGGCGGTTAGCAGAACACTGAGAACGCTGACGCTATTGTGCCCTCTACTGCGCATGCGGGACACTTTCAAGTCGTTTGTCCGTTCACACTGCAGATCACATACAGGTCACATTTACTGGCAGTGTGAATGGGCTGGCAAAAAAAAATCGGCTGCAGTGTGAACGCACCCTTAGAAATACTTGTCAGGAATTTTTACTATTGATAAGGTGATTTTTTTTTTTAAATCACCATCAAGTAGTGCTGAGGCGGCAATCAATTAAACTCAACATTTTAATCAGTTTTGAAGAAAAATTGCTGTCCTATAAGAGAAAATGTGGGGATTTGTTAATTTTGTGTGAATTTTGAAAATTTGCAATAAACTAGAGGGACTCATTGATGTAATTTGGCGCCCGGGGTATAGTGCTCTAAATAATTAAAATCAATAATTTAACTTTATTCATTTATTTTTTTAGGATATTTATATTGCCAGCACTGAAAACCATGAGGAGGAAGCATTAAAAAAAACAAAGATGTCCGACGTGCTAACAAATTTAAATGTTTATAAGAAAAATAACTATTTTGAGAAAAAAAATTGTCTACAAAAAAATTAAATACTCTATTACAAAAACATTTAATTAAAATTCTAATCTTTTTGATCCCAATTAATTGTTTTGATAGAAATTACTTTTTTATTTTTGTTGAATAATTATGAAACTAATTTACCTCCTGATTAGACCACACACCCTACTGTGAAGCCTTGCAAAACAACAGTATTTAACACACTTTATTACATTTATTTCTAAACAAAACAAAATAAAACAGGCACCATGCTCAGCGGTAAACAAAGAGGAAAAGTTGTAAGGAAGACTCCATGTCAGTTTCTGCACAAAATGAAGAAAAATACTCTGATATGGCTGTGAAGAGTTACATAAAATGACATCTGACATCCCTTTAAAGCAGCCTGAATCAAGACGTAGCAATGAAAAAAAACAAATCTTCCCTTTTTTGAAAATGCAGCAACAAGAGTTGTATATTTCACAGAGCTTTCAAGCCGAGCTTCAAGCAGAACTTTAAATCACAGAAATAAAATCGAGTGCAAATATTTAAGACTCTAACTTGACTTGCCCCTCAAAGAATTGAGACACAACTTGAGCTTGGAAAAAATAACTTTCCATGGTAATACTGTATATTATTACAATGAATGTCTGGAAATGAGGTTTCTCCCTCACAGGGTGAAACGTTAAACGAATGAAATGAAATGTTTAGCACTGCAACAACCTTCAACTTTGTAAAGCAGGAAGCAGAAACCTCAGCGGCAGTAATCTGCTGCACATCTAAACCCAGCTGACACAGGTCCAGAATACGCAGTACCTCTCTGTTCAACGTTTTGCTGAGGCTTTACAGAAAACTGCGATGTGCTTAAAGAGGCTCATCCAACATTTCATCCGCTCAGCAGCGCAGCGAGTGCAGGGATCCTTCAGAAAGCCACATCAAGAATGTTTGTGAAATATGCAGAAATATTGTGAGTGAATTTAATCTGACCAGAACTGGTTGGATGCTGGAAATTGGACATTTCCCTATAAAAGATTTTCAATTATAGCTTCAAAAATTAAAATTCAAAAGATTAGATTTACCCGACTTTCTTATTTATAATCACTTTAAATTTGCTCGTTTTTGTACTTCCACTTGTGTTTCTATTGCTTCTAAGAACCGCTTGCTGCGTTCTCATTGGCTGTGCAGGAGGCTCTACTTCGGCTTTTCAAAGATGTGTGGTTGTGTAGATTAACATCTAATTATCCAAGAATATTTTTTTGTAAAACACTGTAGCCACTACATTATCTTTAACATCTATTTTGTTGTCAAAGTATGACTGTTTCTCTCTTTATGGATTCAGTACTGACTGGTTCTACTTTTACCGTCTTTTCACATTATTTACATAAACATAAACATATCAAAGTCTAGGATAAATTCAAATCACTTATGACGTTTAGTCCATCCATATGCACATATGGAAGTCCTATTGAGCTTTTTGTTAAAGCAGAATGTATTTTGAAAGCTGTGAATAAACTGTTTTTCTATGAATTAGCAGGCAGGACCTGTGAAAAGCATAATGGTGTTAAGTTTTAATGTTACTACTGAAACAAAATGTGATTCCAAACTCAAACATTAGAAGTTATTAATTCATACAAGAGTTTACAGCATCCTTCAATATGTCCACATGCCTTGACTTTTATCAGATTATATTGTATTATTGTTTTATTTTTACAAGAAAACAAAAAGCATCAAGTAAAGATAAATCAGAAGGAAAAAGAAAGGTTTTCTGACTGTATGTTTAGGATTGATGTCATGCTAGCAAGTGACATCAACCCTTGGAAAGAATGTTTTCTTCCTGCTCATGCATTTTCACATTAACATGGGTCAATTTCTCTGTCCTGTAAATGTAATTTATGTCAACAAGAAAATAGTTTTGGTTTTAGCCAGAAAATTAAAATTCATGAATTTGATTTAAAAACAAGAGACAAGTTGTCTCCATTAAACTTTTACGGACGGCCAGAGCGCCGGTGATCCGAGATGCATGAAAACATTTTCAAATGCCGGTAAAATTCGAACCATGCAAGGTAGAGCAATATTTTTTTGCATATAAAACCGTAAGAATGAGACTTACTTTTCCGACAAACCACATGTCTCAGAAGCGCTGCATGGCTGAATTACGACTTCACAGATTTATAGTAAACAGAGGAACCAAACCTGAAGGTCACATCCATACGCGGTATCCATCTATATGGGTTTTATATCACTTCCTGGTTTGGATCTCCCATTCTCATGTCGACAGCATAAGATATCGTGAGATATTTTCAGGACTTCATATCCCATCATTTCCGGGTACAATGTGCTGTACCATTCATATTGGCCATTTATGTACACGTGGTGTAAAACAGGAAACTACACAGTCCAGTCACATTAATGTGACCACCACGTACTTTCCACTTCAGAGTTAAATAACCAATCACAGAAGGCAGGTGGCAGCACAGTGCAGTTTAGCGTATATAAAGGGTGTGTGTGGGCTTCGGAAAACATTTCAATCGTTGGCGTAATGCAGAAACGAAGCGATTTATCCGACGTCCAAAAGGGCATGATCATTGGCTTTCGGGCCAAGGGTGGAAGCATTTCCGAAACGGCTGAGTTTGTGAACTGTTCGCGTGCCGCCGTGGTAAAAGTGTACCGTGCATGGCAAAATGGGACTGTCCAAAATCCACGACGTGGCAAATGTGGTGCACCACGGGCCATAGATTACAGAGGCGAACGACGGTTGCGGAGATGCGTTCGGGCAGATAGACGGGCTACCGTTGAGCAACTGACCACTAAAATGAACCAAGGGGCTACCACAAGTGTCTCCCAAACCACTATTCAGCGAACATTGCTGCGTCTGGGCCTCCGAAGCGGACGCCTGGTTCGTGCACCTATGCTGACTGGTGTTCATCGACGACGAAGGCTAGAATTTGCACGCCAGTACAGCAGCTGGACGTCCACTGAGTGGCGACAGGTAGCGTTTTCAGATGAATCGCGTTTTATGCTCCATCGGACAGATGGACGTTGGCGTATAAGGCGTGAAACCTCTGAAAGGAACCACCCTGCAACCATTGCAGGAACGGTCCAAGCTGGAGGCGGGAGCATTATGGTCTGGGGAATGTTTTCCTGGCATTCTCTGGGTTCACTGATTATTGTGGAAGGCACGATGGATCAATACAAGTATGCATCTGTCCTTGCGGACCATGTCCACCCCTACATGCGCATTGTTTTTCCTCAGGATGATGGCATCTTCCAGCAGGACAATGCGAGGTGCCATACAGCTGCCAGTGTACGTGCGTGGTTCGAAGAGCACCAGGATGAGTTTACCGTCCTCCCCTGGCCAGCAAACTCACCTGACTTAAACCCAATCGAGCATCTGTGGGACCATCTCGATCGAGTTGTTCGCGCCATGGATCCTCAACCGCGTAATCTAGCGCAGCTGGCCACGGCATTAGAGTCGGCATGGCTCAACATCCCAGAGAAGACCTTCAGGGACCTAAGTGACTCTCTTCCTGCACGTCTCGTAGCAGTTCGCTCTGCGAAAGGTGGTTATTCTGGCTTTTGACAGATGGTCACATTAATGTGACTGGACTGTGTATGTATGCGGTACATGTTTTTTTTTTTTTGTTTTTAGATCTTTATTGAGAAACAGCACACGGTGTAAAATGTATGAAAAAATTCACAAAATCAATTAGACAACAACAACATTTCTATTTTGGCTTTGGATAGATGTTATAAACTTGGCTGTATGTGAAAAACTAACCTCTGCAAAAACTCAAAATACAAGATTTATGGTTCAGAAGGCCTCTGTGAAGTTTTTTGTATTGACAAATTTGGTAAATAATATTAGGAAATTGTTATATTTGCAATATATTGAAAAGATATTAACCGAATTCTGTTTTTGTGATTTTCCTTTGCAGTTTTTAGCATTTTATTTTGTTGTTATGGATTAATAACATATAAATTGTGAAAGATCTGGTTTTAAGGATTGTATTGATGTATTGGTTATCGAAATGCTCCAAATAATGGCTGTGCAGCATCTCAAAATGTAAAAATAAGCCTTTATAGTTATAGTATTCACTTCTTAAGGTTTCCTAAAAGGAAACATTTTCTCCAAGTCTCTTTTTAGACTACATGATTATTTGTTGTTCTGATGCACGATTGCGTGGATGTACCAAGAGACAATTAGGAGAGGAATATGGTTGTTTTCTTTAAAAAAGAAGAAAACATTTAAGTCCCATGACACTTTAAAACATATTTATCAAAGCTTAATTACAGAAAATGTAGTGGTTTTAGTACGAGCAAGATGCAGAACCCAGAAATGATCAGAGTAAATGCACGCCGCACCATTCAGACTGAAAAGTAAAAAATCTGGAAATCATGCATCCTTTTGTTTCCACCTTAAATATATACACTACTTTGAGACTTTAGCATAAAATGAAAAATAAGGCATGAATACTTTAGAAAGGCGATATGATTTGTTAATAAAGTCAATATTTAAAAGAACTTGGCAAATTTGTCTTTTTTTAACTGGAGTAGTGACAATATAGTTTATCTTCAATTAGGGCTGTATAATATCGATATCACGATGTATATCGATATTTTCTTTCCTAGAAAAAAATTGATATTCATCTGCAAGTATTGTAACATCCAACCGTCACCTTTCTCACTCATTGCTTGCTTCGCACCAGGTCATCCGGCTTACAGTGATTCCTTCAGATGTTCAGGTTAAAAAGGTATCAAACTATTCAGAGCAGGAACTTGGTTCACTTTATTCACTTTACTGCTACAGCTACAGTTTGGACTGTTTCAATTAAAAGAAACACGTTTTCTCACCACTTCTTTGGTTCATTTTGTCCAGCTGTCCACTTTAAGTCTGTGTCCAACCAGAGCCAGGTATTGTGTAGTTGGTGCTTTTAATCAGTTTTCAGTTAAATTAATTCAGTCCAGCTCTATAACAGTCACAAAATGTCACCAAAATCTCTCTGTCCCTCTAAAATCTTTCAGAAAATCGCAAAAGTGTATAGAATTGTATCGTTTGCTGAATATCGCAATATATATCGTATCGTGGGCAGAATATCATGTATCATATTGATCATATTGTGAGATTATTGTATCACTACAGCCCTATCTTCAATAGTTTTAAACAAGTCAAGATATTGTATTTTATTTTGTCTATAATGACATCTGCTAATCTGAAGATAAATAGTTATCTTTTAAAGGTTTATACAGATTTTTAGTACTTTAATGGATGTTTTAGACAAACGGTATCTTTCCAATGGAAGTAGAAATCACTAACTTAAAAACTAACCATCAGCAGGAAGAATCAGTCAGGAGAAGTTATCTATGTTAGACAGACGTTTTGCTCAATATTCAACATTAGCTTTTACCTAATCTCAGTCCAAAACAACCGGAGCCAAACATGAACTAAACTTGTATCTCTTCAAGCAGCTCACAGATATTTTCTTTTATCTCATGGAAAGCAGAGCAGTTTGGACTTCTTATGCCCCCCTTTTTTGTTGGCTGGCAAACATGGAGTGTTCATTTTAACGTTTCTTCATTCGTCACCTCAGAAGTGTGACTGGCATGAATTAATTAAAGGTGGACCAGCTACTGCAGCACAGGAAAACCAGGTACAGCTACTGATTCACACACACAAAAAAGCAATAAACAGTGAAGTAAAGGCGTCAGCAATGTCAGGCTGCTTCCCATTTCACAGTCCAAGTATTACCAATTAGCTATTTTGACACTTCATTGCTGTATTTTGGGATACAGCTTAGTAAAAGGAGGATACACTAACAGTTGTTTATAAATGATACAGTTTTGGAGTGTTTGCTACAACAATACAACAGAAATTAGTTTACAGTAGGATATATTTCATTATAGTAGGTACGATTCATTCAGAAAAAGTTAATATTTTAGAGTGAAATTGTTCCCAGGGAAAAGTAGGATTTTATTTCCTGCTTTTAAAACAATTAATTACTATGAGACCAAGATGAAATATTGCACAAACCCCAAAGAAAAACAACAAAAGGTATTAAAAACCAGACATTTCAAGAACTTTTGTCACATCCTGTCTATTAAAACAAACCGTTACAGAGCTGCTGTCAGCATGTGACGACATCTGGTGAAATAAAGTTTTATTATTATTATTATTATTATAAAGCTGTCAAAAAAACTGTCAAGCTGAAGAAAGAAGTTTTCAGGGTTTGGATGGTGCTGGGATTTCCCTAACAGCTGATGGGCATCAGGTGGGGAAAAAGTTAAAGTTTAAACTGAGACAGGGATTCCCAAACTTTTCAATGCAATGAACCCCTAAACAGCATTAGCTTCTGGGAGGGGACCCTTTTCCCAAACCAAGAGACACAAAATATGCAAAGAAATATCAACTTTTGGAATGTTTTTTCCTTGCTTTTATTCACTAGTCAATAATTATTACAGTATTTTGAGCACTATAAGGCGCACCTAAAAACCTTAAATTTCCTCAAAAGTCGACAGTGCGCCTTATAACTCGGTGCGCCTCATATATGGACCAATATTGAGCCACAACAGGTCTAGCAACTACGGTAAGCAGCTGCCGACTTCATTTTCCCCGTAGAAGAAGCGTGCAGTGCATGCTGGGATAATTGTCAAAAAACTGGTTTGTTAATAAAGTTTGACTGACCTATCTACCCATAGACATGTCTATGTATCTACCTACCCACCTAATAATCAGGTCGTCTGCAGGTCATCTAGCATCACGTTCTCCACCAACATGCTGTGCGCGAACAGAGACGGGTGACCATCGCCCAGACGCCCCATTCCAGTCGCTCTCCAGGCAACCGGAATCTGACTGTTTTGTTGACATTCTTTATGTCAACAAAGTAGCTTTAGACATTTATCCGGGAGCTTCGGCTAGAGTTACCAAGGGACCAGCACCTATACATTTAAAGCCGTGGGGGTCGGTGGAAGAGAGACAGAGGCTGCGGCGGCAGCGTGTCGGTTGGTCTGTGCTAACCAGAAAGCAGTTGGGCACAATATCGCAACACCAAAACCGTGAGTGAAACAATGACTAGTGCAGATGTTATATATAGAACTCAGGACCAATTGTTTATTATTAGACATCCATATTTGTAGTGAACAGAACAAATCACGTCCCGTTCAATACCGGACGGGTGGCAACATAACTATGGCGTCTATTCTATGTGTCTTATAATGCGGTGCGCCTTATATATGAAAAAAGTTTTAAAATAGGCCATTGAAGGTGCGCCTTCCGGTGCGACTTATAGTGCGGAAAATATGGTATGTCAATTAGCATAAATGTTGCCTCATATCTTCTGATTACAGTTAGCCATGAGTTTTGTAGTGCAAAACTGCAAAAAAAAAAACCTCATCGGATATTGATGTCATATTACCTGAATTCCGTCTTTTGGTTACAGATTTAATCACACCTGAAATTTTATTTCATCTTCACAGTACTTAAAGCATTTCCATAAATTTGACTGGCCGCTAATCAGAAAGAAGAGCATTGGCTATGCTGTTTTCAATTTTCACCTGATAAACAGCAAGATAACGACGTTGCTTTAACCAAACTCACCTTTATTTTTGCTTGTTTAGTGAAGAATGGCCGCTGACCACCGTAAAACTGAAATACACATGGAAAAGTATTAGCTAATGTCGCAAGAAAAAATCATAAATTACTTAAGTGTACAATTTATCACAACACTGTTACACAAAACAAACAGACAAGTATTATTTTCATCATTAACCAATACTTACGAACAAATCTCATCCAAAACAACAAGGTATGAAGGTGATATCAGCTTAATTTAGAAACTAGCCGGGATTACGATCCGCCATTTTGGATCTCTATTTTCTTCTCTCTTTTTTTCAGCGTTACCGAACAATGTCACAAAATATCCACCAGGGGGAGCTCCAGTGTGGTTTACGAAAACTTGATCCAGTTTAATTTACTAAAGGCATTTCAGTAAGTTAATTTAACTTACTGAAGTTAAAATCAAGATTGAAAAACAGATTTTTTTAAAAAAAATGTAAATTAAAACTTTTGATTTAAAATTTTATTGGATTACGTTTTTTAACTTTTTGCTTCTTTTTTTTCTTCCCTTCAACTTTTCACCAACCCCATTGGCTCCCAAGACGTGTTTATATAACCAAACCACAGTAAAATAAAGTACTTTAAAAGATCCACTTTAATTACCTTAATTCTTTCTATATAATTAATTGCACATTCCTTTTTTTTTTGACAGTGCAGAGTAGCTCTGAATGTTCTTTACAAATTAAAATAGCAAATAATGGTTGATTGGTTGGTTGATGAATTCCATTTTCATTGAAAATCCCATCCATATTACTCTGCAACAAGTTAACAGATCCATCCTTAAGTTCAGGGCGGCCATCTTTTAATTCAATCATTTCTACCCAGAATCAATCGGCTGGTAAATCTGCCTCTTAAATTCATTAGACTCTGGCTCATAAAGAGTGTAATTATTTGGAGTTCTGTGACTCCATCCGGTTAGTGCAGGAGTCAATTAGGGTGAACAACTGAATGTTAACTGGCTCATTAGATGGTGGGAAACAAAGCAAATGCCACATTTCCATAGAAATGCTGACACTTTTGTCTGTGAAGAGATAACGCGTCGGCGTCTAGTAGATCAAACAATCCATGCACAGGATTTATTAGCTGAAAGTTCCTGATTTAATACAAACATCATTTGTAGGAAACCTTTTTTTTAGCTGAATAGATTGATTGTTTTTATTGGAAGTTGCTTTATTTTGTTTTGATATGTAGAGTAAATAAGTAAATAAAACACTGACAAAATCACTATTAAAAGCAATGCATAGCAAAACAAAAATGGAAAAAGTGAAATCATTTGATGAATTCTGTAAACTCAATCTCTAGCAGAAACACAAAACCAGAACAGTCCAAATGAGCATTTTCAGGGATCTTTAAGAATATTATTAAAGGAGTGTAGTCATACGTTTTTGTAAAACAGCCACCTGTTCTGTGTTTCGTCTATAGCAGGGCGCTCTGTGCAGGCGGAACTGGAAAAACACTGTGACTTAATGAGAATTTACAAAGGTGGGATGGCCTCAGGGGACATATTATAGAGAAAATTGCTTTCAACAAAGACATTATTTTTATTCTTCAGAATACAAATATAGGAAAGTAGGGTTCTAAATTGAGTTCTGGCACTTTGACAGATTGGGAGTCCGATTTAGGCAGACAGACAGATGATGCTTCCTGAGGATCTATCACTACTACATATTTAGCTTTAAAATGTAAAACTGTGCATTTATTGTTGAGGGATTCAGAGAATGCTTTGCTTTCAGACTCAATTAGCCTTTGTGAGAACTTGAGCAACTTAATTTCACTGCTGTTTGAAAAGATTGTATTTTTCTGTTTGAAAGGGAAATCTAAAACCAGGCAATCTTAATAGTAGGATTGTAATAAAGACTTATAATGAGAATTAGCTTTTCTTGTAAATCAATCAATCAAATTTTATTTCAAAGTGCTTTACACAATTTAAAATGAAAACAGAAATAGACAGAGATTTTGAAAATGATTAGAAAAAGATAGAAACATTATTAAAAGTAAAATGTAAAAGTAAAAACATCTCAAACCTCGACATCGTACATGGATTCAAACCTCTGGGTTTTAGCAGAGCGACATCATACAAGGATTCTCAAACCTCAGAGTTTTTGTGTCTTACAAGGATTCAAGGCATTTCAAAGTGCTTTACACAATTTAAACTTAAAATAAAAAACAGAAAGAGACAGTGATTAATTAATTAAAATTAAAATAAAAACATGAAGAGACAGAGAGTTTGAAAAAGACTGTAATGTAATGTATTATGAGTTTTAGTTTTGTGGTTGAATTCTCATTTACACATAGCTGTACTAGAAAGCCTTTTGAAACTTGTTATAATGACTTTTTCATTTTGTTAGGTTACAGCCTCAGACTTTACTTGCTATTTTATAAATTAATAAAATATCTATTGGATATTTATGTCATAATTTGAACTGTTATGAGAATAAATGGTGCAGGTCCGGATTAACATAGTTCATAAAATGTCTGGAAAGCTTCAACGGGCTCAGTATTTTGTCTGTATCTTTTCTCAATTTGTCTGGAGAATGCTGTGACCTTAAATATAGATCTTTTTGTTTGCAGAGTATAGATCCAGCAATCGCACACACAGTTACACACGCATACATGATACCGAACCCGCCAGACCTTTGGGTTTTGCGATGAAACAGAGGAAATAAGAAGAGTCACTCTGGACATCAGAGGAACCACATTTCTTTGAGAGAGAGAAAGAGAGAGAGGAAGCCATGCTTTGCTCTTGCAACCACAAAGAGGGCCAGGAGAAATCGGCGCAGATATTACCTCTGCTCTAAAAGCGCAACAGCTGCAAACATACAGCGACGGAGGAATAAAGCAATTCTGAAAGGGAAGCAGACCAGAATACAACAATGAAAATAAATTATCTACAAATAAAACCCAATGCATCCAGAAGCAGTCAAACGAAACCCGTTGATGTTTTCCCAGTCACAAATAAGAGCGGACTGGTGAGAACGGGGAGAAATGTTATTCAATTTTTCTCCTCATCCATCTCCGTATATCACCATGACGCCACTGAAACCGTTTTCCTATCGGCAAATGCGGCGACGCTTTGGTGATAAATCACAAGCACAAGCTGTGTTCTCCAGCTCAGCTGACATGATTCCAAACATTTAGATTTTTCTCTCCGTTCGCGCCGATGCCTCTTCCTGACCTCAGCACCAGGAAGTGAAGTCCGGCCACCAAACGCATCCAAACGCAATCAGACGATTGTTTTTCATTTTTATTTGATAATTACATATCTTTTTTTCTTTTTATCACAATCAAGTCGGTGCAACACACAAATTAAACCCTGCAGCCGTTGGAAGCCATGTTGGTTTGTGGCTACAATTAATACAACTCAGAGCATAAACATTGGATGTGCAACCAAGGTTAAACATTTGCAGCTGTGTCCTCTGCTTATCTGGTGAGAAGTGTTTAGTGAAAAGAGGCTACAAACAAAAGAGGGGGAAAAAATGCTAATTAGTAACTAGAAATTACATTAAAATAAAAGCTTCATGAAAACATGTGATGAGTTTCTCACAGCTGGAAACAAAGCGAGTGTGAGAGCTGGAAAGAAGGGAGTGGGAGTGGAGGTGGGTGGGAACAACAGCAACTCAGAGAGTTTTGAAGAGACGTCAAATGATCCACGGTGTGTAATGGAGAGTGAAGGCCTCGTTACAGACAGCAATTACCAAACATAATAGCCCTGGAGAGGACGCGCTGCCCAAAACCAGCTTGTTTTTTTTTCTGAATTTGTTTTTTTTTTGTGCCTGTTTTCTTCGTCCTATATGCCAGAAGACACATTTCGAGATATTCACAAACATAATAAAAAAAAGGCTTTTGTGTTTGTGCAGAATTTCCTCTGATGGGAAAAACACAGACTCTCAGATGTTCACTTTTGCCTTTTCGATCGTTCTTTTTTTCACGCCTAGGACACGGTGAGGAGTGCCAATAAGGCTTTTGAAGTCGCACGTCTTTGTGTGCGTGAACAGATTGGGAGCAAAGAGCGCACCAGAGCATGACAATATAATGAGTTGACTAATCATAGCTCTCGGCCAAGCAGACAACGCAGCTATTGTCAACAGTCACAATATTGGCTCCAGAATACAGAGACAAAAACTTTTGAAGTGAGCGGCTTTTAAGGAGAAATGAACAGGAAGAAACATGGCCACAGGAAATGGTGCCTGAATGGAGAAGGCTTGACATTTTAACAAGGGTGAAGTCAATGTTCACTGATTGGCTGTGGAAGAATGAAAGTGTAATAATTGGTACAAAACATGTGGGGTTGCACCTTCACACACCTGGCGGTATTACGTGTTGTCCATTTTATAGCTTAATCAAGCAACTATGTTAACTCCAGTTGTTATAAAAATGCTACATCAAAGATGAAATAGAAGAGATTTAACTTTATGATTTAGTGGCTTTAAATTAGGCGTCTGTCTCTTTAAAATCTCCTGGTCTTTCTGAGACAGGAAGTCGTAACAACATGGCTCCCCTATTAACCATTTAGCAACGATTTTACCAGCATTGCATGAGAAATAGCATTGTTGTTTGCGGTGTTATTCCACCAGGTGTTTGCTAATTGCTGCTGGCTAGTCTGAAGGAGCTGAGTGTGTGTGTGTGTGTGTGGGGGGGGGGGGGAGTCGCTCTGTGAGGCTCAGAAACTTGGAAACTGCATCCCTGAGGAGGACCTGCATCTGGAAGGCGGGGCTTGGTTCACCCAAGCGTTTTGCACAGGTGAATGGTTGCCATGGAAATTGAAGATTTTACATACATCTATTTACAACACAAACACAAACGTCTTTCCAGTCCTGCTCAATAAGTTATAAACAAAACATAAATCGACCTCCAGACTAAGAACTTCACATTTTGGCTTTGCTCACCTGGAGTCACATCTGCATCCCTGCAGACGAGGACCTGCTCCATAAATCCATTTGTCACTCCATTCTCACTTTGAACAAAGCACCAAGTTAAAGATCTGTGCTTGAGATGGAGATCGATCAGTTGCTGTGTGAGCCAGGCAGCGAAGCTGCTGTTTCCCAGCCCAGTGGAAAACATTCGCCTCAGTTTTAGAGAAGCCGACTCTACGGAAGAAGATTAGGGACACTGAGTAAAAACATTCTGAGTTTAATCTCAGAACTCAGATTTTTTCTGAGAATTCTGACATTTTTTAAAATTCTGTTTTTTTATCTGAATTCTGACTTAAATTTCAGAATTCTGACTTTTTTGTCCTCATTCATATTTTATTTCTTAGAATTCAGTCATTTCAGAATTCTGAACTTTTTTCAGAATTCAGATTTTTCCTCAGAATTCTGACAGTTTTAAAATCAGAATATTGTCATTAATTTCAGAATTCAGGTGTGGGGGGGGGCAAATCAGAATTCTGACCTTTTCCTTTGAATCTAACATTTTCATCCTCTGACATCAAAAGTCATAATTCGGATCTTAAAATCCTAATCCTCTTCGGTGCTTAACTTTTCTCCACCGCCTCCCTGAGTTTCTTTTGCAGTATTAATACCTTTATTTTGTTCCAGAAATCCCCAAAGACAAACAATCCTAAAAGGTTTCTTGCTGTAGCTTTTCATAACTGCTGATGTCCGCTAAAATCAGTCAATATCAGTTTGAACTTGTTTTTTTTACCGATAAAACAAATTTAAAGTAAGCAGTACTTTTCATAGATAACAGAAAAAAACACGGTACATGAAGCTTCCTGCAGTAATAGCTTGTGGATTGAATTTTAATGATTCTGCTGTCTGTAGCAAAAGAAAGTAGTTAAACTAGAACTTTCTAAAGTAGAATGATACAAATATTTTGTCATATTTTCTTTTCAGAGCTCATGAAAGAAGTAACCATAATATGTCTGATTTAATTTAAATGTTTTATGATCATGACTCCTTTTTAAGGGGTTATTCCACTTGAGAAGTGCTAATCAAACTTTGTCATTACAGCGTTTGTGCGACTAATGAATCTACTTGTCTGAACACAGACGCAGCAGCGCCAGGAAGTTTAACAGGAAGCATCAGGACCAAGGACAGCTCCTCAAAAAACACACCTCACATCATCAGTCAGAACATTTTAAAGTTTAGTTTTACAGTTTTAAAAAGCAGGTAGATGCAAAAGTAAAAACCTAATCTGTTTAAAACAGGGGAGAAAAAGCAGACACACACACACACACATGCACAAAAAAAAACTGAAGCATTGATTCATTGTGAGAGAAACGTGGGAAGTTTACGGCAGGAGAAGAAGAAAGTTGAGTTGCTTCCTCTAGGAAGGCGCCGCATCTGATTCGAAAGAGAAAGAAAACAAAGTTAAAAGTTGAAATAACAGCACATAAATCAAATCGGAAAGAAAGATGAAGAATGCAGGTCAGACAGGTCAGTGAAATTTGATTGAAATGTTGTGGCATGACCTTAAAAAGGCCACTCATGCTCTGAAACCCTCCAATGTGTCTGAATTAAAAACATCCTGCACAGAAACGTTGGTCTAAACTCATTTACAGGAGGGGAGTCAAACTCATGTTCGATTTGGGCCAAATCAAGATCATGAATGCTCTTAAAGGGCCGGTTGTGCCAGAATATATTGATAAAATCTTTTCAAAAACTGTTAAAATATCAATGAATTCTGAAAATTAAATAGTACTATTGAACATCTTTTCAGTGATTTTGTAATTTGGAAATATTTGCCCTTTTTTATTACGATAAATGCAACTTTTATTAGCTGTATAGATCATGGACAATAATCTGACATCAATGAAGGCTGAAGCAGCTGTTAATACAAGTAAGAATGTTTTTGACGATGTTTGAGAAAAATCTCCAATAAACTCTCAAGTATCAAAAACGTATGGGGAGTTATTGATTTTCCATAAATTTCCACCATAATTCTTAAGAAACTGGAGGGACTGATTGATATAATTTGGCAGTAAACAAATAAAAACTGCATTGATTTGATTGAAAACATAATATTTAAGCTAACTTAGCGTTTAGTGGATCTTAACCTTTTTTGAGGTACCGAACCCACCAGTTTCATATGCACATTCACTGAACCCTTCTGTAGTGATAAATAAAATATGATTTTTTCCTCCAAATTCAAGACATAGGGGTGTTGGGTCACCCCAAGATCACCAAGTCATCTTAAAAGGTAGAGTCTCTGAGAACAGTTCTTCAAAATATAGTCAGTGTTTTCAGCAAAGTTGATCTGACTGTCCAGGAACGAGCCAAAGTATTTAAAATTTACCACAGTCTCAACAGGTTGGCCATCGAGAGAAACTGGAACCACTTTAAGGTTTAGATCATTTAATTAGCTCTACATTCTTAAGAGAATGAAAAATTAATAATAAATAATAAAGACTTTGCGGTATTCTGATTTAGTAATGTAATTATATTAGTTGTGTTACCACCTCCACGCCACTAGAGGCAGTACCAACCCCGAAAAGATGGAACTAAGGAGGAGATTTAGAAGTTCACCGAAAGCTACAGAATTTGGTGAAAACTGAGCTTTGCTGAAGTAAATAAAGACAAAAGTTCAAATCCATGCTAAGAGTAGAGCTCCTCCAATCAGGGCTCCTCCTCAGCTCTGATTGGCTAAGCAATGTAACGTGATCCTCTGATTGGCTAAGCAATGCAACGTGATCCTCTGCAGCAAGTGATGGCAAAGCGGGGCGTCATCACGACTTTACACAGAGTGTCTTTACCTCTGCGGCAGAGACTCCACCGAACCCCTGAGACCGACTCACCGAACCCCTGGGGTTTGATGGAACCCAGGTTAAGAACCACTTCTCCAGATCAGAGGGCCACATAAAAAGCTCGAGTTTGACACGTAATGGTTAGTTTTTCACCTACAGTCAGACGGATTTGGATGGCATTTTTTACCTGTTATAAATTCAATTTCATGTAAAATCATAGTTTATGTTTACTCAGATTCTCAGTATCTGATTATTATTTATTGATGGTCTGAAAAATTCAAGTGCGACAAAAAAACATTTGGCAGACGGAAATACTTTTAAAGCAGTACATAACATCTGTACCATGGGTGTTTTCCTTAAAAACAATTCTTTTCTCTTTGACATAATAAGCTTTTCATAAAAATGCTCAGAGTAACAGTTGCATTTTTGTCAGCAGTAGATCCAATATTCAGTGTGAAATGTGAGCCAAATATAAAAGACAGCAGCAGCTTTACGCTTGCGTGATTTGATTAAGCTCTGGTGCAATCACAGGCTGGAATCTGTAAATGAGATTCTTTTTTAAGCAATGTAAAGAAATTAAATGTTTTATTTTTACTTGAAGAATAATGTATTAGTTATGAAGAAGTTATTTAATCCTCTTGACAGATTAAGCCTCTTTATGGAGAAGAGAGCTTTCGAGAAAACTTCAATTAATCCAAGATTTATGTGACAATTTTGGTATGCACTACATTTTAAAATACTTTTTAATTTGTTGTGGAATGCAATTCATCCTAATTTTTTATAAAGTGGCACTCAAGGTATTATTATTCCTCTTATTGATGACAGCAGCTGGCAAATGAAGCATTAGTTTTGAAAAATTGAATCGACTCAACAAAATCCAGAAACAATAAAAAGTCAAAGAACTCTGAAAAGATGTGAAATAAATTATTTCAGATATAAACAAATTATGAATGTATTTTTTTATTTGTCTTTGGTGTACGATCAAACCTCTGACTCCTACGTGTTTTTGTGATTTTTCCTTTGAGTCAATTTGTTAAAACTTAGGACAAAATTTAAGTTTATGAAATACTTTAACATACTAACAGAAACAATAGAAGAACAGATCAAATTTGTGAGGATTTTTCCAAAATAAAGGGCAAAAAAAGATGCATTTGAGATCAAATCAAAATAAAAGAACTTTTTCAGTTAGAGTTGATATTGATATTATCAGTACCAATATCAATATTATCACACAGAAATGTGTTTGCACCCTGAGAGGGACTTTCCTCCCCAACAAATACCATTTTATGGGTTAAAATGAATGTGCAGATATTTGGTTTGATTATTTATCCGTTGTGAATCTTCTGCCCGGACTTTGATCCAGCTCAGAGGTCACTCAGAGACACTGAATGGTTGACTGCGCGGCTTGATAACCATGTGAAGCATATCTAATTCTGAAAGATCCATTTTGAAAGGCTACACATTCTCACTTCCTGTCCACCAAGGTTAAAAAATAACTTCTACTCCTCAGTTGGTGAATTTAGATATATCATGTGTGAAGATTAAACCTACGTTTTAAATTAATGTTGGTGTATTTCTCCATGAAAGGGCACAAAGAGTGTTCCAAATTACAGAATCACAAAAAAAAACTGTGAGGCATGCATTGACAAAAATAACATTTTCTCATTTTAAATTTCAAGTTTTGAGGCGTCTCTGGACTTTTTTCGCTCTAATATTGGAACAATAACATCAGGATTTTGGTGAGAGTGTGAGCTCTGTCTCAGAGAGGATCTTTGTTATTAGCTTCACCAGAGCACTGAGGATTTTAGGAGAAGCAGAACTTCCTGTTCTGAAACAAAATCCCAGAGTATCACATATCTGAGTAAGTTTACTCTGAGTTTGTTAACATTTTACTGAAAATAAAAACCTGGACGTTTCACCTGGAATTAAAAACACAAATTGACTATCAGATAGAAAACAGACTATAGTCTCAAAACCCAATAAAATGGTGAAAATAACTCCTTAAACACAGAACTTCATGCCAGTTATTTGCAAAGTTAAACTAGCTACATTTACTCAATTACATTTACTTGAGTAACCTTTTGTACTTTTTACTTTTACTTGTGTAATTTTATTATGACGTATTTCTACTCTTACTTGCATAAAATTTCTGGATTTTCTACCCACTGAATGAAAAACAAACATGTTTTAACCAAAAAACTCACCAGACACAAACACACACCTGCAGTTTGTGTTAAAGTTTTTATAATTTTTCTAGTGAAACAAACTGATTCCAAACATTTTTTCTTTTATCTGATTTTGTCATTTTTTATATAAATTGTTATATTTATCGTTAAAATCCCAAAATTTCCACCTATCTTTATATTTTGGTCCATGTGATTTAATTTTTAAATATTAAATGATTACTCAGTACTTTTTACCAAATACTTTTTTACTCTTACTTGACGGCTACTTTTTACCTTTACTTGAGTAAAAATATGTTGCAGTAGTGATATTCTTACTTGAGGACATTTTTTTGGTACTCTGCCAAAAATGTTGCTATATTTTCTCGGTTTAGTTTTAAGTGTCAAGGTTTCATACACCAACATTTAGAAAATTAGCTTTTTTTCATGTAATGTTTTAGTATCATATTTTTTCAAACGAGTGGTTATATATCATATTTATGAAAATTAATGTTGCAATATACTACTGTTTTTGCTGTGTAATGTATATGATGTAACTAATTAAACCTGTAGGAAAAATGAATGTAATTTCTCCAAAGATTTGCAGACCTGTCATGCAAGACATTTTTGTACTTAATAAGTTTGCTGCCCTCCTGTTCAACTTCGTCAAATAAAAGAAATGACCTTCAGTATGTAAAAAGAGCAGTGGATATTTTTCCGCTCTGTCTTCTTTTCAAAAAATTTTCTTAGAGATTTTGGTGCTGCAGCTTCTTGTCATGATTTTTTTCTTTGTCTTTCTGTGTCATGATTTTTTACTTTGTCTTTCTTCATTGTACTTGAACAAGGTCAATCTTGATTTCCATTTTTGCCACCAGGATAGTTTGCTATTTATGAGGCTGCCACGTAACTTTGACCAAACCAAACTTTGACTTTCTAATTATAAATGCACAATCGTTAAATATTCTTCCAAACTGAAGGAAAAGTAAACTTTTCAGACCACTAAACCTTGTTTTGCAGAACAGCTAGTGTTATATCATTGGGAGCAAAGACATATCCATGACTATTATTTCATGCATATAAATAACTTTTTGATTTATCTGTCTGTGAGGAACTGGTGTTACCTGCTCTGCAGTTTCAGCATGACACCTCAGGCTTCTCTGTTTAAATTGCAAAGTCAACACTGAGGAAAACAGACAGCTTATTCTACAGTAAAACAATGAAATATATATTACCCTGAGGGTGCTCTGTCTTGTTTATTTTGGTTCAGTCTCCATAATGCGCCCATTATAGGGGTTTATCATTATGAATTGTAACTTTACTGTGAAGAAAGTCACCTCTATTATAACACACAGAGATGGAAATCATGTTTTCTCTGCTTCCCTGAATTAATTAGGCAGGGTAATGCATTATTGAAAATGGAGGACAAGATGTACCATTATGACTTTGTTAATCATTCTGCTCGTAATTCAGACTTGTGAAATCATCACATGGGAATGTTTTTTTTTTTGTCTTTTTGGTTATTTTCATTCTCCTACAGTCTCTGTTTGATGAAACTACATACATGCTTTGTTATGCAAGTCAAAGTGTGTTTTAATTGTTAACACTTACAACCTACCACAGCCTAAATTTTTGTGCGAAGTATGAAATATATGGAAATTCTTGACCAGTAACAGAAAAAAGTCTGCAATTTCAGTGTGACAAAATGTCAATTACAGTCTTGTTGGGTTTGAATAAATTCATTATTTTCACTTTTATTTATTTATTTACTTGTAAAATATTTATTGGCATTTTTGCATTTTAGCAGACATTCCCACCTCTCCCCTACATATTTTTTTAAAAAATATTCATATTTAGTCCTAATTTTTAAACAAACACGTGCTGCACAGTAATGCTTTGTTACAGTATGTTTATGCAAATCCAGTCATTTTACAGTGTCCATATGCTTGTCTTTTTTTTTTTTTACAGTGTTTGTATTCTTGATTGCTTTCTTTTTCGTTTGCGCTCAGTCTTAGTTACTCTCTGTTTTTTGTTCATGTCATCCTTGCTTCATGTTAGATCAGTCTTTCTTTAGCTGTTTATTTTTCAATCTGTGTTTGGTACTTCATTCTTTTTTATTTAGTTTCTCTCAGCTGCATCCTGTTTGTAATCAGCCACCTGTTCTCTGTTCGCTCCCTCCCTACCTACCTCTGTTCTGCCTGTAGGTTTATCCGTACAAAATGCCCTGTAATCGTTATGAGAATTTAGAAAATTTATTTCTTCTTTATTTTTTGATTAAATTAAGAACTCACCTCACTGAATCCATTCACATGTAACCCTTGTATGTTCCTTTCAGATCAACTAGGTCGACTCACAACATACACATTCAGGTTAGCTGTATTTATTCTAACAAAAGAGGAAATCAAGTTGGTGATTAACTTGAACCTACATGTCCAGTAGCTTCTGCTTCAATACATTAAATAAAACATAATAAATGCAAGCTGCATAGCAATGACTCCCAATGAGAAGTTAATAGCATTTAGCAGCAGTTAGCAAAAGTTATCGGTTAAAGTTTGTAAAATAAAACATAGCTAAAATAGACAACATTAATAATAACAGTTAAAAAAGACATACATAGAACATAGGAAAATTACTCATGAAACCCTTCATATGATTAAATTTGTCTAAGATGTATGTTAAAGTATAATACTTGCAATGAAAACACAGAGCCGATCCCGACTCACCTGTGACAGTTACTGATGGCAACAGAACAAGGTGGAGGAGCTCTTGGTTACCAGTTGCTATGGTAACCACCAACCGAACTTAAAACATCAATAAATGACCTTACCAGAGGGCCCGCATTTCATTGGCTGATGCCCATTTTACATCACAGCGCAGCTATCAGTGGGTTATCGTCTCACAAACACATGCTAATGTACATTGTGGACTAGCAGACCGACAAAGTTTTTGCGTCAGGACTCAAAAAAAATGGTTCTCCACCGTCAGTGGGGTATCTGCACAGGCGATGTCATTGTTTGTGGAACTAAAATTCACAGATTTCCAAAATCTGAAAAGGAAAGCCTTGCTTGGATCAAAGCTTGAGTATGACCATATTTGCATCTCAACCGTTGTAGGATCAAAAAGAACAAAGGATTGTCTGCTGGTGTAATTTACTGAGTTTGCTTTCTTTGTGTTTAGTGAATGAAAAAAGAAAGTAAATAATAAACACATCCAATATGAAAACCTTTTAGCCAAGTACAGCATAATGACAGTACCGATACAACTTCTACACCTTGAAGCCTGTCTGTTACAGCCTTATATTATCTGAACAGATCAATATGCAATGTGTACCGTATCTGATATACATTAAAGATTTTATTTTTACCTGAAAAGGCTTGTTACCACGATTGCGTTAGGCACGCTAATCGTGTTAGCCACTGAGTACAATGTATCAGGCCTAGGCACATTTGAACATTTGCCAACAGAAATCACCCTCAAAACAATGAATGCCCGACTTACCCAGCCTTGCAACAATAGGCGTCAGTCATCTTGTCCACAGCTATATTTATGTTGAGGGTGTGAGGATCTGCTGTTTTCCTCATCGACCGGTAGCATTTAGCTGTGACGCGCTCAATGTTGGAGGCATCGTGTGGCTAAAACACCTTGATATCGTCCAAAAAAATATGGATGACATCAAGGTTGTTGGTTCCCCTGTCTATTGTCGTGGCTGATATTTTGTGAAAATCTGGCAGAAATGTTAAACTAATTGACTGAGAAATACTCTGCAGAGAGTCAGTCAAGACGAAAAATGCCATGTTTAGACATAGGGCTAAGCTGTTAATGTGAGACATGTAGTCACGTGGGACTTTCGAGGGGTGTTTCTGGGCGGAGCTTGGTAAGGTCCATCAAAGTCTGGAGAAGCAACTTGTTGACTAAACAAAATATATTCAAAGAATAACTAAAACACATTTTGACCAACTTCACATGTATAATTTTGTTAAAATAAAACCCTGTTAATTCTCAAAAATGGTTTTGCAGACTGTGTGCGTCGTAACTTTTTTGTAATAGACATTATTTTGTTTTGGGTTTTATTCTGATTTCCTGAGAAACAGAATTATTGGTTTTTAATTAGCTTTGAACCACAATAATCAGAAATAAATTGAATTGTAATTTGATGATTTTGTGATTTATTGAATTGCACTTGTGTGGGTCACATCAAACTTTCTCAAGCTTTCAGAAATATTTAAAGGTATAGTAATCTCGTTTTTGCAAAATGATGAAAATATCTCAAAAATTTTAGATTGTTTGGGTTGAAATGTATTGTCAGCACTGAAAAAGGAAACGTAAATATAATTTTTTCTTATTATTTTAACATAAAAGGAAGGTAACATAAAAGCTGTAATGTATAATATTAATACAAATATTTTTTTAAAAATGATAATTACATGACAAAAGGCAGACCATTAAAAGAGAAATGTTCAAAGTCAAAATCACTTTTCATCTTTATCAACATTTGCTAACAGTCAATGGAAACATGCTTACTGCTGCCGGTTAGTAATCTGCATTAAATGAAACTAAATAAATTGGACCTAAGGAAACTCAACATCCGATACCTCCAGAATAATAATAATCATACATTTGGATATGTTTTTTTATGTGTCGTTTGACTTTAAATTATTATTTTCACTTAGAAATAAAAGGTATTATATAACACAATTCAAGAGTTTGGTCTCAACTCAGAAATTAAATAAAAGTTAAGTTAAGGCTTACCAGCAGAGCGAGAAGAAATCAGAAACCACAAAATGATTCGCAACAACAGAAATAAAAGTATAAAAGATACAAGTAGAAAATATGTAACATTATGCAGCATAGAAATAGATAAAAGCCAATTTGATTGAAATAATTGACAGAATAAAAAATGGAGGTGAAGCAAACCTCTTAATGTACAAATACACAATCTGAAGAATTTTCTCTTTGCAAATTTAAATCTGAAATTATTCCAAGACAAAAAATTGTATCAGTCACTTTTCCCCGGTTAATTGCTAATGATACAGTTTCAGTCAGCGAATGAAAGAACAAAATGAAAATAAATGTCATTTATCACAGTGAAACTAATTCTGCTAATGCTTTGCTGCTTGTCTCCCCTAATAAATGTCAGAGCTGCAGCACAAATGCTGCCATTACTCTCATTATACACGTGTCAATATCCACTTCCAGCCAGAGGTTCAGAGATGGGTATGAATGTCACAATAATTTGGGTCACTAAACTTGTTTTTAACTATTTTTCAACAATAATAAAACAAAAACTTCAGAAATCTTTTAAACAAAGTAGGATTTACAGATGTTATTAACCCATTTCACTCATTACAACACTTGGTCACAACTCATAAGCGTCAGTATGTGACTTTTGTTAAAATAAAATTAATTTGTTGAAACTGTCAGTGAGTTAATCAGATTTTTTTTAGCTCTTCTAATTAAGGAATTATTTACTTAAAGTAAACTTCTATATCTTGCTAAAATGTTTCTTGTAAGTTATTTTTGTCTTATTTTAAGTGTACTTTGGTATTTGCACTAAAGACTAGAACAAAAATACTTGGTAAGATTTATTTTTTTCAGTGTGAGATAATAAAGATGCAGTAATAAGAGAATAAAGCTAGTCTTTATTCTCATATTTTATTTTATTTTATGTTTTTTTTTACATTTTCATAGGAAGAAACCTCTATAATTATTTTATTATATAAATATAATTCTTAGTTTATATCAGTGGCTTGTTTTAAGTAAATAATTCCTTAAAATGAATGAAAAAGTACTAGTTGCATTTGCAGATGAATTAACTAGACTTAAAAACGAAACAATCGGCCAATGTAACTAGTACTTTATGTTTTAAAATCAATATTATTGTTTACTTAAAACAAGCCTCTGTCTTGCTAAAATTTCTTTATACGTTAATTTTGTCTTATTTTAAGTTTACTAGAAATTAGACCAAAAATATTTGGTGAGATTTTGTTTTTGCAGTGTACTGTATGAAAATTTAAACAAATAATGATAAAAGTTACAAGCTGCACTTTTAAACATTAAGTCATAAATGCGTTATGATTCACAGTGTTAATGTTATTAACCCTTCACTCATCCCTACATGTGGTCACGCCCCCTCTGTGAATCTTAGCTCCGCCCACTTTCTTGGAATTGCTCAAAAACTGTCTGGGGGCGTTTTTTTTATGTAGAGAAATGCAAAACGCAAAGATTAAAAACAACACTACCCAACTAGTGAACATGTTGGACACCAGGAAGAGAAAGAGAGAATCAGAAACACGACTTTCTGCTGCTGCTGCCTTTTAAGCTGACTGTAGAAGACAGACATGCAGACAGAAGGGATTTGACTGTTCCCTGATGTTCAGGGAGGTGATGTAGCCGCAGAGATGTGGCAGGAATGCAGCGGGTCCGGGGAGGATATGGGAGGTCTGAGTGAGATTCCTCCTGAGCAGAACCTGCCTGAAGACATGTGCAGCTCATCGGTTCCTTCCAGGCTCCCATCAGTCTGATTTCTGCTCACCTTGAAGCCTTTGAGCCTCCTCACCCCTGACTGCACATTGGGCATGTTTTTTCTTTATATATATATAACCAGGTGGAGTTACCTTTCCAGCTTTAAGCTTTTTACTTTGGTTTCTGTGGGAGTTTCACTCGCATTCAGTAAATCTCAGTAAAATGGACCATTTAAAATACTGGGAACATACAAATCCATTATTATTTTTGAAATCAAATTTGTACAATTTGTGCTCAAAATAGGAAAGTCAATTTCCACACAATATTCAAAAAATGTTTTGTGACAGAGAGGGACAATAACAAAACTCTTCTGCCTTAAAAAGTAAAATATAATTTATGACACTAAAGCAACAAAGATTAAAAGCAATCTTACTAAACTTCTTTTTTGGTTTCTAATGCTAAAAGGTTTACCATCTGCAGGGTTTAATCCCAACAATGTTTGGTGCAGATATTATTTACTTGTTGCATTTTCTTGTTGGTTAATTTAATAATTTAGCGAATTATATATCAACACAAAAGCAGGTGATCTTGATGAAGCAGTTATTCACACTTTGTTTTTCTCAGCCATTTTTGTCTGGAGTACACTTTTCCTTTTTTCAGATTTTCTTTCAAAAATGCATTAGTTACATAAATGTTTGCAGGTAATTATGAACATTGTTTCACAGCAAAAAGACTGTCGGGAAAGAAAAAGTGTGTCTGTGTCCTTCCTTCCCCTATTTCCCATTTAACCGCTTAGTCAATCAGTGAAGCTGGATGCTAAACTGTGTAAATTAAAACCTTGAAAAGCCTCATATATGTATCCAAAATGTAATATGTGTAATTTAAGCCACGAGAACTCCCGAAACGAAGGAAATTTCTTGCACTGTGCAATTTTTTCCCTCTTTAAGTGAAATACAGACAGATGACCATTGGTGTGACTTTAGGCTGACAATAACTGCACTTGATTAAAGCTGCAGCTTAATCACAGCAGAGCCTCAGCAGTTTAGATGTAATTATGATGTGAACAATATTAAAGCTCGCTGATGCAGAATATGGTGGGTGCAATATAACACACCTGCAGGTTTGCAGTCGTAATGACTATCTCATATAAACGAGTTAAAAGTGTCTCCAACTCAATAGTTAATTGTTTTATTCTGTTTACATAGTCTTACTTATGTAGCTTAAGCATTTTGAATAATTTACGTGTGGAATTGGGAGGAATTGTTTTGTTTTTAAGAGAGGAGGGAATAGATGCAAACTTATTTCTTCCTGAAGGAAAAGAGCGGCTGAAAATCGGCCGTTATTTTAGAAAAAGCTGCTTACAGAGGCGTTCACATTTGTTTTGCACCACCGATAAACTTCATCAGGGCGTTATATCCAACAATTCTTTATCAGGGCGTTATATCCAACTAAAGAAAAGATAAAGATCCTACCAACAGGTGGGTTTCAGTCACTTATACTAACTTTAATATTTCACAGCTTCCATTAATAAACAAACATCAAATTAATTTTAACCTTAAGATTTTTTTTGTAGCTAAAAAAAACCCTGCCAGTAATAATGAATGTATACACCATATAACCTTTTAATTTTAGAAAATAAGAAAAAAACTGATCATCCATTTATGATATTTAGCTTCTTTTATTTGGCTGTTTGTAAATTTAATTTAAAGATTTTAAGTGAAAAACAAACTGAGGAGAAAAAAACACTGGTGTGAAATGAACATGTGCAACACTTGAGAGCAAACAATGAAAGCAATTTATTTATTTTTATTTTTAAATGATTCAACAAGACAACAGCACAGAAAAACTTTCTCTGCATTACTTCGCTTTCCTCGCTTGACATCTGGCTACTAACTTTTTTTATTTAGCTGTTTTTTCTGTTCTTTGTAGCCTGTGGTCTCTGCACCCAGCAAAGGCTACAAAATGAGTTCTTTGTATTTATTGAAAAAGTTTTTGGTGTTTCTGGTCTTGCTTGTGTGTCATAAAGAATATATTTGGAATATATAAAAATTTGACTGAATTGTCTCAGCAGTAGCTAACAAAAAATGTGTTTTTATTGCCTTTGGCCTTTATGAGTAAAGCTTTTACAGCACATGGCTCTGGCGAAAATAAAAGCTCTTTATTTTGTTCCGCTTTCAAAAGAGAGAAAACTAACAAAAACAGACCATGCGTCACTTAATGCTGCATATGTTTCAGAGCTAAATAAGCAACATTTAAGCAAATCTTATGAAAACACGGTTTAGTCATTTCATTTCTCATACTCTCTGGCTAAATGTATGGAAATGATAAATTGTTGAATTTAATTTGAATACATTATTCTTAAATACACATGTGCATCTCAATAGGTTAGAATGACAATAAAATGTAATTATGTAAATTCATAATGATGAATTTTCAAGCCTGGATCGAACCTAAGAGCAAAGTGATCATGTTTGTAGTGGCCCCTCATATAAAGGGCCCCTTAAAAACGCTCCACAACAAGGAGCGACACAAAATTTGAAACTGTACTCATTTAATCACTCAAATGAAATAAATAAAATATTTATTTGAAATAAATTTGCATTGGATTTTTAATGGTTTCTCAAATGTTCACCAGTGGCCAACCAACATTTCATTATTTTTTAATCAAACAAAGATGAAGCCTAATGTAACCCAATGTTAAAAACACAATAAAAAATAATAGATGTTGATTTTATATCTTCTTCTACATCGAGATTAAAAAGTATAAATAGATTTCTTGTTTTATTCTACAATACGAGTTAAAAAGTAATAAAGGTAAAAATATGTTCATAAATATAGATAAAAAGTGCTTAAAATCTTTAAAAACTGTGAAATATGCCTTTAGTGATTGCTTTTAGTGACGGATTAAACAACCAATAGCTGGCAAAGTCTGATTTTACATCAGCCAATCAGGTTGATTGTCCCGCCTCTTTCACTGAGTCGCTGAGATTTCGCTCGGATTGCGTCAGACGCTTGAGATCTCAGAGCTGACGGTTGTTTCGGCTAATCGCCTGGAAGATCTTGTCAAATTCTATGAAGCATCTTAGAAATCGGTAAGAAAAACAATGTTAAAATAGTTCAGTCAAATATACAATTCAAAATAGTAAATCCGCTTTCATTAATTATCAGAAAGTTAACGTTGTGAGCCCGGAAAAATCCTGGTTTAGTAGTGTAACATCGGAGCGTCGGTGACTGATCGTACGCGCTCGGCGATGTTTATATATATATATATATATATATATATATATATATATATATATATATAAATAATCCAGATGCATAAATATATGCAATATCCGACACATTAAAAGAGAACATTCTCATTTTAAAGAATCCGATTCATGTACTGGAATAATTTAAGGATTTTATCTCAAGTTTTTTGTCAGCAAATTCTGAGAAAATTGATCAGATGAGCAAGTTTTGATAAATATGTGATCATCTTATTTTTAGAGGTTAGATTTGATAAGTAATAGTTAAACATCGAATGTGAAATTGATTAAAATTGGGTCCCCAAATAAGCATCAAGGGCCTTAATTCCTAGTTGCCCCTGGCAGCGATAACCATGCTCTGTTTTCAAGTGTTAACTGTGATTATTACTTACTGCTAATGTAAACCAAACTCAGTTTCACAGAAAGCTTTAGTACAGAACTGCACAGTATGTCCACTTACAATACAACCTCTGTATCTGACCCACAGGATCACAAAACCAGCACAAACGTAAACCACACAGCTGCCAAATGAATAAATAAACTGACCAACAGCATTTAGACTTAGGATCACATTCACAGAGATGTGTTTTGACACAAAATACCTTTTTTTGTCTCCAGAATTTTGTGCTGCATTTCCATCTACATCTTTAAACTGCTCAATGTTGATTTTGAAAACAAGTTTGCTCTCATTTGGTTTTTAATTAAAAGTTTTGCCATTAGGAGTAAGTGTTTTATTCCACCTCAAATTTTATGTATTTCTCAAAACTGCAATGGAAACGCTGTTTTCACATCACATGAGCCAAATGATCAACAACCGGCAAACCATGAAGAAGAAGAAGAAAAAAAACAGGAAGTAGTTAGAGAATCGTGAATTAGTTAGAGCTTTTATTTTCAGTCAGTCATTGCTGACTGAAACTGTATCATTAGCAATTAACCGGGGAAAAGTGACTGATAGAATTTTCTTCTTGGAATAATTTCAGATTTAAATTTGCAAAGAGAAAATTCTTCAGATTGTGTATTTGTGTATTTAAGAGGTTTGCTTTGCCTCCATTTTTGATTCTGTCAATGTGAACATGTGAACAAACACTGTAATTGCAAAGTTGTGTTTTTTGACATTACTGCAATATTCACACTTTTTGTGCTCCTTTGTAATGGAAATGTAGAAATGTCACCCTATATTCAACCAGACTGGGTTCTGTGTTTCTTCCCCTTTTCCCAGTGTATGTTGTATGTTTTAATTATTATAATTTTATAACACAATCAAGTAACTCTTTCCTTCAGTTGTCGTAATAATACTGTCTTTAACAAACATGATTTAAAAGAAATTTGACTTTGGAAATTGAAATTGTGCCGCTGTCTCTGTAAGAAGCTCCTGCTCTTTCCAACTCTCCAACGATTAACATGTAAACTCATTTTAAGGATGAACAGAAAACAGTTATCAGTCTGCATCTCTGGTGTGTGACAGCAGGGAGAGCTGTCAGAAGTGGACAAAGTAAAAATCAAACCCAAAAAAAAAAAAAAGAAGCTGGAGAGAGCTTAGCCTGAATGACTGGCGCCGTCTCCTGTCCTCCTGGCTGTGCTTTTCCTCTGAGTTTGGTCTCCTCATCCCAACTGTGTGTTTTTTTTGGCTCCGTCTGTAAGCTGCGTCTCAAGGCTTTACATCAATATTAGCAGGCAGCGGCTCCCAATCCCTTCCTCTCTTTATGTTTTGTGGCTTCAAACAAATAAAAGCCACCTCTGTCAGGCCTTGGCATTCTTAAAATGTCACAGGAATTGTCCCGAGGCTTTTCGACCCACTGAATTAAGGCGTACATGCAAAACTAAGCCTCTAATGAAGTACATTAACCTCCAGCACCTAGAATCCACTTGCAGGATTGTGTTGTTTGCTTACAAGCCACCATGGAGGGAAAAGAAAGAGGAGAGAGGAGGGAGAGAAGATATGCTTGACAAGCCTATTATTTAGGAAAAGAGTCTGCAATGACTTGGTTCCTGGAATACACCGATACACCGCAGTATCTCTCTTAAGGGCAAAAAAAAGATGAAATGCATTGAGCAACATCCCTGATATCACAGACACAGGAAGGAAGCGAAACAACACCTCTCTCTGGACCGCATTTGTCTGGGTGACACAGCCAATATGCCCACAGATTGCAGCTTCAGAATGAGCTATTGTGCGTCCAGCTTTAAAAAAAAAGCCACTTATCCACTCGTACATTTGAGATGATTCAGTGTTGCTGACATTCGGCACGGCTCACATTGGCATTTAGGTTTTGTGGTGGAGGGGTCTGTCATCTACAGATTCAGCCGAAAAAAAGGATATCTGTCCTTGTCACAAAGTTGATGGGGGGGGGAAAATGAATATTTGGTGAAATTTTGCACAAAGGCAGAGTAATGTATGACCGGATTTATTAATTCCCCCCTCCGTTTCTTCATGTTTACAGCTCCAGAGATGGAGCTCGGAGCTAAAAGCAGAAGCAGCGACACGGCACATTTTGTCCTCGTGCCAGAGAGCAAATGACAAAGGGCCTCTTAAGTTAATGGTGGAGCTAAGGCTCTATTTATCTGGCTTACTCACCTCTTGTTAAAGATGGGGATTTAATTGCAGGTTAGGATGAGCTGTGTCAAAGCGTTGTTGTTGCCAACGGAGACTGACATGAATGAGTACTTCAAGGGTCTAAATGGGCTTCTTGTTAAATGCAAGAAACCATGTTTCCTGGATGTTTTATTCAGCCAAATTGGACTTCATAATGTATCGCATTGTTATAGGACGTAAATAGGTCTTGTCATTTCACCCTCAGTAAGTAGAAGTTCTAGCAAAACACACACACACACATATCTATTTATATGTGATATATATATAAGAATGATCTTCTTTTTTCAAATAAGCAGGGTATTGAGAAGTTGTAAAACAGCCGGAGGTCGTCAGAAAAATGTCACTGCTGTGCATGTGATTTAAATTAGAGATGCAATGACAAATCGGCTGCTGATTGTCATGGTTTGGTAAATGGTTTGATCAGAAACTGAGGAAATGTATCTCTTGTTGAAGGAATAAGACCAGAAAGTAGCAAATTACAGCCATTTAAATGCAGTCATAGCCATGAGAAATAAATAATAAAGTAGATAAAATTATTAAAATACAATTATTTTGGAAAACTGTGATGGAAACACTTTTTCATATCACATTAAGCATGCAATCAATAACTGGATGTTACTACTGGCGGAAAAGACAAAGAAGACGACAGGAAGTGGTAGGAGAATAATGATGCGGCATGTTTTTTAATGAACAAACTTATTGTGTGTGATTTTAATTTCATTAAAATTGTGTTTGTTCAACTTTAACGGAATATCAACAAAGTTTTGCACAAATTTGTAATGGAAACACCCCTAGTGACATATTGTGGATTTATTTTTCCTGCATTCTGGTTTGTTGCTATTTCAGTCCCGTTTCGACAAGCGTTTGGATTTGCTCAGAATTGTAGTTTACTCCTGAATACTTGCCATTCCAGTAACATTTAGACAAACCTGTGACTTGGTAGGCAGAGCAGGTAATTCTCCAATCCAGAGATCAGTGCTTTATCTCCGGTTTTTATTAGCACTCGTGTCAAATTAACCTCAGACAGGAAACTAAAGTCCCACATTTCCCCCTTTGTGTTCATCACAGCTGCAACTTGCACTCAGTGTGTGGACTTGACAGTTTTGAGTCACTGTGTGAAAATGTGGTTTAAAATATTGATTTGATTAGTTATTTAAAGGAACATGACCTCAAGTTTTCTTCCTCACTCTTTGACATTTGATCATTTTCTCCATTTTCTCCATCACTCTTTCAAGACAAAGAGTGACACGTCTGACCGCTTGTGTCCACTTTGATGCCACTAAAGTGGACACAACTACATTTAGAAATGAGACAAAGCTATTTGCATCCATTCACATGTAATGAACGCAGACAGAAAAGAAATGGAGAAAGGTGGAGAAACGTTTAAACAGAAACTAGGAGGTAAGAGTAGAGAGAAAGAAAAGGGAAACAACCCAGAAATCTGCTTCTAGCTCTGTAGAAAGAGAGAAAAAAGAACAGAACAAAGAAACCATGGCAACAAACAACATATGCATAACAATATATAATAAATCCAACTTCTACGTCACTGAAAAATACACAAGTTAAAACCACAGTCCAACATGGAGTTTATCTGAAAACCCCTGAATCTAAGCACCTGTGTGTGTCTGTGTGCGTGAAAACAGGGTTTCTACATAATTCATATTTAATCGTGGCATTAAATATTGTTTTAATCAAATCTGTTGAGAGCTGACAGTTTATATAGAAACTTTTAAAATTGGTTTTCTGAATGTGAAATCAGCTACTAAATAGAGACAGAGAAGCAAAAAACAAAGGAAAAAATGATTGTCTTAATTTTGACACTCTATATGTATTCCAGATTTAATTATTTATATTATTTTACTTTGCTGAAAAGATCTAAGACAGTTTTGTTTATAGCCAGGAGGTGACTATTGGAGGCAGAAGTCAGAGATAATAAGGGAGAAGACACTGGAAAAGGATGTGAGCCACCTGACAGGACTTAATTGGGTTGTCATGGATTTTACAACAGAAAAGTGTGAGGAGTAAAACCTTTATTCTGGAAAATATGAGAAATAATAACACAGCGAGTCAAGATTTACAGAGTTAACTTCCTTAGTTTTCCGTAAATAAAATTTAAAAAACATGAAAGTTTCTTTTTTACTGTCACATCAACAGCTTTGTGACATTGCTGGTGTTTTGCTTTGGAAACATTCGTGTTTGAACATCAGCATGAAAAAGATGCTTCATTACATAATTGTTATTATCAAAGTCACTAAATTAAGGGTAAAAATTAGGTATGCATGCAGAGGCGGTCCTAGCTGTTTGGCGCCCTGGGCAAACCACCTTTCAGGCTCAACGTCAGTCTCTAATAACTGAAACATGAGTGCTTTAAAATGTCCAAACACTCCAGTGTCTTTAAATAAACCTGCTCATAATATCTAAATCTGTAGTATCCTTTACCACATTCTTTCCAATAGAGATTTAATATCAACCAAACACTGAATATATAG
Source organism: Poecilia picta (assembly GCA_033032245.1). Lineage (NCBI taxonomy): Eukaryota > Metazoa > Chordata > Actinopteri > Cyprinodontiformes > Poeciliidae > Poecilia > Poecilia picta. Next base: position 28,450,985 of record CM065365.1, on the reverse strand, counting down.
GAAATTAGACTACAATGCTGACATAGTGTAAATTACAGTAGTATCAGACCGTGCTCAATATTAATAATTTACTAAATTGTAACGTTTAAGGTCTTTAGCACTTAAATCTTGGATTTACGTTCACTTTGAGAATAAACTACATAATCTGCAAACCTTAAATAATTAACTCTAGACAAATGAACAAGTTTTGTAAAATACTTCTCCTTTACACTTATTTCTTTGGAGTTACTTATCATACATAACGTAGCTTCACAAACTTCTACAAGTGTAGGGGAAACCAGTCTGCTCCACAGTTTAACCTGGCGGCATGCCTTCAAGACAATACACAGGGCAAACCTGACCAACCTATGAGCATGTGCTACACTGCCAGAGTGGTCGAGTGAAACAGACTCTTAAAAACTGCTTATAACTCACATTATGACTTTGTGTCTAACATCCTCACAGTTTGACTACTTTTTATGACGCCCCCCACAAAATGCTGCCCTGGCCGATTACCAATGTCGCTCATGTCAGGAACGGCCACTCATATAATGAGTATATCTCATTTATATGGATATAAATGAGTATGGGAATCGGATCAATCGATACTTTTGTTTTCAGTTTTTCTTCAGACATTCGTGTTTTTAAAGCTGAATGTGTCTGTTGTAAAAGTGATTTTTACATCATTTGAGTGATCTTTTAGTTTCTTTTACCGTCCTGTTAAAGGAGCAGGGACTTTCTACTCCTTCAGCCTGGCTTCTGATTGCAGAGGTAATCTGTATTATTTAACACCATTAGTGAGTCTCTTACTCCATTTCCACCTGCTGCTTCATTCTCATTTGACAAACTGTGCAGATGTAATTTTTGTAATTTGAAAAGTCATTGAGATTAGAAATAATATTTCTCTGACAGATGTCTTTATGGCCATCCCAGCTCCTGCCTGGTCTGGTATTCTGGATCATTTTATTGCTATTTCTCTGCCTAAACTATCCAACAACAATAAAAGTTGATGTTCAGACTTTTTGCCTGCTTTAATGCTACAATTAATGCCTTGAAGTAACAATTCAAATTCCAGTTTATTTGAATAATCATCTCATCCACCCTATTCCAGAAAAATCTCAAAATTTATTTTTTCCACAATTATTGAGAATATTCTGGCTAATTAGCCAATTACTGCTTCAGCTTAGTAGAGAATTCTTCATTCATTTCAATCAGGATTATGTAATGGTCACTCTGAATCCAAAATATCATTCTGGTCCAAAGTGGCTGCTGTAAATTGTGCAGTTCTTCATTCTCTGGACCCAATATGAGCTTTTTATGTCTTCCATCAATCAATCAATCAATGATGTTTCAAAAGCAACTCTAATTCTCAGTGTTTCGGCTGTTTTACAGTTTTCTTTAAGTTTGTTCCAGGTTTGTTGTGTGTAGAAGCTTAATGCTGATCTGAGAGCTCTGGGAAATTGATAAAACACCAGTAGATCTTTAACGTGTTGTGTTGCTAAACCATTTAGTGATTTATAAACTAACAGTATTTTAAAGTTTATTCTCTGAGCTACAGATAGCCAGAACTGGTGTGATGTGCTCTAACTTCCTGGTTTTAGTCAGAACACCTGAAGCAGCAGCGTTCTGAATCAGCTGCAGCTTATGCAGATCTATAAAGACACTGTTGCAGAAATTGATGCGTCTAACGATACACTCATGGACCAGTTTCTCTAATGCTGAGACATTAGTCCGCTAATACTGGAAATGTTCTAAAAGGCCGACATTGTAACTGTCTTTATGTGTCTCTGAAGGTCCATTGCTTTTCTTCAGATCTTCAACATTTTGTGTGGCTGCCTTAAGTTATGGATCTACTGCAAACATCTTCACTGCGGGGTTCCTCAGGGTTCAGATTTAGGGCTCTTTGACGGTCACATCACTGCTGTGATACTCTATTATACATCTCATGAGATTTTTTTTAACTGTTTAAAAATCACTTTTGAATTTTGGATAGACTCACTAAAACACAGTGTACAAAATATAAATGAGTGGAGGAGTCAGATTTTCTTCTTACATTACATTTTGGGAACCAAAGCCAAGATTTCTGTCTTTGCTATATTATGTTAGGGATCAATACTTAATTAAACTCAATGGAGCAAAAGATGACAGAGTTTTGATCAACACTAGAAAAATGAACTACATTGTTCCCTGTTTGTGAAAGTCAGGTTCATAGATTGATTTTAAAATTGTTGCTGCTGGCCTATAAAAGTTTCAATAGTCTCAGGCTCCAGTATATTGTTCCTGACACCTGTATTTCTTTTTTTATTTTAAATAATTTGTACTTTTTAGTGTAATACTTGGATAAATTTTTAGATTAACTTGTGTATAAAAGGTTCTTTTCTCATAAATGTGTCATCTCAGCTTATCATATTGATTATTTTACAGTTCACGAGGAAAGAGCATTAAAAACAATTAATGGTGCTATGAGCCCATTTAGTTTCCCGTTTATATTAATCTACAGTGTTTCAAAGAACATTTGAAACACAAATGTTCTTTTGTGTTTTAAGTAAATTGCCTTATTTTAACCCTTTGTACTACTTTCAGTAGTGTCATAAACTTTTCTCTGTAACAGAGATATTTGTTACATCAGAGGAATTTTTGAACAGCAAGATCAATTCATAATCTATATTTTTTACAATGACGGATTTAGATTACATTCAGTAAATCAAAGTAAAATTTAAAAAACAAACTTTAACATGTTCTGATTTGAACATGTTAAAGTCTTAACATGTTCAAATCAGACGGTCCTGACTTAATTGTGTTTTTAAGTGTAATGGTGCCATCTGTGATCAGAAACGGACACAGCCGGTGTCCTGACACACTGTAAAAACTCTCTCTGACGTCTGCTGTAAACGACAGAAACAGGCCTCGATCACGGCCTTCATTTTGTCTTTTGAATTTCACAATGGATCAGCCTCAAACTGCAGGGCACAGAGGGATAAAAGATTTATCACATCACATTACTGTCCTACCAGTTCTGCAAAATGTCCTGTTGTCCATCACACCACATCTTCTAAGATAAATCTCTTAACTTTTGGTTAATGTAATCAAGCCAATTTTATAAGGAATAAGTAAATACTTCTGTTTTTTTTAACTTATTAGAAGATTGGTTATGGTTACATGATATGCTGATACAGAATTGACCTAATTTAGCCAGGATTTTTAAAGGTGGCCTATTATGCTTCATTGAACAGATAGGTCTATAGGCAATATAAAGCCTGTTTATAACATTTTTTTCACAAAGTCATTCTTAGATAATCTGGTTTCAGTCTGCTCAGTTCTGCCTATGCTAAGCGTGAGCTGTTTTAGGGTCTCTGTCACTTTAAATCCAAATAAGCTGCTGCTGGCCACACCCCCAATACTCAATGTTTACACTTGTACTTAAAAATGGCTGCATAACTTATGCATAATTACACAACCGTACATCTTTGAAAAGCAGAAGTGCATCCTCCTGCACAACCAACATGAATGTCAACAACATGAGTTAAAAAAAGCCCTTGTCTTTTCAGGACCCTTTGTACAGAGCATACAGCGGTGAAACCAGCTGACCAAACCTGCTGCAACTCAGCTCGAGTTGCTAGGGGACGGCTTCACTCTGGTTGCTAGTTAACGGGGCAGTGCCTGCTGATTTCTGACATTACTTCCTGGAGGTTTTTCAAATGGCTCGCAAACCAAATAATAAAGCAACAATTTACTGCCAAAAACTGGATGTTCTTTTTTAAGCACTTTGGATATTTTTAGAAGCAGTAGAAAGTTAAATGCAAGTACGAAAACATGCTAAATGTGAATTTAGCATACTACGTTCCCTTAACACCTTCATGATCAGCTACTTCTGAAAACCCAGTTAATAACTTTAACTTATACCACAAGCACTTCCAGCCAAAGGTAAAGGTTGTAGTTTTATTCAACAGCAGTGGAACAGCGAAAGCACCAGAATCCAGTTACAGGCTGGTAATTAAAAAGTCCTTGAGGTTGCTGCTGAGCGTCTCATTTTCCTGTCTACAACATGACATCCATGTTTAGAAAGAGTCATTCAAATTTCACTGGTAATTCCAGCCGATGGAGGCATCTGCTGTGAAACAACAGCAAAATTTTCCAGACAAGAACATTAAAACCTTACTTTACATCAACAAAAATACAATCAGGCTCCGAATTCTTCACACGTTAGTTCCCAAAGCCTAAACACAGTTGTTGCGTTTTAGCAAATTTCTTTGATTTTATGTGATTTCTTTAAAATCAACATCATGTAAATTTAAGAATAGTGAAATGATAAATACTAGCTGTCAGAATAAGTGGGTTTAAAACTTCTGATTAAATGACAGATGACAATCAAAGAACTGATTAGGGCATACAATTTCCCAAATGACAATTGTGGATGTTTTATGCAATTGAAATTAGACACATTTGTTATATTGAGGTTATATTTAAAACCTAAATGCACTGAAAATGTATCTCCACAAATTTTAACTGTCTATTTTAGTAGTTCACACATCAAATATAATATTTGGTCTTTAGTATCTCTGCTCTTCTGCCTAAAGCCGATCAATGCCAGGAAAAATTAAACGATTGGCTGCCTTGCAAACACAGGCAGCCAATGCTATTTGCCAGTAGCATTGGCAAATCGGTAAATCTGAATATTTTAAACCATTAATAGGTGGGCGTTCACTTTGCTGTAAATATTCTTGTTTAACTCTTATGTTTAAAGTGAATTTCAGAGTTAAGCAAAACTGTTTTTGTTTCCACAATTTTCTCAATGTTGAAAGCTGGTGGTTTTTACACAAATTTGTATGACAATTAAATGAGATAGGATAGTACATAAAATGCCATATTTTGCATGTTTTTGTACTTCCATTTGGGTTTCTACTGCTTCTAAAAACAACCCAGCTGCTTAAAAAAACCCACGCTGCCATATCTGGGCAATAAGTTGAAGTTTTATCGTGTCTTGAAAGTGACTCATTTCAAAAACCTGTAGAGAGTAACATTACAAATCAGCAACCTGAACAAAGCCCAACTCATTACCTAGCAACACAAGTTGAGCTCCACCACCTTTTTTTCTGCTGACTTTACCTCGGTACAATGGCTGCTGGAAAAGACGAGTGTTTTGTTGTTTACTTACAATCCAGAAAACACTTGCTGCAGTCCTCTGCTTTTCAAAGATCTTGTATAATTCCTCATATGTTTTGCAGCCATTTTCACATGTGAGTGCAGACGTTGAGCTTCAGGGGGTGTGGCCAGCAGCAGCTTATTTGGATTTAAAGTGGCAGAGGCCCTAAAACAGCTCATTTTGAAAGGAGCTAAAATCAGACTAAAATCTGATTATCCAAGAATGATTCTGTAATAAAAATGTTTTGCATAGTCCATACACCTATCCTAACCTGTTCATGAAAGCATAATAGGTCACCTTTAAATAAGGCTTTTCAAGAACTTCTGTGACAGAATCTCTACTATACTAATTACCTGCACTTTAACAGTAGTACATTATTATTTCTAATGACTCGGTCTTTTATTTTATGAGCACTTTGTCATTCTGATGGATACATTAATTGAAATTAAGTTCTGCTGCGACGGCACCTTTCAGGAATAACTTTATTTAAACATACATTTTCTCACCCTTTTGATTATTTGAGGGACGTTTGCATCCAGATCTTAAGCAGTGCGGCTTTCAAAGTAAAATTATGCTTTGTTCTTTTGTTTTTTTTTCTTGCCAAGTCTGCATGAATAAAAACATAATGAACTAAGTGTGTCAGATATCTTGATCAAGGGTTAGATTATAGCTAGCTGTCTCGTTAGTTTGAATAAATGCAATGAGAGATCTAGTAGGCGTAATGAGTCTATTTTTCCACAGAGTTTTAATGGAGACCTGACCTTAATATTTTCTGCCAAATTCTGAGCATTTTCCCCCTCATATTACCTTCAAATGAGTCATCAGAGTTTAACTGGGAAGAAAGCATTTTGTGAAGTGTCAGCTGGAGCCAGCTCTCCTGCAGCGCGCACACAGGGAAGCTCAGACTGGGCATCAGAATGACCAGGAAAAAAAAAAAAAAGACGAGCCGCACAAGAACAGACAGATTTAAACAGACATTTTTATTTGATCTGTGTGGCGTTTAATTTTTTCGCTCTCTGCAGACTGAATGTCAGCAGCTGATACGGTAAAACGGACAGAATTGGAAGAGTGGAAGAAGAAGGAGCCATCAAATGTCGCCATGTTTTGACATTTGTTTCTTCATATGGACTCCCTGCTGACAGTGCGATGTTCTGCTATATAAAAGCCTGCCAGTCATTTTCTACATCGGTGTAAAATGCCACAGTAGAAAAAGTATACATTTCTGATCCAAAATCTCTCATAAGTTCCTTCACTGTGATTCAGCTGTAACCGAATGTAGTCGTACAGTTTGAGCTTCTGAAGTCACCGTCTAGGTCCGGGGTGTCAAACTTGTTTTTGTTTTGGGCCAAATCAAGATCATGAGTGCTCTTAAAGGGCCGGTTGTGTTTCAGAATGTATTGATAAAACGTCAATGAATTCTTAAAATTAAATAATTTTATCAAACATCTTTTTATTTCTTTTTCTTTTTTGATTCTTTTTGTCATTTGCAATAAAAATCAAAATGTTTGTGGTGCTAATTTAGGAATATTTGAGATATTTGCACTTATGTATGATGCTAAAGGCACTTTTTTTTTACCAGTTGTGTAGATCATCTGACATCAATAAAGGCTGAAAGTTTTTGACCATTTTGGAGAAAAATCTGCAATAACTCCCAATTATGTATTCGTGTAAAAAATGTGTTGATTTTTCATTAATTTCTATGATAATTCTGAAGAAACTTGAGGGACTGATTGCGATAATTTGGCAGTAAACAGATAAAAACTGCATTCAATTCAATTCAAGCACACTCAGTGTTTAGTCTAGAACCTAGAGAGCCACACAAAAAGCTCAGGCGGGCCAGATTTGGCCCACGGGCCTTGAGTTTGACACATGCGGTCCAGCGTACGGCCAGGTTTAGCTGTGGTTCATTTTATCACATCAGTTTGATGAAGCAGCTGAATGGAAATGCTACATGAAGTATAAAGAGGGAGAAATCCTTGAACTCTAACAGAGCGGGCGGCTAAGAATACACAATGAAGGTTAAAGGTCAGCGTGACTCCGATAAGGCAGAAAACCCGCTGTATGTGTGAAGAATTTAAAAAAATCACTCCAACACACACCTGGCTTAAAGCTTTTGAAGAGTAATGTATGAAAATGAGTTTTACTGGATAGCAGGCATCAGCCTGGCCATCCCTTTATCTCCGGCTGCGTTTTGTTTATCTGCTGCTCTCCATTTATCCGCTGCTCTGGCAGTCCTGTTAAAGCATCCCCGCGGCTTGTCTCTTGGACAATGATGGACACAGGTGGTCGGAGACGGAGTCCGCATGCCGCAGACCCCGGCGCGGTCCCGGGGTTCTGGCACTGGCCTCGAAAGCTTATCATCTCACCACAGAAGTACTTTTTCATGCTTTTGATGTCGTATAAATTAGTTTCTCTGGCTCTTCTGTTAAAGCAATTTTTCTTTCCGCTGCTGTCAGAGGAAATCCCAGTGGAGATGGGTATATGATCCCAAATTTATGGGAGAGGCATTTGCTGCCACTCTCCTGTCTGCAGCTGCGACCCTGACTGACAGTCGTAAGAATAGTTGGAGATAAAACAAGAATGAGTTTAATAAAATATAATTATTGGAGCAAATGACATCAGGAGTCCAGAAAATAAATCACTACTTGGTTGTTTATCTTGAAAAGTTTATTCTGAAAACAAATTTCTGATAAATGTTATGTATAGAACTTGTTCATAATTTAAAATAATTCAGAAATAAAGTAGAAAAGCTTCAGTATGGAACTTTTTAAAACATTTTTTAACTCAGTTTACTAATTTCAAACATTCACATTACATATCTTATACTTAGATAACTGTTTGGAAAGAAGGGAAGGAAAAAGTATATCTTGGAATAAAAAATATATTTGATTAGTGTGCATATTCTAATGTGGTACTGATTTTTGCATGCTTTTATAAAGCCATTTTAAATTTGGGTTTTTAGCAATATTTTTGGACTTTTTATGTAATGGGACAGATTAAAAGATATTTTTTACAAACAAAATCTGAAAAATAACAAGGATTTTTATCCATCAGCTTTATTTTATCCAAATCCATCTCATGACAGTAATAAACTTCCAAATATATATATTTTTTACTTATTTTCAAAAAAGCTCTAATCTCAGTCAGACTGGATGAATCGATGTGTCAAACAGACATAAAGTATTTTGCAGATTCGAGTCCAGATTGAATTGGATTTGTCAAAAACCTCTCTGCTAGTCAACACTCGACAATAATCTTCGTATTTTACCAAAGAATAAAAGCAGTAACATCAGGAAATTCACAGAGCAAACAACCGCATGAGATCTGCTGGTAAACCAATAATTAAAATCTACAAATGATCATCAACAAAGATGGTTTGTTTCTGTGTCGACCTTCAGAACCATAACACATCTGCTGCAGTCAAATTAAAACCTGGACTTTCTTATTACTGTCGGACGTTTTGTTTCATTTTGTCTGTCAGTGATCACCTCATTAGCGAGGCAATTCAGAATATATTGTTTTTTGTTCATAATAAAAGCAGTAATGTGTTTTAAAATGCATGTGATTAACTAATTAGGACAGAATAATTGAAAAGAAATACACAATATTTTGCTTTTCCCTCAGGCATGAAATGACTGTAATAGGAAGTTGAGTGATAAAATGGCTCCCTTCTGTATTTTTCCTGTTGGCTCTGCATTCCATGTTATATTGAGTAGGAATGATTATTCAAAGTTAAATTTCTACTCAGAAAACCAACACAAAGCTAAGCAGAAAGAGGGATGCAGATGTTTAACCACATGGTTCTTTTAAAGGGTTTAAAGGCTTTTATCTTTTGTTCTGAATTAGGAAAAATGATCCAACTGGTTAACCAACAAAATCTGTTTAAAGAAGGTTTCCCAAAGTGTGGCCCGGGGGCCATTTGTGACCCTTGGAAGAATTTTGTGCGGCCCCAGACAGCTGTTTGGTGCTTCATTTGGCACTTTCTCAATTTACAAAATGAGAATTTCAACAGCAAAAAATGTTATTCTTCATTAATGAAAGGTGTTATATGCAAAGCGTTTTCTTTTAGTTTTAACTTCACAGTAAGTAAGGATATAAATATCCAGCAACAGTTCACTAAAACAAGGCCTGGAGCACATTAATATTAATCCACCGATTAGACCTGGCTAACAGAAGACGGGGTTTTATTTCTACTTTCTTTCCTGGTTGAAATAGACTGAAAGACTTTCTAGATCAAGTAGATGGAAAAAAATATTTAAAAAGTTAGGGAACTGTTGGTACAGAAGAGAATTATGGCCACAAAAAAAGGGAATTCTGACTCAGAATTCTGCTTTTTTTCCCCCTCAGAATTCAGAAAATTGTCAGAATTTAGATTTTCCAAGAATTGACTTTTTTTCTTCAGAATTCTGAATTCTTTCTCTGAATATTTTCCCAGAATTTTGAATTTTTTCCCAAAATTCCGGCTTTTCTCTCAGAATTCTGACTTTACTCCCAAAATTCAGATTTTTTTTCAGAACTTTTCCTTTTTTTCACAATTCAGAATTTTTTTCCACAATTCGGACATTTCTCACACACTTTTTTTTCTCAGAATACTGAGTTTTTTCTCAGAGTTCAGATTTTTTTTTCTAAATATGTTAACGTTTTTCTCAGAATTTTTTCCAGAATTAAAAGTTAAAAAGTCTTTCGTTTTTCCCAGTGGCTCTAATCGTCTACCGTATGGCTGCCTTTTATTAAGACAAAAACAAATTGTCACTTTGTTTCTTTGTTGTTTAATTTATTGCTGAATATTTTTCTTTTAACATCCCAACAAAATCATTTTGTATTTCAAGACAGAAAAATACCATTTATCACGAGTTTTTCAACACTGAGATTCCGGCCCATATGTTGCAATAAAGTTTGGACGCCGCTGGTTTGAAGAAAGGAGAAAATGATTTAGTTTACCAGGAATCTGGTGGCTTAACTCTTATTCGTTGCAGTAACTGTAAGGGCTTTTCTTCATTTGCCACAGATTGTCACATGGGATTTATTTCCATTTCAAATCAGTCAGATTCATTCCAGTCCCACCTTCGTTCCAATGCATCGCAATGAGCTTAACTCAATCCTACAATATGGCAGAGCGCTGATGAGAGGAAAAATGGCCGTGATACCCATCTGAGCCTCTGATTCCACTTCCTGTCGCTGTCCGCTGCTTCCACATGAGCTCAACTGACTGTGACTGTTGTAGTTTCAGCAGAGGGTGAATGTGCTGCATGACGCAGGAGAAAAGGTGCAAAGCAAAACAGATGCATTTAATATGCTTGTCTAAAAGGTCGGCTGCTCAGAGGAAATTGACTTGCCTAACTCATTGAAGGCAAGGAAGTAATGAGATGGAATTGTTTATGCATCTACTAAACATCTGTCACAATTGATGCTTTGTCCGTGGTTATTCCAGTACACAACAAAAAAAGAAAAAAACACCTCAGACATTTATTATGCGCCTTGTCACTCCTGTCTTTCACTTTCTAGGTGACATATCTCTTTAAAGCCGTGGCGCCGGGAGTCTGGCAGCAGAGCTGGTCACAGATGTAGAGCAGGTGAGCTGATTTCCCCCCACGCAGCAGATTCAGGCTTGGCTTTACTTCCTGCTAAACAACCACACAGATTCTTGGCAATTTCATCCGTTTGAAAAGGTACAGGTGTTCCACAAAAAGGTAGAGCATTCTGCTTAACATGCATTCCACAATACAATGGCTCTGCGGTGTCCTATAAAAATGGCCACTTAATGTAATTTCTCTTGAGTAAAAAATAATGACGGTTTATAAAACACAAAGAAACCAGGAGTGTCTGTGCTTTTCAAAATCGCTCTAAAAGAGGCACATTGTGCTAAAGATGTAACATATGCAGCAGGTTTGAAAAGAGCAGAACTACTAGCAGCAGTTTTATCACGATTGTGGCATATTAGTGCAAGTGTTTTAAAAAAAGAGACAAAGAGCAACTGTTTGACTAAGATGTACCAGTGAAAAGAGCCACAAGTGTTATTGTTTCCTCGAGGTTCCAAAACAAATTAATTAAAATCCAAAGATATAATTTAATTTCATCATGTTCTCATATTCAGAGTAAATTACTTATTGTCAAATTCATTGCAAAACAATGTTCAGCCATGTTCAGGTTTTACCTAGAAACAACAGCTGACGCTTTGAGCTGCTGACTTTGCAGCAATCCCTCGTCCTGAAGGAGAACGTGGCAACAGAGTCGAGTAATCTGGGCATTATTTGACACCCATAGGTGTTTATTCTTCAAAATATAGACTAGATATTAACAAGTAGAAGTTAAAATAACTGAAATAAACTATGCAGAATATATTCTGTTTTGAAACATTCACTTTTTCCACGTTTTTATACTTCCATTTGGGTCTCAACTGCTTCCAAAACCAGGCCAAGGTCTGAAAAGGAAAACAACTCCAACCGCCCAGCCATTGTTTGGGAATAAGTTTATGTCTCTCAGTGTCTGGAAAATGAGTGGTACAATGGCTGCTGGAAGAAACAAGTGTATTGTTGTAGACTTACCACCCAGAAACCACTTGTTGTGTTCTTGTTGGTAGTGCAGGAGGCTCCACTTCTACTTTTCATAGAGGTACATCTATTTGCAGCAGCTTTTAAGTGTGAGTGTAAATATTGATTTTGGGGGCGTGGCCAACAAAGATGCCCTAAAACAACTCATTCTGAAAGAAATCCCGTTATCTGAGAGCAATTTTGAGTAAAAAATGTAATGAACATGTTTTAAATATACCATAGACATAGACTAACCTGTTCAATGAAGCATAATAGGTCATCTTTAACATTAAATTTATTATAATTCAATGTTAAGACAATAATGTAGTCCACACACCGGTAATCATAGTTGCAAAAATTACTATGAAAACATTGATTTCAGATTTATTGTAACCTTGTATGTATGCTAAAAGTGAGAATAACTTCCTTTCAAACTGGACAAACTTTCAGCTTGAAAACTTTTCTTTTGTAGATCTGAATCACGAAGTCTAATCCCAGCGGATGATTTTATTCGGTTGCGAGAGCCATTCATTGTTTTCGTTCCTTTCACTGGTCAGGTTTCGGCCATAAATGAGGCTTTGCCCATTTTTATGTTGTCTGGAAGCAGCCGGCTGTAATGTTTCAGGGAGGCGATAAGAACCGTTCAGGGCGGCTGTGATGATGTTGTTGAACAAGGCTGCAGTATATTGTGCACCTCTTTCCTCTGCTGAGTCCATTTATTACGTTGGTTCCAGGATTTGATCCAGGAAACCTGCTTCTAAAGTCAGTGGGGAATAAGAATCTAAGGAACAAGCTAACACAGAATAATACAAGCCGGATGGAGGCTACGGTTGTCAACGCATCATTCCCTGGTTTGATCCTCAACCCTGGACCCAGAAAAATTTAAAAATGCTACCTGAAAATCTCCCTTCTGTTGCTTTAATTGGTGTTTCAGAAGTCTGTGCTTCAGAGTTGCCCAGATAGCTTAGACTAAACAAATTAAAGCTAAGAAAAAGGAGCAGAGCGACATCTTACACAAAAGTGAGACACAGGATTTGTTCCAGCAGACTTCACCCAATCCAATCAAGTGGGCTTTTCTGGATGAGTTCTCCAGCAACTCTGGCATCTCCCAGAAGAAAGCACTCGAATTAACCTGTCCTTCAGTAATGAGGAAATTAGCTTTTTGAGCGTCACAAGCCTGATGATATTCTGCCACATTCAGCATCTCCTTTATTGCCCTTAAAATATGTCAGAAGCAATTCAGCCCACATGATATGCAGCTTCAGTTCAAAACAGAAACAAGTTATATTCTTTACTCTTTTTAACTGAAATAGAATGTCAAGAATAAAACGATGTGCTGGTGGAAGCTGTAGCTGATTAATTGGACGCTCTGTAGGTGTTGATGATATTAAGTTGCTAAGATTTGAGGTCAGACACAAGATTTGCACCAGAATCAAAAGGTGCAACCTCTCAGTTTTAGAACTGTGGCACAAAAGGAGGCAGCATGTTACTTTGTTTTAAAAAAACAAACTCTTTTCTTGTCTAAATTATTGCTTTTTGGAGATTTATTCCCTCTGTTCTCGATGATGTGCAGTTGGGAGGATTTTTGCTGATGTCGGTCTACTTTTGGACGTTGGTTGTGCTGCATAACCATGGCAACAAGGAACCAGCTAATTGATATTTCACAAGTTCAAAAAAATGTCGACTAAAGACAAAAAAATTTCATTTGAGTAAAAGAGAAGGAGGAAGTTCAACCAAACACTGCAACTGGCAAAAAAGCAAAAACAAAAAAAACAAAAACCTGGATGAAGTCAGAGTCCCAACAAAAACCCAGCCAGCTGTGTTGTTATTGGGCCTCTTGAAGCAATAAAGTCTAAACTCTAAGTTGGAATATGCAGAATATTTGTATTTCACTGAGACATGGCGGCGGCAACGTCAAGCAGATTAAGATTTAAAGCAGAGCGGGAAAAGACAAGAAGGTGGATTAGCAGAGTTTACGAACAACAGACGGTGAGATCCATCAGTATTGTGAAGAGTTATCTCTGCAGCCTGGATGTTGATCTGCTAACTGTAAGTCTTTTACTCATATGCATCACTTACCAAGAAGAGATCACCAGAGAGTGAAACCATCAGCTCAGATGTTTCCAACCTTCTGGAAATATTTGATAAACGTCCAACATTTCTGTATATAATATTCTCCTCCTGTTAAAACTCCCGCAATTTCAAAATTGCTGTGTTTCCATGAAATAAGAAACTAATAAAAACCAGGTTTCGTTCACATAAGTCATTAGGAACAGTGTCGCTTCATAATCCTCCAACTTCTTCCTGTCGTTTTCTTCTTTGTGGTTTGCGCCAGAGACAACATCCGGTTGAAGTCTCGTGTGACAGTTGCAGTTTTGCTAAATAAACCAGTTTTTGTGAAATAAACCTGATCCTGGCACCAAAATGTTATTGAAAAATGACTTGCTTTTTTTTCAAAATTGATATGTTTCCACTTAGCAAATTGATTTTCTTAATGTCAAATTGTGCAATTGTTATGGAAATCATAATAATAATTGGTCAGCTGCTCTACCAGAGAAAACAACCCAACGACAAACTTTAATAAAAAAGACTTTCTGGACCTTTGGCCTTATTTGGAAATACAGTTTGTTGGATAGTATGATTTAGAATCTTTTAATTTCTCTTAAGGGTTTATAAAGTATTTCTGAATTGAACGCTGGATGGTACAGCTACTCTATGGTTCTAAATACATCCAATTTATATTTCTCATGTAATTTTTTGCTTTTTTTCCAATTTAATTGGTTATTAGTATACATAATGTTTAAATAATTGCTTTAGGTTCACACTTCTAATATAAAAGCTGTGATTATTAACAGTCCTCTCATCTGTTGTACTGTCAGAGTGAAACTGCACTTTGCTCATTAGAATATTATGTGTTGTGTTTAGTTAATATTGTTCAGTTTGAGTGAATAAAAATAAAATTTTTGTCTTTTCTTAGAGAAAAGAAACCTGATTTTCTTCCAAAAGTAGAAAAGTGTTTGTTTTCTTTTAGCTTTTTCTTGTTTTGGAGGTAAAAACACAAGTAGCATTTTTAAAATAATAAAATTTTAATTTTATTGCTCCCAAAATGTCATGATTGAGTCTGGTTCCGTCAGCCACCACTGTGGAGAAAACAAAATGGCAGCCAAAACATGGGTAGTTTGTGAAGTTTAATGTTAAACTGCATTATTTTTTTTCCCCACATATTAGATACAATGTTCATATTTACATCAAACATAACTTGAAAAATGTAAAGCAAACAAACAAAAACGGTTTTAAACTGTTTCACAGTTTCATCCTTCAAGCCTGGGCAATAAAACGTCTCAGAAATCTGTAATTTATTCAAATTTTGAAAACAAATGTGTCTTCCGCTGTTTGTAAGCGATAAAAAAAAAAACATAACGGAATGCAAACCTTGCAATCTTATAAAATCCTGAACAAAAGCATTGAGTGAAAACATATCCGGCAATTATTATATTTAAAATGGAGTACAGATGGACGAATATATGCAAATGCCATTGTGAGCATGTTCCGCAGCAAACAGAAGCACTTACACGTCATTTTTAACAACAATATTAAAAATATTAATAAAAAGGGAGGGGCTTATTAATATTAAACGTGTCACATAAAGACAAAGATGTGTTTCAGTGTTTTTTTTTTTCTCTTTTTATCTCACACAGCAGGTACAGAAATATCAAAGTCCTTCAGCGGTTCCAAGCAGACACCACCGCTTAAACTAAACGCTAGCACACATATCAGGCCATCGCAAGACAACAAGGTGAGCACAGGAGAAAGTCTCACAAGTTTTAACTCTATTCCAATAACCACCAGTAGAGTAAACACTAAAGTACCTTTCAACATCGTCAGGATTTTTTGTTTTTTATTTATTTCACGTCAAGCACAAACACAGGAAGTTTCTTCACAGATTTTTCTCCTCCCCACACAAACGTCGGACATGGCGAAACGGTGCAAACTTTTTAGCTTTTCTGCAAATGTTGCGTGTCTGGAGGGCTTGTGTGCATCCCGAAACTGGCTCTAACATTTTAGCATTTTAGCTTATATATGGTCTGAAATGAAAAGTCACTGCAAAATGGACTCTGAAAATAAGTGTTACTTTATATACCTACGTAAGCATTCTCTAAAAAAATACAGTTTAGTTCTACCACAGACTAGTTTTAACTCTTTAGGCTATAAATTAGAACAAATTTTTAAAAAAGAGAAAAACTGTTAAATACATTAAATGTGTGGGTTGTCCTTGGAAAAGCCAATTCTTTAGTAATGATAGCCAAAGTAAAAACCAGTAACTGCTGGTTTTCCTGAGGACAAGCCAGGTTTGTGATTGTCTTCACGTATTACTCCTGCATTGAGGAAAAAAAGCAAAACAAAATCTCGTGTTACTTGATAACTGTGCAAAGGACCCACAGAGAAACGAGCCTCAACATCTTCAGCTAACTTCACAAAAGATATGGAAAATACAGCATATGGTAAAGCGATCATGTAAACTGGGATTGTGCAGCGAGTCGCTAATCAACAGCAGTTTGTCTGTTTGCTGTTAAAATATAAGGTAGCTCTACTGTAAACGTTGGCAAGAGAAGCAAATTAGCAAAAACCGACTGAAACAAACGTCTTTGGCAACTACTGGTAGATATCGATGAAATGCCAATCTGGTGGATCGTACCGCCAACGTGAGAGAAATAACAGATGCTGTTGAGTTCAAGCCCTTTGACCTTTGTTCTGGTTAATGAGGAAAACGTTCTGATCAAATTAGAGACGCACCGATCGATCGGCTGCAGATCAGAGTTGACCAGTTTTAGCTGATTTTTCCTATTTATTTAACGATGAGTCAAAACTAAAAAAAATAAAAGAATCACTAAATAAACTGGTTCAGTTTATTTAGGTCCTTACATCGTTCTCATGTGATGTCACACTTCAGAGGGCTTTGTAACTGACAGCCATCTTGGTAGGTGCTCTTAACCGTCATGGCGGTTACTATGGAGTTGCTATGACCACAAACAAGCCACATTTTATGCTGTCAAGATATTTTGTTGATACATCTTCCTCTTGCACATCAATTGTTTTTCTTCAATATACTTTCTTTTTGTTGGTGTCAAAGCCGTGGTGTTTGCCTACCAAGATGGCGGCTCAGTGACTTAGATCACTTCTGTGTCACACTCGTGGGAACTATATATTAAAAAGGGATAAATTATAATTCCTTCATTTTCTAATAACAAACTGGGAGCATATTTTCCCTTGTTTGCTGTATTTTTTCAAAAATAAAGTCAAAAATCAAAACAGGCAGCCATCTTGGTAGTCAGAAAAAGCCTGATTGGTGCATCACTAATTCCGATACTCCCAAAATAGCAGTTCCAAATGGTATTGAGAGATTCTGTTGGAAAACTGCAAATTGCAACCTCTGGTGGTATTTGATTGGGTGGTCCATGTCATAGCTCAGATTTTCTACTTCTTTTTTTTCTTTCCATCAAAAGAAACAATCACAATTACAGTATAGCATGACGTTTAAGCAAGCAACAAAACAAAAGCAAAACCAAAAGAAGCACATTCCTATGAGAAGTGACGACTGCTGGGAGGACGAGGACGAAAAGAAAACAAGAAAGAGGGAATCTTCAGTGGCTTTTTCTGTACATGATTGAATGGTTGGAAAAAAAAAAATACAGATCCTTGCAAAAGTATTCATACTTTGAACTTTTCCAGATTTTGTCACTTTGCAGCCAGAACCTTAAATGTGTTGCACTCGTATTTTATGATCAACCAACACAATGCAATAGGTAATTGTGAAGTGGAAGATTTTGAATTTAACAAACAAGTGTCTGCAAAGTGTGGCAAGCATTTTAAGTCAGCACCATTCACTCTGATAGCACAAAATAAAATGTTTTGGAAAGTCTTAGAGGTTTTTCTCCAGATCATTTAGTATCTTTCAATCAACTCTTACCTGGTTTCTGCTGAAATAGTGTCAGCATGATGCTGCCACCACCATGTTTCACAGTACAGGCTTTCAAAATGGCTTCATTTGACTGGAGCACAAGCACTACCTGTTTCGGCCACTAAATGCCAGAATATGGCAAAACTATAACTTTTAAATGTTTTTTTTTCTTCCAACTTTTCAATAAAGTCTATTTTACAAATGAATACAATTCAGATGTTCAACATCATAAAGATTAGAGGAAAAGAAGCTGAATGCAACACACAACACTTTTTGTCGTCAAATGTCAAAAAAAAAGGGAAAAGAAAATAAATTGTGACATTTGCTTGTGTGTCCATATACCATAATGTATAAATACTACAGTTGCAATGTGGCAAAACGTGAAAAAGTTCAAGGGGAATGAATATTTTTTTCAAGGCACTGTAAAGGTGGGGGGAAGAATCAAAAGAAACAGGAAGTGTGGGCACACATACAGGGTGAAGGCTCGAGTGGTGGAGGCAGGCATTCGGTGGCGACTACACTAAAACCACAAGGTGACTGACGTCCTACAGCTTCTGTGGAGCAAGCAGCACACGATGCACAAGGGGTCAGAGGCAGGGGAGAGCCACAACTACTCTAAGCTCAGGTAATAAATAGAAGCAAGGTCAGGGACGGATGCACGTCTCTTTTTCTTCGCTATTGGAGAAGCGTACGCTGCCGATGGTCACACGGATTGCTCCTTGGGGAAAGTGAATCCGGCTCGCGGGGCGTGGGCGGGGAAGCTGGTGTTGGAGTACATGGGCTCGTTGGTCGGGTGCTGAGCGTAGGGATGCTGAGGCAGGAAAGTAACAGGCGGGTAGGCCGGAGCAGACTGGGACTCGGGGACTTGTTCCATGTTGCAGGCTCGTTGGTAGCTCATGTATTCAGCCGGGTTCAACAGCTCTTCTGGTTGCTTCCCAGTTTCCTGTAAAGATGAGATGAACAATCTGTAAGGTGTTTTAACCTGAACTATAAAGAGCCACACAGAGAGGATTTATCTTTTCAACCTTTGCAAAAGAGGGAGAGTTACAGGGTCACAAAACCACAGCTGCTCCTCAAAACAAGTCCAACTCGCCCCCCTGCTGCAGCCTGGTTTCATTCAAAGAGGTTGGTTAAAGAAACAGAAACTTGAGCCTTTCATGCATAGTGGTCACTACAGTGCACAGCTGTCTAAAAGCCATTTTTCTTGTGCTTCTTGTGGATTTATATAAATATAAATGCACACAGACCACTGAAGTGGACAATAATGCATCATAAAATACACTGTCAACTGCTGGCCATCAGCTGCAAATGCAAGAAATTATTTTTGTTGAATCCAATATGGCCGACAGACAAGAAATCACACCAACCGACCCGGTCCCAGGTAAAAAAAAAAGATTGGCACATCAGATAACCCCCAAAGAACAATACTACTGATGTATTTTTCACATAATTTTGTATTTGGAGAAAATTACAATTGATTACCTAACAAAAATAAAAGTTTTTTTTTTCAAATTTTTTTTACTACCTTTTTTTTAATGCCTTAAGAAAATAAAAAGAAATTCTGACACAGAGCATCATAATTCATGCATGAAAGGGTTAAAGATGAGCAGCAGGGTCGGTCTGAACCGGCTGAAACCGGTTTCTCCAAGAACAGGACCGTCCAGCATATCCAGTTTGAGCCAAGAACAGAGAGACCAACAACTTATTCATAGCTATTTACAAAACTCTCACACAATCCTTCAAGAAACACTGGTTTACATTTTAAAGATAAGCATTACATAAACAGAAATAAACCTCTGACCAACATGCATTGCAGCATTTTATTCAGTAACCCCTGACTGGTTAATTAAACCAACCGCTGCTTACAAAGTCGATGGGAATTGTATAATATACACATTTGGTTTTATGTTCCAATAAATACACATTGTTAGAGCAGCTTTATAACAGCAGCAGCTGTGGCAGAAATATGACATATGTGCATAATTGGCTCCAAACAGTTTGCAATTAAGGGGCGTACTGTTTATAAATTAAACTGTAGTCGCAAATAACAAAAACGCTGATAGAAGCAAGTTGAGGGCGTTTAATATCAAAGCAAGAAGAAAAAAGGTAAAATAGATTTAATGAGAAAATATGCTTTAAAACACCAGTTTTTCATCACATATGACCTTTTTAATTATAACAGTTGTGTAAATAAATAGATATTTACTCCAGTCTTTTGTATCATTTTGTCATCTCAGCACCAACATTTCCCAAATGCAACTTAATATATTCCCTTACAGCTATTCATAGCTGATGTAAATGTAGGACTCAGACATTCTCCTAAATAATTAATTTAAATACAGTTTGCAGCAGGGCTAAATTATTAGGGCAACAAAAGGAATTGTAAAAAATAAATTCAATTTTCTCAGATGATATCATTCATGAGTATAATCTGAAAATAGTTGTTTGTAAATCTTTTACAATGTAAAATGAGAAAATGATGAAAAACCAAGAAACGGTTGGTTTACTAACGAGTACGATATGACATTTGTAGAGATCATAATCAATTAAAGCAACTCTTATTAAACATAAATAGTTAACCCATCAGATTTTAGCTCAGAAATTAATTTATGGCAATAGGTAGAAACAAAATTATAACAAAACTTCATCCTACTGAGATTCAAATTCCACTAAAATCTAAATGAACATACTCATGTGTTTGTTTTCCTCAGATGTGACGTTATTCTTGCGTGATTTTTGGCAGCTGTGAACCCCGTATTGCTGTTGCATCATTTCTTTGCTGGATCAAAACGTTCTCTGAATGTGAAGCATCTAAAAAATAAAAGGCTTCATAATCGTGCAGAGGTTTTTCTTTAAAGTCAGACTTTTTACTGTATTATCACTTTAGAGGCTCCATGTATGAATTGTTTGAAAGGTTAAATTCAGTAACATAACATCTCTTCACAGGGTTTTTCAGGCATTGAGTTAATTTTTCTGCTGGATTTTTAAATTAAATTTAGTAACAGAGCGCTAAGTAGGAGGAGAGTCAAATTTCCAACACAGTAAATTGTATTTTGTTGACATCAGGAACGCTTCCTGCTCCTCTCAGGTGTGTTTTGCTTTTTATAACTCAAATTTAATCAGTCCACTGAATCACCACAAATTTATGACAGAAACTCAATTACTTAAAGTAAGGCTAGTAAGCTCAATTATAGACAAACATCTTTCCCAAACAAGATTTTAATACATTGCCTTTTTTCCTTTTGTACAAACATTCAATGGAAGTATTTGGGTCCTGCTTGTGATCTACTGCAGCTAGAAGAGTCTCTTTGGCAGCTCAGAGGTTTTACCTGGCAGCTCTTATTGAATGGTTCAGCACACAATGGGGAAGGTCAAAGGAGCGAACACAAAGCTGAGGAGGGGGACGACACTTCTGAACATCCCATTTAAAATAAAATGTTTCATCAACATGCACACATGATGATCCATATCTACACCGTTTGGTCAAAACAATAACACAAAAAAACAAACACAGCCTCGGAAGTTCAATGGAGCGTCTTTGTCTTTGATTGCGCAACGCCTTCACTACTTTTTAAAAAGCTTTGCATTATTTTTTCACTTTTGTATGTATTTATTCACACACACAAAGAATCGTGATCTCACAGTACATAACTAAAAGTGTGGATTGGGTCTCTGAAGACGCTACTGAGAGCTAATTGAGTCCGACACCCGATCAAAACAATGTCCAGCCCAACTCAGAGACACAGACTGAGGTGAGGTGAAGTTCTGGACTTTGTGGAGGCCAAACCTTCTGTGGCAGTAATGTCTCCACATTGCTGAACTTGGATTTGACCAGCTGCACTCAGACGCTGCTGCAACCAGCGCTGGGTTTGACGGGCGAACGGCTGCCTACTTCTTCTCTCTGGAAGAGCGTAAATCTGGAATCATCAGATCATGTGACTTTTTCCATCACTCCGGAGTTTAATCTTTAAGTTTCCATGCAAATTTGAGCCTCAGGAGTTTTATTAACTGTTCAGGTCCAATCGTGTAACTTCCCTTCACATCGTTTGTACGCGCTCAGGTCTTCGTGATCGTTCAAGATTTTTCCTTTTAACCAGGTTTCTTTTGTCAAAGTCAATTATTGTTTTCTTTCTTTCCAGTTTTTTATAATGCATTTAAATAATTTCTGCATCTCCTTTAATGTTTTCTCTTCTTGATTTGACCTTTAATATAGAGATTAGCATTTTTTCCACAGTGACAGAATCTTGAAGATATTAGTTGAGTTTATCATCTACTCAGTGATTATCCAATAAGAGGGCAGAATCTATTTTTTTATCAGTCAGTGTATCGTTTTTGTTTTAAAATTACTTGCTGCTGAAATGTGCCATACAAATCAGATTTGATTGAATTGTATTCATCTTCTCAACACACTGAGAAGGAAAGCAAATATCACCAAAACCCGCTATTGGAAAACTGCAACAGTTAGTGGAATATTGTCTTCATGAGCAGTTATTGAGGGATGGGAGAAAAACAAACTAAATAGGAGCTTTATGTAAACATGTGGAGGTTGATGGACTTTACTGGCACTTTTAACAGTTTTGGTTTGTAGAGATTTGGCCAACAAACCCTCCAGTTGGGCTGGATGTGGAAAAAAGGATGAATTTGTTGAAAATATGTTGACTATTTCAATATTTATGATAATCTGTGATGCTGTCTAACATTTTCTTTTCCAAGAGTCCTGGAAACCTGGCTAGAGTGCACAGCATCATGAAAACTTAGGAAAAACCAAGACATCTGTAAAAGTAGGCTTTACAGGTGAACGTAAACTGGATCATATTTGAGTCCTTTAACACAAAAAAGAATCACTAGGCTCTGAAACTCGGACCCAAGACCCAAACCTTCTAGACCACTTATAAGGAAATATGATAAAGAGGCCATAATGTTTCTGTGTGCTCCAACTTTGTCGTAGCAGAAAAGCAGGACTTTCCCTCTTGGATTTTGCAACGTTTGGGCAGCAGCTGGTCTTATAATTACAGAACCAGGTCTTTAGCCAAAAAAATACATCTCCCCCATAACTCAAATTTAAAGTAGAATAGCTCTACCCACTGCAATAAACATTAAAACATTAATCCAAAAAAACTGACCTGGAATATTCATTCAAAATTAAGATTCTCCATCACTTCTGGGCCCAAACATGCAGAAAAGGGTAAAGGTCTTAAAATGACAGTGATGATGATGATGATGGCATGCAAAAACAAACCGGGGTGAGGATGAGTCTGAAATGAAACTCACGAGTCTTCCTCAAGCACCTCTACATCTACGAATACGATGATCCCGACTCTGAACGTTTTGCGAGGCAAACGAACCACAAAAAGGCAGAAATAAGAAAAACAACAAATGTTTATCTGAACATAATGACACAAAATGTTGTGTTGAAGGGTTATGATTTGGGGAAATATAGAGGAATAATGCAAAGCAAAGGAATGGCTGTTTAATTAAAATAGATTTAGTGTGTTATACATGCACTTTAGGAGACAAATGCTGAATGAGAACATGACGGATGGATGTTGACATAAACATAGTAGATCTGAGGAAGACAAACGAGGAGCTGTGAGCTTCTATGAAAGGTGAACTGATTTTTAACAAAACTGCTGCTGACAAACGCCGGAGACGCTGACTGAAGTCTAAAAAGCCCATTTGTCTCAGGTCAGTGTCGACGGCCGTTCCCGCTGCTAAAGAAAACTCTTTCCTCTGTCAGGTTATTAATGTCTTTGAGAAGTCCTAAATTAAAACCAGCAGTCTGAGGTGCAGGTTTGACCTTTTATTTGTTTCTGGGATTTAGATCTACAGATACAAAGTGCTGACACGACTTTGAGTCGAATTTTTGTCTTGCATGTCTTTGGTTGTTTATTCTAGTTCAGTGGTTCTTTTTTGAGGTATCAAACCCACCGGTTTCATATGCGCATTCACTGAACCCTTCTGTTGTGATAAATAAAATATGATTTCTCCCCTCCCCCAAATTCAAGACATAGTTAGGTTAGGTTTTTCAGTAAAGTTGAGCTGACTGTCCAGGAACGACCCAAGGCATTTAAAATTTGCCACAGTTTAAACAGGTTGACCATCGAGAGAAACTAAAACCAGTTTAAGGTTTAGATCATTTAATTAGCTCTACATTCTTAAGAGAATGAAAAATTAATAATAAATTATAAAAACGTTGCGGTATTCTGATTTAGTAATGTAATTATATTAGTTGTGTTACCACCTCCACACCACTAGAAGCAGTAGCAGGCCCGAAAACATGCAACTCAGGAGCAGATTTAGACTATAGAATTTGGTAAAAACTGTGAGCTTTGCTGAAGTAATTAAAGACACAAGTTCAAATCCATGCTGAGAGTTAAGCTCCTCCAATCAGAGCTCCTCCTCAGCTCTGATTGGCTAAGCAATGTAACATGATCCTCTGATTGGCTAAGCAATGTAACGGGATCCTCTGCAGCAAGTGATGGCAAAGCGGGGCGTCATCACGACTTTACACAAGTGTGTCTTTACCTCCGCGGCAGAGACTCTGCCGAACCCCGGGGGTTTGGTTGAACCCAGGTTAAGAACTACTGATCTACATTAACCATTAACTTTATTCTGAGGAAAACAGAGGAGGGAACTTCACAAAGAATTTCTTTTGTGGACATAAAATAAGGTTTGCTGTAGTTTTTGTGGTATTGTGAAACAATGAAACAGACTTCAGCAGAGTTCTGTAAACCTCCAAAATGTTTCTCTGTTCTCAGATGTCCCGTTCTCTTTTTTTTCTGTAATTCTGTTTTCCAGCAGCTGTGAACGACATCACTGCTGATGCGTTCTTTCATTCTCGTTTACGACAGAAATTCTTCTCCACATGAAAATCTAAACTCCTCTAAGCTCTTAAGAGTTTGCATTGATGCATTTAGATGTTTTACAAATCTTATTTTTATATTCAGCCCCTGGACACTAAATCTGTCACATTCAATGAGTTGAAGAGAATTTAAAAATATAAATGTGAATTTAAGGGTTTAACACCTTCAACATGTCTAAAACAAATAGCATTTATCACATAACTACACATTTACAGTTAATCTGCATTTATCTTCCCACATTAGTTGTTGCCTTTACAATCCAGGATTATTTTAATCCAAATGGAAAACGTTTTGTAAATATAATTTCTTACGGACTTTTCTTTCTTTTTTTGTGACTTTTTACGATACGCTGGCTGTTATTCTGTTCACTCTCATTTTTGAATGTTTTTTTTAGTCATGCAGACTAAAGGCTTTCTAAATGAAAGGAATATGCTTATGATATTACTTTGCAACGATAGGAGTAGAGATATTTCCTCATAGAAAAACAAAAACAAAGAAGAGAGCAGCAGCTGAAATAAGTCAAACTCATTACTTATTCACTGGGATGTAAACCAAAACAAGAAATATCTGTAATATAATTATACAGAAGCCGTACAGAAATGCAGAGGATGGGATGCATATGGTTAACTATGAAGTTCAGTAATGGAACGAATCCAGAGTGAAGGCAGGACAATGAGGTTGTGAAATGACTAAATCAGGAAGTATTTATAGTTGTGAGCTTGATTAGTGAAACGCTGCACAGCTGAGTAACGAGCAAATGACAACCAGCTGCAGGAGAGTTAAGAGAAACCAGGTGAGATAATGTTGAGGAAATATAATCATTGTTTAGTGTTTGAGTTAGTTCTATCTTTTACTTAAAGTTAGGAGTTTTTGTGTCACTGAGGTTGTAAAATAATAAAACCACAGGAGGGAGAAAATCTTATCTGTGTGAAAACCATCTAAAAACAGGGGCACATTCCTGTCTCAGGAAATAAGAGTCTCCAGTGAACATCTGGCGTGGTGAACTGGTGACCTATAGACTGCTGAACTTTCAAACTGTGAACGTTTAAACTTTCAGACTGATATCATATAGAATATTTTAATATTGCATGCTTTAACTGAATATTTTATTTTAATATTGTATTAGTAGTAGAATGAAAACCAGTCAATGATGAATGTAATTGAAAACGTTTTGTTCTGTATTAAGAAAACAGGAACTCTATCTGATTACTTTTTATAGTTTGTATGAGTTGAATATCAGGGAGACTTTGGGAGGAATAACAGAGCAAAAGCATATTAAGTTTAGAGATAACTCTTATTGAATTAAATATAGGATTTAGGGTAGAAGACCCAGGATCTCACAGAGACTTGTGAAATCCTTTGATGTTCGTGGCTCAGGAAAGAGCCAGATTCAGGAGATGACATCAATTGGAGAAATAAACCTGGACACATCTTGAGATTTATGGTCTACCCGGATGCATTGACCTGCAGTTTACCCAAAAAAGTATTTGTTTAAAAGCTTATAAAATGTGCCTTTGTTTGAGTTGAGGCAGGGAATTCCAAATACGTTTCTTTGATCATTCGAGCAGAGTTGAGGGGAGGTGCCGTTTTCAGTGGTGCTCGGAGACGGCTTCTAATTGGTCGAGGCAAGGGACGCCTTGCTTGAAGCAAGAACCTCCCACGGAGAATATAATCTGCCTACAGCAACGAAATAATTCAGAAAATATAGCCGATCTCTAACGCTTATGCTCTGGTTATATTTCTCCAAGACGTCTTGTGTGTTTGTCTCCTAAGTATCTCAGGTAACTAAATGTAACTCTGCATGTTTTTTCTGTTCTGCTCTGTCTGTCTGATATCTTGTTTCTGATTGGATTAAATTCTAAACTTCTGTGACGCCAACACGCTGCGTACGCCTCTTGTGTTCTCGCGTGGGCTCCAAGACAGCAGCTGAGATCCGGGACCAGGAAAAGGAAAAGAACCGAATTGTATTTTTTAAATTTACTTAATTACTCCTTTTTCAACAATAAGGAAACTAAGAAAGTAAAATAACCTTAAAATAACCAGAAAACTTTGGAAAATCTCTGAAAATAAACCTCAAACAGAAAATGATTGCCAAAGTCCAACACATCATGAAATGTTCCTGTAAAATATTGACTATTTGTATTAATCTATAGATGAAAAGACAGCTAAATGAATTAAATATCTTTTACAAATCATCTTTTGTAATTTTTATACTTTGCCAATTCCTTTTCTAAGGTTTTCTCTATGTGCTGTGATTTAAAAAATAAAAACTGTTATTTCCTTTTTCAGTTTTATTGAGTTTCTACGTTTCTTTTAATCTTTAAAGCTTCAGGCTGGAAACTTTTCTTCTTTTCCAAGACTACTTAATCCGGCAAAATCTTTTGATGATAGAAGATGGCGTTGGCTTCTCATTACATTTTCATCTGTTTAAATTTTAATACTAATTTCTAGACTATAAGTAGCTAGCAAGTGTTTAAATCTTACGAGCTTTTATATATCCGATTCAACCAACCAATCATTGTAGCAGTTTTAAAAGATACTTTTCTAACAGGAAGGAGTTTCGTTAGTCACAGATTTACACGCAACTGAAGATCTTAGCAGGTTCCATTACAAATGTTTGCAAAACGTTTTCTGCTGATGTTGTAAAAACACAATTTTGTCGTTAAATAAATAGACTAAAAATAGCACGTTAAGTTTGTTCACGTGATAACTTTGCCGACAGGAAGTGGTCTTCCTACCACTTCCTGTAGTAACACTTACTCGTGTGATGCAAAAAAGGCTTTCCATTGCTGTTTTATAAATTACAATAACTCTGATGCATCTGAAAAACCGTCTCATGCCAACTCAAAAATGTTTTATTGCAAAATCTGAGTTTTTCCAAAATGTACGTTTCCATTAAGCTAATTTATTTTCATAATTCCAGTTTGCACATCTGCATTAATATGCCACGTGATCAAATATGCAAATTCAGCAGTGACATCATCTGGCGACATTTTGAACAGCCAATAGCTGCTTTCCTTGCTGAGGAGTTGGTAACAGTGCTGTGAAAATAGGTGTGCAATACCAAAGTGACCCTGTGGAGGGCGATATAGTTATCAACATGGTTGAATTTAGCGCTTTAGCTTTTGCTAAATACCATGTTGGTTTAGCGCTTTAGTGCAAGCAGAACTAGAGTTTATGATTAGTGTTTGGTATTGATTGTTTTTGCAGATATATGTACACCAGATTTTTCTCCTTTTATTTAGTAAGAAGTTAGTTAAAAATCACCTCTACAGCTGGAGTTTGTGAAATAAACATAATCAGTGTTGCTTTTGTTACGACTTAAGACTTTTGAAATACTGGTGGTGATTAACCAAAAATATGTTACAGTATTATCATACATCTACTATTCATGGTGAAAGTTGGACCTGGTGAGTCGGCAGCCTGAATGCAGGACGGACTCAGGTGGATCAGATGAACATTTCACTACATCAAACTCTGGGCAGGGAGCCCAGGAATTTTGCTGATTTGGGTTATTGGGCTTTTTCAACACGCATAAAATCTTTTGATGAGGAAATAAAAGGCATAGTAGATCTTTGAGGCAAAAGCTCAAAGATGTGTTTGAACTTAAGAAGTAAACCGGTACAAGGTTAGACATTTGCTTTTAAGCAGGATTATTTTAGACATAAAAAGTGTGCAACAGGACACTTGATAAATATTCTCTGAAAATAGAAAGCAAAGACCGAACGGACTGAACCTCAAATGCAGCGAAACCTTGTCTGTAAAATTCTCTGTACTCAGGATTGAAATATCCACAGATAACTTATTTAATTTGCTTTCAGTGCTACAAAACTATATCCTCTCTTAAAATAACGGGTTAAGTTAAAATGACAACTTTATTACACTGTTTTAAAGCTGCATTCAAGGACATAAAGCAGCATTTGGTGAAGGATCAGGATGGATTCTGGTCTGAAGTTAATTGCATCCTTTTAATGAATTTTCAGTTAAAACACTCTAAAAGCCGACAAATTCTCCTCCTGCTTATAAAACAAATATGTTTCACTTTTAAAGTATAAAATCTCAATACTTCAAACTGAAAAACATTGGATGAAAAACATTTTTATGACTTGAAGAGAATTTGAAAATACATAATCTGTGTTTTCATGTTATTTGATACCCAGTTAGTTTTTATTAAAGAAAAACTTTATTTACTCATTAAACCTGAAATGTTTTCTCCTGCTCTGTTTTAGCCTAGAAAGAGGATTTCATCACAATTTTCTCCGTCCTTCTGTTGATAAAGCATTATAAAATCAATATATTTTTAATCCTTTTGCTCCCAAACGTTTGGATATTAATTTTAGGACAAATGTTTATGTACCAAAACAAAAAATGGTACAAAGGTGATAAATTAAGCTACCAAGCCACATGTTGAACAATATTTTTTTTAGTTACAAATTACAGATAAAATAACTGAAAAAGATTTAATTTCATAGCATCATTTCATGTTGCTATGAAATTATCAGATTAGTTTCATATCTGATTGCCTTACCTTTATCCTCTAATGATGCTAAAATATTGGAAACTCCGAAATGTCACCCAGGACTTTCCCTTTCACAACACGGCGTTATTGCTTTGCACTGAATGTTTGCAATGTTTCTGTTGAATTTGTGGAACAACAAGTGAAGCAGACATGAGACGCAGCAGTGCAGATATTCTGCTTTCACAGCTCCACCGAAAATGACAGCGACTTCAGACATTTCCAGTAACGATCTTCTAATTATTCCACCATAAAATAAAACAGACGAGTTACGTAAACATTTTGTGTGACAAGCCTTTTCGGGATCCTGTCAGTGCAATTATTTTCTGTTTGGGTGTTAGATGCGAAAAAAATAAAAATAAAACTATCTGGAAGGAAACAGCAGAATGTTTCTATATGCTGCTAATAAACACATGTGCCAAACTCATGGCCCGGGGGCCAAATCTGGTCCGCCGTATCTCTTTGTGAGGCCCTCTGGACTCCGTACGCTAAATTACATCAATCAGTCTATCCAGTTTTCTGTGATTCTGCATTTGTGGAAACTCATGTTAAAAAAGATTCCCAATGGTAAAATGGTCAAAAACGTTGGGTTTAATTCACCACCACCTCCCACCTAACCCATCACCGCTGACTCAAGATTTATTTGGTGTCAAGTTTTAAGTTTGCCAAAAAGTAAATAAATAATGTCATCTATAAATATGGACGTTGCAAAATTCCTTGAAACTATTTCTAAATCCACAAAATTAGTGATTTTAATTGTACATAGAAGAAAGAAAGAAAAAAATCACAAAATCACAAAATCAATCGCAAAATCCTGAAGGGAAATGCAGAGACAGGCATTTGTTAATATTTTAACAGTTTGTTAATGGTCATTTTTCCATGACCGGCCCTTTTCGTTTTGATTTGGGCCAAAGCGAAAACGAGTTTGACATCCCTGCTTTAACATCTGAAGACATTTTTATGTTTCACTGCAGCTGCAGAGTCAGCCACAGGTTGACTTCCTGCTGCTCTGTGTCGTAGTTTTCCTATATTTGTTCCCTGAAGACGTCGCGTTCGGCCAGTCGGTCGCTGTGAAAGCACAACAAAACAATTTAGCTAAAAATAAGAAAACCACTGATCCACAGAGCACTTCCTCTGGCCCTCAGCTAAACCTTTTGCGAATAAAACAGAGCAGAACGTTAACAAGGCTTTGAATACCCAAAAGGCAAGGAGTTACATTTTTAGCCCACAAAATTAAGCTCTAATTAAAGTACATTATATTTACCTTCCAGTCAGATTGGATGTAAAAGGCTTTTGCATTTCTCTTCAATTTTGCACAAATGCAACACCGATAGAAGAAGAAGCAACTCAAATGCATACATTTAGCGGTGAGGGTTAATCTAAATGAAATCTGGCTCACCTTGAAGCCATTTTAAGTAGCAGTACATTAAGCAGATAACCTAACCTTGGGGGAAATAAGTTTTTATATCTGATAAAGTAATAACACTTTCACCATGAAAGGATGCAAAGAAAATACCTGATTAAGACTTTGCTGATTTTATTTCACTGATTACAACTAAAAGTTAACTCAACAACCTCCTTGTCTCATATTATATGTAAATGTAGGTTCCTAGTAGTGTACAGAGGAGCGGTGGAGTTTTATACAAAAATTCAAATTAATAGTGTGGGCAGAATACAAACTGAGGACAGCGGCAGCTAGCCTAGGATGCTAACTTTAGGGATTTTATTCCATTTTCAGTGTAATTTTTTTAATATTTCTTCTTAAGGAGAACAAAAATCAGCAGTTTTTAATTCTCAGAGTTTTAATCCTATGTTTCATATTTGCACAAATGATGAAGGCTTCTACAAAAATCTTTAATCAAAAACAAAAAAAATTGCTTCTATTAAATCTTTGTTTCAGACTCTTATTTTGAAGACCTGTGGGGTTGACAGTCCACTCACTGATAATCTGGTAGAAAAAGCACAGAAGAAGACTACTTTACTTTAATGACAGAGTAAATAACTGAAACAAAAACCAACAAACCTGAATGACCTGCATGTGTTGTTGGGTTACTGTGATTGATTACCATTAGCCTCCAGCAATGCTACTGCTGGTTTCCTGTTTGAGCAACACTAAAGGGCCATTGCAGTTTTTTCATGGGTTGAGGCAGATTTGCTCATCTCCTCTTCAAAATCTAAAATAAATGTGATGACTGGAGGCTTCTGCACTGTTCAGCAGTGATTTGTTAAAAGACAGACTGGAAATAATGAAACCGTAATTTGTGAAAGGAGCATTTCTGATGCATTAATGGCATTGATATCGCCTTATTATTGGAAAGCAAACTCCAATATGAACTACTCAAACACTCATCAGTAATCAATTCTTCACAATGCATGTGAATGCTTAAAGTTCTGAGATGCTGCTTCCTATTTTGCCGCAAATATTAGCATAAATAAACAACTTTTCGATGGAATAGCGCACGTGTATCAGGATCAAAGGTGTGGAATCTAAAATGTTCAATTCTGTCAGCACGAGATACTTTACTTTAGTCATAATCCTGCAGTTTAGTGTATTTATTTCATATCTGTAATTGTGCCCTAGTGATCAGACAGTTGGCAGCTGAAATATCAAGTTTAATAATTAGTTTAATTTGTATCGCTTTAGATTAATGTTATTATCAAACTGCAATTCTTCACTGGTGATCAACATGCGAATAACATAAAACCAAACTCCAAAATACTGATAAAAATCTTTATCTTATGTCTCATCTCCTCAGCTGGATGAATTTTACAAATCAAAACTCGTTTAATTCAGCAACTCTCTAAAAAAACTCGAAAAGTTTTCTTCCATGATTGAAGCAGCACAGTAGTGAAGAACCTGATGTCATTTTCATCCTATCTACTGGTGTAAATAGTTTTTTTGAGTTTATGTTGTGTTAGTTTACTTTATTTTTACTCTTCTTTTTTAATTAATTAATAGTTAATTAGTACATAATTTTTAATTAAATGGGTAAATATCAAAACTTATTGCCAACTTTCTGTTTATTCAAACTGAAAAGTGGAAGAAAAAACATTTTTTGTTTTTTTTTCCATGCAGAAAAGCCAAAGTTGGAAAGACAAACTTGTAAAAAAAAAACATGACATAACACCTCCAGCATTATGAAAACTTTACTATGTAGGAACGATTATGATCTGCCTTGGTTGGAAAAGTGACAAGTGTTGGTATGAGCAGCTGTATTTGTCTTCTGGTAGATTTTGCCATGATGTTTTCTCGCTTCCTTCCAGGGAAAGGTCACTAGAAATCAGCACTGAATATTTAAAACAGGAACCAATTTCTCTGTGATGAAACATTTCTGTCTTGTTGAGCTTTGGGGGCCAGGATGATATTTGCTGATTAGGAAAATAATGTAAATCACATGCTATCTCTCTTCACATAAAATGTCAGCCCGGTTTTATGACATATTGGAGATTTCAAACCGAGATATAATAAAGAACTCTTCACCGCAATTATCAAAAGTTGTTTTTGTTGTTCAAGCCCTGCAGCGAAATTCCACCGACATGTAGGATCTACACAGAGGTGCAAATCTGCGTCTTTGGCACAACACGGTGTCCCGGCAACTTCAACATGCTCACACATGCATCTCTCAGCGCATCCGTGCAACAACAGCGTTCCTGCCAGTCTGTCTGCAATCATAAAGCCTCCATTAGACTTCGAGGATGCTGCTTTTTCTGCTAATTTATAAAACTGCTACAAACTGCAGCTGGGGTGTCATCTCACACACAGATTTTAATTAGCCTTTTACTGCAGCCAGCATCCACCTGCAGCTGCCGACTTTTGCTGTGAAAAGTTTATTTCTATCTCTCGCTACGTCACACGGTTCGTTTTTATAGTTTCTGTTTGCAGTTGGAAGAAAAAAAATTGATGTGATAATGCAATAACGTAGCAATAATGAATGCAGTGTTGTCTGCAACATCTGTGGTATAAAAATAGAGCTTGTCCTCCAGCAGACAATGTCGCCCAGTGGTTGAAGTGATTAATAATACAAAAACGGATGCAGATGATTTTATAGGAGGCTTGATTGTTCATAATTACCCCTAATCTATCTTGGAAAAGGTTCAGTTTGAAGTTGCAGGCTGTGAATAAATGAATCTGCTTTATGAAAACCTGCTGACGGACGTGTTTTCTTGACGTGCCTTTTCATTATTATTTAAAAGCAGCTCAGAGACGATTCTATTCTTATTCTTCATGCACGTCGAATAATTTTTAAATGAACTCACTTTTGTTTTGGCGTTTCATTATTGACGGAGCAGAGAGGAAGTTTGAATCAGTGAATCATCCAGTCACAACATGGCAAGTCATTTCTGTAAGCAGAAAACAAAACGTCTCCTGGCAACCAAATACCGTCTTCAAGGAGAACAACTCGGTATTCTTTTGCAATTGTTTTTCTCTTTTTGCAGAGGAGAATTAGATGCAGGTAAGTATCAGATTTCAAACCACCAGGCTGGAGGACCTGTCATGCTGTGGGCCTGTTTTTTTTCCCCTCCAAGGTCCTAACTTTGTTCAACAGCATAGTTTGATAAATTCTTTGAAATTCCACTTTGAAATTGAATTCTTTAAAAACGAAAATCTGTTGGATTTCACCTGGAAAATGAAAATGTGTTGCCACTCAGTGTTTTTTTACAAGGTAAACAGCAAAAAATATAATATATATATATATGGACAAATTGATACAGAAACTCCTCACCAGACAAAATTACACTTCAAGGATCATTTCAAAGCACACACCTAAATCCTGAAGAAAATCTGCAGAGTTTTGGCTTTTTCATTGCAGCGGTGAAATCTCAGCAAGAAACGTCCCACATTAGGAGTTAACAAAATCCCCTGTGGCAGATTTGTTGGATCTATCAGTACCAGTACAATAATCCATGACTTCCTGTTTCCGCAGGGTAAAATATGGAATTACTCTGACAGCAATTTCTCCAAGCCTTTCTTCAAAATGGGAAAGAGAAAAGAACATACCATCCAAGTAAGGCAGGTTTTAGTTCATCTTCAGATGACAGAAAAATAACCTGCTTAACTTACTGACACTTTAAATGTGACGTCCTTTAACAAAACGCACATGTGGTGGCCTAACATCACTTTTATCAAGTTGATTTTTCAGTAAAACCGGTCATAAAAACCGTCACAGTAATCGGACCTGAATCCAACAGAAAACCCGAGCTGAAGAGGAGAGAGCAGGTCTATAAAATCTGAGGAACAGTCAAAGACCCTTCATCGTTAAATACTCCAACCCAGTGAAACGGAGGAGAAGAAAAATTTCCAAAAGGGTTTAAAATCATTGGCTGTATGTTTGACATTCATGATTCTGATAAAAAAAATAAATAAATGAATACAAAAATAAAAATAATTGGAAAAATAAAAATAAATACAATTAATAGCTTAATGTGAAATGCTCTTTCATGGACAAAACTGGAATTTTTTTTATGATATATGTGAATGTGATACTAAAATAAAAATGGGATTTGTTTTAAGACTTTTTACACATCTATGCTACAAATATGAAAAAAAGTGGGAGGATGGTGTATCAGATCATCATGGTTGACAATGTTAGGCGTCTCAAAACATATTTTCTGAAGCCATATTTAGTTTTAATATGGTTTGTTTTTTGAATTAAAACCTGCCAATAATCTCAACAATAAACCGTGTAACTCCGCCTACCAACCAGATGTTCCCACTTTATAGGCAAAGTGGCTGGATGCACCACTATGTGGAACAATTAGACAGATGGACATAGTTTAAAAAAAACATCATGAAGATTTTTTTTTTTTAAATCTTTTGTCATCCTGATTTAATCCTGTTACGTTCATTATGATTTTTATTCTTATTTGGAATACATTAAAAAATTAATTATTAATTATTAAAATTAATCTTGCTGCTCCGGTTTGCTTTATAAATAAACCAAATTTTTATGATTCTGTACTGATTTGTGCATCAGTAGCCAGTCTGTTTGTACAAAACAAGCCTTTATAGTTATATTTTGAAGCTTGGTTCTTATGTGTATTTTTTTTTTTTTGATCTACAAATGGGAAACGTCTCCGCTCCAAACACTTGACTGGTTGCCATAGAAACCAGGGAAACGGGTCTAGCAACAGGATCCTTAGCGCTGCTTTACTTCCCTCTTCAGCTGCATGTTTATGAAGAAGTGAAGTGATGCTGAGGAGCAGGTTCACGCTCGGCTCTCTCCTGTGGGGTTCAGATGACATATCAGGGAATAATCGCGTAGATGAGGGCATGTTTGGCTCCATTACTAATCAGAGGTTTACAAGAGGTCCAATCACTTGAGGAACACATTTAAAATATTAGTGATTGTTCAGATAAACACTGTTTTACATTAAGTATCTTCAGTACGAAATATGTTTGTTAGTGCAGCGACTAGCCAGACACACAAAAATAAAATAAGTATTTTTCGTTTAGTTTACAGTTTAAATATTTTAGTACACTTGAAATGACAGAAAGCTTATTTTAAGCAAATGTTTCCTTAATATTTAGGAAGAAATGTTTGTTCTATTGGTAGATTTTTCCACTTCTAATCATTGGAACTTAAATTTTTTCATTAACATTAAGGAATTATTGACCTAGAATTACCTCCTAAATCCTGCTGAACAGTTATTTGTAAGTTAGATTTGTCTCATTTCAAGTTTATCAAGACTTTTTTCTCTAGAAATCTGTAGTGATGGACTCCGACTTGAACCTTTGGAGCCACATAAAGACAGGGATAAGAGGACAAACGTCTCAGTGAGATCTATAGAAACAGATCCATGCATTTATCTTCAATCACATTGATTACTGTAACAGTGTCTTTACAGGTCTGCCTAAAGCTGCCGCCAATCCAGAACGCTGCTGCTGCTGCCGTTCTGACTAAAACTAGGAAGTCAGAGCACATCACCCAAGCCCTTGTAGCTCAGAGAATAGACTTTAAAATACGGTTAGTTTATAAATCACTGATCGGTTTAGCACCACAATTCATTAATGATCTTCTGCTGTTGTCATAGCAACCTTCCAGACCTCTCAGGTCTTCTGGATCTGCTCTGCATCCCCAGAACCAGAACCAAACGGGGAGAACCAGCATTCAGCTTCTATGCACCACAAATCTGGAACAAACTCGCATAAAACTGCAAAACAGCCGAAACACTGAGTTCTTTTAAATCTAAAGCTTTTGGACCAAAATAAATGAAACATTAATCAACATATTCAAGGCACAAGGATGATTCTAACAAAATGTAATGTTTCCACAAACATTGACTATAAGATGTTAACTTCACTGCAAAAACACAAGTTTGTAGTTTTAGTTTCTAGTGTGAATATCTTAGTAAACTTGAAACATGACAAGCTAACTTAAAAGTTACTTTTCAACAAAACATACTGACTTGATTTAGGTATAAAGTTTCCTCATATTGATTAAAGTCCTTGTTCCATTGGCAGAATGTTTAATTTATAACAAGACATTTTTCCCACGTTACATCTGCCAATGGACTTAATGCTTTTTCATCAATATTAAGGAATTATTTACTTAAAATGAGCATCTATAAAAGTTACTTTTAAGTTAGTTTTTTTCATATTTCAAGTGTACTACAATATTTGCAATAGAAACTAGACTAAAAACACTTGGCACGATTTTGTGTTTTTGCCGTTCATGCTATATGCTATACAAATAAACTTGATTTATTTTCATGCTTTATTAAAACTCCTCCTTGTTTTCTGCATAAATGGGGAGAAACATTCAAGGTGTGAGAAACCTGCATGGATTAGTGGAAAATCTAGCGTCAATAAAACACAAGGAAACAGTCAATTAAGCGGCGCAGGGCAGATTAGGATGCAGAGATTTCATTATCAACGATCTTCAGAGATCATGTTGAGCCAAACTGTTGTAAAAAAAAACAAACCCACATGGTCTCCTCAGATCAACGCGATACTTCATAAAGAACTGCTGCATCACCCACAGCTTTGGATCTGCAGCCAAGCGTATAGTAAGCCTAATTCTACCAGTTTGCCTCGCTATGTGTGCACCTGCAGTACAGACGACACAATGACGATCGCTTAAGTTAATGCCAGAGGGGAGAAGAAGGAGGAAAACACATCTCTCAGCAAACAGGCTGTTCATCTAAGCTAAAGTAGTCCGACTTTGGGATGGTACATGACTTTTCTGTTCCTATTATTGAGTTTTATGATCCAACCAGCACAAAGTGGTTGTAATTGTGAAAAGGAACTGGAACGTATATGTGATCTTTTTAAAAAAAAAGTGGCAAGAAGAAAGCCATAGTCTCTTTTTGGCGGACAAAGAAATGCTGTTAGGAGAGGAAGATGGAGGGAGCTAAATATCAGGTAAAACTGCAAGAAAATCTGGTAGAGGCTTCAAAAAACCTGAAACTGTTCATTTTCCAGCAGGATAATGAACTGTGCAGTACAAGTAAGAAGGTTTTTGACAATTATTGAGAAAAAATTGCGATAAACTCCCAGTTATTGACAAAAAAAGGGCAGGTATTTCCACAATAACTGTCAAGTAACTGGAGGGACTGATTGATATAATTTGACAGCAAACAGATAAAAACTGCATTGGTTTGATTGATATTTAAGCTAACTTAGAAAAAGCTAACTTAGAAAAAGCTATGGTGGGCCGGATTTGGCCACCAGTTGGACACATGTGATCTATATGACTGAAGTGCTTGTTATGTCTTTGCCATTTAAGCTCCACACTGTGATACACACATTTGATTCACATCTTTCTACCGCTGTTCCTTTATGTTTTATAGCAGCCTGACAAAAATATATCGGCTTCAATCAAACTTTCTGCACAGCAGCAAGAGGGGAAATCAAAAGGCGACCAAGACCAAAGAGGAAAGCAGAAGAGGGAACCTTGTGGATCACATAAAGGGGAGTCAATGCAAGTGAAAGAGGGCACGAACGGAGGGTTGGAGTGCGTCAGTCTGTGTACCTGGAGGCCAAAGTCTGAGGGGGAAAGGCCTATAATGGCATGCGCTAGTGTGAGCTAGGCTGGATGGTTGCATACTCGACAAGGTCCCCCGGGCCAGTGTGAGCAGAGCTTCGTGGGCTGGGAGACGAGGCCAAAGCTGCAGTATCCAGCTCCGCATACTGGACATCGCAGTCCTTGTGGCCAGAGTTCTGGAGACAAGAGAGGTGAAAGGTGTGTGAGGAGTGAGGCAGCCAAACAACGACAGAGTGAGAGAGACAGACACCCTGACAGAGAGAGAGCAATGTTGACTGAAGAGGTTGGGAGTGGGGAATTTCTAAATGTGCCGGCGTGGAACATATACGAGAAAAGATGTCTGAAAATTATCAAAAGTGACAAGCCAAGAAGAAGATGGAGACATCATAGGGAAAACATAGCACACAAATCAAAATGGAGCGATAAACAAAAGGGTTAGAGACGGAATAGGCTCTTTGTGCTCAATGACAATGTTGGATTTATGCTCTATGTTTTCCTAGACAGAAAACAGAAAAGAGATGTTTCAATTAAAGTGTTTTCATAAACACATAGTGCTGCGTCTGCACCCTAATGTGCATTTCTCAGGATGTATGCAGTGTTTAAAGTTGATGGCCATGTAAACAACATAAAAAAAGAAAAAAATAAACCCTGGAACTAGACAAATGAAACAGACACTGGGTGCATGCAGCTTGAATGATTGAATTATGGTGAATGCATGTCTGTACAATCTTTCAAACCACAAGGACTGTAATTTATGCGTCCCGATCGCTACAGAATCCAAGAGACCGAGGCTGCTGTGCAAAACATGGAGACATGCCCAGAGGCAATTTAATGGACAGGCTGCTTCCTTTGATATTCTGCAATATCAGCATGCATGTAGACACTTCGAGCAGCTTCTAATCACGGATTGCTAAGAACAAGCAGGATGATTGATTAACGGAGTGAGCTGACGAACATCTGGTCAGTATGTAACAATAAAACAGTTACTCAGATCACTGGTTTACAGAAAAGATGCTACAAGCGAAATGTTCTAAAGGACGGAGTGTTTCTTCTGTGTGAAATGACAGCTGTAAAAAACACAAATGTTGGGAATCAAGATAAATTCATGTTTCTTGAGATAAAAGTTTACTGGTGAAACTGGAGGCTCTTTTAGGGTTGAACCGATTCCCTTACCTTTGGGAGATCGACGATCGGCTGATACTTATGAAGCCGGTCGTATCCACTGATCTAATCTACCTCAGCAAAGGCCTAAATATTAACCTCTGACCTCTTCTGTCAGTCAGCCAGAGGTTTGACTGACAGACTGACCCTCCAGGTCATGTCTGTACATTTGACCTCAACAATAGTCGCTGCACTGCTGCCCACTAATCAATCAATCAAATTTTACTTGTATAGCACATTTCAGCAGCAAGGCATTTCAAAGTGCTTTACACAATTTACAGAGATTTTGAAAAAGATTAAAAAAGATAAAAACATTATTAAAAGTAAAAATAAAAACATTTAAAAACATCGATCCACATGAGGACTTGCCCTTATGGGGTTTCCTCGAACAGAGTTTTAGCAGAGCGACGTCGTACAAGGATTCTTAAACCTCAGAGTTTTAGCCACAAAGTGACTCTCTTGCTATACTTGGCAAACTTTCAAACAACAAAAAAAAGGTATCAGCCAGAATCAGTCAGGCTTTTTAAAGATCTCTTCGTTGCCTTTTTTCTGAGATCCACCTTTAACAAAACCTTAATCAGGTGAAAGTGACGCGGAACATCCCTCTGAACACACCACCTCTAACATGGCAGCGGCAGCATCATGCTGTGGGAACTGGGGACCTTCTCAGAGTTCACTGGATCCAGGACAAGCCTGGAAGAAAAGAATCATAAGCTGCACAATGACTGTTCATCTTCCAGAGGATTATCGCTCTAAACAGCCACAAGTACGAAAAATGGTTTAGATTCATGAATAAAATCAAAGTACAAACCTTGATCCAGCCAGGCTACATGTTTGTTACCAGTAAGAGTAAATATAAATGAAAAGATGAAGATAAAACTCAAACTTTCTATCATTATTAATCCCGGATATTGTTATTTTTTTTGTCTGTATAAGAAAAAACCACAACACAAATTTCCTCCATGTTGACTAAACCACCTTAAACACACAGCTGGAGCTACAGTGGAATAATTTAGAATAAAACAAATGTTTTAAAATAGCAGTAAACATCTTGGCTAAAGTTATGTTTCCATAGTCAACAGGGGTTATAAATACATTTATATGATTATTAAGTATTTACATTTTTGTTTTAGACCAAATAATTTAGTTCAGTTCAGATTTAGTTAAGTCAAGTCCCAAATGGGCAATTTATATATATATATATATATATATATATATATTTATATATATATACAGTATATATATATGAGTAAAATCAGAGAAATTGATCATTTTAAGTGGTCTCTTAACCCTTTCCAGATCTATATATATAGATATATATATCTATATATCTATACATATATATATAGATATATATATCTATATATCTATCTATATATATATAGATCTTATATATATATATGATATATAAGATCTATATATATATACTGTATATATATATATATATATATATATATATAATCTGGAAAGGGTTAAGAGACCACTTAAAATGATCAATTTCTCTGATTTTACTCTATCAGTAAATGTTAGAGAGTAACATTTACTGTTTTACTCAAACAGTAAATGTTTGAGTAAAATGAACATTGTTCTCTTCTCCTATGAACTACTGACAACATGTCTCTGAAATTCAAAGCAAAAATTTAGGATTTATCTGCAGAAAATAAGAAATGGTCAAAATACCCAAAACGATGCAGCACTTTCAGACCTCAAATTATCCAAAGAAAACAAGTTCATATTCATTTAGAAACAACAATACTAATGTTTTAACCCAGAAAATCAGTATTTGGTGGAAAACCAGGAGGTTTTCAACGGGTTCAGTGCAGTGGGTTTTTTTCTAGAGCTGCAAATAAAAAACTAAGAGAAAAACTTTGAAAAAGTAAAACATTAAATGACAATAAGTGTGCCAAAACAATAATCAGATCTAAATCGATACATGGTAGGAAGAGTGCAGCAGTGTATGTGTGTAATACACAAATCCATATTAAAGCAAAATGCTGCAAAATGATATATTTTGGGAACCAATTGTGGGCTGCACAGTGGCGCAGTTGGTAGAGCTGTTGCCTTGTAGCTAGAAGGTTCTGGGTTTGATTCCCGGCCCTGGTCTTTCTGCATGGAGTTTGCATGTTCTCCCTGTGCATGGTGGGTTTTCTCCAGGTACTCCAGTTTCCTCCCACAGTCCAAAAACATGACTGTCAGATTAATTGGCCTCTCCAAATTGTCCCTAGGTGTGTGTTTGTGTGTTTGTGTGTGTTTGTGTGTGTGTGTGTGTGTGTGTGTGTGTGTGTGTGTGTGTGTGTGTGTGCGCATGGTTGTTTGTCCTGTGTGTCTCTGTGTTGCCCAGCGACAAACTGGTGACCGGTCCAGGGTGACCGTTAGCTGGAGAGGCACCAGCAACCCTCCAGACCCCAACAAGGGACAAGGGTGTGAAAAAAATGGATGGATGGATGGGAACCAATTGTGGACGTAAGGTTTTTCATGTGAGATGGAGGAAAGTTTCTCTCCTCACACTCGTGTGTGTGTGTGTGTGGAAACTGGCGTTGACTCCTGCTCAGCCAAAGAACATTTCCTCCCAGCGTGTGACAGACTCTGTGAGAGGATAAGTTCTAATGCAGGACATATTTTTGAACCCCAAACTATTAATTCATAATGTATAGAACTACCCAGATTGTTTATGTGCCTCAGGCCTTTTTAACAGCAACAAATGCACATAGTGTGGGTTGTGTGTGTGTGTGTGTGTGTTTTGACTTATCCTCCACTCCAAACCCGTTTTAGATGAGACCTGAACACACCTTAGCGTGGCAGGATAACTTTATCACTACACACACTGCAGTGTGTGTAGCTTACAGTGTGTGAGAGAGTTTTATCAACAGATACTTATACTGACAGGATGAACTACTCACAAAAAGTTGGGGATGTTTGGCTTCAGGGTGGATATTCAAGATGGAACTGAAATGCACTTTGACCTTTACCAGTAAACTTAAAGTGACTTTCTCTAAACTTTTGAATTCACATGTCCACCTTTTTCTACAACTCTTTCCTCTCTTTATGTGTCGTCTCTCAGACTTTGAAAATCAGCCAATAATTGTAAAATTGTGACATGTGAACCAGACTTCATGCATAATTCAAAACTTGCCTTTGAATCCTTGTAACTGGGAAACTGCTCAACATATTTGATTATAAATGAGCATGGATATTTTGATTATGTCATTGGACAAAATGTTCCGTAATTAGTTTTTGTATTATGTTTTTATGGTGTAAAGCACTTTGAACTGCTTTGCTGCTGAAATGAGCTACAAAAGAAACCTGACCTGACTTAACAAAGGGCATTTTATCATCAATCAACCAAAAAAAGGTCCTGGTTCAATCAGAATAGGTGTGTAAATAGAATAATAATGTAATAAATAAAATACTAGAACGCATTTTGCAATATTTTCTGCTGCGTATGTAATAAAATTGGTAGATTTTGCGCAAATTATTGCAAAATACAGATATTACTTTTTTAATGCAACAATGTTACTTTTTTATGTAACTTTGTTACATAATAACACTGTTATTATTATTTTAAGAATGTTATATTAATGTAACAACTAATGTGACATTGTTACATTAATGTAGCCTTGATTTAGAGGAACTCAGTGTTTCGGCTGTTTTGCAGTTTTCTGAGACGTTGTCAAGTTGTAATTGATGCTAAACGTTAAATGGTATTGAGCTTTTTGCTGTTGTCTATTGTTTGACATCAGCCATAAGATAATATCATTGTAGCATGATTTTCTTTGCTACTTTTTCCATAAATTTGACCAGAAAGTCAAATATTCTGAACGTTTTGTGAGTAGTGTCAGGCCTCCTAAGCTAACCAAGCATAACTGCAGATATATGCACTCAGTCCTATGTTTATAAAACTTTACTGTAGCAGTTTATGAATGTATGATTGTTTCTAACTAGGCTGCTTATTTAAAAAAGATGTAAAATTTGAGGGATTAATGTGTTTTCTGTAATTTAAAAGCCAGAAAAGTACATGCAGGGTAATTTTAAAAAAATTATTTTACTGCATACTTGCTTGGATTTTTCATTTAGGAGATGCTCAAAAGTCTCTTGAGTCGACTATTTCGTCAACAATATTACATGATTTAATAGATTTACATTAGCGAATTGTACACATTTGAATAGAGGTAGGCCTGATTTAAATTAATGAGTTGTGAATCCATTGATCCGCACAACATAATTACAGTTACACCCAAAAAAAAATAATGCACACTTAAGTTATAAATTATAAACTCATAAATTATGCATGAGCAGATGTTTGAAAAGCACCAACAGATGCATGGTCACTTGAGTCTGCAGAGGCCTGTAAAAGGAGAGTTCTGCCTGCTCAGCTTAACTTCTTCAGTGAAACTTAGTTCTTATGAAAAGAAAATCACAGTGACAATAAATGAGAGGACCACTCTGGAGCTCTACAGCAGAGCAACAAGGATCTCTAGCAACACCAAGACCAACTGGAACACAGAATGGTTTAATTTTGTTCTTTGAACATTCAGTGTTTCGTGGAGAATAAAGGTTTTTGAAATGTCGACGGCCTTTTCAAATTCTCTAAATCGAGGCGGTGACCATATGCTGCTGCTACAGCCGTGCTCATCACTAAAAAAAGCTGACAGAGCATCTTATCATGTGATTTATTTTGAAACTCCCACTGTATTGAGCTGTCCACCCATCAGGCTGACACACAGCCTAATGTAGCCGTCGCTGCTACATTAGTGACCATTGAAGGAAAAACAGGTTATCAGAGGTTACATTCCTGTTACCTAGTAACACTGCTGCTGGGTACAAAGGCCTTCAGACCATTTCACCAAAATTTTAAAATAGAAGCTTTTTTTATGAGGTTCCAGACTCTGTTGTGATAACTGGACCCATCCTTCATGAACGCTCTCTGTATTTAGATTCAACAGCTTTACATTTATTGTGTAAATAGCAGCATAGCTAACAGTAGGTTTATTGTTTATCTCTGACTGAAAAGTTTTGAGTTAGTTACATGTACTTGAATCAAGCTTGTCCAATTTAATAAACTTAGTATATTTACTCGTATAAACTTAATTTGATTCCTTGGAACAAATGAACTATTTATCTTTTTTAAGTTGGATCACGTTTTCTTTTTTTCCAGTGTGCACCCCCTTCATATTTCAGGTTGTGTGTCGTCAGCGTCATTCGGTGAGAGGAATGTTGTTTAAGTCAGAGTGT
Source organism: Poecilia picta (assembly GCA_033032245.1). Classification (NCBI taxonomy): domain Eukaryota; kingdom Metazoa; phylum Chordata; class Actinopteri; order Cyprinodontiformes; family Poeciliidae; genus Poecilia; species Poecilia picta. Next base: position 28,406,618 of record CM065365.1, on the reverse strand, counting down.
TCTGGATCTGAAAATATCACAATTCACATCTTATCTTAAAGGAAACACTGGTTTTATTTTGAACATAGACCTACTTCATGACTGAAAAGCATCCATCTGTGTCTAAAGAAGGGCATTGTTTCATTTGCTGTTTTTAAATTGAGGTTTGCCCTTCAAAACAAAAGTAGAAAATAAATGGCTTCAAGGAGAAGTTTATGATTGAACTAATTAATCAGATTAACTAATGAATTAGTATAAGATGTGAATGGCAACTCTACACTGGATGTGTAAATATGCTGAATTTTTATTTATCGTAAATTCACCTGTATTTCCAAACTGTTGGACAGTGAAGGATATTTTTATTCAATTTTATTTTATTTTATAAAACACGTCGTATATTTAGTTTTTCGCATTCGCCTTAATTCATATAAAATCAAGTAATCCCCGACTTTTTTTTTGGTGGAATATATAATTGTGAGTTTATTGCAAATTTTGCATAAAAACCCCCAAAACATTACGTTTATGCGACTTCCAACTCCCACCTGCAGGTGGCAGTATTTCTTACTTTTACTCCACTGCTGCCTCAGCCTTTCTTGTGTGACCAGCAGCAAACATCTAGCTACTCATGCTAAATTTGAAGAATAAAAATGTTTGTCTGTTTAGATTTTTCCCATCGTTTTTCCTATTTTTATGAAAGAATATTGTAAAATTCCTTGCAAATTTTTCTAAAGCAGCACCACAAAACCAGTGAAGTTGATTGCAAAAACTCACAGAAACAAACAAGAAACCCTGGAAGGACTAAACTCACTGGAATATTCTCAAGAAAACGAACCGGACGTTAGCTGAAACCATCCGAGCAGCACGAAAAAAACATAAAAATGAACGGATGTAGAGTTGTACAGCAGATAATAAATCTTCACAGACAATAACTGGTTAAAAATGGAAAACTCAGAGGTTGGAAGAATGCTAATTTCAAAAGACAGAAGCCGTCCAGCCTATATGCAAAATATTCTGCAGACAGGCCTGTGGAGAGGAACTCCACTGTTATGGTACCTGTTGTATTCCCATTTGGATTGATAGGTTTTTATTTTTCATCTGAGAACAAATTACATGGAAATGATCGAAGCTATTGCAGAATGTTATCTTAATAATTTAAATCTACTTTCCAATCTCACTCTTGCATATTTCCTCTGCACCAACACTCGGCACGCGCCAGGTTTTTAAATATATGGAATATTTGTCATGACCAAAGTGCAATCAGGGGGAAAATTACAGCCACATCGCCTTCAAAACTCTCAGACAGTGTTTTTCCCCCCCGAGAGAAAATCATCATTAGTAACACTTGAGGCTCAGCAGTCAATGCGTGTCCCTCACAAATAGCGTTTTAAGAACCTCACTGATATCCTATTCATCTTAAGTGCAGCTCTAAACTACACTCTGAGTGGAATGTTATAGGTGATAAGGAATTAATCTGAAGAAAATCTACCCTCGGTTCCTATGGGTTACCTGAACTAAACACCTGTTCCCTCTGAGCGCCGAAAATGAAGAGGAGTCCTGTACACAGAAAATCAAAACCCACTTGGTCAAGAATTTATTTTACCCGATTTATTCTTGCATGTTTTTTGAGAAGATTGAGTCATATTTTTAAAGCATCATCGGGGAAAGTGAAATGTATGCACCTTGTAGGTGCAGAAAGCCTTTTTTAATTCTTCTAAGCTGATGCTCAAAAGCTTGATTAAAGGAAATACATTTTGTTAAAACACAAGCAATCAGGTTAAATAATTTATAATGCATTTCAAAAATAACACAAACAGATAAAACAGCGTCGCCTTCACTTAAATGAACTCGTAAACCTGAGAGGCAAAGCTGTGGGATAATTAAAATAAATAAATGGTTCAAGGTTCAAGATTAAAGACTCAGTTTAAGAGTCATTATGCAGCTCAGTAAAAATTACACCCACAACTATTTATACATGAATGAATAAATAATCAAGTCCAAGAATAAAACTTTGTTTTTACGGTGGAGAGTGGAGGATGAGATCATTCTCACAGCCAGAGGGAAGAAGCTGCTCCTACATTTGTCAATACAGCAGCAGCAGCAGAATGAGCAAGCTGTGCCTGGAAAGTCTTTATTCTATTAGCATCCACTGTGTTTTTCACAAACACCTCCATCCACTCACTGGTATTACCGATTTTCCTCCAGTTTCACAGACGGAGTTGCTGCTCAACTTCCAGTGTTATTTACTTCATGGTTTCTATTTTCGTTATTCAAGAGAGAAATGCCCAAAACATGGCCGCTCCACGTTCAAGCACTACATCATCAAGCAGGGAGATTTAAGCTGATGTCCAGCAACAGATATTTCTAATTATTTACGTTTTGACCTAAAAACATGCATCAAAAAAAGTAAAAAAAAAAAAAAACAACATAAAAATTACTGATAGAGAATGGCTCTAAAAGAAAGAAGGAGTACAGAGGAAAATTAACTCAAACATGCTACTCCGCAGCTGATCAAACATTTATGAAGATTAGACCTAAAAAGTTCAAAAACTACTTAGAAATCTAAAAGCCTTAGATTCAGAAATTCAAAAGTCAAAATGCCTTAAAGGCCGCTTTGACTTTGAATGTTGCTGGTTGTTGGGCTGCAGACACAGGGCTTCTCTCAATGCGTCATTGCTGCTATGGGCGGACAGCAGCAGGAAGACAGTTGCCTTACATTTCTGAAGATATCCTAAAGGCTTGGTGAACAAAAAGTTGGAGATTCAAAAGATTTCAACTTGCCCTGAACAGAAGGATTTAAGGGTGAAATTCTCACCAGTTCTCTTCGCTTTAATCCAGGGGTCCCCAAACTTTTTCCTGTGAGGGCCACATAACTTTTTCCTTCTCTGGTGGGGGCCGGAGTCAGTTTGTAACAGAAAACGTGTGACGATTGCAGGAGAGCCTAAACGTAAAAATGTATTGTTTTCCAGAAAACACAATCAAATAACCTTCTCTGGGTTCTTCACAGAAAAAATCCAGGAAAGATTATAGTCCGTATTTTCCTAACTATGATCCGCACCGGACTATAAGCCATAACTCCAACGTTTTTTTTTTAAACCAGTAAACATACACATATAAGCCTCAGATATCTCTGCCGCTCCAGGTTTTCCACAACGATGCAGCAGCAGCAGAGGAGGGCAGACACCCAACATTTGAGTAAAAACAGGTCAATTGAATATCGCATTTATTATGGTTGAAAAAGAAAAAATTGCCAAGTTTAGATTTAACTGAACTTTTTACTGTAGTTTCCGAACAGTAACTGTAACAGCAGAAGTGCTGATCCATCGTGCTGCTACTAGCATGTGCTAAATCAGTGGTTCCCAACCTTTTTATTACCGCGGACCGACAAGACTTGGACATTTTGTTGCAGCCCGGGTGAGAGGGGGATGGGGATGATCAGTCAGATGAGGCTTCTGCATGTTGGTGTTGCCACTAAATACTGAATATGCCCTATTTGGGTTGTCTTGGCCCTTTTTATCGCAGCCTGTGGGGTTTTTCCATGACTGGGAACGAGAACAACCTGTTGAATGTGACAGGTAGCCAATCAAAAAGAGCTGTGGCACAAGAACAGAGGGGAATCCTAAACAGCTGACATATCGCGCAACTGAGAGTCCGGTGGATATCGGAGATGATATGTGGATAATGGTCATTATAAATCTAAAGGTCATTATTATGTTTATTCAGTTAAAAATGTTAACTATGAAAAAACATATTCACTTCCAAATCATAGTGCAGCAAATAGATCAGCTGCTCCCGTCGTCTTTTATCCACTGCCTTTTATCTCTTAAAATGACTCCACAAACTATCACTATTTCTATTTCTACATCGTCATCTGTGTTTGGTTATTTTAAATTCCCGTATGCTATGTTTTACTGGATTATCCTCTGGAATCGGGATGTTTGCGACTGGAATCAGCTCCTGCCTTGTGGCTGAACACTGGTTCAGCCACAAGGCAGAACACTGGTTCTGCCAGTTCGAAGCTGTTGTACTTTTATCATCTCTGTAGTCACAGAGGTTTGGAGAATCGACTGACAATTCCTAAATCTTTCCGTCTGAACCAGACTTAAGACTCACAAGCTCTACTCATCTCCTCTTGACCAGTGCCTAAACGCTCCAACTCTGGTCGCTATGGTAACGTTTATATATCCCTTCAAAATAACAGAAGCGCCACAAAAATGAAAATTTTTACTTTTGTGAAAATTTTAACTCACGATAATGACCAACGGAACCCTGAGCTTATTTCTCTGCATCGAGACGGTTCCATATGGGAGGGATGGGAGACAATGACACCCGAGGTGTTGCTTAAGCACAAGATGCTTGGTAGTTTGAAGCAGCTTGAAGCTTCATTGCCTCATTAGCAGCCGGTTGCTGCATGTTGTGCAGAGTGGCTTGTAATGTGGGACTCACATACCGGTCCGGGATAAATCCATTCTCCTGTCTCTTCTCTGGGCCTTTTCCCCTTTGGAAAAAAACGTCCAAAGACATCTGATATGTTTCTTACTCATTTTGCTGCTTGTGGCTCAGTGTTGGCACGCAAGTAACCGAGACTTCCAATGATTCACTTCCTGCTAAAGAGCCCCCTGGTGGTTGAAGAAAAATCCACATATAAACGGCTTATAGTCCGGAAAATATGGCAACTGAAAAAAATATCTGAATGCTCTCTGGTATTGTTCAGGGGGCCGGACCAAATGTGGAGGCGGACCGGATTCGGCCTGTGGGCCGTAGTTTGGGGACCACTGCTTTAATCAAACTCCAGTTCATTTGTTCTTTGGTTCTCATGCAGACCAAATAAACAAACGCTGGCCTATCTACAAATCTAGGTCTTGGTTTGGTTGAAGTGAAATCTGGTCGGTTTGAATTCATAGGTGAACGGCAAAAGCAGGAAGACTGTGGCATTCTGGGTAATTACAACAAAACAGACATCCTGCAACCGCTGACATTCGATGCCACTCCATTTTTGTTTACATTTTAAGAAGAGAAAAGTTGTTTCTTCTTAAAGAGGTTTTAGTGTCGTTTTCTTCGGTGGCTATTGATGCTATAAATTGTCCACAGAAGTTATTGCAATAAATGATAATATTGTTTTGAGACTGTTTTCAAGTCATCTAATAGTAATGACATAATATTGATAATAATAATAATAATAATGATATTAATAATAATTCAAGAACACATTGTCCAAAATCAGTAAACTTTAAATTCTAATGAACATTTACATCCAAAATACATAAACAAAACAACAGAAACAACAAATTAAATTAATAATAAGGTCTCTATAAACAAAACTGTCTGTCAAAATAAGGGCCAGTTGAGATCAAAGCACCAGACTGGAGACTTTTGTCACCCAGTTTTTGGTGGAAAGAGAGAGAAGAAACAAATTAATTGATTTATTGCGACAGGCCTAGTTTTTACATTACTGTCGACTCTGTATGCTGTAGTGTTAAATGTGTAGGAGGAACAGCATTTTCTCAAGGCATCATGTCTCCCAGTGCTATTAAATTAAAGGCTGATGCACAATACTGAATCCATAAAACTTGTACTTGCATTTCTTTATTTCCCCAAACTGATATTCCATAAATACAAACACAAAATCATCGCCTAGTACGAGTAATTATGCAACTACTCTAACTTGAAATCAGTTTTTATATCTCTCTGGTGCCCTAAACTCACTTGTACTGTTAACAGACACTTTGATAAATTAACCAAATTGAATATTCTTCTCAAAACATGAAACAACTTTTATTCAAAGCTTTGTGTTTATGCCCACTTTCTTCCAGCTTCAGTTTTAAATTCACTTACTAGAGCCTGGGTTATTTTTACAGATGTGTTATGAAAAGACTAAAAATTAAGAAGTCACACAGAATATAATCAGATTTGAAAAAAAAGAAAAAGAAAAACTGGAGGCATGAAACGAAACTCAGTTGAGAGCTCAGATCTCTTGTAAATTATTGATTTTGCTTTTGCGTTTCTTTTTTAAAATCATTATGCGACTTTAAAACTCAGGCCTGAAAAGAAAGATTCTCGTTTAGAGCTGGAGAAAAAGGCTTCCCAACCTGAAAGGGGGGGAGAGTATCCGACGTTGCATGAATGATTTAGGGGAACCAACATCGCAATGATTTCTGAATTCACATCCACAAAAACAATTTTACCCGTTTTGCTCCCGCAGTTGAGTGGATTTCATTAGTATGTAAGGTGGTTTGCTTTCAGCATCAGTATTCTACAGTTTTACAAACTGATGATTTTTTAATGGCATGCAATTGGTGCATTCCTGTTTCAAGGTGTGGAATACAATAAGACATTCAAAAAGGGAGATTCTAGAGTTATAAACTTTAAACTGCTTTTTTTCTTGCACATTTATTCCCATCCCTTGAACAATTTTTTTAACATCTTGTCACAATAAAACAAAAAAACACAAGCTTTAAAGCATTTTGTTGGGATATTTTGTTAAAAACCATTGACCATTTAATGCACATCAGAGTAAATGTAAACATAGGGATGTCAAACTCAAGACCCGTGGGCCAAATCCGGCCCGGTGTAGCTTTTTATGGGCCCTCTAGATTTATTAAGTTTGCTTAAATATTATGTTTCAATGTTTTTATTCGTTTACTGCCAAATTACATCAATCAGTCCCTCCAGTTTCTGGAGAATTATCATGGAAATTCATGAAAAATCATCAAATCCCCAAACCTTTTTGCACTAATAATAGGGAGTTTATAAGTGAGTTCTCTCAAAAATTTGCAAAAACTTTCTTACTTGCGGACTCAGCCTCTATTGGATAGTCCAGGTTCAAAACGAGTAATGAAAAGTCGCACTTACCGTCATAAATAAGTGCAAATATTTCCAAATTAGTACCACATACACTTTGATTTTTATTGCAAAAAAAAAAAAACACACAAAGAAAAGAAACACAAAATCCTGGAGGAACTGAAAAGATGTTCAATAATATAATTTAATTAAATTTTTGAACAGATTTTTATCAATACATTCTGGCACAACTGGCTCTTTAAGAGCACTTGATCTCATGATTATGATTTGGCCCAAAATGAAAATGAGTTTGACGCCCCTGATCTAAACCGTTTCTCGGATTAATTAATACGATGGATGACATGGACTCAGTTTTCTAATTAGGTGAGTCACAAAAGCAACAGGGAATCGTTGAGGCAACTTTTTCGCAACATTTACTTTTTTTTTGTAAAAAAGATTAGAAAATATGTTTGGTTTTCCTTCCACCGCACAGTGGCGTGCAGCTTTTTATTGACGCATCTCGTAAAATTCCCCCCAGAATATATTAAATCGTGTAAAACGGAAAAATGTGCAAAAGTTTAAGAGGTAGAAACTGTGGGGACAATTTCATGTCAAAATGCAGTTTTAGAACATCTGACAATTCATACGACATCTGGGTCTTATTGCCTTCAGTCTATGTACAAGCAATTCATACATTCCCATCCACTGCAACAGCAGATGTTTGTTGGCATTTTGACATCTCTACAGCCAGAATTGGTAATTATAATTCAAAGAAAGAGGCTTGTGTTAACTGCCATATGTTTGCTCCAGAAAGAATCCACAAAAAAGCTCTCAGCAAGCAGACGCAGGCATGTACATGTATTCCATAGAAGCAAAGCAAGAAAATGTTCTTCATCTGATTCACTCATGTCTGCAGAAGCACACACACGAAGCCAAACAATTAATAATGGAGGTATTTGCATACAGGCCGCCATTCTGCAGCGAATCTGCACATGCTAGCAAGGCAAAACCCACAGGTAATTACAGGGGATTACATGGTGTGAAGGAGAGGTGAGGCAGGAGGTTCAGAGCAGCGAGGTCAGAACAAAAGATGATGCAGAGAGAGGAGGAGATGAGGCTGCCACGTTTACACCGAAGATGAGAGAAGCTGATGGAGATGATGAGGTAAGAAGCTTAGACGAAACCCCCCGCGGATTCACTGGCCAGCGTTCGCTTTTAACACCAAGCAAGCAAAAAAAAAAATAAAAATACAAGCTCCTTAGTGACTTTGTAGAGGCTTTTAAACCCGTAAACCAATTACCAACTCCAAGCATAATGATGACAAAAGGTCACCCTTTTGTCTAAAATCGACACCTAATGGCAACAGCCCAGCGGTTCCTGTGGAAATCAGCTCTCACCGGTTTATCAGTGAAGGGGGTCGACTCAGAGGGCGCCATGTCGTAGTACGGGGGCTGCAGAGGCAGCTTCTGCATTTCCTCATCTTTGTCAAGATGAACCACCTGCAAAAAAAACGGCAAGAGGTCAGCATGACAAGAGCTCCTCATGCAATTAGCCCTCCAACTTTTTACTGGATGTACAGTAGCTGAAAAAATCAAGACAGCAAGAAAAGAACATGTTAGATTAACCGTTTCTGACTTATTTTGCTCACATGCAACTTTTCTCTCCTTTTTTGTTGTGGTTCTAATGAGAAGAAACTGGCACCGTTAATTTAAGATCTGACAAGGATTGCAGCTTGACAGTATATTAAACTTTCGGGTTGCAGTGCTGAACTCTTGCACCGGTTATTTTTTCAAATTAATGACTTCCATATCAGAGAAACGCGTGATGCAAATCTCTGAAATAGCAGAGCAGCAACGTAAAAGCTGAAAGCAAACGGCACAACATAGCTACAGGGATTTTGTTTCATGCCTTAAGGTGGGATTCGATTGGCAAACACAGATAGAAACAACTGACCATTGGCTGACACAGTTTATATCGCTTTGTAAGAGTATTTAAGCCTCTTGCACCGTAATATTTCATCATGTTACAACCATCAACCTCAAACAAAATCTACGCTTTTCAAACATGTTGATTCTCCAAATTCTTGTTTGGAGACACAAGAAGAAGAAAAACAAGAAGGTCCTCCTGTCAATTGAGATCAAGATGCACCTTTTAGGACTACAAATGTTTGCTAGAAGCTGGATATTGATCTAAAAAAACAGTGCCAGCATCATGATATGGGGAGTTAAACTGGACGAAAACTTGGTGGAAGTTGCAAAAGTTTGTTGGAGGATTTAATGAGATTCCGTGTGAATTATTTTGCAGAGAAGAACGGGCCATTTGGCTAAAACTGAATAATCAGAGAATGTTTCATATTTTATTTATAAGAAAGAAAGAGTGCAAACCATCCTTACATTTCACAACTACTACCTTTATTGTGTTGGTCTGTCATATAAACACCCCGAATATTCATCTTATGTTGTGGTTGTAATGTGAAAGGATGGGAATTAAATGTTTTTGCGTGTCACTGTTCCACCTCCAATAAGCTAATAACTTTGAAACAATAAAAAAAAATATAAACCGTTTTCAACTGGATGTTAAAATAGCAATGTTTACATCATCAAGCGTGCATCGCTTTTCCTGAAAAATGTTATTTTTTCAGAAAAAATAAAAAGAAACATCAGGTACGAGGAATAGCATGTATCCCAAGGATTCGTTTTCCCTGCTAAGCTTGTAAAATTGTGACCCATTTAGTAAAAAAGCTGTACGTTTCTACAGCTAACGAGAAGCATAATGTCTGTCTATACTAACGACCCCGCTGTGTGTTTCTAATGGATTAATATCCACCTGCAGGGTGAAGGCCTCCGGCAGAAACGTTCTTTTAAGGATGTTTGCTCACATTACGTACTCAACATACAGAGATATTAACTGATGTTTGTTTCACTTTCCAATAAAAAGTAAAAAAAAGTGATTGAAAGTCATCAAAGTAGCCAAAAACAATGAAAAGTCTTTCATCTCCGCAACAATGTGCTGTTCAATTTAAGGGATCAAAAGGCTGCCCACTGCCGTTTGACTCACTTTTTCCTTCCAGTCAGCAGAAGCAGTTGAACTCCAGTCAATACACTCTTGGGCACTGTGGACCCATTTATGTCAAAAGGTGAAGAATTTAATGCCTCGGTGGACATACAGAGAGCTGAGCACTGGACTTTAGATGTAATAAAATGGTAGAAAGACTTATTCGAACAAAAAGAAGAAGAAGAAGAAAAAATGCTCCAGCCTTGTCAATGGTTGTTCTCTATTTGGCTCTCAGAGCAACAAACATCCAGGCGAGCTGGACGGTTTCTGTGCCTGGTATACATATTTCATTTAGGGCCAGCTGCACAGACGGCTCTGGTGCTGCAGCATGTTGTCTTCCTAGCATATCTGTGGTATTATTAAGGCACTGCAGAGGTGAGAATAGGAGCTTTCGTCGATGTACTTCATCTCCTCCTTCCTGCTTCGTCTAGTCTGTTTTTCCTGAACGGTTGGTTTTGCCAGCGGCGCAGTAGTTGTTGCGTTTAGTCTGCTTGATCATAAATGTTTGAGCTGCTTCCAGTCGGCTGCAGAGGGACTCTTGGGACGTTTAGCAGAAAAATCGTCTCACATGCATCACAGTTGAGCAAATGCAAAAAAAAAAAAAAAGAAAAAAGGGGGAAAAAACAACTTTATAAACATTTTCGTCATTTGTTGAATACAGAGACTTTAACTGCCCAACTTTTAGTTTTTAAACATTTCCACGGCAAAATTACAAAATCTTACCAAGTATTTTTGGTCTAGTTTCTAAAGCTGATATAAGACAAAACTAACGAACAAATAACATTTCCGCAAGATGTAAGAGCTAGTTTTAAGTAAATGATTCCTTCATTTTTTCCATGTCAGAAGTGAAATAATCTACAAGCGGAACCAGCACTTTTACCAACACTCAAGAATTACTGACCTAAAACAAGCTTGTGTGTGTTGCTGTAGTTATTTTTGCGTTAGTTTTGTCTTCTTTCAAGATATTTACATTAGAGAAACAACTTCAACTAAATTCAACATTTTTTAAATTCAATTTTAGATGTTCAGCAACAAACTACACAAAGAATAGTCAAGGAAAAACATTAAGTAATCTGATTTTAGTTGAGAATTGATCTGTAATTTATGAAGAAAAAAAAGAGTCACACTTCCTAAAAGAATAGCATATATTTCCTAAAATTTCATCCTCAACAAGCAGAAAAAGGCTAGTTGGATCTTATGAACTGCCTGTGTTGGTTGTTCATATTCGTCCCTTTCTTGAATTGCTGTCAGGGGCCACAGAAAATCCTTCCTAGAGCAACAAATGGCCCCCGGGGCAGCAGTTTGGACGCTGCTGCTCTAAAGCTTTCAGTTTCACATTTTAGAAAATACAGCAGAAGACGGTTTTTTCTTCCTTTCTTTTTAAAAAACTAATTCCCAGAGTCCCAGCAACATTAACACGTTAAAACACACGACAGCTGAAGGGAATAATCTCGGCTCCCCACATTTATATGGATTTTGTTTTGACGTCTCCCCGCCCAGGTGAAGCATTGTTGTCTGCCACTTCCTGAAAACACTTTGCTGTGACTCGGAAGTGACTCCTTGTAACAGAGCCATGCAAGAACGGACCGTCTGGAAAGGTGGGGATACGAGAAAAACTTGCTTTACTGCTGCATCCTAAAAAAGATATAAATTACAGTGAATTACTTGATAAAGTTTTGCTAAGGCAAAACCTGTAGAAGTTCAAAAAGTAGAGAGAGCAATAATTAGAGCTGTGTCATTACAAGCTGCCTGGTGGCTGTGCTGATTATCTCTGTGTCATTTAAGGAGACTGCTCATCATGATGACTGACAGGCTTTCAGGCAGGAACTCGCCAGCTAAGTGCATGAAGACACGAATGAAGATAGAATCATGATTTAGAGTTCAAATTCAAATAATCCCTTAATATTTTGGGACGGCGTGAAATCGACGTTTTCTATGATAAAATCGGGCCACTGCTACTGTGCAGAATCAGTTCTCAGGAAAGAGCAGCACCTGGATTTACTGTAGATTTTCTTGCAGGCATGACAATTCAAAACTAAACTACTGAATATGCATAAACTGCATAATTATTTGGTTCATTTAAATGTTTTCAATAGGACTTTGTGGAGGGTTTTCCAATTGTTAAGGATGAATCTTTTGCAAAAGAACTGAACAGAGTTGTTTTAGATGTGACCACAATAGATTTAAATAATGGTGCACCGGTTTATTTCCTTAATTCTGGGAGATCAGCGATCGGCTGGTTTTTACAGGTGAAGCCGATTTTATCTGCCTCAGAAAAGGTTTAAGAATCAATCGCTGGTTTGACGGACAGACTGTCCCAGCAGGTCATGTCTGCATGTTTGCACTTTACAACAAGCACCCCCGTATTTCCAATTCAGAAACTTTCTTGCCATGTCGAGCAACATTTCAGACAACGAAAATTGGTATCGGACAAAATCGGAACCGGCAGGTCAGGTTTTTAACAGATCGGAAATTGAATGAATGAATGAATTTGCTTTGGCGTCAAAATGAGAAAATAATTGAACCAATTAGATTAGATGATTGGGTGCAAGAACACAACTAAAACATGCAGACCACCAACTTTTTAGGACTGGAATTAGCTGCTGCTGGTTTTGTATCAGTAATGTAATGTCATGATGATGCCACTATGCAAAATCGCCACCCGTGTCAAACAATGAGGTTATCTGAAGGACTTTGCAGAACCTGGCTACCTACTGAGGATGTGATTCACTCATTTGGTTAAAATGCTTTGGACCTGGATCACGTCTGAAAGAGCCGTGGTTTAGAGCAGAGCAAATTCATGCTTCAAACTGGCCCATTGAAAATTTAAAATCTGTGGCAAGACTTCAAAACTCACAGTTCAGACATTGTCTTCTCCATTTAACTGTGGTTGAGTTGTTGTGTAAAGAAAAGTCAGAATATATATCCATCTCCAGATGTGCACAGCTGGTAGAAACAGCAATACATGAACATATTTCCCATTTTCAAATTATGGCCTACTTTGTGTTGGTCTGTAAAACACATTGAAGGTGCTGTAGGTTTCTCAACTTGGGGTCCCTTTTCACAGGGGAACATTCTAAGCACCAGCCTGTGAGGATTTGAACAAAGGGCACTTTGAGAAAACTTCAGGGGAAATTTCGTGTAACCCTGGGAAATGGGACTCAGCTGAAGTCCAGTTGATGCATATTAAAACCTTTTTCAAGAAAACACAAAAGGCTCAACTCTACTTCAATTTATTCTCATGTAAAGATACATGCCTCATGTTTAAAACGGGGCAGAGCTGCAAATGTCCACTTTAAAGTTGGGCAGATAATTAAAAGTCTTACCTGGATGTCATCGGAGGTCAAGTGTCCCTTCATGTCGCTGTTCTTCTTTTTGGGAGGCGGGGGAGCTGGTTTGTGGGCGGGTGGGAGGTCAGTCCTGTTAAGAGATTGAAAAGACAACATGACACTCAGCACAGTCAGGGTGGGCTGCTCTTCACGTCCCTCACCTTCTACAGCACTCTATAATGAGAAGTCCTGCCTGCACTTGCCTTTTTCACTCTTTCCTTGGATTTTGATAGATCTCGTGTTGGTGGCTTTGTTGCAGCCGCAGCCATCCCTGCCCTTGCAAAGGCTCTCGCTGGAGAGACACTGTGCTAATGAGAGTGGGCTGTAATTGGACACTGAGGTGAGGAGATAGGGATGGAGGGGGTGTAGAGGGCAGGGAGAAGGGCATGTGTGAGTCAGGTCCTCAGGGTTGGACTGAACCTCATCCAGAGTGCCACGTGGACAAACACCCTGCCTACTGTGCAGTGAATATTTGTTTGACATGCCATTCAGAGCTGTGACACAAAGAGCTCAGCAGGCGCTTTTACCTGAATCACCGGCACCAACACCCTTCGTCCTAATGCACTCCGCCCTCCCCTCCGAGGCCACACCGGGGAAACCAAACCCGCAACAACTCGAATCTTTACATACAACATGTTGTTTCTCACTGTCTGGTCAAACAAAACTGTTCCTGCTTTAGGTCAGTTAAGATTACCAAAGTATTTTCCAGCCACATGGTGCCATATTAAAGCAGTCAAGTAGCTATGCTGCCTTCAGTTGTTATAAATATGCTGCATCTATCAAACCCGATGTAAAAGAAAATTAACTGTCACGATCCGTGTTTCTGTTTATTTTTGAGTTTTCTCTGTGATCCTGTTCCCTGCGAGTCCTGTCTCTGCGTCTTGTCTCCCAGGTGTGTCTTGTTCCCTTGATTACCCCGTGTGTATTTAGTCTCACTTGTTGGCCTACTTTATGTTGGTCTGCAAAACACATTGAAGGTGCTGTACGTTGCTGTAGGTTGGGTTCTGCATTGTTCTTTGTCGGGTCCTTGTCTATTGTCGTTGTCTATTGCATGTCTACAGTTAGTCTACTGGCACATTTGTACTGTGAAGTCCTGTGCCGGCATTAGCTCATTGTGTCAGTCTTTGTTGTCAGTGCTACCGGTAGTTAGCTGTGTGCTAGTTTTCCTGCCATGCTGCCTGTGTTCGGACTGTTTGAGCATTATTATTTATTATTAAAAACATCATCATCACAACCTGGGTGGACCTGCGTTTCTCCTCACCATAAAACTCCACCACATGACATTAACACCTTGAAATTGGCTTCTGTGTCTTTCCGACACGCCGCCTCAAGCACATCATCACAGCAATCCTCCTCTATTGACCCTTTGTCTTCGTTCTGAGGAGTGAAAAGTAGTTTGAACGATTGTGTCTGCCAACTGTTGCTGATGCTAGTCTGAAGGAGCCGAGTCGGCGCTTGGCAACCCTAATTGGCTGCCACTGCATGATTCCTCAAATATGAATGGAAGAAAAAAATCAGAGCAACACTCCAGGTTACTCCAGAGAATGATGCAAAGTTAAAAATATTTTGATTTCACACAATACTGCCCATCTAAACGCCAAACTAATTAGATATTTTACTTTCTTAAAATTCAAAGTGTTCAAAAAATGTCTTTAGTTTTTGGTGAAACTCAGTTTTTAGTTGTTTTTTTCCCCCACAGTCTCCTCTGAATGGTTTGCTGGAAATGTGGTTTCTTCCTCTAGACAGAACTGGTGCAAATGTTTAGGTTTGCCGACGGTCATTAGGGTTAGGACATCTGGACATTTTGGAAAAAGCTGCTGGAGGTTTGTTTGAGTTCCTTTGAATTTCCCATGATGCCACACAAGGAATCAATGTTTTTGAGGAGCTGCAATAACGACAAGTGTGTCTCAATTTTTTTTTCATCAAATATTTAGAAATCAATAGGTATTTTCCAGATTGCTTGTAGTAATCGTAACAAATGAGAAACTGTTTTTTTTTAAAAAAGTAATAAAACTTGTTGCTTAATTTTTCTGGCCTTTAGATTTGTAATCCTGACGGACAAAACAAGAAAAGTGTAGTTTGATTCAGAGTCAGATTGTGAAATAAAAACACGGTTCCACTTCTTTTTAGGCTCCATGTATAAACATCTTGTTTAACGCTGTAAGTCACATCCTCTCAAAGCAAATCAACAATAGAAACGTCGTGTCGTGATCTAATAGAAAATTAGATTTGTGGACCTGATGGACAGCCGTAATTGAAAGCTTTATGTTGAACTGATCTGAAGTGAATTTGGATAATTATTTCCGACAGAAAGGTTTGTCGCCACACAACAGTTGCAAAGAAAACCTCTTCCCTCCAACATGCCGGCAGTCAGATGTCATCTGTCGTACTCTGACATGATATCGGCAGTGATCAAAGATAATGAAGTGCAGCACGGATACTAAGCTGTGTACCTACACGCATTATCTCCACCTCCTCCCGCCTCCCATTCGCACTGGTTCACGTCCTTATTGAATAACATGACCTTTCCGCAAGGCCATGCTGGCGTTTTAATGTGCAGAAAATTTGTGCATGAGTGCACCTCTTAACTCTTTCTTTCATGCTCATTATTTCCGGTCCGTATCACCTTGTCTCCAGACGGGGCTGCAGTGCCCCTGCCAGATTCATGCGGCACCATACTCAGCCAGCCTGCCTGCAGCACCGAGGCAAAGCTATCACACAGAAAGGCAGCAGCATTCAGCATATTACCTCCTCGACAAGCCAGAACCTTCAATTTTCTCTGAGATAGATAAATATCAGGCTTACAGAAATCTATTCTGCACAAGTACAGCACCGTGCTCATTAAAAGTATTTTATGTCACTGCTTATGACAGACTGCATATCAGTACCAGGGAAAATTCAAAAGGGTTTCACGGCGAACATCGTAATGATGTTTCGAAGAATGCATTTCAACCACTCTCTCTCTCTGT
Organism: Poecilia picta; assembly: GCA_033032245.1. NCBI lineage: Eukaryota > Metazoa > Chordata > Actinopteri > Cyprinodontiformes > Poeciliidae > Poecilia > Poecilia picta. Next base: position 28,390,510 of record CM065365.1, on the reverse strand, counting down.
GCAAGCTAACGCTGTGCTTCCGTTACAAATGTGCGCAAACGTAGTCGACCTGTCGATTGCCGTGTTTCCATTAAATAAGAAAGGCAGTTAAACAGAAGCTGCATCATCATCATCATCATCCTACTACTTCCTGTCATCTTCTTTGTGTTTTCCGCTAGTAGTAACATCTGGTTATTGATCACGGTTCAGTTTCTACTGCAATTTTGCAAAATACACACATTTTGATACAGTTGAAAAACCAAATGATGCCATAATCAAAATTGACATGTTCCCATTAAAAAATATATATTTTCATGATTCCAGTTTGCACAATAATATGCTAAATAAAAACACAGCTACCGAGGCATGACAGAGAATATAGATGTTTCACTAATCTTGACACCACTTTTATTGTATTTTCACACCAGAACAAGAGTTTGGTAGCAAAACACGTTATCCACATATCCAAAAATATCAATATATATATATAAATTTCTATGTAAAAACTGGAATGACAAAGGTTTCACCCTTCCTTATTCCATCTTTTGACATAGTTATCCGCATATCTAAAAACGTCAATACAAGTAGGTTTATAAATAAACCTCTATGTAAAAAGACTGAATAAAAAAGTGTTGAAAAGGAGGTGCAAAAATGCAGAGAAAGCCGAGAAAATTGTGAAAACCTGTCAGCTTTTTGAAAGCAATTGTGCCTACCTTCATTAGGGCAAATAAATGCTGTCTGCCCTCATCCTAATTAAAGGCCTATTAAAAGATTTCTTGATACCAAGGGATAATAAAAGAAGCATCTAATGCTAGGTAAAGAGCCCTCTCAAGACAATACTGTTGGTACTGTTTGCAGATGTATGTCTGAACAGTAAAGTTTGAAATAATCTGAAAGTGGAAAAATTATTATTTACCACAAATCGGCGACGGATCGATGCTCCGGACAGGGCAGGGGAGTAAAACTAAAATCAAGGACCACGCTTCAGCAAGACCTTGAATTAGCAGGTATAATTTATTAAAGGCAAATGACAAGTAATGCACTCAAACTGTCAGCCAAAGAAACTCTTAACTGATTTCAGAGGAAGAAAATAAAGCTGATCCAGTCAACCGTATGAGTTCAATCCAATTTAAAATCTAAGGAAAAAACCTGAGAGCAAAGAAGAGGCTCCAAGATTTAATCACAGATTGACTGAAAAGATATAAAAATAAAGATGATCAACAAAGGATTATCCATCCATCCATCCATCCATTTTCTTCCGCTTATCCGGGATCGGGTCGCGGGGGCAGCAGCTTCAGAAGGGAGGCCCAGACTTCCCTCTCCCCAGCCACTTCTTCCAGCTCCTCCGGGGGAACCCCAAGGCGTTCCCAGGCCAGCCGAGAGACATAGTCTCTCCAGCGTGTCCTGGGTCTTCCTCGGGGCCTCCTCCCGGTGGGACGTGCCCGGAACACCTCACCAGGGAGGCGTCCAGGAGGCATCCTGACCAGATGCCCGAGCCACCTCAACTGGCTCCTCTCGACGTGGAGGAGCAGCGGCTCTACTTTGAGTCCCTCCCGGATGACCGAGCTTCTCACCCTATCTCTAAGGGAGAGCCCGGCCACCCTGCGGAGGAAACCCATTTCGGCCGCTTGTATCCGTGATCTCGTTCTTTCGGTCATGACCCAAAGCTCATGACCATAGATGAGGGTGGGAACGTAGATCGACCGGTAAATCGAGAGCTTCGCCTTTTGACTCAGCTCTCTCTTCACCACGACGGACCGGTACAGCGCCCGCTTCACGGCAGACGCCGCCCCAATCCGCCTGTCGATCTCCCGCTCCCTTCTTCCCTCATTCGTGAACAAGATCCCCAGATACTTAAACTCCTCCACTTGAGGCAGAACGACCCCCCTGACCCGGAGAAGGCACTCTACCCTTTTCCGGCTCAAGACCATGGCCTCGGATTTGGAGGCACTGAGCCTCATCCCGGCCGCTTCACACTCGGCCGCGAACCGTTTCAGCGAGAGCCGCAGATCACGATCTGATGAAGCCATCAGGACCACATCATCCGCAAAAAGCAGAGATGCGATCCTAAGGCCACCAAAACGGATCCCCTCAACACCTCGGCTGCGCCTAGAAATTCTGTCCATGAAAGTAATGAACAGAATCGGTGACAAAGGGCAGCCTTGGCGGAGTCCAACTCTCACCGGAAACGAGCCCGACTTACTGCCGGCAATGCGGACCAGACTCTGACACCGGTCATACAGGGACCTGACAGCCCGTATCAAAGGGCCCGGTACCCCATACTCCCGGAGAACCCCCCACAAGGCCCCCCGAGGGACACGGTCGAACGCCTTCTCCAAGTCCACAAAACACATGTAGACTGGTTGGGCGAACTCCCATGCACCCTCCAGGACCCTGCTGAGGGTGTAGAGCTGGTCCAGTGTTCCACGACCAGGACGAAAACCACACTGCTCTTCCTGAATCCGAGGTTCGACTATCCGACGGACCCTCCTCTCCAGGACCCCTGAATAGACCTTTCCAGGGAGGCTTAAGAGTGTGACCCCTCTGTAATTGGAGCACACCCTCCGGTCCCCCTTTTTAAACAGGGGGACCACCACCCCGGTCTGCCAATCCAGAGGAACTGCCCCCGATGCCCATGCGATATTGCAGAGTCGTGTGAGCCAACACAACCCTACAACATCCAGAGCCTTAAGGAACTCCGGGCGGATCTCATCCACCCCCGGGGCCCTGCCACCGAGTAGTTTTTTGACCACCTCGGAGACTTCGTCCCCAGAGATTGGAGAGCCCAACCCAGGGTCCACAGGCTCAGCTTCTTCAACAGAAGGCATGTTGGTGGGATTGAGGAGGTCTTCGAAGTATTCCGCCCACCGACCCACAACATCCCCAGTCGAGGTCAGCAGCACACCATCCCCACTGTAAACAGTGTTGGTGCTGCACTGCTTCCCCCTCCTGAGACGCCGGATGGTGGACCAGAATCGCCTCGAAGCCGTGCGGAAGTCTTTCTCCATGGCCTCGCCAAACTCCTCCCACGCCCGAGTTTTGGCCTCAGCGACCACCCGAGCCGCATGCCGCTTCGCCCGCCGGTACCCATCAGCTGCTTCTGGAGTCCCACAGGCCAAGAAGACCCCATAGGACTCCTTCTTCAGCTTGACAGCATCCCTCACCGAAGGTGTCCACCAACGGGTTCGGGGGTTGCCGCCACGACAGGCACCAACGACCTTGCAGCCACAGCTCCGATAAGCCGCCTCGGCCATGGAGGCACGGAACATGGTCCACTCAGACTCCATGTTCCCCACCTCCCCCGGAACGTGTTCGAAGTTCTGCCGGAGGTGGGAGTTGAAGCTCCGTCTCACAGGGGACTCCGCCAGACGTTCCCAGCAGACCCTCACTACACGTTTGGGCCTGCCAGGTCTGACCGGCTTCCTCCCCCACCACCGGAGCCAACTCACCACCAGGTAGTGGTCAGTGGACAGCTCCGCCCCTCTCTTCACCCGAGTGTCCAAGACATACGGCCGCAGATCCGATGAAACGACGACAAAATCGATCATCGAACTGCGGCCTAGGGTGTCCTGGTGCCAAGTGCACGTATGGACACCCTTATGCTTGAACATGGTGTTCGTGATGGACAGACCGTGACGAGCACAGAAGTCCAACAACAGAACACCACTCGAGTTCAGATCAGGGGGGCCGTTCCTCCCAACCACGCCCCTCCAGGTCTCACTGTCATTGCCCACGTGAGCGTTGAAGTCCCCCAGCAGAACAAGGGAGTCCCCAGGAGGGGCACTCTCCAGTACCCCCTCTAAGGACTCCAAGAAGGGTGGGTAATCTGAACTGTTGTTCGGCCCGTAAGCACAGACAACAGTCAGAACCCGTCCCCCCACCCGTAGGCGGAGGGAGGCTACCCTCTCGTTCACCGGGGTAAACCCCAACGTGCAGGCGCCAAGATGGGGGGCAACAAGTATGCCCACTCCTGCCCGGCGCCTCTCGCCGTGGGCAACTCCAGAGTGGAAGTACGTCCAGCCCCTCTCAAGGAGACTGGTTCCGGAACCAGAGCCATGCGTCGAGGTGAGGCCGACTATTTCTAGCCGAAACCTCTCAGCCTCGCACACTAGCTCCGGCTCCTTCCCCACCAGAGAGGTGACGTTCCACGTCCCAAGAGCCAGCTTCTGCAGCCGGGGATCAGACCGCCAGGGTCCCCTCCCTCGGCCACCGCCCGTAACACATTGCACCCGACCCCTTTGGCCCCTCCGACAGGTGGTGAGCCCATTGGAAGGGGAATCCACGTCTCCTCTTCGGGCTGAGCCCGGCCGGGCTCCGTGGTTAAAAGCCCGGCCACCAGGCGCTCGCCATCGTGCCCCACCTCCAGGCCTGGCTCCAGAGTGGGACCCCGGTGACCCGCGTCCGGGCAAGGGAACGCGAGATTCAAAGTTCGTTTCCATCATAAGGGTCTTCAGGCTGCGCTTTGTCTGGTTCCTCACCTAGGATTATATTGTAATAAATGAATAACGTGTTATTCTATTGTATTACTCATAACTTGAGTTGTGGACAAAGTTGTGTTGATCTTTTTCAAAGTGTTACTTGGGTTGTTAACGACATCTGCTGTGAATCGCATGGAAATACCCTCAGAAGAAATACGGTGGCTGAGAAAAACATCGATCGGTTCCATACCGCTCTCTCCTGCTGTAAACTCAAGACGTGCTGTTTCTCTAATCCAGACACATTTCTCACTCCGACTCGTGAAAAAGTAAAACCGCGGTGTCCGCAGGTGTCGACAAATTCATTCAAACAAGGTGAATCCTGCAATATTTATGAACTTAAATTTCCATTTCCGCCTGCAATTTTTATTTTTTCTACCTACGTCGGTTCTTGTGGAAACTCCAGCAATTGCGTTTCATTGCAAGGGAGTAAGGACAAATATGCAGTTTGCATATTTGTCATGCAGAGTGGTTTATTAAATTTGACCAAACAAGGATATTGACTCATCTCATGGCTGCATCCCTACAGCGGTCACGTCTGCCGCGACACACCTCCCATTCTCGATTGAATCCTGCAACATTTGTTATCATGTTACACACAAACAGCAGCAGTGCATAGCACAGGATGCTGCTCCCGTTTGACACGTTGCTTGGGAGGAGGGAGCAGAAAGCAGCAACAGTGTTTGATGAAGTGGTGTGTGTGCTGAGAGTACAAATACATAGTAAGACTGGAGCACAGGCGAGCGGATGCCAAGACAAACCCACAGCCTCTGTTTGCTATGCAAGTAAACTTCAAGTTCCTAGATGTACGCTGCTTGATTACCTTAACGTATTTGTATAACCAATACAGCCATAGAAAAAGAGATATGAAGCAAAGCAAACTGTGTTTTAGGAAACATTGTGTTTTCTTTCAAAAGTATTTTTTTTAAAAACGAAAATTAATGTACTGCATGTTTACATCTATTCATCAAACCTTATCATGCTTCACAAAGCAAAGTGTCTTTTCAAAAATTAGTGGAAGTGTTAACATTGACTTTATATTATCATTATCCACAGTATTTATCAAATAAATGAAATCATATCTTAGCACAATTTTACCCGTTTGATTAATAATTTGAGTTTGAGTAAATTAAAGTCATGTCAGTAAAACAAAGTTGAAACAATAATTGAAACTACTGTTGAATAAAATCAGGGTCTTCATCAAGTCACTGGCTCAACTTAACTTCTGATATGTGTTTACTGTACTTACAGCAAGAAGTGCAACATAAATATGATAACACAATAAGCACATCCTTTTTCATGTACAAAATTTATGATACAGAATTTAGACATCGTTTCATTACTCTAACAAATCTGAGTGTTTTTTATTCTTTGCTATGATAATCACAGATAAAGAACATCATAGCTGCAGTGATCATCTGCCAGAGACAAATGTCTTTAACGTCAGCTGACACTGTAGTCAGTAAACATTATGACGTTTATGAATGTTTTCTGCAGGCTTTATTCACACATAATTAACTAGGTCTGCTTTGAAACAATGAAATTATCAATGAATCCTATTAAAACACAAACATGCTAGCATTAGCCTAGCCGTTCACCAAACTTCTCCACATGAAAACATCAGCAGATTGGATTCGTTGAGATTTAACAGTATGTTTGGAAAAAGCTACGAATGTTTTTGGTGATGTCAGAACATGGTAACAATGTAGCAACATTTCTTACAGAAACTCCAGTTTTGACAGTTAAAAAACAGTGGAGACGTCATTGTCAGTTTTTTTTGTATCTGCTCTGTCTTCGAAAACCCCCAATCGGTCATGACAGATGGCCTCTCGTACCTATCCAGGATCTGCTGGAGATTTTTTTTTTCTATTAAAATGGGAGTTTTTCCTTTCCATTGTCGCTACAGACATCCTCGGTATGAGGGATTGCTGTAAAGTCAAACAATTGTCTGTTGTTGCTCTGTGCTTGTTCAGGAAGAGGGAATGCTGAAAGCTAAGCTAATTTAAATGTTTAACTGAACTGAATGCTCCTTTTGATAGAAAAGATAGATTAGCATACATGACTGAATTAAAATTACTTGTTTGTAATGTACCTTTACATGACATTGTGAATTAATGCTTTGTAAATAATTCAAGTTGTTTTGAATTTAACATCTACAAATGTTTCTATGTGACTCACATTGGTATCAGTAATAAGAGTTCGCATACAGTAGTGAATTTTCACACATGATACAACATATATGTAAACTGTGAATTGAGAAAATGTGTGTATGTGAACACAGAAATAATTACAGCAGGTTTTACAAGTATACATTTTTACCCTTTAATTAGTTGCTTTAGAGGGTAAAAAAGCTTGGCAGAGTGCATTTATTAAGTCATTTAGAAAATGCTTGCTTCACAGGCAGTCCCCCATAAAAGGTATAATAGGTACAGTGTGTTGGTAGATCCAGCATGGGGCTTTAAAGTAGTGAGATTTCTCAGAGGAAGAAGATTAAGCTTCAACTTAACTAACCTGGTTTTATATAACTGCATAATTTCATGTCTTGCCACCAGAAATAACTGGACTACACTCTCTGTTAAATTGGATATTATTTCTTAATTTTGGATTTTTATACAACTAGCTTTCAATAACTTAAAGAAAAATGCTAGATTTTTTCCCCTTTAAACCCAAATGGTTTGTTTAATGTTTGACCCCCAATTCTAAGTTACAAAAAGATCCACAATTTGTTCAACATGTTGGCCTAAATATGTTGTAATTTTCCAATCAACTAAAAAACTTTTTGAGAGGTCGCCATTTTTTTTTTAAAATCTGCGCAATCCATGTTGGGTTGATGACGCATTTGAGCGTCATGTACTAAAACGAACAGATTAAACACATGAAGGCCAACTTTAACAGAGTTGTTGTTTATTATATTGCGTTTGACTGGTGTAAAGTTGCATCACTGTTGGTTGTAATAAAAAATAATCATATTAATATTGCGTAGTGGGTGATGGACACAACTTCCGAAGGATCTACAGTTGATCTCAACTCCAGAAGACCGAGTCATTTGGACAAGCGAAACTGATGAAGGAACTAGCGGATGGTAGCTAGCCTCACGAGCTAACAACAAATCCCGTAACGACAATTAGCAGCAGCAGAAAAACACCAACATCTTCGGTCAACTTTTTCCTCTTCCTCCAGTTTGGTTATCCGCATCTTCATTAACCCTCGTGATTTCTACATTGACCTTACCACAGGAGCCACGATTCATTGGCTAATGCCCATTTTACGTCACAGCGCAGCTACCACATGCGTGACAGTCTCACAAACACAAGCTACTGTAGTGAACACATGCTAATGTACATTGTGGACTGCCAGACCGACAGAAAGTTTTTGCGTCAGGACTCAAAAGAGAATGGTTCTCCACCGTCAGTGGGGAATCTGCACAGGTGATGTCAGGTATCCTGATTGTATTTGTGGAACTAAAATTCACAGATTTCCAAAATCTGAAACGGAAAGTCTTGCTTGGATTAAAGCTTGTGCACGACTGAATTTGCAGCTCAACCTTCGTAGGATTAATAAGAACAAAGGATTGTCTGCTGGCGTAAGTATTATTGCTTTGCTTTCTTTGTGTTTAGTGAATGAAAAAAATAAAGTCAATAATAAACACATCCATTATGAAAACCTTTTAGCAGAGTACAGCATAATGGCAGTGCCGATACAACTTCTACACCTTGAAGCCTGTCTGTTACAGTCTTACGTTAGCTGAACAGATTAATATGCAATGGGAACCATATCTGACATACATTAAAGATTTTATTTTACCTGAAAAGGCTTTTTACTAAACTGTAATCGTGTTAGCCACGCTAATTGTGTTAGCCACGGTAGCACCGAGTACCGTGTACAAGTCCTAGGCACATTTGACCCCTCTAAACTATGAATGTCCGACTTACCCAGCCTTGCTAGAACAATAGGCGTCAGTGATCTTGTCCACAGCTATATTTATGCTGAGGTTGTGAGGATCTGCTGTTTTCCTCATCAACCAGTAGCATTTAGCTGCGACGAGCACAATGTTGGAGGCATCGCGTGGCTAAAACACCTTGATATCGTCCAAAAAAGATGACATAAACTTGTTGGTTCCCTGTCCATTGTCGTGGCTGAAAGTTTGTGAAAATCTGGCAGAAATGCTAAACTAATCGACTCAGAAATACTTTGCAGAGAGTCAGTCGAAATGAAAGACACCATGTTTACACATAGAAACTAAACCCCGCGAGGCTTTGTTTGTGAGACATGTAGTCACATTGGGTTTTCGAGGGGCATTTCTGGGCAGAGCTTTGTAAGGTCCATTCCCATCCATTTCAATATGCTATAGTTCAAATTGAAAAGGATTAATTACGTTACTCATCGTAGCATAAATCATGTACCCAGAATGCACAACATGGCGACGTCCATGTGAGAATATTTTATTTTAATTTATAAATGCCTAGCAGCCTACAATATTTTTTATTGTATAATTTTTACATTTAAAATATTTCTCAAAGTCTATTGCTACAACTAATCATGGATCCTTTTAAGAGATAAGACCAGTGTTGTATAAAGTACTGAAATCTCATAGTCAAGTAAAAGTATAGGTTCCTCTCCAAAATATGACTTTTGGTAAAAGTCCAAGTCACTGACTGAAATGTTACTTGAGTTAAAGTCTTAAAGTATCTGAATTTTCTTGTACTTAAGTATGGAAAGTACTGTAAAAATTTATGTACTTAAGTAATGTAATGAAAAGTACAAGTAAAAAGTAAATCAAAGCAAATGCAGTTTGAATGACAATTTTTATATTTTGGTAAACTTGTCAAATACAGTTAAACTAATGTACACAACCAAGTGCAGGCAAAATTAAACCTGCTAATAGATAAACCTGCAGGCATCATTAGGTGCTTTACCTACAAGGTTAATAACTTAACCTGCTTTACAACTGAACCAGCTTCTTAGTTTCCCCTCCAGGACAGAAAATACAAAGTTTTTGTAAGCCTTAAGTTTCCCTTCAAGTAAGTTCAGGGCTGAAAATTAGAAAAATAGTCAGTACAGAAAATGTGGCCAACATGAAGAAAAAAAGCTGTTACGATTAATTACTCTACTTCACAAACTATTGGTGCAACAACTGGTCATTATGTGTGGCGTTAGGGACATGTGGCTGCTGCTTATCGCGAGACTTGCTTTGTGTTTAATAGGAGAAGCAAAACAAGTGTATCCATAGACATAATATAAGGATAGGCGCCTCATGCTCCGCTCTCGCCTATTGTCGCTGACGAGATTTAGGGCGGCCATCTTGGAGAGGTAGACCACTCCACTCAGCCTTATGTGTTTAGCAGCAAAATGACATATCGGCGCATTTAATCGATCATAACACGTTTTTTTGTTACTGGGAATTACAGTATATTCAAACATCTATCAAAGCTACATTTATAAACAATTGTATTATTTAAGTATGTTTTTAATACCTAGTTCAGCATATTTAAATATGATTAGTGGCTATAACAATAGAATAGGAATGATATAGATTGAGTCCAAAATCCTATGTGAGATCCATCCTGCTGCAGTGAATCCGTCTCTCATTATAGATTCTCCCTCTTCTTCCTCACATCGTGTCTTTATGAAACTTTAAAAACAAAAACTGAAGATTTGGGATGAATCTTCAGTTTATTATGTAATAGTCTTTACCACCTGTGTAAACTTTGCTGATGAATGTTATCACACATAATATAAGTTTTATAATATATCTTACTTTGTTTCATTTCTAATATAGGCTCTTGTGTCAGATAATCTAAGTCAATGTTAGAGAATAATTCATTTTTTTACATTTACAGAATCTCAGTTATCCTTCATATCGGGGCTGAACCCCGTATTACACCAAGCACTGTAGCTAAAATTAGCTGGTATCTCGCCGGTGGACATAAATACAGTAAAGTAATATTCTAATCACAATATATACGCAATAATGTGTCCCTCTTACTTGTGAAATGTTGTCTGTGGAGCCTCACATCAATAGTTCATCGATCCGAACAACAATATCCCTCAGTGCTGAGGCATCTGCTGTTGTTTTGATTGAGCAAAGTAGGAGGGACTACCACTCCAAGATGGCCGCCGTGTTTCCTGCGCCGGATCAGCCAATGAGAGGTCTGCTCTTATATTATATTATGTCTATGGGTGTTTCCTATTGGTGGTGATGAACAAGCCCAGGCAAGTACCGACTTTGTAGCAGTCAATCAGTAGGTGGGGTCCAAACACGAGCGTTTCTCTTTCTCGTTGTTTTGTAACGAGTAACTAAACCACACATTTAAAATGTATCGGAGTAAAAGTACGAAATTAAGTTCGAAAATATAGTGAAGTAAAAGTGAACGTTATCAAAAATTTTCGTACTCGAGGAAAGTATGAAGTACTCCAAAATATACTTAAGTAAAGTAGTGAAGTATTTTTACTTCGTTACTATACAACACTGGATAAGACTAAGAATTTCATCGTTGTTCACACACTGCCATCTTGAGTTACACATCAGCCTGATGAGAACATTCTCCACTGGATGAAATAAGGAACATGAAGGTCATAGATATATAGCTTTATAATACTCTTAATGTCAGATTGTTATGTTAATGACTCATTTAGATTAGTTATCATTAGCTATTTAATCTGCTAGCACAAACAAGCTCTATGTTAAACTTTGAACCAAGATACAGGTCATAAAGACAAGCAATATTCATGTTAAATGATGAATGTAATTTTTAAATCTAAATTCAGATATTTGCCAGTATTTTGTTAATATAAAGTTGTTTTATTCCGTTAATCCTGATTGAAAATAAGCAACGCAAGCATTACTTATTTGGTGTTTGAGGGCATGGCCTTTTTTTTTTTTTTGGCATATTTTGATGTTTATTTTAAAAACCTAACCCCAGTTTGCTGTGTCAAATCCGTAACCCAACCCAGTTTTGTTAAATTCACCCATGGGGTTAGTTCATATTTGACCCAAAACTGGATTAACAACAACTGGGATGTTTCCTGGGCTGCAGTTGGTAGCTCTGTTGCTTTAGAGCAAAAGGGTTTGAATCCCAGCCTGGGGTCTTCACGTGTGAGGTTTTCATGTTCACACCATGCATACATGAATTTTCTCTGGGTCTTCCTCCCACATTTCAGAAGCCTGGTCACTCTAAATTTCCCCTAGGTGTGAGCTTGTACATGCTCGATTGTTTGTCCTTTGTGACTCATGTCATGCGACAAACTGGTAACTATAATAGCTTGATGAGTTGTTTTATACCAACCTGGCAATTTGAAGGTACAACTTCATTCATAGGAAAAAACAAATACAAGAGGTTTTTTTTTTTAAAAAAGTAAAATATTGTAAAGTATTGTGAGAACTTCAGAATATTAGAATTTAGATTTCAATTTAACAGTGACTTTTCAAATAATTAAAGTAGCTCTTGTACCTTGAAAACATGCAGTACATTAGTAATGTCATGCTGGTATGTATGTGATGCCTAATTGATGCAGAGACCATCACGATCTGATGAGATGTCGGCTTCTCACCAAACAGACTTCATCATGTATTAGTGGTTTTTCTTCAGGGCTCCGGAAGGTTCTACAATTTATCTCGGCTAGGCTTTGAAAGTGCTGTGTGCATCCGGACAAACAGTTCTGGTGTCATTTCCTGAAAGTGCTTGAGTCGCTCTCGCAGTTTGGAAATCACAATTCAGTTTATGTCATTTACCAAAGGCACCACATGTCACTTTCCACATGTTTGCTATTTCTTCCAAATAGATATATTTGGAGTGCCCTGTTACTTTTTCTTCCCATTGCTGTTTTCTACTGTCACCACCTGTTCTGCAGTTTATTTATCACAATGTCCAATTAGTTGGCCATCACTACCTTAACAGTCTGTAAGTCTCAGGACATTTAATGTGGAAAAATCCCAGTTTTTCCAGTTAAAACAAAGAAAAAGAGAACATAACCAGCAAAATTTGACAGATTGATGGTGTTGCTGCAGATATTTATGTGGTTTCTACTGTGACTTTGGGTTTCTTGGAATGAAAATGTATCCAAATGTAAAACCCAATTTCTTAATCCCAACTGCAGATTTTCCCTTTTTGGCATTTTAAGCTAATGTAAACATTTTATTTACACATAGTTGTGTGCAATTACTGATGACTACTTTTTATATTTAGCAGAAAACCTAACATCACAAATAAGAAACTATTAATAGACACTTCTATGTTCATACTCTAAATAATTATTTGGACTGTTCTCAGTAGAAACATCTCACGGATGACATTTGTAGCCCGACACGTTTCTGTCTCCAACGCTTTCATTACACCAAATCATGTTTAAGCTCATGTGTCTGTTTGTTCATGACGTTGGCTCTGTCAGTCATTAGTCAGAAACAATGATGCTCTCCTCGGCTTGATCACCTCGTGTGCATCTCAGCTGTGTGATCGCGCAGGCTTCCTCAGAGCCCAACGCCATGCTGGCAGCATGGGGGCGTCGGCTGTGTCAGACGCAGACACAAACTAGAGCTGACAGGCGCTGCAAGCCTAAGGGGAGCAGAAAGCAGTGGGCAGAGAACCATAAGCTACTCTCTGGCTTTGCACTTTGTTTCCTACACAGACATCCACCTTGAAGACCTCGCTCCTCCTCGCTCGGTTGGCTACAAAAGGCTCAGGGCAGCTTAAGGGGAGATTTGAAGGGGATAGCGATGAGAAAACATAACTAATCCTTAAACTGAGAAGAGTAATCTGAGAGGAAAGATTTACAGCAAAGGAAACAAGTTTTTACAGTGCAATCAGAAAAAAAGTGACCTTCCTATTAGAAGCTGTTGTGCTGGTGAGACTCATTTTTTGCGTTCAATCAGGGTTAAGATGTCCCTCAGCTTTACAGTAAGAAAACACTCTTCCCCTCTCCAGTTTGGTGAGAGATTGTAAAGTGTTGCATCCCCAGAAGCATTTGGATTAAGGAGCCGCCTAAAAACTGCAGCCCAACCCGCAGAAAACAACCTGAAGTGCTAGAGCTGATCCTTGGCACTCCTATTGATTTCTGTTGATCACAATCTTATTTGGCAATTTAAATGCTAATGATACTTTTAATTGCAAGACGGGATAAATGTGACTTGATCTTTAGGAGGCAATTACTTTCATGCTTTGTCTAGCTCCAATCTTTTTCAGAAGGCGGACAACGATTACTCTGCAGAACTCAGATTTCCTTCTTTGCTTGCTTGCAAAAGAAGAAAGAGGGGGAAAGAATGAAACAAGCAAAGTGTTTCTTTTGTGTTCTTTGACAAGTTTATCAAAAACTTATTTCTGTTGCTGAGGAGAGAAGCTTAGCTTCCAAAAACATAATACTTTACAGTCATACATCCACTCGGTTCCAGTGTGTTTTCAACATAAAACATTGTACACATACGTACTCTGATATATACAAAAAAAAGACGAGGATTGCCCTAGACACTTGAAACGCATGTAGCACATTCTATACAGCAATAACAAAGCACCAGTTTTATTTACTGACATTAGAAATAAAAGATTTAAATTGACACCCAGTACATTAACAATCCATATTCAAAGACTCACATGAGAGACAATCCTACTTTGGTTACAGCTTAAAGCAAGAGGATGTGCGACAATAATTGACCATTAGCACATTAAAAGGTCTTCAAATAGTAATGATGACCATCTTACAAATCAAAATGTACACAAGAACAAGTTATATCTCTTGGATTTACTTCTTCCAGAATTATATATTTTTAAAGGTGCTGCTAAACGGCACAACTACTGTCAATCAGTGACTTCAAATGCCTTCCAAATATATAGCAATGCTCTATAACCCTTTAGTTATTTTCATTGTGGTTGGTTGCATTTAATACCTGCCGTCACACTATTGCATATCTGCCTTATACAGTTGTCAGTATGCCGTCTGATCCCATAGAGTACATAATTTGATTTCTAGTTAAACTTACAGATTATTTACTACACACAGGCACCACTGGTACAACATTTACTTAAATGCTACTGAAATATAGTAGCAGTCTTTTGATAACTTTACCTAAGCTGTGCAGATGCTCTGTCTGCGCTGGTGAACATTCACTTAACTAACTTGGCCCTGTCTTCCGTGGCATTATTTAAGCCACTGAGAACTGTAATATTAGACAATCTTGCGATGGTAATAATGTCACTAATTATTGTGATGATGGTATTAGTTGCATGGGCCACATAGGGGAACGTTGGCTTGCAGGGAAAAAGGGAATTTTTTTCCATAAAATTTGCAGTTAAACTCCAAACAAACAAACTGAAATGTGAATTAGTGATACTTGGTAATGGTAACCAATGGCACTGCATCTAAACAATATTTTCTGATATTAATATTGCACAAATTGATATTATGGTTATGATATATTAGTGAGATATCATGCAGCTCTACTGCAGGAATATCTGGCTAAAGCACTGAACTTTAATCTCATTAGGGTCTGTAGAGTTTGGTGGATTAATTCCAGACATTGATAATATTGATACCAGGTCAGTATCAGATTGATATTAGCATGGTACTTTGGTTTCAGATTCCCTTCTCAGAATTTATTTATTTTAATCATAGTTTCTCAAGAAAAGAAATCGTTTTGATTTGTTCTCTGATAATGTTTTGCATTTGTTTGTGTGGGAAAAAATGCACAGAAACCATTTTAATAGGTTATTAAAGTATTTTGTAGATGCCTATAAACTTTGTTCAGTTTCTATTGAAGGTCTGAACAAAAAAAGGTCATAGGAAAAACCACAAGAATATCTAAAGGTCAGAGGCTTGATGATATATCATACTTAAATTATTAAAAGTATTGGTATCGGTATCATTGGACTTATTTGGTATTGAATTGATACAAAAATGTGCGATACTGCACAAGAAAACAGAAAAAAAATTATAAAGTGACTCCATGCCAAAAACCCCCACTAAGTTTTATGCCCTTCATCTGTATGCCAGCATATGTAGCAAGATAAGAAACAGTGTGACAGTAGCTTTATAGTTTAACTCTTACGCAGCTGACAGCATGGTGGAGGTTGGCATCAACGTAGTTTATACTAGTGAGTATTTACAACAACAAAGAACCAAGCTGTACATCATTTTTTCCCCCACTTTGCTGTAATTGGCTGTGCTTTTTGGCATTTTGGAGGTCATACATCAAGCTCTGGCAAAACAGAGCGATGAACACATTATTGGGAGAACATCGCTTCTGACGGTGCCTATCTATTTTGATAATCAGTTGACTATTGTGCCAGTGTAGCCTCTAAAAGGAGCCTAGTGATTTATTAGGATTGACCAATTTTGAGTCACATCATGTGCTGCTTTGTGAGGGCAAACAGAGGCGTGACTGGCGGTGCAGTCAGGCATGTTATCAAATGCCTAAGCTTGATTAACAGCTCATCAACATGCAGAATTAAACAGTCTGGCTAAACGCTTCCCCTTTACCCCGACATTACACACTCACATAAAACTATGAATCTCTTTACAGTGATCCTGCAGCTAAACAAACGCAAAGCATTCCCTTCCTGCACCTTATCAGCATTTATATCATTAGATATTTCAATTAGAAGAAGTGAACAGGTTTCTAACATGACACTGAACACGACTGACAACAACACACACAGAGCTTTTCACCACATTTCACTACATGAAGCAATCCATGCCAAAATTTGTGAGACACAACAACAGTCACAGTACTGAGAAAACGATAAATCTTGTCATGCAGATTTGATGGGAGTCGTGCACACAAAACGGGACAAAAAAGAGCAGGAGGCAGAGGGACAAGGTGGGAAAAGGTGGACAGTTAAGGATAATATTGTGTCTTAGTGTCACAAAGCTTTAAAGAGACAGTCCAGTTTTTCCATAATATCAACAATATTTCCCAAACCTGCAGTAGAAACATATAATATCGCAGTGAGTTGGTTGGGAGAAATGTTTAGGCTAACGGATTGACTCCTATTTAGCTAATTTAAGCTACTTTAAACAGCTCAAACTAAAAGCATACAGCCTGCAATATCTGCATGTTTGGAAAGACGGTTGTCCATCAGTGGACTGATAGTTAGCAGTTAATAAGAACTGTTCGTCCTGTTTCCTCTAAGCCAAACTGTCTACGCTTGGTAACTTAGACCTTGTTCAGCTGAGTTTTTATTTTATAATTTAAGTTAATAAATTACAGAGATTGTTACTTTGAAAACATTCCATTCAACTGATACAAGTTTTTCATGGTATGATGCAAATTAGCAACATTAGGCATAGCTGTAGTACCTAAACAAATTTAGCAATTTTATGCAGTCTATGCTTTGAATTTGTATTACAACAGAAATTTATGTACAAAGCTTTTGCATTGCAGCTTAGTACGCAAAATCATAAGCTGATGCAGTATCTACTCTGAACGCTAGATGGCAGTAAAAGGCTTCAAATACAGTTCTCGGTATGTGCAGGATCTCCATCAGCATGCACTTTAGTATCAAATTTTCAACAATATTCTGCTTGGGTTCATTTTCATGTGATCTTATTAGATATAAAGTATTTTGTCAAAGAGTGAATGCTTAACATCTGTATCCAACACATGAAAACAAATCAACTTGAGGTTTGAGACCAAAATTAGCTAAAATGTGAAGTCTGCCTTTCTTTTGTTTTCTACAAAGGTACTGCGATATGTCACGTTTCTAGAACAGGTACCTCACTTTAAAATACAAGCTGTCCCTTTAAAGGCTCAACTTTGATTAAGAATTTTACGTCTACTTTAAAATCTCCACTCATCGTGTTTGCTCCTATTCAGCTCCGTGAATGTGATCAAGTGGAGCTGGACGCTTCATCTTTTTAATTTTGATGAGGTTTCATTAATCTTGGAGCTGCTTTTAATCAAGCTTCATTTTCTTGCATAATTGTTTATCAAAAGGCATTGCCGTTATTTCATGGAGCTGGATATTTTCTGTTTTTTGTCTTTTCTTTTCTCCTGCGTCAAATGGAGACGCACTAGTTCAGAAGTCTTTATAGATGCACCAAAACAAATCTCTTATTAACACATCAAGTCCAGTGCTTCTGAGTCGTGATCGATGAAAGTTTGCAGCTTTCAGCGCTCACAATGGCGTGCTCAAATATGTCACTTGCAGGCCGCCATTACATGCAGGCAGCAGAATAGAGGATCCAGGAGGGCAGGGGTCGGCAGGGGACAGACTGGGGTCAGGTGCCTCTACTTTCCTTGTGGGGGACTCTGGCTTCTCTGGAGCCTGTGTCACACAACTATCAGCAACAGCAGCAACAGCAATGCTGAGGGAGTGGAGTGGGAAACAAAGAGCAGTTACTTCAGCGTCAGAGCAAGACAGAAAGATAGATTAGCAAGGAGGGAGAAAGAGACAGAAAGCAACAGGGGCGGTAAGAGTCTGTGTGATTCATCTCTCTTGAAAAAAAAGGAGCTGCTGAGAGGTAGAGAAGTGGGGTTTCTGGGTCATTGTGGGTTCAGAGTTGGACATGCAGCCTTTTTGGTCTCCAAGTTTCAGGTGGAAACCAAAAAGCTGCCAGAGTGGCTTGTGACTGCCAGGACAGCTTCTAATATTCTCCACAATCTCGACTTCCAGGCTCATAAAGGCTCTCCTGTCCCCTCGGCTCGGTGCTGCACCGCCCCAATCGTGAAGCTTAGGCAATTTTACCAGTCCATTCCCACATCAGAGTAATTTTCAAGGGAATTGGGTTTGCATCTTGAAAATGCACTATTTGCCCAAGTGCATCATGAAAAAAACTTGGCAACCTCTAAGCTATCGGTCGTGCTTGTGCATCTCTTTCTTTCTTCAGCTAGTCGTTCCCAGAGTTTACACACTTTGAGATAACTGAAAAAGTTAATTTAGATTTTTGCAGCTCTGTTGCTCGTTGTTCTCTCTGTTGCACCCAGTGGTCTGTTTTCCTCCCCCCTGTGGACGGGCAGCAGCTGGCAATGTTCAAAACTGTCATGGCCCCTTGGTTTGCAGGCACAACAAAATTACCTAGCTGGCTGGAGGTGGAATTGCCAAAGTAAACAACAGTGTTCCCTCAATCTGCCTTCAACAGCAGTTTCATAAGAGTAATTGATTCTGCAAAGGAAATCAGTTTTTCTTTTCTTTTCTGCAGAAACTGTAAACTTTTACAACATTTCATTTACTGGATTGGGTCAGATCAATATTTAAATCGGTATCCACCGCATCTTTGGTGATGCTAACAGCGTGGATTTTATCCACGCCCGTTTTCAGATCACACATCTGCTGAAATAGATTTCAAATAAAAATTTATTTGCAAAATGTAACGATGTGTATGCAGATAAAATTCACTCCCAGTCCAGCAAAAAACTAAAAAGCTATGAGAAGTCAGCTTGTCGTGTGATAAGCATCCGATGGAAGCTAACCTCTCTTAAGAAGAGACTGCAGAGTCTGTTACTGCAATCAGTCCTGATTAAAACAATGGTGTTTCAGGCCCACATCATAATCAGGAAGCTTCTTAGAAGATATGATCATTGATTCTATCTGCTCTTGAAAATGAAAATGATTTTTTTTTTTCACTCATTTCTGAACACGACTGTAATTACATTACGTTTCACCCCGAGATGCAAAGGAAATGAGATTATTGACTTCTAGAATAAATGAGGCAGAGGCGGGGAAACACATTTGAATCATGTTCTGTCTGAAAACAGTTCAGATGAAAAGGAGTTTTACTTTTGTCACCCGACAAAAGTGCCCACCTAATATTACAACCTGTCCGGCGTAATACCCCCCCCCCCTCTTCCTCCAAATCCCCTCCCAGTAACATTCTCCGGTTCTGGCTTTGGTACTCACAGGTCATTATCTGTCTCTGTGCGGGTCTTCTGCTGCCGCCGATGGACCATGAAAACAGTAACAGCCACACCAATGATGAGTCCAATGGCAACAACACCTCCAAGGATCCCGATAACACCACCTGGGGGACCCTGAGGCATTGGCTTCTCTGCAGACAAGAGAAGAAATGACAGTGTCAGCCTGGGTGTTCTTTGAGTAATTGATGGTGCTGGTTGTACTCGGCAGAAAAGAGGCAGGAGAAGAAGCTGGCGGTGGTGAGTTAGTGGTGGGATTAATGTCACATACTGCGCCTTGCAAAAGTATTCACATCCTTTTAGATGAGGAGTGCCTGGACCATTGCTGAAGTAAAAAACTGGTAGGTTCAACGTAAAATATTACATTTTTTAAACAGTGGCCATTATCCCATTGTTGTTGCTGAGCTAAAATGGGAGAAGAAAAATAAATCGGCCTCAAAATGTCAGAAATTGTGTATTTAGAGCTCAATAAAACAGTTCTGAAATACACAGATTAGATTTTACAAATAACTTTTCTACAAAAATCGATTTTATTCATTTCAATGCCGCTGTTGAGCATATAAAAATATAATTTTAACTTTATTTAAAGAAAAAAATACGGTTTTCAACTTAATTTTGGGCATTACTCCTTTACATATTTGACAATTTGATACATTACAATTGGAAGTGGAAGAAAATTAATGGTTTTATTTTTTTTTTTACAAATAAAAATCTGAATACGGTGTTGTATATTTGTGTCTAAATTTGACTCCAGTGAAGTTAAGAGTTCAGATTTTTAGAAAGAAGTAAACAGCCATTCTGAAACACCTGAACACCTGTGCAATGCCATAGACTTTGAAGGATATTTTTAAAATCCATATCACAAAAAACCTTTTTTATAGAATTTCAGCCCTGCAAACCTGTTGAAACCACGTCAACATGGAAACAGAACTGCATTTTAAAAAGAACGAAACAATGGTGTGTTCCGAAAGGAAAATCTCTGCAAGCCATTTGACACAGCTTTTTCCGGCTTCAGTCTTTGTGTCATGAAAACACATCCAAATACTATTTTCAGACACTTATTTCAGTGTGAAAACCATTGTCCTGCCTTTCCCTGGCGCTGCATGAATACCACATAGCTGTGGTCATTCAGCAGCTGCTGTCGCTGCTGCATTTTTAATGCGCGCTCCATCAACTGTTCCACAGAAGCCTGAATTGGCTCAGGCTTGACAGTGAACCCAAAATGGACTCTTAAGTGCATCACAAAGCTATTATATTTTGAACTTCCTGCCATCCCTGAGGTACAAATGCAACATGTATTTTCAGCATTGCACTGGAACAATGGGCCTCATTCTGCTGAATGAGAAACATGTAAATGTTAGACTGTCACTTTAGCTGATTAATGGGAGAAACAGAGGGGTCCAAACCAATGTGGTAAACATTGCAGATTGTTGATGTTGCTCTGCGCACCTTGTTTCCTGTGCTTGTACTGTTGATAAAGTAGAACATACTCATTTTGGCACAGGAACTGCAATTATACGCTAAAGATTGATGCAGTCTGTTTTGCAGAAGCTGAGCTCGTCCAGCACTTCATCTTCACATTACATTTAGATGTGTAAAGGTTTCTAAAGAGCCTATCAAACTTAATGACCCACATTAGGGTTGGGAAATATTGGAACATGTTGACATTCTAATCCTGTGCTACATGAAACACAGTTCACTGTATTCTCATGACTATTTACAGTCACTGGAACTTAATCACGTTTAGCTCTTTAGGATGTGGTGGAGGATTGAAATTAAACCTGCACAGTGTAACAACATCATATCACCCAAGATCTCAAGATATTAAAATACCAGAATGTTTGTCATTGCAGTGACTGAGATCTTGTGAGCACTAGCATGCCTCTGATAGATGACATTGAAATAGAAAATGCCAGTTTGTTTGCCACCATTTTGGGTTGGAACCATAAACAACAACAAAGTGACAGAAGACACAAATGCTATGCTGCGTTCACACTAAACCCATCCGACGCTTCATGTTTGACACGTGTGCACTTTGAATTCAAACCTTGACATTTTGCTCTACACCTCGTGTTCTGCATGTCTGGTTTACATTCAGAGTCTATGTCTATGTGCCATCACTTGCTGCAGAGGATCACGTTACATTGCTTAGCCAATCAGAGAATCACGTTACATTGCTTAGCCAATCAGAGGATCACGTTACATTGCTTAGCCAATCAGAGGATCACGTTACATTGCTTAGCCAATCAGAGGATCACGTTACATTGCTTAGCCAATCAGAATGCTGAGGTAGGAAGCTCTGATTGGAGGAGCTCCTCTCTCAGCAGGGATTTGAACTTGTGTCTTTATTTACTTCAGCAAAGCTCACAGTTTTCGCCAAATTCTGTAGCTTTCGGTGTTCTTCTAAATCTGCTCATTAGTCGCATCTTTTCAGGTTGCTACTGCCTCTAGTGGCGTGGGGTGGTGACACAACTAATATAATTACATTATTAAATCAGAATACCTCAAAATCTCTATTATTCATTATTAATTTTTCCTTCTCTTAAGAATGTAGAGCTAATTAAATGATCTAAAGCTTAAAGTGGTTCCAGTTTCTCTTGATGGTCAACCTGTTGAAACTGTGGCAAATTTCAAATACCTTGGGTCGTTCCTGGACAGTCAGATCAACTTTACTGAAAACACTTGACTATATTTTGGAGAACTGTTCTCAGAGACTCTACCTTTTAAGAAGACCTAGTGATCTTCTTAAAGTGACCCAACTAGTCGCTAGTTGGGTCACCTTTATTTTGGAAAAAAAAAGTAATTTTATTTATCACTACAGAAGGGTTCAGTGAATGCGCATATGAATCTGATGGGTTCGGTATCTCAAAAACGGTTAAGAACCACTGATCTACATCCATTCTTCACTAAGAGCTATGCTTTAACATAAAGAAGCATCAGTTCAACTGTTATTGTGTTTTCATACAAAATAGTGAAAACATCTGGAAAATGTTGGTTGTTGTTTCAACTAACTATGCAAGACGAAATCGCACAAACACTGTCGATTTCACCAGCTCAAGTGCCAATAACTGCAAATTGCGATGAATGTGATTAGCACAAATATTAAAAAAAGAAGATCTGTTGTCTCTTCGATAAAAGGCTAAATTACCGAAGGCCTCGCGGGAATCTCTGTTGTTTTTCAGCCGATGTCAGGTGCTACAGAAATAGAACAGCCGTCGCCTCTTAGAGCCATAATTAATTTTCTTTCCTTCAGGAAAACAGCTCTGGTGTCTGTTTTCTTTGACAAGAGCAGTTGAAGCTGCCAGGGAACAATCATCGGCTCGGAGAAAATTCTCACTATCCTCCAATTTGAAGAGGAAAGCCTATCTGCTGCCCTCATGATGTCTCCATTATTTTCTGCTCGCCCCTCCCCGTAGCGACAGGACAAGGCCTCGCTCCCAGGGGGCCTCTTCTCGACGGCCCCCGCTCGGTTGATTCACCACTCATAATGATGGATACACAGAGGACTACTTCACACACAGCCGAACAATGGCAGGCGCGTTAGCCCACCTTGTATCCAGCAGCACTCACTGCCACAGCCAGTGACTATATATCATGTCTATCAGATTGTCATGCTACGGTTGCCTTGGCTGATCTAATTTTCTGTCATATTGTTCCTAAAAGGAACATCATGTCAAAACCTTGCAGTGGAAGGAAGTAAATAGTTATTTTTGTAGCTACAAAAATACAAAAAAACCCATTTTTTTCAGTTATTTCAATAAAAAGAAAAGGCAGTGGAGTGATTTGGAAGAGCGAGTGTGAATGTGATGTTGCAGCAAGGGAACGGATAAGCCAGAACTCCCACTGTTGTCTCATCGCGCTACATCATGAAAGCCAGTGGGCTGAATTTCATGCCACTAATGCAAATGCCAGACACAATAGTGTGTTGTATAACACTAATACACAGAGGAGAGGACTGGATCAGAATGCAATTTCCCCCGTTGTGGAGCCGTAGGCACGGGATTTACACCGTCACCTCCTTACACATGAAGTTGGGGGAGCCATCTGCTGCACAGCCTGAGCTCCTTGGCTGCTTCCTATGTAGCTGGAGAAACATCAAAAATTCAAGCTTTCATTTTCTGGACAGGAATTCCACATTAAAGCATCTCTCTCTTCAAGGTTTCTTTATTTCTTTACGTTTTACCGCCAACTAACTAAATGTCACAGCTTTAGGTGTGGCTAGTGAAAGATTTGTGTGCAGGAGTAAACATGAGAGAGCATGCAGCGTTACTGAGCCGGATTGTTCCACAGAGTACAGCTTCCTTATAAAAAATGACAGCCAGAAGTTTGCATACACAATTTACAATAATGAAAGTTACATTTGGGCTTCTCATTTTACATTTGAGTTAAAATATTTTTATGGTGGACTGATGGTGAAAATATATTAAAAATATAAGATTTGAGGACACAAGTTTAGTTTTTCAGTGCGATACTCTGGAGTTAAAAAATAAACAGAAATTGATTTTCCAATATGATCGGAAACACATCTGATCTTATGTTGGAATATTTCAAGCATGCTAATAAAGTTGCATTCGCAGCTGATATAGTAAACTCAGTTTGATAAGGATTTTTTTTTTTGCAAAATTTGTTACATTTTTAACTGGTGCAATTCGCTTAAAACTTGAAAAAAGCTAAAAAAAAAAAAAAAAAAAAAAAAAAAATCAAACAAAAAAAACCACACCCAAACCGTTTGAAAATCCTGTTTACTCCTTCGCCTGTGGTGGCGCTGCACCAAAAATGGAACCAAAAGCAAAAACCACTGAAGAAGACACTGAGAGCAACATCCTTCTTCAATGCAAACAGAAATGGAGTGGATTTTGGTGGCACATTTTTTTTGTTTTGACCTTCTCACAGAATACTAAAAAATATGCTAAATTTTATTTTGTAATTTGAAAAGACTTAATGGAGACTTTTTTCCCCTATTGATAAGAAAGTGAATGTAGGAAAACAAGAGCTACAGTATGCATTTTGTCAAATCAAATCTGTAAAATCAAACACAACTTTGACAGTCTTGAAGTTTGAAAGTTGACAACTTACATAAAATCTGACCAAAACATTGTTTAAAGGCAGCTCTTCAAATGCTGAATGTCTCATGGCTGCCACTGAAAAGCTGCTATTGATTTACAATAAGTGTAAAGCACCCGTCCATGGAGCCACTCTTTCTCTCTCCCTCTGTGTTGTGTGTCAAATCTAAGATGACAAACCTGACCTTGGGTTTTTGAAGCTCCAGCTCCGTCTGATGTGGTGGCAACCTTCATTGTCACTTCTACTCCCCAGTGTTCATTCAGCTGTACCAGATGTATGTGCTTTGTTGTTTTTTTCCCCGCTGCTACGCAGGATTCAAACTCAGAGTAGCGTCACCCGCCTTCATGCAGTCCTTTGTCAGCTCCCGTTGCCTTTGTAGTATCCGACTCACATCAGCTGGTGGCTAACGAGGAATCAGATTTCCCTGACTATTCATCAAGACAACATCAGAAAGCAACAGGTGAGCTTCCAGTCTGTGGTTTGTTAAGATTTTTTTTATTCTGACTATAAATATTTTGTCCTGCGAAGCAAGTTTTACTCCTTCATCTTCACATTTTATCACATAATTGGAGTAGAATGTGAATTATTGTGAAGGGAAACAAAAGTGACACATGGTTTTCAGAACAGAATGTTTTAAAGAGTTTGTATAAGCATGAAGCTCTGGAAAAAAATAAATTGATCAGCTTCTCTGATTTTACTCTTTATAGGTACAGTATATGTTTGAATAAAATGAACATTGTTCTTTTATTTTATAGGAACTACCGACAGCATGTCCCCAAAATGTCAAGCAAAAATTTAGCATTTATTTGCAGGAAATGAGAAATGTTAGAAATACCGAACAAGATGCAGCACGTTCAGACCTCAAATAATACAAAGAAAACAAGTTCACATTCATTTAAACAACAATTCTAATGTTTTAACTCAGGAAGAGTTCAGAGATCAGTATTTGGTGGAAGAACCAGGAGGTTTTCAATGGGATCACTGCAGCAGCCTCTTCATTTCTTCCAGAGTTGTATTTTGAAAGAACTTCTGTGAAAAACAACTTAGAAACATTGGATTTAGATTTGGATCATTTTAACACACACATGTTCCAACTATAATCTAAGTTTTTCTACTGTAGGTTTAATAACTCCAGCAGGTTTTTCTCCAGCAATGTCCTGCATTTACTGACATCCATTCATCTGCTCTGATCATCTAAAGAAAAGTCTCCTCACAGCAGGATTTGCTGCCCCCTGGTGGTGGGTACTAATCTGCTAATGCGCTAATAGCTGAGCTAATTTTTTATTTAGCACGTTTGCTAACTTTGAAATTGTTCAGCACACTTTGCTTCCCTAACTAATTTGTTTCCAGATAAATTCAAAAGTGTTGATTTACTTAGCTGTTGTGAATAAACTGCTTGTAAACACCCACTTCAAAATAAGAGCATGAATATAAACTGCTAACTACTTGCTGATAAACCAAAACATCAACAAAACGTTGATGTTTTGGTTTATCAGCAAGTAGTTAGCAAAACGGTCAAGTAAATTAGCGTTTTGGTGGAAATGCTAAAATACCAAGCAAACAATTATGTCCACTGCTCTCGCATTAGCGTATTAGTGTAAGTGTTACTACCACTGGGTGTCAGAGGGCTTTTCAGATTCCTATTTGTAAAGAACCATGTGTAATTTTCCTTTCACTTCCTGACTATGCACTACTTTGTGTTGCTCTGTCAAACAAAATTGTGCAAAAATAAATTTGTTTTGTGTGTGAAAAACCTCCAGGGTTATAAACATTTTTGATGTTTTTCATCCCCCAGCAGTGATTATAAACTATGATGCGTGTTCCCATCAAAGTGGGACGGAATGAAAAAGGAGCATCTAACCGTAAGGCCCTGAAATGGATCGCAATCTCAGTTACGGACCTTTTTGAGTAAATGTGCTCCACATGCAGTCTGACGCAGAGATCCGCTGTCACGAGTTAAATCACAGGCAAACTGAGAGGCAGATAAAACATGTGTGCTCTCTTTTTACCAGCTCTCCATGTTAGTCACACATTCCAAAGCAGGAAGAGTTGAGGTGGGAGGTCAAAGGTTGGGCCCTTTCCAGCTGGAGGATGCCAGAGCAGCTCCAATCCCAATCTGCCACAGAGCGCGGCGGCGCGGGGGCTAAACGGAAGCAGCTTTATTTTAAGGCATCTCTGCCACATACCTGCTGTGGCGCAATGTGCTTCATCAAGCCCCGGCTCAGTGAAGACAATTCACAGCCTAATCATGTCATTAAATGTAAAGTGACCCCTGGCAATCAGGTAGATGACAGTAAAAAGGCAGCGTGTTATATTTGAGACGCCGCACTGATGGCATTAGGAGGACATTTGTGCGGTGGAGTTTTGCTAAAATGTTCCAGGCATAAATCTGATCATATTCCAGGAATGTGCTGTGGCTCCTGGCGCTTTTCGCCGATCCCATCAGAGATTGTAATTGCCATGTCCTCCACAGGGGAGCAGAAAACTTTCCAGCAATACTGGGGACTTTTCAAGTGGACAGATTGAGAGTCTGTCTCCTAACCTTTGCCAGCTTCACACCGGCAAAGCCAGTCTGAGACGACCACCTGCTCCCAGCGACCACACCGACTGGTTGCCAGTAACCCAGCAAAGTGTAAGAGTCAAGCTCACGTTTTATCTCTCAGCTCGAGAGTGTTGCAGCCACCTTATGCAGAAGCAAATCCCCAAGCTGTTAGTAATTTAACAGGAAGTTTTTCCACTTTGGGTGAAATCAGCAGACTTAATAAAGAGAAAGAAATGTGGTTTATGGGAGTTCATAAATCTGTATTTCATGCTGGTAACTCCAAGCGGGGCATGCTGCTTCGTCTCCTTTTCCTCCCCCACGCTGAGCTGGTAATCTCGTTAAAGTTCAGCGTCTTCTGAGCTCTCCCCTGTGGGAGCGGCAGATCCTGACGTCGCCTTCGTTTCCCCAGCAGGTTGCTGTCGTGGTTCGCCTGAATTCACGCCGACAGTCTTCAGAACCAACTCCTGGACAAACCGGGCCGAGGCTGATGGGGGTTCGGAGTCTCCCCACAGAGGGCAGCAGTTCATTAAATACAAAGTGTCAACACATGCGTGTCATAAGATGGAAGCAGACTCTTTCCACTGTGCGCCTGCTGCGCTGCCTGGAAAACACGTGACCTCGTAGCCATTTTTATTTGACTCCACCTTATGCTTTTACTTCAGCTTTACGTTCCCTAATTGACACTAGGCGCAGTAATGGCTGGATACGTGCCTGCTGAGGCTTTCTGCTCCTCTTTATAGCCACTTCCATTTCTGTGTAAACATGTTGTGACTCGGCGATACATCAGGCCAATCTGGGGAAGTAATCACCAGCCTTCGATAATTAAGAAAAAAAATCACTTGGCTCGCTCCTGTGCTGATGGCTGGCGCACCGCCGCGTCCGGCGAGGCAGACGAATCGACGGCAAGCGATCACCAAAGCCCTGCCATCAGTGAATATGGGACAGCGGATGCCACGCTGATGCTGCTGCTCACACTGTCATGAGGTGTCACCTCTGGTGACAGCCCAAATAACAACAGCTCTAATTAAAGGATGATTGGAAGGGGTGGACCACTGCCTCCTAAAGGGGGAATAAACTGCAACATTGCTGCAGGAAGTGAATTGCGATCATTTGTTAACTCAAGGATGCCTGCAGCCAATGTCGGGAGGTAATAGCTGATTTTTAAAGCTGCATAACTTTTCATTCTTCCTGCTCAATGGCCTGCATTTTAATGAGAAGCATATATAAACATATACCAATTATTACGTTGTCCGAGAGGTGGCTGGTTTTGTAAACGTGAGTAGATATGGTGCGTTCATAAAATGAGGGGATTCCTTCAGTTCCCGCAATCAGAATGAATACTGGGAAGAGCAGTGGCGCAACTACACATTATTCAGGTGGATGCGAAAACATAAATCGCCCCCCCCCCCCCCCCCTCCCCAGGCAAGGATACATGAAGGGTAAAACTCGCTACATTTACCTCGTTATGTACGCGAGGTGAAGGAGCGAAAGGCGCTGAAGGGTTTGGGAAAACATCATCGGCGCGTCGCCCCCTCCAGACGGGGTTTTTGGCGCCCCCCTCTGGTGCTGCGCCCCCTCTGCGTCGCATGCGCTGCACACCCACTTTTTGCGCCGCTGAGTAAGAGCTTGCTGGGCCTCCTGTCTTCTCCATCAGTCACCGCACAACCGTTAGTGCGGCACAAAGCGGCAGCTGTGCTTCCTTATCAGCGGAATGCTGCGTGCGGAACGGTTCGATGTGAACACGGTTTCCCGCCGAGACGGAGTAGATGCACGGCATCGTCACGGTTTGACTCGAGCGGACGCGTGTGGAGGACATCCGTATTGACGTCTGCAGAGAGAAAACTTCCACGTTTGAGCCTGCCGTTCCTACACTGTCCTCGGATGTTAATGTCGATGTCAAGTTTAGTTATATGACACATTTTCTCACGATAGCTGCAAAGAAGGATAAGTAAAATACTTAACAGTGGTACAATCAAATATAAGACATATGCTGAGAAGGCAATAACACAGTAGGAACAGCTGTTAAGATTTCATAGTCAAGCTTACAGATTACATTTATTGTGACAAATTCCTTCATTTCCCACAATCTGTACGAATAACAGCAACAGCTGATGAGCCAACAGGGAGCCGAGCCGCCGCTCACCTGTTAGTGCGACACAATAGGGGAGTCTGGCCGATGTTTGTCCATGCAAATGGTGACTCTGAATTTAAATCTTACCAGCTCAAGTGAATGCAACAGTTTGATGTGGCCACGATCATAAAAATGTGTTTTGCGCGCATTTGTCTCGCAGACATCCGTATATGTCAACTTCCGCGCAGTGAAGTACGTCTGAGTATGTGGAGGCCTCTAGAGTTTATGTAGCCCACATGTTTGAGACTCTTATTCTGAAGTAATGGAGGAAGTGAAAGACGTTCTGTTGTATTGACAGAGTTTGCTAAAAAAGAAAACCTGACAGAGTGAAAGATGAGGTACAAACAATTTGTAAATACAGTAAAGTACCTGTTAGCCACTAATGCTGCTAACATAACCTTCCCATTGAGTGATGCATGTATAGTTTAAAATTAACAAAACACATTAACCCGATGAACATAGATTTTATTTTATTATTTAGCACCGAGACACCGAGAAAATAGACGAGTTGAGACTGAAATAGAATATTCTTCTCTGCTTAATCATGAAAATATAGTTTATTTGTATTTTTTTTTTTGCTATGTGAAAATTTCTCCCCAAACAGTTGCTGAAATCAACAACACTCAAAACATTTTGCATCAACTCATCTCGTGAGATAGATGTATATTTACACCCAGCTGATCTGAGACTGCTTTTCTAGTACCTCTCTCATGCTTCTCAGCTCTTTCATCCCCCAGCTGAGCTCCTGTATGAGCTGAATGACAATTTACTGACTGGTCGCCGGTCCAAACTGGAGGATCTGCAGCGTTTCTACGCACCGTATCCATGCGCTTCTTTTCCCTGCAAGCGCCATGAGGTCACGGCTGTGACTTCCCTCGTCTAGTTAAAAGCTGGCAGAGCAACGAACTCACTCCGTCTGGATGTTTTCAGAAGTTGGCTTTCAATTTAACAAATACATCGTCTGGGGACTCTGGAGATCGCGTCCCGCTGGCTGTTCTCTTTTAGCCGCCCCGGCTGCAAAGAGGGTGTTTCAGCTCTGAGTCAATGTATTTAGATTATCACTGATACACTGTATCTGTGGTCCAACACTCCACTGTTTGTTTTCTCTTTGGAAATGATCAGTGATGCCTGATGGACAGTGGCAGACGTCAGGATTTCAGATTTTTCTACTCGGTTTTCTCTGACGTTTCAAGCTTTCGTGCTCACACCACCAAATATTCAGCTCTTTAACTTTTTACAATGATTTTCTTTTCCAGGAGTTTCATTGAAAATATTAACAAAATATAGAAAAAGAAACTACATGCAAAGCATTTGATTTATTTTTCCCTGTCTGCAAAACTGACACCAAAAAAAGAGAAAAACTGATTAAAATAACTAAAAAAAAAAACGCTGCCGTTTATGCTGAAAAAATTTGAGCTTTCACATTTAATTACATTAAATATTAATCATGTAAAATAATGAATTGGCTGCTCTGGATGCAGATTAAAACGCTCTGTTATTGAGAATAGTTGCTCATGAAACTGACATTAGGCTAATTCTCTTCGTAACGCGGGCAGATGAGTGGTTGCTAAGGTTATTAACACATAAAAACAATCCACTTTATTACTCAAAATCATTATCCTTCTCATAATTAAACATTACCTTAATTGATTTACATATAAATGTTGCACCGCGTTGGTCACAGACGTCAGTGAAACACTTTCAGTGTCACTGATGCCACTTTGTAAACTGTATCCCATTTGATTTTACTGGGGTTTAATTTTAGAAAGCTTCTGGAAGAAAATGTCTTTGAATGCTTTTACTATTATGTTGCTGTTCTAGTTTCATGCTTTCGGACATTGTTGCTCTCCAAGGTGAGCCTCAGGTGTTTGGCATCCTACAGTGGGCTTTCTCTCAGGATTGATCTGAATTTTGTTGCATCTACCTCTCCACTTAGGAAGCATTTAAATGATTTTATCGAAGGGCACAAGATGGAGGTGGGCATTTAAAATATTGCCCACATTTAAAATCCCCCATAACATGTCTGTGCTATCAGAATTGTTAATTTATTTACATTTTTTTCCACTATAAGTACAATGAGGGTATCAAGTAAATACCAGTAAATTAGAAAATAAATATAGTCACTGTGTTCAAGTTATTGATATAAATCACACAGATGCAATGTTTCTGAAGAGCAGTCACAGACGTACAGTTACCTAAAAAAACATCATAAATATCATTATGACAATAAAGTTTTAAGTCCATATCACCCACCTTTAGTAACAGACTAAAGAGGGTTGGAAAAGATGCACACAACACATTTTAAAGATATTGAAAAATGTTCTCAAAATGGTAAACTTTCTTGGGGTATGAACACTTTTCAAGTGTGTGATGCCGCAATTATCCAAATTCAATAAATATCCCACCTACAAGAAGGACTCTAGTTGTAAAACAGTAAATAAACATCATTCTGGGGCACATTTTAAGCTTTGCCATAGAGAGGGGAAAGTCTGCAAATGTTGCTTCCATATTTAAACAAACTTATCTCCACCAAAGTGAGGTCCAAACAACAACACGCCTCAGGGCTCTTCCACAGCTTTCAAACAAAACAGAAGCTTCTTGAAAAACCACTCCAGAGGATGACCATTCCCAACGATAACCATCTTGTCTATCTTTGTAAGTTTGGAGTTGAAACACAAACAGAAAAGAAAAAGAAAAGTACGAGGAGACCTCTCTGCTTGTTTGGTTTGGAAGTGGAGGGAACATATTTGGAACGGATTCTTCCTCGACTCAAATTGAAGTTTGATCTTCAATTTAAGAGCGAAAATAGCATCTTTCACCCGAGCTCATGAAGGCTCTGGAGGCGTCACATGACACGAAGTGTAACATATTTCCTGAATTATTCACAGGCTAACACATTAATGATGTTGCCCTGGAAAGATTCCCCTCCAATTCTATTTATAGGAGTTTTACATTTTCTGTTATCTGTGCAGAAGCTTATCTCATTGCAAAAGATATTTATCCACCTAAAAGCTGGAAAATAAGTGAAATTCACTCATTAATTTACTGACGTCTTTAGAAGCCACAAATTTATTGAAGAAGGCATTTTAATTTGTCTGTCTGGTGGGAAAATACCATTTGTAATGGCAGGAAAATGAATGTAAATAGTGTGATTTTGTTGGAAGTTAGTTTGCTTGATGCTGCATTTTCTCTAATGGTGACCTAAAAATGTCTGTCAAATTAAATGTGGTAAATATGAAACCATCTGCTCCCGCTAATTATGATCAGCAAAATTTGAAATGAAGCTTGAAATAAAAATGTGTATAGAAAAGAAAACATTGATTGAGATGATGAAAGAAAAGTATATATAACTCAAGTTTGGTTGCCTCTTCTACCAATATCTGCCTCTACTTTGTTTTCTTCTCTTTATGCCTCTTTTCTTCATCTGTGCACCTCTGGAGTCTTATTTAACATTTTTTTGCTAAGATGTCAGTGCAGCGTTTGTCACCCAGAGATAAAGTTAGTTTTTTCCACTACAGGAACCTTGTGTTCAAAGGATCCTGGGCCAAATCAGATTACCAGGGAATCTGCCCCCAACAACGCCACCGATAGGTTGGCGGCATTTTAGTTGGGCTTTGTTATGGGAAGAAGGTAAACGCTTCCTAACGGTTGATTGTTCCCTGTGTCATGTTTCACTTATCTCTCAGTTTAAATAAATACTTTATGCTATATTTAAAATGTGATATTTTAGCTTTAAACATGGTTTCCTCTAATAAGAATTAGCTGTTTTTGAAGTGTTAACGTTCCAAAATTCAGCTAACTTTGAAGGAAATATGAAAAGAATCAAAGTTGAAGCTTTCAGTTTCAGTTGTCACTGGAGGAAATAATAAATCCACAGCAATGTAACATTTTTAAAGCCTCTCTTGCTCTATCTCACCATGGATCCTGGCCTGAACAGGAGGAAACAAAAATGCTGTGTAAAACTGAGTTTTGTGACATCTCTGAAGCATGTCACCATTCTGAATAGTGCGTCTAAATCGGTTTCACTTTTCTACTGTAATGATTTAATTTACATTGTTATTGTATTTATTTTTCACATTTAGACATGACATTTATACATATAAAATTTATTTAAATTAGTGTTTCAAAGAAATTAGTGTTGCCAGATTAATCAAAAAGTAGGCCAAGCTGTCAGTTTCACTATTAGCTTCCACCGTTGAGTATGCTCCTTTTCTCTGCTCTGCAGAACTTTGCACCACCTACATTTATTTTGAGTTTGCAGTTATCTTTCAGTCTAAATCATTGATTATAGTTTTATTTCACAACGGTAACCTTTGTCTCATTCTCTGTTTCACATTGAGTGGATGAAAAAGACATTTTGGTTCCAAAACAGCTAAACTCCTGTGCTAAAAGGTGCAAATTAAAAGGTTTCAGAAAAGTCTGGAGCTATAAAGCAAATTAGGTCACATAATTAATATGTTTAGCGCCACTTTTTGAACATAAGTTTTACCATCGTCATTGGGCTGCGCAATCAGGACGATAAAAAAAACCCAAAAACATCTTAGCCTCCATAGGAATCTGTACTGCAAGAGCCAGCAGACTGTAATCCAGAAGTGCAGAAGTCCTAGCAAGAGAGTAAGATGAGGTTTGCCTTCAGGAAGTCTGTAGAAAGAAGTCGGTCATGCGCACACACAAATCAAAAACAAAAACGGGGATTTTGTAGCAAGAGATTCTCAAAAGTAAAAGCTGAAGATTAAAGGAAATCCATTTGTATGCATAAAAAAAACATGCACAATCAATTTGCAGGCTAAATATTGAACCGCAACAATTCCTCCTGTAGATAGAGACTCCCTGCTGTTTGATGAGGAAGCAGCTTCTGCAAACTGGCACTAATGTGGAGCTCATTTTGGGTTATGCAAAGCCAGGTT
Organism: Poecilia picta; assembly: GCA_033032245.1. Taxonomy (NCBI): domain Eukaryota; kingdom Metazoa; phylum Chordata; class Actinopteri; order Cyprinodontiformes; family Poeciliidae; genus Poecilia; species Poecilia picta. Next base: position 28,356,573 of record CM065365.1, on the reverse strand, counting down.
GCTAGAAGGACGCCACGGTGGGCTGTTTCCACGGCACTTGATATTTCGGTGGAAACACGATGTGGCACTGTTAGTGAAGGGGCAATCAATACGCTGATGAAATGCCTTCATCCTGGATCCCATGCTCTCATAAAGAGAATAATACATCATGTGGGGGCGCACTGATTTCTTAGGCAATAAAAGAAAATAAATCAAACTTGAACAACAGCGGGAGGGAAAGAATTTGTTGCCAATAAGTTATTTTTTATTATCTTCCACCTCCAACTCTGAGAAAGCTGCCGTGTTTATAAAGAAATGAGAAAAGCAACACAAGTGAATCTGACAGGTTGGAGCAGTGGAGCAAAGCCAGTTACAGACGTTTAAAAACTCTGCTGACACAGCAAAGAGTGACCATTGAGACATCAGCGTTAGCCATCACCGCAAACCACGATTTTATGGCTTAAATGTTCAATGAAGAGGAGAGCTATTCAAGAAGATTTCTGCCATGAAGGTCACTCGCTCAACTTAACCGGGGATTCAGGTTTCCAAGTTTTCCTTTTATTCAAGATTAAAGAGGCATCCGTTTTTCCACGATTGTTTGACGGCTTGTGGCTAATGCGAGGATAAACGTAACCTTCCTTCTGACGTTTGCCACAGGGTCTGGAGTTAAAAGGAGGCGGTGTCTCCTCTTCACCACATATATAGGAGAACATTCCCTTAGAGAAGCCGCCTGACCTCAGATCTGCCACAGACCATGTAACAGGGGTGACTATTGTGATTCTGCACGCATACCATCACACACTCACCAAAGTCGGAGGCAGCTTTGCTTCCGTAGCTGCAGCAGCTCGGACTGACAGTCGACTTTCAAAGGCTGCTGCTTTCATCGAGCGGCTGAAACTAGTTGCAGTGCGTCCACCTCTAAATACTGCAGGGGAATCTCAGGACTCTGCTGTGGTCACTGAAAATGATGTGTGGTGGGGCGATCAGAGCGAAGTGGAGGGGGGAGGAGAAGGGGACGAGGAAAATTAGACCGTGCCCCACGATCAAGGTTGTGCAAGTTCTTGGAAGGAAGAGAAGTGGAGTCCAAGGAAAATCATCGTTGCAAGAACTCCTACCTCAAGCTGAGCTGAAATTAAAGAATGCTACAGGGGTTAGAGGGGGTATTGTTTTGACATAAATGCAGTTAAATTTAGAAAATAAGCAGAATCATGTGCGCACTTTTGGAGAAACTACCAGGTTTAAACATTTACATATTTGCATTCTTTGAGCGCAATTTGTTGTTCTTGGAAACCGCCAACTTGCGGCAGGAGGAGAGAGGAGAGAAGGGGGGGGAGGGGAGGGGGAAGCAAAAGATGTCAGCAAGGCCCCAGTAAAAACATACTTCATTATTCTCCGAGCGCCACCGACTCATGCAGCTCGTCCCCGAAGCCAAAACAAACACGTCTAACTTTTTCCCCAACCTGATAGCAGAGGAGTCGTTTTAGGACTTATGACTCCTCTCATCCTATTGTGCGTTTAGATAAACTGATCCTCTGCTGTTATTAACAAAATATTTTGATAGTTACTTTGCATGTTGGAACTTCAAGTTTTCATGGGGTTCAAACCAGGATTTGATTTGTGGGGACATTTACCAGCAGGCATCTGCAGAAAATTATGCAAAACTGTCTGTTCTCACTTTGTGTTCAATTAACACATTAAAAAATTAATACAAATTTCTAAAATTTTCTGCTTTCAATCTGCTTCACAGTGGGGAATAAATTGTGCAAATGTTTTTTTTCTTTTTTTTATCTGACTTGCTAACAGTCAGTCAATCTAAAACTGGAAGTTTCCAGAAAAAAAGGTTAAAAGGTTGTGTTCACAGTGAATATGGTAAAGTTTCCAGCTACATTTAGCTTTTCAGGAAACATACAATGATTACAAAGTAGGCTTCTTAATTAACCTGATCATAAATATGAAGTATTGAAATTAATCTTGTGAAAGGCCTAAGCCTTCTCGGGGCCCCTTGCTGGCCCACTTAGTCTTTGGACCGGCCCTGGCTTTGTATGCATCTGGGAAGTAAAGCAGATCAGAACAGATTGGATTACATCTTTACTCTGAAAAGAAAGAGTACTTCATTCCAATAATGAACTAATTATCCAAAGTAGGAGCAATCAAACATCTCTAGAGAAAAAGAAGTGAACGTGTGCTCTAACTTCATAAGACTTGAGACTGAATTAATTACAGATCAAAGTGCTGCCAGTAAGCATCACATCACACTGTGAGAGGAGATGATGAACACAACTGCTAAAGTGGGCCTTTGACTTATTACCATGCGAGAATCAGGGGGTAGCTGATCTGCAGACAACTTGCTAAAAGACCCCATCCGCAAAACTGCTTCCATGTGGTGGTTTCCAGCGCCATTTACGACCAAATGTTTCTTTGTTCAGTTCCAGTGGAGCTGCAATAGTGTAATTTCAAGGAGCATTGGAGGCAAAGACCCGGGTGGGCAGCTAGTTTCTTAAAAACCAGATGCACACATTATCCGTTCATTTCAGAGGAATATTTAGTTTGAGCTTGTGAGATTTCAGATTTGTTCTATAAATAGTTGAAATCAAGCACAAAGAAATGCTGTTTTCACACTTTGACTTTGATGATTCCTCCCTGCGTTTTGCTTGAGTTTAAACAGACCCAAATGTCCGCTTTGCATGCTGCAACATGCAACAATACTTCTTAAAGCAGTGCAACAATTCAGAATCAATACAATTTATCACATTGCGACTCACAAAGAGAGTTGCTTGTGCCAAATTGCAGTTTTCATATCGACTTGTGTTATGACTGAGTGTGTGCTTTTGGCAGCAGTTTGTTTGGATTGTTGATAGTTGGTTTATTATGCCCCAGAGCCTGAAAGCTTCATTGTGTTATTGGCTGAACAAATCTATGTTACAGACATTTGAGGCTTAAGCAAAACCAAATTATTTTCCTCACTCCTCTGTCATGTCTGTAGCGTCTGGTCAATTTTACAAATTTTAATCTTCAGCGATCTCAGGAAATCAGATCGCTGCGGCAGTCCTGGAGCTTTTGTGTCCACAAGCCTCTTTCATAAAAAACATTGCACAAAAATCAAACCTCAGAAAGCTCTCAAAGAAATGGTTCGGTAGAAGGTTTTTCTTTTGTGTGTGCAGCATATTTATGGGTTTTCCAGATGTGGTGGCATTCGTCACCTGGTATGCCTGAATAAAAAAAGAGTCTCTCAAAGGGGACATGTGTTGGCTGCTCTTAGGGGGGCCTGGTTTACAGTGAACCAACATGTTTTCAAAAGCTTACCAACAATCAAAACCCAATCTCAAGCAAATGGTTAGTGAAACTGAAAAGAAACATCTGAAAACCGCAGAAAAGTTTAAACTCAAAGAGAAAGAAAGGCTTTTATGGCATAAAGAAGCATGATACGTTCCCATTTTGAAATGGGATACAAAAGGAATTCAGCAAACATATGAATTTTTGAATATCCGAGCACAAAATCTGAAAAATCAAACCCATCATATGCATTTGCCGTTTTACTACTTTCATCATTGTGGTCATTTTTACATTTCTGATCAGACATGACAATAAAACATGGAAAGGTTGACAGAAATCTAGGTATTAGGACCAATGATTGTTAGAGTTTCTACCATTATTTCACCACATTTTCAGTCATGTCGCTTTGCATTTACAATGTAGGCAAAATCATGACACAAAAACAATATGGTCCAAGATGCTCAGTCCCTTCTGCAGAAATCTCTCTTCGGATTGGGAGAACTGAAGAAACACCATCAGTTCTCCCATCAGCAGTAAATGCAGAAGGAATCACACACCCTGAACCCAAAATCTGTGTGCTGTAGATTGATTACTGTGAGTTTGCCTGACCACAACATTCCCTGCACTTCCTGTTTGATCAGTTTGTTGCCTGTTAAGGTCAATTCTCTTCTGTTGACAGGCAGCGATCATTTTCTTCTCATTGCTTCCAGTGACTTTTGGGTCAGTGCCAGTATCGACACCATGCTGAACAGACCTTTGCCTTCCAAACATATTTGACGCTAAAACTCACTTTACTCAACACGTTTCTTCTCTGTTTTCATTTCTGCCTTTTCTAAATAAGATATTTGCTGTGCGCTACCAATAATAATGTCAAAACTCTTAGCATAAATGTTGTTTTTTTTAAACTGATTCCTGAAAACTTTCCACTGCTCCTCCTGGCTCTACAACTCAAGGGACTGCTGACTTTCAGAGTGCACCTTGCAGATTAATCCCATCAACAAAAGGAAAGATAGAGAAGCTACAGTATGTTCCAATTAGCTTCACTGCTCACTGTCTACTGATCTCTTCCAAACAACTTGACTGCTCCACCTGGATTATCTGCTGGATGTTAGACTGCGTGAGCCTGATTGTGTGAACCTGCGTGCACAATGTGCATGCAAGTGTGTGATTTAATTAAAGTTTGAGGCAGAGTGGGAAAAGTTTGATTCAGCATTGGCAGAGTGAAAAATTGTCTCGTTTTCTTGTCTTCGTTTCTGTGTCGACTCTTATCGCCCTTTAAGCTCGGCCACTGCACAGGTTATCTCCAAATTACAAACAGAACTCATTTATTCTTCAATTGAATTAGGTCCTGGAGAGAGGACTTGCACTACCATCTCTTCTTTATGAAACAGCCCCAACACCGCCGGCTTTCCACCGACACAATGATTAAACCGCAACGCAACCTGGATCAAATACCTCAATCAGAAAGTGCTGCTTGTTCTCTTCCTTTGTCTCACTAACAATTCCTCTTCCCCTTGGTCTCTCTTCTCTCTTAAATCCCAGCAACAATGACATGAGGCTTCTGCAGAATGTATTCCTGGCAACACAATGCACAGCTTAACCGACCCACCACAGGTGTAAATAAAATAAAATTAAAATTAAAAAATGCTCCTCCTACCATATCAAATTCAACAACCCATAAAATTGATTAAAGGTTTTCTGTAATTGTTCCAAAGCTTCATGGGAATGATTGCAAATACAACATCACCACCTTAACTTTTTACAAATTGTAAAAATTATTCTAGTCTATTCTGAGGGATTTATTTAAGACACACACACAGTCATACTGTAACCAGTTTTGAGTCTAAACTGTATTTTTGGAAGGGATATTGTAGTTATGTTACTAAAATGTTGCTAATCCAGTGTTTTACGAGTATTCAAACCCATGCTTGAAGTTACCATGGCAACAATCACAACCTCTTGTAAGGTTGGGTACTACAAGCTTTGCTCGATTCAGGTTCTCAAACGTTAGTTTATTGGTGCTTTTAATCCAGACTGACGTCTAATCTCATTTTAGCTGTGCACTTTGGGTTAGGATAATGTTAAATGACAAATCATCATCCTACTGTTAGCATGTCTTCAGTCAGAGGCCTCTTCGGAATCGTTGCATGACTGACTGCTACAGGACATTCTACAGCGTCCACAACTCTTCAGACTTTTGGATAATATGACATTTAACTTTCCTTTGGAATCAATTAATTAGTTTTTAATTGAATTAAACTGAAATTAGTCTCAGAATACGTTTCTAATATAACAATGTAGGTGTTAGGTTCTGGGGTTTTCTTTTAGCTTGTTCCTTTGGGGTCCTTTGAGTTATCTGTCACTAGATGGAGTCCATGAGGCGGCGGGCTGCGGGTCCCCTGACGTCATCCTCACACCGGAGGCTGATTGACGGCAGCATAAGAGGGGTGATACACCAGTACTTCGACGCCAGAGTGTCAACCTTGATGGTACCTCTAAGCCCCTCAGAGTTTCTCCGAGTATCCGCCTGCGACCTGACTTTCCCACTGTTGGAGAAGTAACTGCCTTGTGATTTTTTTTGATCTTTCAGGATTCAACTGGATCTGGACCTGGTTTCCAGTTTTTGGTGCTCACTCCTCGCAACGGTCACGGGAGATCACCCCGTTGGTGTCTGAGCTCCAAGCCTCACCCGCATCCGTTGTTTCTGCCTGCCTCTCTGGAATCGTTCCACTGGTTATCTGCTGCCTTCAACATAGCCTACCGGTCTGTCCTCCCAACGCCGCTCCGCTCCCCTCTGCCAGCCGCTACGCCCCACTGATCAGATCACCAAGCTGGACGGAGAGGGGATCCCCGAGTCGTTTTAGGAACCCCAGGACCAGCATAGCCTTTCCCACGCCATTAATGCACTCTACCCAAGTAAGTCAGAAGACTCGCCGCCAATCTATTCATCTAAACTCCGACAACCTTGAACTCACCGTCTTTCCCCATTTTCTCCTCAGTGTGTGCGGTGCAGCCGTTCAGTCGCAGCGCACGATCTACGTCTGATTGTTTGTCCGTTGTAAATAAACTTCATATTACTGTTCATTTGCCTCCGGTGGTGTTCTTGCATGTGGGCAAAATCAGTAAAGCCCATCATGACAGAACACTCTGGCCAAAACATTAGCCCCGCAGACACCATTAGGCGAGCCCTCGCTGATCAACAAGGCGTCTTGGAGACCCATGAATCCATGTTGAGAAAATTAAGTTCTATTCAGTCAGAGACTAACAAACGCCTGGATGAAATAGCTAACTTTTTGCAAACATCTACTTCACAGCCTCCTGCTCCAGCTCCCGCACTTGCTCCGGATCCAATCCCTGAGGCCCGTTCCATGTTTTCCGAGATCCGTTTTCCTACTCCGGAGAGGTTTGACGGAGAGCCTAGCAAATGTCGGGGCTTTATCATGCAGTGTTCCTTGGCATTTAACAGTTCCCCACGGAGCTTTTCCCATGACGGGGCGAGGATAGCGTTTGTGCTCTCACACTTGTCAGGGAAAGCCTTAGACTGGGCTGAAGCCAAGTTTCCAGATCCCACCAACTTTGGGATCACGTTTCAGGACTTTTTGAAGGAGTTTAAACAGATTTTCTGCTTTGACCCGGACAAGACCTCTAATTCTCGAGATTTATGGAGCTTGAAACAGGGGCAACGATCAGTAGCTGAATTTGCTATAGATTTCCGCATTAAAGCGGCAGCCTCTAGTTGGAACGCTCCGGCTTTAAAGAGCGCCTACTTTCATGCTTTAAGTGAGTCAATTAAGGATGAATTAACCACGCTAGATGAGCCCGAGACCCTGGAGGATCTTATTAAACTGACTGTACGAATTGACAACAGGATTCGTTCAAGAAATAAGGAGAGAAATCGAAGGTCTGGGTTGGTTAGTGCCGTTTCTCCTGTTTTACCTTCGCCGTCGCAGTCCCCCCAGTCCGAGCCAGAGCCTATGCAGATCGGTAACGCTCGGCTCTCACCAGAGGAACGCCGCAAGCGCATGACGAATCGGCTCTGTCTGTATTGTGGAGGTTCTGGTCATTTCGTCGCTAATTGCCCTAAGAAGTCAAACTTCAGGACCCATCAGTAAAGGTGAGGAACCTGATGGGTCAGAAGGGTGAAGACAATGTTCCTCGCCTACAACTTCCTGCTGATCTATGTTACGGTACTGAACATTTTTCCCTGTCCGTCATGATAGATTCTGGCTGCGAACGAACCCTGATTGATTCTGAATTGGTTAAACAACTAGGTGTTGAGACCATCCCCTTACCTTCTCCTATTCGTGTTTCCGCACTGGATGGTAAATCCCTGCCAAGTATCTCTCACAAGACCAAGCCATTACCCTTAGTTATCTCCGGAAACCACAGTGAACATATATCATTTTTTGTTTTTCCTTCTACCAATGCTCCTGTGGTTCTGGGTTTTGACTGGTTAACACTCCATAATCCACGAATCTGCTGGTCTAAGAGACATATTGAATCCTGGTCTAACCACTGTCATTCCTCTTGTCTCCGTTCTGCCGTTCCTCCAGGCCCCTCTCTGGTAACCAGTCAAGATGCAGACCCTCCTGATCTCTCATCCGTTCCCGCTGACTATCATGATCTCGCACAGGTATTCAGTAAAACCAAAGCCTGTTCACTCCCTCCACACCGCCCTTATGATTGCTCCATTGAATTACTGCCCGGAGCTCCTTTACCGTCGAGCCGTTTGTACAACATCTCTCGTCCGGAGCGTGAAGCGATGGAGAAATACATTAAGGAGTCATGGGCTGCAGGTATTATTCGTCCGTCCTCTTCCCCAATGGGGGCGGGGTTTTTTTTTGTGGGGAAGAAGGATGGGACGCTCAGGCCCTGCATAGATTACAGAGGTTTAAATCAGATCACGGTCAAGAACAAGTATCCCCTACCTCTGTTATCCTCTGCTTTTGAACCTGTTCATGGGGCGACGGTTTTTTCTAAGCTGGATCTGCGCAATGCCTATCACCTCCTGCGAATCAAGGAAGGTGATGAATGGAAGACAGCATTTAAGACTCCTATTGGTCATTTCGAGTACCTGGTTATGCCTTTTGGTTTGTGTAATGCTCCAGCCTGTTTCCAAGCACTAATCAATGACGTTCTCCGTGATTTTCTTAACATTTTTGTTTTTGTTTATTTAGATGACATCCTCATTTACTCAAAGTCCCTGGCCGAGCACAAACAGCATGTGCGACTGGTGCTGCAGAGGCTTCTGGAGAATAAGCTTTATGTCAAGGCAGAGAAGTGCGAGTTTCATAAGTCATCAGTTTCTTTTCTGGGGTTCATCCTTGAAGGCGGACAGATAAGGCCAACGGAGGAGAAGATTAAAGCAGTCATGGACTGGCCCACTCCTCAGACCCGGAAACAGTTACAGAGATTTTTGGGCTTTGCAAACTTTTACCGGAGATTCATTCGTAACTACAGTCAGACGGCTGCGCCGTTAACCGCCCTTACCTCCACAAAGACTCCCTTCCACTGGTCTCCTGCTGCTGAAGCAGCATTTTGTAAACTTAAGTCTTTGTTTTCCCAGGCTCCAATCCTCATTCAGCCAGACCCAGCCAAGCAGTTTATTGTGGAGGTGGATGCCTCTGACTCAGGGGTTGGAGCGGTCCTGTCACAGATTGCTGACTCGGATCAGAAGACTCACCCGTGTGCCTTTTTTTCCCGTCGATTATCTCCTTCTGAACGCAACTATGACGTAGGAGACCGAGAACTACTTGCTATAAAGCTGGCATTAGAGGAATGGCGGCACTGGCTAGAGGGGGCTGAGCATCCAGTTTTAGTTTGGACAGACCATAAGAACCTTTCTTATCTTCGCTCAGCAAAAAGAACCAACCCACGCCAATCCCGCTGGTCCCTTTTCTTTTCAAGATTTAACCTTTCCATTTCTTACCGCCCAGGTTCTCGCAACATTAAGCCTGATGCACTGTCTCGTCTGTATGCACCTGATGACTCTGAAAGTACCCCGGCGAGTATTCTGCCTCCCAACTGCACAGTGGCGGCAGTTGCTTGGGAGATGGAGGACATCATTAGGCAGGCTCAGCAGTCAGAACCCACTCCGGAGAATTGCCCCCCTGGGAGGATCTACGTTCCTTCGTCCGTCCGAGCCCGTTTTCTGCAATGGATTCACGCTTCAAAGTTTTCTGCACACCCAGGTACAAGCCGAACCATTGCTCTTGTTAGTCGCAGATTCTGGTGGGCATCTCTCCATAAGGATGTCAAGGAGTTTGTTCAAGCATGTACAGTTTGTGCTAGAAATAAACCCACCCACCAACCCCCTGCTGGCCTACTCCAACCTCTGTCCATCCCGAGACGTCCGTGGTCTCATATTGCCATTGATTTCGTCACCGGCCTCCCTCCCTCCAGAGGTATGACAACTATTCTCTCTATTATTGACCGTTTTTCCAAGGCCTGTCATCTGGTTGCCCTCAGAAAACTCCCCACGGCCTACCAAACCGCTCAGCTCCTGGTGAAACATGTGTTCCGTCTTCATGGTTCTCCAGTGGAGGTTTTATCCGACAGAGGCCCGCAGTTTGTCTCTCTCGTTTGGAAACAGTTTTGTGCCGCACTCAATGCTAAGGTCACATTAACATCTGGCTATCACCCTCAGACTAATGGTCAAGTGGAGAGGCTGAACCAGGAACTCGAGTCTGCTCTTCGCTGTTTCACCTCTACCAACCCATCAGATTGGAGTCAGTTCCTGCCATGGGTGGAGTATGCACACAACTGTCACGTTTCTGTTGCCACTGGTCTGTCTCCATTTGAAGCCTCCATAGGTTATCAGCCACCACTACTCACCTCTGACGAGTCCCTCATCTCTGTAACGTCCGTCCAACATCACATTCGCCGCTGTAAAAACATCTGGAGAATCACCACGGATGCCCTCAACAATGCTTCCCTCCGCAACAAGAGGTTTGCTGACCGCAGGCGGCTCCCCGCTCCCACCTACAGCCTCGGACAGAAGGTTTGGCTGTCGACTCGTGGTATTTCACTCAAGTCCATGTCAAAGAAACTTTCCCCCAGGTTTATTGGTCCTTTTGAGGTAGAGTCAGTTATCAGTCCATCTGCCGTTCGTCTCCATCTTCCAGCCACACTCCGCATCCATCCCACTTTTCATGTCTCTCAGTTGAAGCCCGTCCAGACCAGCGACCTTTGCCCTCCTTCCGAGTCCCCTCCACCCCCCCGGGACATCGACGGCCATCCCGCCTACACTGTCCGCCGGATCGTGGACTCCCGTCGGCGAGGTCGGGGTTGGCAGTATCTTGTTGATTGGGAGGGCTACGGTCCGGAGGATCGTATGTGGGTTCCAGGCTCCTTTATTTTGGATCCGACCGTGATTTCGGACTATCGGGCCTCCCTCCCCTCTTGCTCTTCTCGGCCGCCAGGTGGCGACCGTTGAGGGGGGGGTACTGTTAGGTTCTGGGGTTTTCTTTTAGCTTGTTCCTTTGGGGTCCTTTGAGTTATCTGTCACTAGATGGAGTCCATGAGGCGGCGGGCTGCGGGTCCCCTGACGTCATCCTCACACCGGAGGCTGATTGACGGCAGCATAAGAGGGGTGATACACCAGTACTTCGACGCCAGAGTGTCAACCTTGATGGTACCTCTAAGCCCCTCAGAGTTTCTCCGAGTATCCGCCTGCGACCTGACTTTCCCACTGTTGGAGAAGTAACTGCCTTGTGATTTTTTTTGATCTTTCAGGATTCAACTGGATCTGGACCTGGTTTCCAGTTTTTGGTGCTCACTCCTCGCAACGGTCACGGGAGATCACCCCGTTGGTGTCTGAGCTCCAAGCCTCACCCGCATCCGTTGTTTCTGCCTGCCTCTCTGGAATCGTTCCACTGGTTATCTGCTGCCTTCAACATAGCCTACCGGTCTGTCCTCCCAACGCCGCTCCGCTCCCCTCTGCCAGCCGCTACGCCCCACTGATCAGATCACCAAGCTGGACGGAGAGGGGATCCCCGAGTCGTTTTAGGAACCCCAGGACCAGCATAGCCTTTCCCACGCCATTAATGCACTCTACCCAAGTAAGTCAGAAGACTCGCCGCCAATCTATTCATCTAAACTCCGACAACCTTGAACTCACCGTCTTTCCCCATTTTCTCCTCAGTGTGTGCGGTGCAGCCGTTCAGTCGCAGCGCACGATCTACGTCTGATTGTTTGTCCGTTGTAAATAAACTTCATATTACTGTTCATTTGCCTCCGGTGGTGTTCTTGCATGTGGGCAAAATCAGTAAAGCCCATCATGACAGTAGGCACTGCGTAAAGCTTAAAATTCCCAAGAAGTTAGTCTCTTACTTGCAAAATGAAAGATGTTTGAAAGACAAAACTGATATGAACAACTAGATTTCACTTTCAAGACACAAATCCAGCCCACATCGTGTCAATCATTCTTCCTGAGCAGACATCTTGATTAAAACATTAAAGAGCAAAGAAAAATCTGTCCTTTCCTGAGATTTATAAAGGCATTGTAGAGGACATAAATAATTCTTGATCACATTTCTGGCTGCCGTAGTAAAGTATTAATCTTTGATGTTTCTCTAAACGCAAGTGGAACTGAACTGTCTTGTTTTTCAACAATGCTGAAACATCTGGTTCCCCACTGCACTCACACACGTTACAAATGCAGATACGCTACGCTGCAGCATCCATCCGTTTGTGAAACAACAAAACAAATATAAAAACACTGATTATCAGGTTTTGTGTCTCTTCATTCTCTTAGAGAACTGAAAGCCACAGCTGTGACATATTTCTGCTAAATTTGACAAAGCTGTGGAAAAAAAAGCGGAGAGTTGCAAGTTCAAGCCCTCGGATCTAGAGGGTGATTGTATGAGAAGATGTGAGTGAAAAAGGAATGATCACAAAAGATAACGCTAAATTAACTTGGATTCACAAAGTGCTTTTTCTGGTTGTTGGAGCAGAAACAAAAATGACAGCAATTAACTAAAAACAAAACACAGAAGCACTAAACTGTCTTGACATATTAGTGAATACTTTCCTTCGGCTCTTTTTTTGAAAAACATATTTTCTTCCTTTCTGTTCTTCTTGTGTCGTCACATTCGAGTGAGATAAAATCTTAAATGGTGGAGAGCTGCAGATAACATGATGGTGATTATTTGCTCTTATCAAACTGTTGTGTGTTTGCTGTACATTTTTAGTGCACACAATGACAGGTCAACGTAAGTAAATAGTGCACAACATTGTTTCTGAAAGACAATCTTTTGGGCACTTGTTGAAAAACTGGCATACTGGAGTGACGGTGGTGACAGCGGTAGGGTTGCTAGTTTGAATTCCCATTTTGTCTGTCTCAGTCGTTGTCATTGGTGCATGGTAGCCTAGCTTCTATCAAACTGCCCCAGGGCAGCTGTGGCTACAGCATAGTAGCATTCCTTGAAAATACTTTTGTTAGTTAATAAATCACTGAATGTCTGAGCAGCAAAGTCCATGACAGACCCGTTGCTGTTATATCCTCCTTCCAGACCGATCAGGCCATCTGTTTCAGATCCAAACACAGAGAAGCAGCATTCAATTTTATGCTACTGTAATCTGGAACCAAGTTCCAGAAAAATGTAAAAGTGCTGAAACACTGAGCTCCTTTAAGTCAAAGTTAAAAACCCATTTGTTTAGAGCTGCCTTCGATGAATTAGAACTGAAAAATCATAAACTGTAGTCTCTCTTTCAACCTGCTATTGTTTCCTCTTACAATGTGATATCTTTTTCTTGCTTGTTATTTTGTTTTCCTTGATATACAAATAAAATTGCCTTGCCTAACCTTGATGTTCTACAAAATGTGTTTAATTTCCTCGTGTTTAGTGCAACGTGACGCATGACTATTTGGAATGAATCACAACCCGTGCAGCATCTTTAGATCCAGTAGTGACTCATATAGGCAGTAAAATCATAAGTAAACATAAAATGTCAAGCTGCAACCCTATAACATAATATGTTGCAAGCTCTAAATTTTCACCATTTTAATAAGAAACCGAGCTCACTAAGACTGAGACTAATAACACACTTAAACAATGATCCTCCATTGTCCTTTTGTCGTTCTTGGAGCCAAAATAATAAAGTCAAACCAACATTAACAGCAGAAATGACAGAACAGAGAGACTGAGGCACAAACAGCTCGCATGGTGTTACATGAAATAAAAAAACTCCTCTAGTATAGAGGATTCTACACTGAATCTGCTTTTAGAGGTATTGAATGAAGAAATGATCACTACAGGAGTTGCATCAAAGCAGAAAAATATGAAGCAGGACTTGATCCAGAGGTGTGAAGGACAGTTTGAGGGAGCGTCCTCAGCCAAGGCCAACGCCCGTTTGCACAGTTTCAAATGGATCTGGATCAGCAGTCAAATTTTAAATGCTATTTCAAAATCTGCAGCAAATCTCCATTTTTCAGCCGTCCTCACTGCACTTTACTGAACTTGAACTTGAGACGTGATGCTTTCCTTAATGTAATGCACAATTGCACCTTACCCATCTGCTGCCTCAGCAACTGGCTGAAAGAAAGGATAAAGAATACACTTTCCACTGACTACAAAAAAACCCACTTTTGGTTGTTCAGAAATATTTTCTGGTCTCAAAAATAGACCTTAATTAGCATGTTTCTCAATAATCAGCCAAATGTAGCCTGACTATCTGCGCAAATAGGCCAACTAATTAACCTTCTAGCAACTTTTTAAAAAAATACTGTTAAATTTAAAGAGTCTTCTGTGGTTAATTGTACTAAAATAAAAAAACAAACAAACTTGAATTTCAAGCAGTTTAACGGGTTCCAAGCCTGATTCAAAAAGTCTGCCCTTAATCCCGCCCATCCATCCATCCATCCATCCATCCATCCATGCAAATTAAATTATTTGACCACCGAAGGCTCTTTTTTCACCATCTGAATAGTAACTTTAAGTTGTTTTATTCTGTACTTTTCACTGAGGAAAGTATTTTTCATCCCCTTGGAAACGCTGTTTTTTTCACCATCTTGTCATTCACATTTCGTCTTTCTGCTCTTCTGCACACAGCAGGTAGCCTGGTTGCGGTTTTATTAGGATCAGGCTGGAGGATCCTGTTATTTGGGGCAACTGGAAGTGCTGCTGTTAAAATCAGTTTGAAGGGAACAGAAAATGAAAAGCAAAGCAAAACTCCCCCACACTACCCATTTCTTGAACTCGCCATATTTTTTTTGCCACATTTTTCTCCCTCGACAAAGTAAAGACATTCGGAACCTCCAGATCCCAGTGGCGAAATGCTGCAGAGCCCAAGTTTCAACATGGGAAGATAAATCTTTGTGGGTTCATCAGCTTAAGCAATCCCATCCACATTAACGCATTGTCGTCTTGCCAATAAGGCAAACATCGCTTCACCTCCCCCCATGTAATTATAATATTAGTGGAGCTTTAGCGCAACTTGGCTTGTTAGCCAGAAAAACTGCGGTTCCCCAAGCCCGGCCTACTGTGGTTTAGCTCAACCAATAAAGCTGTTTGTGCCTCACAAGAAACGTTTGTGCAGTTGAAAACCCCACTGACCTGATTGTTCAATGTGGAGCATATACTGCTTTTATAAATATTGCTTTAGATTTATTCCTACAGCACTTCTTGCTTAAGAGACCTCTTGTCTTTGATGACTGCCTCGCTCCCCTCCTTGGCCCTCTCCCTCTGCTCCTACATCTGCTTTCATTTTTCTCGCAGTGTATGACAAACAGCAAAGAAATTTCAGGCTGTGGTCATCCTAAGCCAGTCGCCCCTCCTCCTGCTTTCTCTTGGCAGGATGGCTCGTGTCTCACATTTAATCATGACTGCTTCGCCAGGCAGCTGGGCCTGAGGGAGACTCAGAGGGGGAACGGTGGAAACCTGATCTGGTAAAGCAGGCCGTGTACAGTGAAACCTTTTCATAAAGACTCAGGACTCGGGTCCTAACACAGCCATTATTGGAGTTTTATCAGGGACCAAAAAAACCCCCAACAAAAACGAATGTCTAACATGTTTCAGGTCAAACTGGCAAATGGTGGCAGCGGAATAAAGCACAAGATTTAAGCAGAGCAACCAGGCCACGTTAAATAGCAAATTAATTGAACAGATGGAAAAATGAAATCCCCCTTTCTGGGCATGCAGTTCCCATTTTTTGCTTTATTTCTTGCATCAGGAAAGTGACTCTTTTCCACCGAATGAAAATAAAAACATTGCCAGGACATATGGCATCTATTTAGCTTTCCAAATTGAAAGTGCCACCAGTGGCCAGCCCCACATCACAGTGTCAAACATTTTCATTCTCATCCATCCCTGTATAATTTCAAAGAAAGAGCTTTAAGGGAAGAGATAATTGAGTGGCACATGAACCTAATCTTTTCTGCAGAGTCTCCTGAGGGCCCTGGGAGTGACAAAACTCTTCATCTCGCAAGTCTCAAAGGAGGAAAATTCTCTTAATCTCGCACTGGACTCAAATCAGAACACTGGCGGATAAAATCTACCTTCATTTGGTCCATTTGCTCTCTGACAAGAGCAAATTACGCCAGTGGTGCTTCTAAAGTCAAAACCATATGGTTGAAATGGTTTGAAGGTTATAATGTACCCTTCTGCATCATTGTAACAGTGATAGATGCATGAGAAAAATTAAGTCCATATTTAATCAATAGAGATGAATTACACAGCTAATTTAGTTAGATATATTTAGAACACCTTCCAAACAGCTTTCACAAAGTTAAATCATAGCAAGTTAGAAAAAAGTGATTAAAAAATATAGTCCAGTAAAGTCAAATAAGATACACCAATCATCTTCTGCTGCTTCTTAAACAAATCCATTGACTCCACAGTGTTTTAAATTGAAGGACAGAATTTTGAGAGGGCAATGACTCTTTCACCTTTAGCTTTAGCATTGATTCCAGGACAGATAAAAAACCAAAATCCCAAAGCAGCTGACCTCAGGGTCCTGACGATGGCTTACAGCTGTAGAAGTTCAAAAATGTATAAAGGCTCACGACCAAAAAAAGCCGAACCAGAACCTTTAACTGTACTCTGTTCTCCGCAGGGAGCGAGCTCAGAGAAATCACTATTGATGTGCTACGGTGGCGCTTGGAGGATCAAATCAAAAGGCTGCTTTTAGGACAGGCTGTGCACAATTTGGGGAAGTTTCACTGAGGCAAGTAGAAGAGAATCACAGTCATTTTTGGGAATGGAAAAAAGAAAAGGATGAGCAACTATTTCAGTTTCAATATGCAAGATTGCAGCACTAAATCTTCTAATAGTTCTCAACAGATAAAATTTGATCAAATATTGTCCCTTCAGAAATCAGTTTCAGTGCTCCACAATCCGAAAGACCAAAGTTGTCAGCAGCCGTTCAACTGGATGAAATTACCAGGCAAGTTTGTTAAGCATTTCAAACGGCACTGACATAGTAAAAAGTTGAAAATTATCAGCACTGAAGAGATGGAAGAAATGATTAAGAAATTATAAAAGGAAAACAAATGAAACACAAATAAATGAGGGCTAAGGCGACAACTGGCTAGAACTGCATGGTTAAAAAAATGAACAGTAACTCTAAAGTTGGGGTCTCTAACTCTGGTCCTCGATAGTCACTCGACTAGAACCTGGTACCTTTGACGAACCGATCCAGACATCCCTGCCTAACATTTCAGTACTGAAGAATCCACATTGTGTCAGAGAATGTCACTGAAACTCTGGAGAAAAACATTAGAAACTTGATTCAGTAGCGATGGCTCCACAGAACGAATCCATGATTTCTCCACGATGTTGAAACGATTAATTTTTTTCTGAAAAATTTTCAAGAATTTTAGAGATAAGAAATTTCTAGATGGTGTGGTAAGCACTGAGTTTTCTTAAAAGAAGACAAATGCAAGTATTTTTAAATTATGCTGGAGCCTGAAAGTGTGCCTTTTCCAATCGAAAACCATACAACGGCCTTTCACCAAAGGCCATAGAAGATATGAAACACAAAAAGTCTCTATTGAAAGTAAAATGTAATAATTACTGCTTAATGTGTTCAATCCCCAGGGCAACAATAGCCCAATCGGCCCTGTAACCAATCGAACCAATTGATTAGATCCACATGTACTCGATGCTAACGTCCAAGCAAAGGTGTATTTTTATGGCATTTTGGACAAAACACATCAACAATAACGCTATCAGGTCTTGGGATGATCAAAAAAAATCAGGCAAACAGATTTGAGAGTATTAAAGGCTTTACATAAGTTCTATATTGGTTATTGTATATCTTCCTCCCATTCCTTCCAATGTCTCTTGCCCAATTCCCCCTGCAGTCGTAGACTAAAAGTGATACGTTCCATCAGTTTAATGGAACGGAGATAACGAGGCTCATGGTGGGAGGGTCTTTGCACAGCCAGCATTTTGTTATGGTCTTTTTAGCAGACACTAGGCAAATGTTCAAGAGAAAAGTAGTGAGATGGTCTGGAGGATAGCCCAAAAACATTGATGTGAATGAGTAGTCGACGTTAAAGCCTAATATTTCATAGATTATTTTCTTTACTGCTACCCAGAAGGGTCGTGTAGATGGGCAGGTCCAGTAGCACTGGATTTAAACTTTTGTTTCAGTATTATGAAGAAGCAGATGATGATCTTCCAACCGGAGAGATATTAGTTGATGCTGGAGTTGGAAAGGTGTTGCATGCAACTCTGAGCTCAAAGGGTTGAGCGTTTCCTGGCTGCATATCAGCCAAACTACTACTTTGTGCTGCACTCACAGGTGTGTGGAAGCTGCCCTGGCAGAAAGGAAACGCGTCTAAGTGCCCAACTAGCTCATCAGACTTGCTAGTAACCATTCAGGTTGTGGGAAGTTAAGAAATTTGTATTAAGAAATGTAGGCAATCAGTTCACTTGACTGGGAAATGTGGGAGTCTTTACTCGCCTCACCTGGTGACGGCGTAGCTTACCATAATCACTTTGTGAATGTGTGAATGAATGTAGTGCAATAAGCTTTGGAGTCATCTGGCTTGATTAATCGCCATGTTGTTACAATAAGCATCAAAATAGGCATCGAAAAGATTTCTCCCAGAATAGCTTTGGTTGGATTACGCATCACAAAAGCATGCGACAGGGTATAATCCTTTACACTTTCATTTTTGCTGGTTCTTACCAGTTACAGTCACAAATTTCTTGGAATTATGTTTTTTTAAATTCAGCACCCTGCGTCATTCAGGCTGCAGAAATTCAAATTGAGCCTTGTCCAGTGAAACTAATTGCCACCGCTGGGCTCTAATGTTTGCCTGTCATGACTTAGAAGAGACATCTGTAGTAAGTATGTCATTACGCGCTCCTACACCCACAGCTGACAAAACCGTTCCACGGGGGACCTCTGAGCAGACGCTGTGTGTGGGAATCATGCCGGCCCGACCCGGTTCAAGGTAAGGCTTTTATTCTTTCAAATATTTTCAGGCAGGAACAGAAAGCTGCACCGTTTATATGTGTGAAGGACAAGATGCGATCCACATTTCAGCATCAGTCTAATAAGACAGCACCAGAGACGCAGGCTGCCAACGAGGATTTTTAATAAAGGGAAAGCCTGAGAAAGATAAGCATGTTTCTGATAAACAAATATCTGGAGGCAAAAAAAAAACATAATAAAAAATGCTCAAAGCAGAATCAATAAGGATCATTAATTCTCTGAAGCTCTCTGATAGATTCTGTGAAGTACTGCCATCATGTTCCTGTGCTCACTATATAGCTAAGCATCTACTTTAAGGACGGATGAACAGCTCATTGTAAAAGTCATGAGTTTTTTTTTTTACTTTTCAAGATGTTACAAGTTTGTTGCATGTTTTTCTTTTTACATGTGTAACCCCTTCTGTGTTCGGTTCTGGTCTGGTAGGTTGACTTCACGACAAACACATTCAAGAATCGAGTGGCTTCTGCCTCTAAACATTAAATAAAATGCAATAAATAACCCTAAACAAACCACAAAGCAATGACTCCCAATGAGCAGCTAGCAGCTGTTAACACACAATTAAAATGAGTAACATTAAAAGTGATAACAGTTTAAAAACATATACAAAACCTAAAACTACTCATGAAACACTGCATATGATCAAATGTGTCTAAATATAATATTGTGAACACAGAGCTGGTTCTAATACAGACCACAGTTACCGATGGCAACGGAAAACAGGGGTCAGGCTGTCAGTTACCGGTTGCTACGGTAACCACCGACAGTCAAGAGCAGAGTGACAGAACTGGAAACACCAAATAAATGTTTAGGGAAATAAACTCAAAGAACAGGCAAACTTCACATCTATAATATTGTTAAAATACTATATTTTACATATCTTAAATGTGTAGTGTGGATATTTTTCTACAGTATTTCTGAGTCAATATTTGGTAGATCCACAGATTTATCTTGGGGCATCTTATGAGCTTCACACATCTGGAACATGACTCAAAAAGTTTTGTCCAGAATCCTTCAAACTCAGACAGATTTGATGGAAAGCGTCTGCGGACGGCAATTCTGAGGTCTTGCTGCTGATTCTCAGTTGGGTTTATAGTTGTACTTTGCCTGGACGATTCCAAATCATGAATTTTAGCTCTGGTTGTATGTTTTGGAGTCGTTGTCCTGCTGGAAAATGAACCACGAGCCTTAAGTGCTTTAAAGGTTTTCTGCTCTGCATCCAGAGAACCAGAACCAGACATGGAGAAGCAACATTCAGCTTCTATGCACCACAAATCTGGACGAAACTTGGAGTTGCCTTTGATTAGAGGTAAGTGAAACATTGATGAACATTTTTATGTGTATTTGATTCAAGATTCTGATGATGGCATTTGACAAAATGTTATGTTTACTGCTTGTTTCATAATTAATGAATGTGTTATTTTTCTAGGAGACAATGACTTTCTCACAATTGTTCTCTAATAAACTCCTGAGTTGTATTTTTAATAATTAAATGGCTTCCATTAAATCTATTCTAGCCATTACAGTAAAATATGGGGAATACAAACGCATGGCACACTTTTATTCATTTTTAATGAAACATTCAGAAAACTATCAATCACTTTCCTTCCCCTTCTTAGCTCACAACTTTCTTGTTGCTCTGTCATGGACAATGCTAGTAAAACAAGCTAAAGGTTATTTCTAATGTGGCAAAAATGTTTAATGTTTCAGGAAAAAAAACACTCCAGCAGCAGCTGAACAGAAAAAAAATCACTGGTCTTTTAATTTAAAAAAATCAATTATTCAATCGGTAAACAGGTTGTGATGAAAACAGCCAAACAGCAGGAATAAACACATTGTTCTGATTAGAGGAAGGGACTTTCCCCTGTGTGTTTAGATGCATAAAAGTATTTTTTGTTTGTGCTTTTTTTAAAGGAATAAATCTGTCAGCTGCAGGAAGAGAGAGAGAGAGAGAGGAGAGAGAGAAAAATCTAGTTTTAACATCAGTTTCTTTTTTGTATTTTTCCCCTGAAACAAATGGGCATTGTGCAGAAATGATTCAACTGGGCAAGATTTCTACCAAATGATTGCTGCTCTCCTTCATTCTGCGCTCTCCAAACTGAGCGTACTCTTTATTTATGCGTTGTCTGAGCACTTCCAGCCTGATGAACACAGGCACTGAGTGACAATGCCAACAAATTAAGAAATACAAACCCCTTCTCCCAGTTGCTCCGCTCCCTTTAAAGCAAAAAAACCGTATTCTCGTTCCCCCACCGCAACCCGCCTCAACAATCAGAGGGAGCATCGGGCGAAACGTTCGAATCCAGTCCAGCTCCTGCTCTCTGCTGTTTCCACAGCCTGCTGACACTTTGCCAGATCTGGGAAAGACTGCCCTCTTCCTCCGCAACTCCTCCTAATACATTTAGGAATATTAATCTGGAGCTGCTTAAACAACTGCAATCAAAAGGACCATTGTGCCCTTAAAAGAAAGACACAATTATTTTAGCTGGAATTAATTTTCCTCATAGTTTTATTTCTTGCTGGGCTCCATTTCCATCTTAGATTTATTTTCCAATCATTGGAAAAGACCAAATAATCTGAGCGTAGTCTTTTGTCCCCCCCCCCCCCTGAGTCTCTCAAGCAGAACATGATCTGTGGAGAATAATCAGGAGAGAATATTGATATAATAGAAATGCTGTAAGAGCCAGGTCTCTGTCCCACAGGATCACCTCATTCTGACATATAAACCTGCAGCAAAATCATTATGAAGCAAAGGCCCTTGTCTTCCATCACGGCGTCAGGCCGTAATCTACCCTGCAAACTTTCAATACCTTTGTAGCATCTGCTTTTTTTCCCCTTCTTCTTCTTTTTTGTGGCAAGTCATGAATTCAATGGAGAAAGGTCTCTCTCTAACACAATGCATCACCTGATTGATGGCCATTTCTGAAAGAACTGCCAGAACAAAACAAGACCCTCAACTCCAATTCCCTCTGAGGCGATGAGTTTTGTCGGGTGTCAAAATGAACAAAAATAGCGAGCAGAAGCTGATTCATTCTGACCTGAAAATAGATGATGGATGAAAACCGCAGGAGAAACACAGAGCGGCGCTGCCTTGTGAGGATGAAAAAAATATCACCTGGCAGACGAACAGGTACTTAATTATGAGGTACACAAAGTCGCATCAGGCTGCTTGACAATAATGTTTCCCCGAAACACTAATAGAACTGTCTTGGCTCAAATAGGCTCTTCTACTCTGATACAACATTGTGTCACTCAGATGATAAAATGGCAAATGAGAGCAATAATATGTAAATTTATTACAGAGGCAGGCAAATTTGGGGACACCTCTCAAAAATCCTTAGAATCAATGCATCTTATAACATAAATATATATATAAAATAAAATTATTTTTAGAACATTTATTCATTCATTCATCTATTGTCTCTACCCGTATTTAGCATACAGGGTCACGGAGGAGCTGATGCTCATCTCCAGCGGTCATTGGTCGAAAGGCAGGATACACCCTGGACAACCATGCACACACACTCATACCTAAAGGTAATATGGAGACACCAGTTTATCTAGCAGTCACGACTTTTGGACTGCAAAGTTCATGCAGAAAGACCCCAGGATGGGATTTGACCATCTTGCTGCAAGGCAACTGTGGTACCAACTGCACCAATGTGAAGCCTGACAAATGTTACTGATAGAAAAACAAATAATGAGCAAGGAGTCCTTACAATCCTGTCCAGTCACAAAAGCTAGTTAAGATACCATAAGTTAGCGCTTTTGCTAACTTTGAAAACATTTGGTGCACTTAGCTTCCCTAAATTAATTTTCCTAGATACATTGTAAAGTAATAATTTACTTTCCTGTTTGTAAACGTTTGATTACTAAGAATTCTTATTGTCCTCTTAATTTATAACATGTGTATTTATAACACCAATTCTGTTTCCTCTATTCCCTTTCTCTCTTTTTGTCCCCAAAAATTTATTTTAAACAAGAAATACACAGGAACAAAATTAAACACAAATAGTAAAAGAACAAAACAAAAGCATAAAGTCAATGCCTAAGAGGACAATAGAACATGTAAACTATAATGTCAAAATGTAATTGGTGCTCAAAGGTTAGTGCTTTAGCATTAGCTTCCAGTGAATACCCTGTTGGTGTAGCGCTTTAGCATCAGCTTCCAGTGAATACCCTGTTGGTGTAGCGCTTTAGCATTAGCTTCCAGTGAATACCTTGTCGGTGTAGCGCTTTAGCATTAGCTTCCAGTGAATACCTTGTCGGTGTAGCGCTTTAGTATTAGCTTCCAGTGAATACCCTGTAAGTGTAGCGCTTTAGCATTAGCTTCCAGTGAATACCTTGTTGGTGTAGCGCTTTAACATTAGCTTCCAGTGAGTACCCTGTTGGTGTAGCGCTTTAGCATTAGCTTCCAGTGAATACCCTGTAAGTGTAGCGCTTTAGCATTAGCTTCCAGTGAATACCCTGTTGGTGTAGCGCTTTAGCATTAGCTTCCAGTGAATACCTTGTTGGTGTAGCGCTTTAGCATTAGCTTCCAGTGAATACCTTGTTGGTGTAGCGCTTTAGCATTAGCTTCCAGTGAATACCCTGCCGGAGTAGCGCTTTACTGCTTACTTAGCAGAAATAGATGGTTAAGAGCCATAAAACCTTCAAGACAATTTTACAGAAGATAGCTCAAGTTTTGTGAGCAAACTGGAATGTTTATTGTTAAAATGCTCATCTGAGAAAACCTCACAGCTCTACATGTTTAGGTCTGTGAGAACAAGACATGTTTTTTTTCCTTTCTTTTTTCTCTTGCATTCCTCCCAAACAACTTCTCGGCTTGCATTTTGTGTTTAATGGCCTTTATGGCGAGTTAGAAAACCCAAGATGCTGCTGTTGCAGATTTTCAACAGTTAGGGATGGAAAATTATGCCCTCATTTTTCATAATCGTTAAAAAATTACAACAATTACTCATCCTGTTACAAGGCAGCTGTGATAAGCTACTTTTTATTGTTACCTGTCATGTTACTCATGTTACTCGCCACTGCAATGAACAAAGACATGGAATTAAATCTTTAGTCAATTTCACCCATCACTGCAAACGGTGAGTTTTGTAGAGTTTAAATCATCCTCCTCACTGTGAGGCGGCGGATAAATGTGAGTCTCTGAACAAACAGCTTTGTGGCCAGTGGCAAAAAAAATTAAACCATGTCTTGCAGATCTTCAATCAACCTTAATGGCAAAGAAACCTGAGCAAATGCAATACTACTTCCCTCCACCCCCAAAATTTAACACTAAAAAAGCAATAAACTAACATTCCCCCTAAGCTTCTTACTTCAGTGCCTCACCTCTGGTAGCAACAAATGCCATCAAGCACTTACAATACCCTTTTGTTTACGCTGCATCATTGTCTAAAGTTCAGCCACACTGGATGAATTTTAGCCTAACTGTCACGATCGTGCTGCAGAATCAATCAGATTTAAGTATAGACTTTGATTTGGCCACTCAAAACTAAGAGTGCACTCATTGCATGTCTCATTGTCCCCAGTTACGCCATTTCTGGGTGATCGGCAATTCACCAATACTTAAATGTGAAAATAATCGTATCCAGATTTATTTCATCTACCTTTGCAAAGAACTAAAATCAGCCACATTCCCCTTTTGCTCTGCTGTGGTAGAGGAATGACTGCGCCAGGAAAAAAACAAAAATCCGTATCAACAGCTCAGCTTTTTAAAGATCGGCGATCGGCCAGAAAACTGCAGTCTGTGCACTCCTAATCAAAACCTTAATTGTTTGAGTCACTAAGAGGTGAACTTGCTGGTGTTTTATGAATCAATAGCCTGGTATTTGTTTGAGCTAAAGGTCAGGACCTCATGGTCAAGGTTCACTCAATAACCTGAGGTGTTCCAGGTTGCAAAGCAGACCCAGGACACTTTCTGTTCACACAATGTGAAAAAAATGTATGTTGTGAATACAAGAGGAATTCAGAAATCAGACAGAGCCGTACTGAACGAGCTTTCTAAAGAGGCGCACCCAAAAGAGAAGAGATTATAGGTTATGCAAATATTAATTTAACCACTTCAAACAAAAGAAACAGCAGAACAGGAGAGTAAGTGCTGCAGCAGTCAAAGTACAGAAACGAGCATGGAGGGCAAAGTGAAGTTGATCCTGAAGTAAATACGGTTTTTATTTGCCCTTGGACACATCGGAGGAATAATTTATTAACACAGACTTTGATCTGATTTTCAAATTATCTTCCCTCGGGGGTTGAACAAATAAAAGTTTACTAAAACATGTTCTAAGTCAGGTTAGCCACAAAGAATTTACCTGAACTCCATCTCCAACAAGTCAAAACACCATTTTTACTGCTGCCCTGAAGGGTATAGTTATTGAGTCACACCATCTGAGAGGAGGTTGTTTAGCTGATGCACTGTTGTGTCCCACCACTTTTTTGTGTCTGTGAGAATGGACATTTATTGAACACAACAATTTATCTGTCATTTCAGGGTGCAAGCCTTCTTCCATGTTTTCTTTTCGAGATAAAACCGCAAAAAATAGACAGCCCTTCTTGAAACTATGGGCTTCTTTGAAAAAGCCTGAATAGCAAATGAAAAGAATGTTCTCCGCTTTAAAGCATGCAATTTGCTACTTTAGATGAAATAAGTAAAGATGGCGGTTTGGACTCACTCAAACACGAGTCAGTGGAATCTAAATTGTTTACGGGGAGCAGAAACAAGAAGCACGTGTTTGGTACGATGAACTAAACCTGCACAAAATCCAGAAGCAACCCGGAGGATTCAGAAACTAACGGAAGCAAAAAGGACACACTGCACTTCTATTTTTACATACTGAACAGCGTGAAGGGTATTTATTATTTTTCATGTAAGCCAGTTAATTTGTCCCATTCTAATAGTGTATGCACATAACATTATAAAACACTTATTATCTCCGTTATCTCCCATGTTAGTGGGTGGGAAGTAGCTTTGGACTGCAAGGGAAGAAGATGTCCTCACTGTTGATTTGTTAGAAGCAGAAAAATGGGCAACTTAAGAAACTGAGTGAGTTTGACAAGAGCCAGATTGTGACGGCTGGAAAACTGGATCAGAGTCTTGTGGGATGTTTCCCATCTTACATGGGGGGTATTTTGTAAAATCAACCTTTTCTAAGTTTTACCTCATGTTATAAAGTTATTCCCTCATCAAAACCATACATGGAGTGTTGTTGGATTTTTTTCAACCATGTTTGAGAAATCCTTAAATATTCAGGGAACGCTTTGCTCCCATAAAGCTCGTCCTCGGAGCTGCAGCTTCCAGCTGAGTTTCTGAATCTCTCAGCCCCTCTAGACTAGCAGCAGCAGCAATTTGCAAAAACCTGGGGGAAATGCAAGTCTGCTGAGCTCATTGTACAAACTACTTCTCAGTCCAACGTTCTTACAACCTAAGAACAGTTGTAGGCGGCATAATGATGTAATGGTGTCATTTCCTGTTGAAGGCGGCATGCCAGAAAGAGCAGGAGCTTCTTAAAGAGACAGAGACTAATTTATTGAGTGGGTCAAATTGCAAAGTAAACTTATTTTGGATATGTATAAATATAGCGTTTTTACATCAACTGAAGACAACATAGTCACTTGATTGTCCTGTAAAAATACATAATACTGCCCCTTTAAATAGCCAGTACAGTATTTATCAAAGTCATCCAACAAAGGGAAAGTTCAGAACTCAGCTGGACTGTGTGGTTTGATGTAACAGATGAGCTTCTGGAGCTCAGATTGTGGTTGGACCAGTCAGGCTTCACATCCTGACCCTGTTTCAATGCATTTTGCTGTTCCAGAGGCCAATAAAGAAGGTGGCCTGGTCTAATCAGTCACATTGCTTATCTAAGGAACTCGCAGCAGCAGGACGCTCTGCAGAGCAACGGCACGCTGGTGGAGGCAGCGTGATGCTTGAGGCAATGTTGTGCTGGGAGACGTAGATCCTGCCATCCGAGTGGATATTACTTCGACACATCCCACCTGCTGGAGCATCGTTGCAGATAATGAACGTCCTTCCATGGACAGGCTGCAGCCTCTTTTGGCTGGATAATTTGCCCGGATACAAAGCGAAAATGCTAAGCTTGTTAGAGGATTCCATTGCCCTTATAAATAGGACAATAATAATAGTCGAATCCCAAAGCACTGAATCAAAAAAAGATATTTTCAGAAATGAAGTTTGCCACAAATGTATTTTAAGAATATATTTGAAACGCAGAGTACGGCTCTTTATGATGCCATTTTATTTGTATGAGAAATTCTGCTTTTTTTAAGACATTGTAAATATCGGTTAGCAATAAGCTGGCTTATTTTTTGACAAGAAAATGAAAAGCAAACCCACACGAGTTTCGTTTCGGGATGCTTTTCATATACAGCAGACGGCTGATAGATGCGTTGCAGTGATTATTGTATAATGTATTTTACCGGCGCTACAACCACCTGCAGTGCCGCAGTTTGGGGCCCCGGGGCCACTTACAGGAAAACACCTTTCAAACCTCTGATTGAAATGGTCCCAGAAGAACACAGTGATGCAGAGTGGCCTCTAAACTCTTTCTTTAAACAATACAAGACACATAGTTCACTGATTTTACTACAAAGGTGCTGTAAAAGATTACATTTTGTCACTTAAATGCATCATATGATCCAACAAATTAGACTCAGATAAGAAGAAATACAAAAAAAAAAGATTTTTAAATGATGATTTCTGACCTTCTGGTCCAGAAGATCAAAAAATATACCAGGATCAAATCTGAAGTCTCACTGAACTCTAAGACTTTTGGGAGAATTGTCTTTTTCCAGGTGTTATGTTAAACCTGACAGCAATTCAGAAAAAAACAGTCAGACATGGCGGTGGTGGTATGATGATCTGGGGCTCTTTTACTTTACTATTCTGCTTTCTACCACCCAATCCTGAAGGAGACGGGCTGGCTATCGGTTTGTTATTCTGCAGGACAATGACTCAAAGAACACCAACAAGTCCACAAAATGAAGGTTATGGAGTGGCCCAGTCAAAGTCTTGGCATAAATGAGATTCAAATTTTGTAATGTGACAGAAAATAAAGGAAAAGGTGGCACACGCAGGTTTTGGGTTTCATTTACTTTTTTAGGTAGAACATGTTTGTTTGTGGAACACATTAATTAAATACTCTCTCTAACTACAGTGTAGTTTAATGCAAGTATTATGCACAATTCTGTATTTTTGAGCTTTATTTTATGGTATAATGTTACAGAAACATACCTGGAGTGTTTCATTCATTCATACATGTTTGTAAAACCCTTGAACCTGATTGGAGGCCATGGAGAAGCATTGTGAGATCAAAGGTTCTTAAAGAGACAGAGTCCAATTTCCAGGGCATATTATGAAGTCAAATTTCTTATAAGTTATTTTTGGTATGTGCAATATTTCCATAACAACTTGAAGTTACTTGAATGTTCTATAAAACAGCACTAAAATATACATAATACAACAAAACAACAGCACGAGATTAAACAAAATCTACAAATACTTGTTCACAGAACTTTACATCATCTTATTAATAAAAGAAAGTAAAAGTGCAAGAAATCCCTGACAAAGATGGTAGTGGAAAAGGAAACCCGATCCGTGGGTAAGGACTTGGCCTAGCTGACATTTCTTTTCTGTTCAAAGTGGGAGTTTGCTTTTCTTTAGCATGTTCTTGTCAAAGAACAATCGCTTGTGAAGCAATCAGCCGGACTGCTGCTGAATGCCGTCTATTCAAACAGGAAGCTTTTACCCCACAAGTCCATTCATTAGAAGAAGGAAAACCTGTTAAATCAACACAATTGTCTCATGTTACCTATTGACAAGACACTTCAAGGCAGGAAGTCTTTCTGTCGATACCCGCACAGGCTGAGTGAGTCACTCTTATCTTTTTGTTCTGCTTTTTAGACAACTTCAGGACGGACATGCAAGACCGCGCACCAAAGTTTCCGAGTGTCACTGTGGGCTTTACTGTGATTAAACGAGCTTTTTCAATGCCATCTATAATTATATCAACACAAATACGTGTGGGAAATGCGCACGGAAATAAGTGTTATTGTGAGCTGATGAGAGATTTCCAATTAGCCCCGTTTACAGGAACAAACTCAAACCTCTAAGTTCCCCCGATGGTCTTAAAACGTTCATGTTGTGGCAATAAAGTACAAAGGCTGTGAAAGTAATCTGAAGAAACTTCAGAGAGTGTGGATAATACAACACAGGCGCCACAATCCACTCATTTCCAAGTTATAAATAAATGGCGACAAGAAGGAAAATTAATCAGAGCTTCTCTTTAAGGCTGCATCTTTGTCCGGCGTGTCAGCAAAACAAGATGTCAAAGCCTTTTGCAGAAAAGCTCGAGCGATTATCAGCCTGTGAGCCTTTATGATTGTCATGGAAAGACAGACATGAAGGAATATGTCATCAGACATGGTTAGCATTTAATTATGCTGAAGCGGATCTGACTTTGATCGGCAAATTAAATCTTGAAACAATAAATGAAAATCCAATCCGTCATAAACCACAAACACGGAAAACAACAAATGCCTGGTAATTATTTCTATTTTAGAAAATTACTTTGCAAAGCCAAAATACTTTCTAAAGGACTTATGTTCGCTCTGATGCTTTTAAAATGACTTGGCGACGTAGATTTACCAATTTTAACATCGCCTGGTAAAAGTATTTACAGCCCATACATTTTCCCTTATTTTAACAACTTGCAGCTTCAGTGGATATTTCTGGTATTTTATGAGACAGAGCGACACAACATACTCCAGTACAGCATGCTTTTGGTGACATTTATTTAAAACAAAAGTCTAAAAAGTTTTAATTTGACCCTTTTTTGTACTGCCTAATTTGCAGTACCGTAACTCCTTGACATTGTGCGCCATCTGAAAAATCCCAACGGTTTCTGAAAGGGGGACGTTGCGCTTTCCAACCAATATTAGGTTATTACGGTAATTTCTTTTCCGGCACAGATTGACATTAATCTGAGGGGAAGTCTTTTAATAGACGGTAAATTGGGAGAATAACTGCTAGATATCAAACGTTCTGGTTGCTTTGGATAAATGGGAAAATATGTATTACCTAACAGGATATTTAAAGCACTTTTTGCAATTAAAATAAGCAAAAATATCCAGGAGATTTGAAATTTAGAACTCGAAGGGTTAATCTGATACCACTAAATAAAATCCAGTGAAATTAATTTACAATAGGAGTCTGAAAACCACTACATAGAGTCAAATTGATCACGATGAACCAATTACTGAAATAATTGTCGACTAATATAGTAATCAACTAATCGTTAACTGGAGACTCAAACAGGCAGTCAGAGCAGTGTTTAAAACAAAAATGTACAAAATATGTAGACACATTTTGCATCTGAGATAAAATAAAAAAACTCCTTCAGTCTGTAAATATGTTATACCCTGAATGTAGTTTACGCATTGAATTTTATTAAAGAAAATCTCCTGTTAATCACTTTTTGCTATCCAATTATAAATGGGTTAATCCAAACATTTACCAACAGCTCAGCCCTGTACTGAATTTAATTTGAGCAGAAAGAGCTAAGCTTTTCACATGAGAGGGTATAATAATTGTCAATTAATTTAGTAATCGATTAATCACTAGCTGGAGTATTTAGACTCAATAAAGGCCCTTTGCTGAACGAACGACATAATCACAGCTAGTAGTTAACATTACAGTTTAACCTGTAAAACTGTTTTTAGCTGCAGATGAGCTATAAATGAGCAAGTGTTCACTAAATTAATGATATTTTATTTTCTAATATTAAAAAAAATTAGTAATTTTTTTATTAATATATTTCTAATGTAATATGAAACAAGCTTAAAAGGTTATATGAAAAATACAATTAATTGAATAATCATTATTACTAAAATAATTGTTATTCCAGTTACGACCAGAAAAAATCCATCATCCAAAACTGTAAAACAAACAATGACTGATCAAAGACATGGAGGTAATCCTAAGTACTTTGGTGATCTATCACACACTGAGCTTTAAAGTTTTAACATGACAAAACTTTGCAAGACATTACTCACTAGTCAGCCTTTCTGCTAACATGTTAACCTTTTATTTAGAATCAAATCACAACTTTAAATTCCCCACTGAGGCGCACACAGCTTTCCAAGCTACGCTTAAGGCTTCCAGGATTCCTTGTGCGGTCCTGGAAGAGCTTTAATTGGCTTCTTGTGTTTTGGTTCATATGGGCTTCTGTTGCTGGAAAAGATTAATGACGACAAGGACGCCGTCAAAGAGGCTGGAGGAAGATTAAGTAGTTTCCTTTACGCTAACACTCATCAAATAATAACGTCTGTAGGAAAACAAACAAATACTGCACAGGTGGCGCAGCATTTGATTAACAGAATCAAAGAATAAGTACACAGATGAAACAAAGCATTAAAAAAATTTATAATTTATTTTTTACAAATGAAGGTCATATTTTCCTCTAAAAAAAATCATTGATAAAAAAACAAACATTTATTAATGACAACACAGAAAAAATGAGCATGAAGAGACTGTGGAAATGTAGCATATCCTTATATAATGATAAAAGGAGAGCAATCGATGAGCGTGTGACATTTTCACTAACTGCTGTGAGTCTCCAATCACATCGAGTGCTGTGAGTGTACGGCAGAAATTAAAACGATAACTGATAAGTGTTACCTCTGCATGAACTGGTGAAATCAGTCTGGCTGATTTCACCAGCAGCTTCCAGCCTGCCAGTCTGCGGCTGTTCGCTGCTTGATAAGGGAAACATTCACACAGGATAAGGCTTTAGTTTGCACATGTTGCTGCTTGGAAAAGCAATTTTTAGAAATGTAATTCACAGATTTTTTCCTGTAATTTTGCTGGGAGGGAACATTTCTCCAATCATGTGGTCAAATGTTATGACTTTGAAATCATCGTAAGTGATGATTTTGAATTTATGATTTGTTAGCTGTGATTTTATCCAACTTCTTTTTTAACAAACAGAAAGCCAAAAATTTTCCAAAAATAATATATTTTTTACACATTTGGTATGGACTTAAACTAAAATACAGAAAAATAGACCCATAAAAATAAGACGTCTTCATTACCACATGCTGACTCTGCATGTTTTTATTGTTCTGATCCTCCCACAGCAACACTTTCCCACATCACGTGAGAGCAATCAATAAGTGTGTGACATTTTCACTAACTGCGGTGAATCGCTGTGGTCCAATCGCACCGAGTGCTATGAGGCTACAATAGAAATTAAAATAATTGACAAGCGTTATCTGTGCCTAAACTGGAAGTCTGGCTGCGTCAGAAAGCTGGAAACAGCAGGAGACCAACAAACTGAGCTCAGCTGGTTTACTGGTCAAGTCACCTGACAGGATGGACTCATCGGTCACAGGTGCAGTTGAATAAAAAGGAGCATCATAAAACTTAATTATTTCATTAACTGAATCCAATCTGAGGTGCTTAAAAGAAAATGTAGCTTCATTATGAAGGTTCAACGCTACTTTACACCAGGCATTTTCCTTGGCACTGATTGGCTGAAGCGCCAAGACGTCGGCGCTAAGACAGTCTCCACTGTGTGTATCAATGCATGTTAAAGGGTATTTGGAGGCTGAACTACTAAAACAGGCAGTTACAGCTGCTTTTAGAGGGGATCTCAAGTATTCATAGATTTCATCCCCCTGCACAATCCAGTGGTCCACTCTGGTGAATATTTATGAAGAATTTGTGCCACTTCCATACGGTCCAGATGGACGGATGTCTGGTAGTTCTCAAAGTGTCTGCGGTTTGAAAGGTCGTGTTGCTTTTTATCCAATTCTTACATGATTAACGTGAGACATGCGCCGTAAATCTGCACCAGAAGAAGCCAGGCTCTGTAAATCCTGATGAAAGCAGTGGCTGAAGTAGGCAGATTTGTTTTTCATGTTTTGATTTTGTGACATCACTGTTGGCTCCCATTGCTCAGTAACTTTAGAAGTGATCCAAAATGGCGGCGGCTGTTACTCCTAGCGGAAACAATATGCAAGCCGCTTTGGGGTCATGTACAAAAGTTTCATTGTAATCGCATTGATTTAATGAAATTAACATCGATGCAAATGAATAGATAAATAAATTGGATTTCAGGAAAAAGCTGATCTGAACTGAGCACTAAGACTCGCTGTAAGAAAGTGGCTCTTTGCACTAGAAAGGTTGCAGACCTCCTGGCTTACACATGGTCAGAAACACTGACCCCCCTCCACCACAGACGGCTGCATCCAAGCAAATTACTGAAAAATCTGGATTCCTGCCAAACTCCACAGAGGTGTGGAAAAGGTGTCCATCCTCTGACATCTTATTAATAAGACTTTAAATCCTAACAGGTCTGGTTTTAGTTTATGTGAATATTTAACCTTGCAAATTAATTTGTCCACCAGATTCGTGGTGTGTTAGTAATCATATGTAGCTCATTAGATTGGCTTTTCTCTCGCATGGTTCAGCATTTCAGATATACAGTTGCACTTTAATCAGTGGAAGTCTGCTTATGCATTTGCAGCAAATTATCACTTAACCTTCAAACACCAGAGCTAAAGGGGCCTGTGGTACCAGAGCGACATTCTCCGAGCGATCAAGCAGTGTTAAAAGTAGAACTCTGGACCCAATTAAACATTGTCAGATGATCTCTGGCGCCCCGAGATAATTGAGCGGATCGGCCGACTACCTGCTCATGTCTCTCCCAGAGCCCAATCTTTGAATCTTTGTCTCTCTGTGGCTGCGTTTGTTTCTATTGCAAATGTCTGCAAAAGTTTTCCAATATTCTGCTAATGTCAAGAAACATACATTTAGCAATTGCAGTGTTTCCATTAAACAAGAAACACAATTGAAATCGCGCGCGAATAAGTTTGTTCTCGCAATAAGTCTTTAAAAAACATGTCACATCATCCTCCTCCTTCCACTTCCTGTTGTCTTTTTCATCTTTTCCAACAGTAGTAACATCCGGTTGTTGATCACATGATGCAAAAACATTTTACCAAAAAAAACCTGTTGAGTTTCCATTAAGCAACTTTTTAAAATTTCAATTTGCACAACTGCATAGTCAATGAAAACTGGCTGCTGGAACAGACTCCATTTTCAAATGATGCATTTTGACAAACTCGACTGTCTGGGAGACAAAGAATTTTTAATCATCCAAACATCCAGACTTGAGGATGCAGACGAGTTTAGGCACAGAAAATGTGACCTAGTGCTGCTTCAAGGTTTCATTTCATCCACTGTCTTCCAGCTGAGTCAGGGAGTCTCAGTGCCATGAGCGGCGGTCAGTCCTGATGTCTCCGCTGATGAGGATTGTTTCTGACAAAGGGTCATTGGCTCTGCGTGACGACGGATGTGCCTGCATGCCCTGATGGGCTGCCTCTTCTCTCACAGTTGGTCTAAATGTAGACTGGCACTGACACTAATGTACACTGATGAAGCTGTGAGAGTCAATAGACGGGGAGGAGGGGTGGGACACACTGGATTCTTAATTTACTCCATTTGTCCCATTTGTCAGATGCTGGACCTCTGTGGTAGCTAAGCGGACGATCGGCCTGCATGTCTGGCAGAGAGCGCTGAGGACAGGCAGAAGGAATTGAGTCATTGTGAACAAGTGAAGGACATTTTAGCAGAGCTGTTGTATGAGATTTGCTTTTTGTTCTCTCTCTGTGAGAGCAGCATGTCCAGGTCGGATGACCTCCAAACACTGTTTAATACCGAGTGCCTGAACTCAGCCGCTTCCTCCTGCACATGCTGCGGTGCCCCTGGGCAAGGCACCACCCAAGCAGCCTACCCATTTGTGTACACGGTATAGGATTGTGTGTGTTTGTGCGCGCAAATACGACTCTGCTGTGGCTAGAAATTCAGTTAAATCAGCTTATTTACCCCATAGGCGGTTTTTACAAACTTTTTATAGGCCTTCCAGCTAGTTTGCTGTTTGCCTTTTCTCTTAAATTGCAGTTTGCTTTAGTAATAATACAAGGGTTGTCTATTACGAAACCCAAATATGAAGCTAAAAGGAGAGAAAAAAAAAATCACACACGCTTGTATAGTTATCTGGATGAACGACATTATTAAAATCACAAAACAAAACAAAGCTAAAGCTACACTCAGTGCGTAGATGATGCAAACAGGAGTAGAGTTTTCTACTTCGGAAGAAAAGTATCTCTGGGCAAATAAATGTTTTACACAGTGGGATTGTAAAATTACCTGAATGGAGCTGCAGAACGTAATAACAACAAGTGAAGTTTATTCAAACATCCAAATATACCGTAAATAATAAGTCACCACAACTCAAGGACAAATATTTTCAAGGACTGAGAGTGATTTTATAAACTCAATTACTTTTGATGAAGAATGAGTGATTCCTGATTTTAAAGACACTCCACAGATCA
The DNA here is from genome assembly GCA_033032245.1 of Poecilia picta. NCBI lineage: Eukaryota > Metazoa > Chordata > Actinopteri > Cyprinodontiformes > Poeciliidae > Poecilia > Poecilia picta. The sequence continues at coordinate 28,321,464 of CM065365.1, read as the reverse complement.
TACTTTAATTTGCTGCCTCTTAAACGAGTTTGTTGCTTTTCAAGACCTCACCTTGTTTTTAAACTATGTTCTGTAAACATGAAAGAACAAACTGACTATTTAGTAATGAAGTTTCAATAGTCTAACTTTTCCGAAGTGGCTGGTTCTGTCACTTCAGAGCCAGTTGGTACGAAACTACAAACTATTTTGAGAAGCTCGTAGAAGAAAACCCAAAACATTTAACACAAGTTATACAATAAAAAAAGAAGAAGAAGAAATAATTTTGGGTATTCTAACTGACTGAAAACAAAATGAGTTTGGCCTGATTTAACTTCAGAGAAGAGAAAAAAAAAGTTTGTGTACCGTTTTATTAGATGAATGTAAACTTCCGGTTTCCTGACCCCAGGGAATGTGAGCATATTTGAAGAAAATGATATTATATTAAGCTATAACTGGGGCATATTATGCCTATATGCATTAGCCTCAAGCATCGAGTCTATTAACGTGCAACTGTGGGTTTAAACAGGAATGTCAGTCACGTCCTGTTTTATCCTCAATATTTCATCTTTAAAAAGATTTTTCACTAAGAGGAAGTTCAAAACAACTTTGCTTGTGTCTAATCTGAGACAAGTTGAAATGAGGAAAACAAATTAGCTTATTCTCACCAGATGGAGAAAGTAAAATCATGCACACAAAACTGTAATTTGGTGCTTTTAGTGAATCCAGAGGTGAGTCAGACTGACTGGAGAGAAATAATTGTTCAATGAAGAAAAGTCGTTTCCTCTTTACTCAAATCAACACAAGCTAAGTAAAAAGAAGCCACTATTTCCAGTAGGACTGTCAGCACTGTCCCCCCAGTAGGGTTGGGCCCCTTCCTGGGCTCCGGGTTTAATTGGAGAGCGCCAACGCGCAGCTGGAGCGCCTCCTGCCCTGCCTGGCTCTGAAAACGAGAGGCCATAAAAATCGCTGCTGCTGTCCCCATGCAGCCACTGCAGGCGTCCCTGCAGAAGCCAGCAAATTTATTCATGGGATCTGAGCTGTTTGCTTGTGAACCGTCTCATTTGCAAAATAACAGACAATCATAATTTCGGCGCGTTGATCCTGGGTTAATCCAAATAATTGACAATTCATCGTAAGTTCACGTTTCCTGGGAACGGATTTGACTCGTTCTGTCTATCAGCAGGGCATAAACTGAGCGTCCAATTGATCAAGTTGTGTGGATGCAAAACGCTTTATAAACAACAGCAAATTAAGCAGAAAGTGGCAGTAAAACTTCCAGGATAATAGACAGGAAATTGGAAAGCAAGCAGTCTGATAGTAAACCGCACTGAGCAATAATTAATAGATAAAACTAACAAGAACACAATTACTTTGGAACTTTTTTACATCTTGTCATGTGAAAACTATAACTTTGATGTCCTTTGTTGGGGCTTTATGTGACACAGCAACACAATGTAAAGCCTAATTCTGAAGTGAAAGAAAAATAATGTAACGTTTTAAACATTTGGTGCGAATAAAGCGTTTGAATTAAACCCAGTTTTAACTGATATGCTATTTAATAATCCAGATAAACTAAATGAAAAATAAAGAAGAACATAGAAGAAGAAAATCTGGAGGATTTGCAGAGATCCATCGATCAGGTGGGCAACACAGGGTGCCTCCATAAAGCAGGTCATGATGCTCAGTTTTTTTTTTTTTTACAATTAAACCGCAATGACACTGCATGTGCAGAAGAAGAACGCTGACGTTACACAGAAGTGCCTTGTTTACAGACGTTTACTCATCAATCAGAGCCGACGGTGTCGTCACAGAGACAAATCCAAAGAAATTTGACACTTAGATATTGGACTCTGTCTCTTTAAGAAGCTCCACCTTCAGCATGCCATAAAAATGCTTCTCATCATGCCATATACAATATCCTCTTAAGAGGATATGACAGAAAAACAGTTTGTATAATGAGCTCAGCAGAAGCACATTTTCACCATTTGCTTGCTAATTGCTGCTGCCGCTAGTCTGGAGGAGCCGAGAGGAAAGGAACAGGGAGAGGTGCTGATTTAAGGATTTCTCATGAAACAATCAAAGCAATATTCCAGGCATGATTTCAATAACAACATAGAGGAAGCTAATAAAAGAAATCACAGCAAATTCATATTTTGTAAGAGCAGTGATTGGACTTTTTCTAGCTAAAATTGTTTGGATGTGAAGTCAGAGCTATGAGTGGTGATGCACTGAAAGGAGACACATATGTATCCGAATTAGTACCACATATGGAGGTGGCACAGATCGGACTTTTTTGTGGGGTGAAAAGATCGGAACTGGGTCGTTCAGATTGCGGTGAAAAAGTCAGATATGGGTCGCATTTGGGAAAAAAAGTGAATTTGGGTTGCAGTTGATGTGCATTTCACAAGCTTTACTAGAACGACAGCAGGAGGAAATCCAGTGTACTCTTTACAACGCTGCAAAAACCCTGAAGAACTTTCATGACAAAAATGTTCAACATTTTGGGCCCCTGAGAGGTTATCAAAAAAACCTGCGCTTCCACTCTGGAATCTCATATCCATTGTGAGACACGGTGGTGGAAACCTCATGCTGATCCTTTTCCTTAGCAGGAACGTGGATGGGGAGACACATGAAGCTAAAAACACGGAAATCCGGGAGGAAAAGTGGTTTGAAACCGGAGCAGGGACAACAACCCCAAACATCCAGCCAGAGCCACAAACAGACAGTTTGGATCAAAGCGTGTTCATGCATCATGGAAGGAAGCATGAAAAATGTAGATATATGACAAAAACATGGAAAAGATCAAGGAGGTATAAAATACGTCTGTCAGGCATCATAAATAGTAGCAATGAGCCGTAGAGCCGAGCGCAGACATTCATCAGGGTCCTGACTCTGAATCAGTCACGGTTTTACTCAGAGTTGTCTCGGACTTTTACTTCCCGTGTCAAAGTTCTTGTATCGCCTGTAAACTGGAGAGCCTCCAGAAAACATCCACAGCTTCCCTTTTTCCAAGTTCTGTGTTCCAGCCAACAGCAAGTTTTAATAATTGAATCTCTTTCCTCAATGTTCTACTCACAGATACTCCATTATAATAATCTGAGGAGAAAAGCTGTTGAGAGAGTTTGGTAAATTTATTAAAAATAGAAAACTGATTTTTCTGTATTTCTCCTCAGATTTGTGCCTCATGCAGGTCTTTTAATTTCACGCCTGGTGTTTGCGCTCTGACTTCAGACCTTATGTAGACAAAGCGTCCAGCTCAAGTCCAATGAGCTGAATTCACTACAGGTGACTCCGTTTAGCCTGGAGAAACATCTCCAGGATGATCAGTGGAAACAAATCATTTTGAGCTGTGAATCCTTAAGAGTGATTCCTACTTCCAGTAAATTTATTAACTGTTTGTGTCTGCACAGAGGAACAGTTGCCTTGCAGCAGTCCTGGAATAGAATCACAATCTGGACTCTTTCTGCTTGGAGTTTGCATGTTTGCCCTGTAATGAACTGGCAACCCAGCGGCAGACTCGCCACACACACCTGGAACAGGATCCAGGATACACACCTGAGACAGTGAAGAAGAAGAAACTGCTCCGTAGATCTAACACTTTGGAAGGTATCCAGATGTGCATCTTCTAGATTAGCAGGTTATTGGAATCTTTTGTCGTGAATTTCTTCAGAATGTAGACTATCTCAATTTTTATACCACAATTGTGGAAAGCTGCATAATTTTTGTGCAAATTTCCAACTTTAGCATCAAATTGCAGACATGTACTCCTCCTCTGCGGTATTGCTTACCAAGTTCATTTTAATTAGAAGTCTTGTTTTATGTTTTGTATTGAAGGTACGTGTTGAAATATACAGCATAATTTTGCTTTGCTTTTAAAATAAAAGGACATCTGGGAAACACAAGCAGTTGCTCACATGCAGAGACGTGTGAGATTTTTAAGTCAGCAATTTGTTTTACGTCCAGGAAGGTGATGGAAAGCAAAGGTTAACGTCTCCAGATTGTTTCTCTGATTAATTTGAGCAGCTTCCCAGTTTGCTTTGTTTTTTAAAAAAAAGCTATTTTAAGACCTCTGGGAGATGCTGCATCCCAGGGGAGACAATCAAACACTCCTGGGACCATGGAAGGTTAACCATCAGCTGCTCTGATTTAGGAGGAGGAGGGAGGAGGAGATGGAGGGAGGAGGAGATGGAGGGAGGAGGAGGAGGAGGGATGCTGACACCTCTTCTGCGCATGTCCTCCATCTACCTGCACTGGAGTTTCACTCTGGCTGCAGTGAGGAACTTCATCAAAATCACACACTCACTTTTGAGTGAGCATTCCTCACTGAAAAGATAAATTAAGCGAGCTCACTTCATTTTATTTCCCTGATTATTTGAAGCAGTCGTATTTACAGGCAGAGAAAAGTAAAAAAATTAAAAAAAAAACCCCTGAGTGGATGTCAGGAACCAAACAGCTCAAACCGTAGCGAGAGCTCTCAGCCAGGTGTGAGTGATGCTGATGGCGTTTCAGAAACACCTGGGATCTGTTCACTTGGCTTTGCTGTGATCGTTCAGTCAGACGCAGCTGAAGAGGATGGAGGGACCACTGTGAGCCTCGTTCACAAAGCATAAACAGGCTTTCTCTCTGTTTTGTTTCAATTTCGCAGGTCATGGCAGACATTTGTCTCTGGATTCTGAATCTGGATGGTATTCTGAGCAAAATGTGTCAGCATTAGTTGCCAGTTGTTGCCTGGGAGACTAAATGTGAAAAGACAAACAGCAAACTGAGAGTCAAGCTGATTGATTTGATTCAGCTTGGAACTTAAGATTTAGGATTTAGAGGTTTAAGCTTCTTAAAGGGGTGGTCCTATTTATTTTCCAGAGACAAAGTGTTATTTTATAGCTATGTTACCTTCACTTTGTATAAAACTTCTGTAAATATCAAATCTGACACTTTCCAACACTCCACCTTCGTCATCATAATGATTCTCATTATGCTGCAATATTCAGTCCATTTACGATTCAATATTACAATATTATTGGACAGAGAAATATTTTACACAATGAGCTCAGCAGTTCCACCAGTTGGTTGTTAGCTGCTGCTGCCGCTAGTCTGGAGGAGCTGAGGGACGAGGAACCGGTGCTGATCTCAAACATGCATAAAAAAAAATCAAAGCAATATTTTAGGTATGATTTTGACGAAGTAATAACATTATAACATGATTTAAAGCTGAGAAAATCTATTTTACATAACACCCCCCTTTAAAATTAAAGGGATATATTAATAAATTGCTAAATATTTATTAATAGTTAATGCAATTTTATAATCTAAACTTGCATTTCCATATTGTGCAAGTGTTACAATACATCTTAATTTTTCAGCATATTATTTAATGTTTAGTAAAGCAAAACCTAACATAATATGGGTCTCCAGCTCCTTACAGGTTTTCTGGTTCATGTATCAGTGAGACATTCAAGTCCATCTTAATGAAAAAGAACATGACTGATTTTTTTATTTCAATTTAAAAAGTGAAACTCATATTTTGCACAGATTTCACACACAGTCACACATTTCAAGCATTTATTCAAATTACTCATAATGTTAAGCCAATGAGAACCAGATGCTCAGATATCAAATTAGGACACTACATAAAACCACCATGACAAGGATTTTGAAGTGTCAGGTCTCCTGGAAACTCTCAACATGAGATCTGGGCTCCTTTTGCATGAATTACTGACTGCATTGGTGCGGCGTAGCATGGAGCCAATCGATCAGCAGCAGGAGAAACGTTGCTTCATTGTTGGATTGGACGTCTATCTCTCTCTCTGTGGCCAATTTACCGATTAATGACATCAGTGATTGATCACAGGAAGTATTGGAACTTTTGGCATCACATCCTGCATGAAAATGAAATGATTCTGACCATAAAGCCTTTTAGATGAAGAAAAACCAAATTGTCCTCAGATATGTCCTAGTGGACGCCTGCACCCACGTTGGCCTGGATAAAACCAAATGGACCAACATCACTGGGTGGAGTCGCTCCACATTCTGCTGGAACCACTTGATGTTTTTTTCACACCGTTCTGTTGCTTAGATTCTTTTTTCTTAACTGACTTTTTCCTTCCACTTAACTTTCCGTTAGATACAACACTAATGTCATCGCTGTGACATAATTAAATCCTTTCCCTTTTGGTCTCATATGAACAAATTTTCTGAGAAATTGAATTTTGGGGTTTCAGTCGCTGTAAGCCAAGATTTATGTTTTAATGTATCTACAGGTAATAAATCTGCACAAGAGTTTAGATTTTTTTGAGATAAACTACTGAAGCAAATGACCTGTGATGGTAATTTAACTCAGATTACCGTCAGATTACACTTGGTACACCATTATATCTTAATATTAATGCATAGACTGAAACATCTCTTGTTTGCTTACATGAATAATAATTGCTTTTTTGTCTCCTGAATTCTGCAGGTAACAAAACAAAATAATTACCAGTTAAAGTTCATCCAATAGCAGCTTTTCTTTTTATTACAAGTGTTTTATTAATTTGAGAAGCGATTGTGCTGAGCCCTGGGGAGGGGAACAGGCTGCAAACATTTCAAAACACATCAAACTTCCTCAATTTTAGAATGACATATTTTATCCTTTAACATATCTCCACTGCATTAACTTTTGGGACCTCTTGGGGGAAACGTATTAGCAAACCTTTTATGATGGCTGAGTCGATTAAAGGCTGTCGTCTGCGTCTCTGTGCGAGCGACTTTTATTAGACCCGAGTCGACAATCCCCGAGGTGGAAACGTGTGATAATGTCTCCCTCGAGAGGAGAGGCGTAAACTCATCGGTTTACAGTACGATCGTTTATTATGGGCGACCCCGACACGACCTCGTAACGCACACACCGAAAACAAGAGCAGAAAAAGGAGGCAGCTTCATTTCTAGACACTATGAACAATCTGTTTATGCAGAAGCAAAGGTTATTATACTGCGAAAAACTGGAGCGACACGACAAAAACAGGAAGGTTTTGTAGTCTTTTGACAACAGAGGGAAGATTTATTAAAAAAACATGTGAGACTCGGAGTAGATAAAGCAGTTATTGGAATGAGTGTGAGCTGCAGAGTGGTACAGAGAGCTGCACCCTACTGATCAATGCATGAAACACTCCACTGTTATCCAGCTCAATGAATCGGATATGCAAATACACCATGTCCATTAACCATTCAATCACTGTAATGTAATGACTCGTATTATTGGCTGTGGGTGTGCACCTCTGAAGTCATTTGGATTGATTTTTTTTTTTATTTTTTCCTTCTTCCAATACTCGTCCTACTGGAGCCTCAACGATTCACAGCAGCATGAAGTTTCCCGCAAAGGCAACAATATGCCTGAAATGTGTTTTATCCAGAGTCAATGGGCGGTTCTGACCCGCAAAATGAACCGACTCCAGACAGAAACAAAACTTATTAAAGTCACGGGGCTGAACGTTTACTGGCCTTTAAGCCTGAACCTGAACCTGTCGCTACCGTAAAGACGTTTCCCTCCAAGAAAAAACAGAGACAGTCAGATTTTCTGCTCTCTGCAGTCTGATATCTCAAGTTTTACTCTCCGATTTTGACACAGTCTCATGTTTTTGAATTTTGCAGCCAAAGAGGAGCACATTTTGAGAACAAAAAGCTTCCTCGTTGTGTCCCGGAGGTAGTTTTATAGAGGGAAAGTGGTAGGATTCCTCTCACAGCTCTACAAAGCGGAACGAAATGGATAGATAAATAAAAAAAAAGAAAAAGCTGGACAGCCATGCATGTTAAAAGCGTAAGTGCCATCAAAGCCCCTTGGGCTACAAAGGGCTCTTTTAGCAAATGGATGGCAACAGCTGCAAACTCTGGGCTGTTCTTAATGTGCACAGTGCAGATGTCTACATTCGAGTCCCATAGTCTGAGACGGATCTGTGTAGCGCTACACTAGGCCTCTCTCATCATATCGCCGCAGCTTCATTAGGCTCTGAGCTGCGTATCAACAGCTGTCTGACAGTTTTCGCTCTCCAATTAAAGCCAAAAAAGTTACACTGATCCCCATCAAAGCCTTGCGTCAGATACTGTGGGCATCCCTTTATCTCTGATGTGTTATACGAACGCATCCTGAGTCTTTCAGCTGCTTTCTTGGTTACATAAACTGTGAAGATGGCAACAACAAAAACAAAAAAAACCCACCAAGACTGGAAAAATAACTTGTTAACTCTCTGTATCATGTTGATCCAGGACATTTTGTGTGTTAACGTGATGACTCCATCTGCACTTCACGCCTTTGAACCTCCTTCAAACATTTAAATAGTTCTTTTTCTTCACAATCTACCAAAACTGCTGGTTTTTTCCTACCACGCTTTTAAATTTAACCCTTTCATGCACAGTGGACAGCTATCTAAAAGCCATTTTTTTGTGCTTCTTGTAGATTTATATGTTATAAATGCACACAGACCACTGAAGTGGATACTAATGCATCATAAAATACACTATCAACTACTGGCCATCAGCTGCAAATGTTAGAAATTATTCTTGTTAAATCCAATATGGCCGACCGACCCGGTCCCTCCTTCTACTGCAGACGACTCTTGCAGGTAAAAAGAAAATGTGACATCAGATAACCCCTAATAAACAATACTACTGATGTGTTTTTGTATTTGGAGAAAATTTCAATTGATCACCTAAAAAAAAACAACAATTTAACAAAAAATGTTTTCCTACCTTTTTTTAATGCTTTAAGAAAAAAAAGGGGGGAAAAAAACTTGACACAAAGGATCATAATTCATGCATGAAAGGGTTAAATATACATAGTCAGCATCTTTAACCAAATGTCAGCTCGCTTCATGTTGGGTCAACTTCTCTGTCCAACTGACTGACACGTGGCTCTAAAATGTGATCACAATGCCCTTTCAGTTTTGTTCAACCAAATTTATTTACAGAACAAATGTTTTGGGTGTGACAGTTTACAGGCACATTAAAAAAATGTAATCCAACTGAAGCACCTGCATGAGACACTGAAACATCACGGTTATCGGGGAAAAGATACCAAAAAAACCCCCAAAAAACATGAACGCATGTGAAGCCGGAAATGTGCTGCAAACATGGACCATGTTCAGTCAGATGACACATTTATCCAATCAGTGAACTGGGACAGGTTGACTATTGAACTCATTTAATGCTCAAAACAAATACAAGTTACTTTACTGGGTCATCACAATTGAACAAGAGATTTTTTTTTATTCTTATATCTGTAACACCCTCAGAAATATACATTCACATGGCTGCATACAAACAGATTTATTTATTTTTTTGTACTTTTTGAGATTCTTTCAGCGACACCATTTTGACAGACTGTATGCATTACCCCCTTGTATGACAGTGAAGCCACTATTGGCATGTTAAAAAGGTACTAGAGGAGCAGGTTTTAGTCGAGACTTTGGGAAAAAGCTATCCATCAACTTCATCTATCCATCACCGAGTCTCCATGTTTGCAGTCAAATAAGGTTTATGTTACACAACAGGCTCCCTATTAAACCCAGACTATAATCTCAACTTTATGTACAATATTTACAGTGGAATGTTAAACATACAGAATACAAAAAGTAGGATTAGGATGGAATGAAGTTACAGTCACTATTTTAAAATAGAAAGTCAGAACACCTCGGTAATATGAATGTTAATATTTAGCAATATACATTTTAACCCCAAAGTATTTACTTTGTTGTTGTTGTTGTCTGAGAAGCAGTAGTGGCAGTGGTTTCATAACAGAAGCAGAAAACAAAGTCAGATGAAACCATAAGTTTGTGCTTTCAAATGGGGGCGGTGTTCATTAATTCATACATGCAAGTTTTGATTCTTTTTACTGGATTAGAGTCGCTGTTGTTGTGCTTAAAAGCTTAGAAGAACGTCAACAATCTGATCTGAGGCTGCAGGATTTAGATTTCGGCTGGATTCAGAAATTCAACATTGAGTGCTGTGTTAATTTGCTAGTAAGTAAGAAAAAAAAACAATTGTTAAATTAGACTTTTTTTGTGTGTGTGATCAAGTATGCAATGTTAGTAAAGTGCTGGGATGAAGACTAACTAGGTTCCACTGCATGTAAAACATAATTTGTGTTAAACAGAGATTTTTGTTTTGTTTCGGGGGGAAAAAAAACCTGAGTGTGTTTTAAATTAGATTTTATTTGGATAGACACAACTGTGAAGAAGAAGAAAAATTCCAACATACATTTTTATTTTCAAATACAAATTTTGAAAGGTGTGCATTTGTTTTCACTTCTTTTACTCAGAAACCCCTAAAGAAAATCTAGTGTTGCACTTAAAAAAATCCTGAAGCTTTGTGATGTTGGTTAGATAATGTTAGTGGACAAATGTTAAGCTTAATCAGTTTTTTTAAAGTTTCAGAAATGTTTAAGAATTTTTGAAACTCACTAAAAAAAAGGTTAAATAAAAAAAACAACATGAATTTAAGACCAACGTGTAGCGTAAAAAAATAACTAAATAATAAATTAATACCCTAAATAAGGTGAAATGCTGTTTGACTTCAGTGCTTTTACACCCAGTCAGAAAAGGCTTCGTTATATTATTGGCGGTTTGGGACGACGGGTTTTAGCCAGCTGTAAATATTGCAGCTGTCAAACCAAACCTTGAGTAAATACACACTTTCCCACGATGAATGCGCTAGAATGTGTTGATTTTAATTGCCTTCCTGTAAGTTCGTGTCAGGAAAAAATAAGAAATGTGTTTATTGTAAAACAAAACGAATGGATAAAAGCACAAATTTAAAACGTAACTAGTTAGCGGGAAGCTACTGTGAAAAATCTGGACACCTTTTAAGGTCTAAATCTCAGCTGAACTTTCGAAGTTTACAAATCCTTAAAGATCCTGGAGAAACACTGAGAAGTGCGTCATTGTGAAGTATTCACAAATTAGAAATCTAATGTATGAAAATGTTTGCAGGTGGTTGTAACTTATTTAATTTGGGGGTATCACTATAAAGAAGAAGATGCACCAAACATCACTGGTTGATTTGAAAATTTTTCTTCTACTTCACATTTCTGCATCTTTTTTTTTGTTTGTCTTCTTCTATATAAAACCTCAGTAAAGCACACAAAAGCTTACTTGAAACAAACAAACAAAAACAAAAGAAGTATGAATACGTTTACAAGAATTGTGTCCACCATTTTCATTTAATTCATCTATTTGGAAAATGAAGAGCTTAAATAAACAGGAAGTGGTTGCCGTGACTACCTCACCCCTCCTTCCTTTGATAGGCACTGAATAAAAAGAACAAAAAACATAAAACGTGCTTTGTTTTCTTATAACGCTGCGGTTCAAAATACTTCTGACTAAACAAGAAAGCATTTCCCCAGCCTGTGTGAGAAAACCAAACTTTTTTTTTGTCCACAGTGACAGAAGAAACTGGCTACTGTTGCTCGGTTTATTTTGAGTCATGTACTGTCTCTTTAAAACTGAAATAAGGCCATTGAAAAATGGATCGGAGGAGGACAGGGTGGAAGTGACTTCTAATAAGAACAACAGAAACCTCACTGTTCAATGCTTGTTTGTGTATATTATACAATATAGACTGAGGCTCATGAGTAACATGCTCATCTAAAAGCATACAGTAGACAAGCATGGACTGAAAAACATTCACTTCTGCAAGAAAATCCTCTCACAGGGGTGTTTTTTTGTGTTCTTTATCATTTTAACATATATTTATATAGGTATTTTTGTATTAACTGCAATATTGTCGTTGGGTACGGCGTACCGATGAAATCATAGCTCTGCCAATACCGACGACAATAAAAAAAAAGGAGGATATTGTCGTCTTTCTAAGCTGCAAATGAGGACAAAAACACACTGGGATTGACTGGGAAAAAGAAAAAAAAAATACCAACAAATGCACTTCCACTCCCACACGCACAAAACATGCATAAAATAAGGCTTAATACAGTATTTATAGTGTTCAGAGCCAGTCAGATAGGTTGTTTACATCCACAGATTTACTGCAATGCCTCTCTTATCTCTGATTTTTCACATTGAGATGTTTATTTTGAAGCAAATATATTTTGCTGATGGTGTAATGGAGTTCAGAGCCGAGGAGGAGAGAAAGTCTTTCTGCTATACTAGCATCAACTGGCACTTGCTAACAGCATTTTTAAAAAGACAGATACAGGTTTACACTGTATAACGGTGGCATAAAGAGTCAGTGCGTCCCCATATGCAGAAATAAAACTCGACATTAAAGAAAAAAAAAAGAATTAATTACTGAAAAATCCCCCTCAAAAAATAGCTGGAATTCATTTAGAAAAAGAAAGAAACATCTCTACAGCAGCAGTCAAGTTCTTGCGCTGCTTTCTTGCTTTGCAGCATGGCCACCGTTACTTTTTCACATCCCTTTTACTTGTTAAAATATTTTCTCTGTTAGCGTAAATAAAAGCATCAGTTGGCATTTCCCCTCCGATCTGAGTCCTTTGAGTCCACGGACGACTCCTGGTGGAAAATGAGGTTGATGATAGCCAGTAAACAGTCTCAACTGGAGAGGCAGAATCATGACTGAGAAATTCCTCAGACGCTTTTTCGCTGACATCCATTTTGAGGAAAAAGGGGGTCCGAAACGTATTTATGACAGTTCAACACACGCATAAAAACAGGAAAGGAAAAACGCCCAGACGGTTCATTAAAGTGGTAAGGTTTCTGAGCGCGTGCACACAGGTCAAACTGTTCAAGTCAAGTGACAATCATGACATTTCCGAGCACTATTAGTGATCCTGTGAGACTCAGCGGATGTCTTTCCCACATAATTACTCACCAAAGCATTCGTACCTTTTGAACTTTTACACATTTGGTCTCGTTGACCACAAAATTCAATGTCATGCGATAAATCCACACAAACGAGGGTAAAACGGTGGAGTAGATCGAAAATAATGCATAATTTCACAAATCCAGAAAATGTGGGTTTGTTCATTTTCCAATTAAAGAATAAAGGCATCTGTAATTTTTATCATAAGCAACATTATCTGTAAAAATGCACACAATCCCATTGTACTATTTTTAAGTAGTTTGGATTTTATTGCATGAAATACGTATTTGATCACCGACCGAGTCTTCCACTCCTTGCTTGTCCACAAAACCAATCAGACTCCAACCTCTCCACTAGGGGGAAAGTTTTTTAAATCCGCTTCCCCCGCCCCATATATTCGACATTTTTACAGCAGCCTGAACAGCTCAAAGCATTTGCAGTCTTAACGCTCATGCTGCATTTTATTCAACTATTACATCTGTGATGTGCGACGTGCATCGTAACTTTGCACCAGCAGAAACCAGATGCAATAAATCTGGACGTAAACAATGACTGCAAATTATTATTCTGAAAATTCACATCACAATCCCACCTCTCCTGGTTCCGACTGCGCATCTAAACATACATCTCCACTGAGGCTGCAGTCAGTGCTCAACAAAAGGCCTGTGCTAAGGTAAGCTTTCTCTTTACTGGCTACCTTTTTGCTGTGATCATTTGACGGCATCACTAACTCCCAGGTTTGAATAACTTCACTGCCAAAACACACAATCTTGCCAGGTATTTTTTGTCTAGTTTCTAGTGAAAACGTCGTATTTGTATTGGACACAAGACTAAAAATACTTAGTAAGATTTGGAGTTTTTGCAGTGAAACTGATCCAGGAACTGTAGCATCCATTATTAGTCTATTTGAGGTCTGAAAACGTCGACACTAAAGTCTGATTGCTACTAAATAGTGGTAGGAACATCATGACCTGCTGTAGGAATGTATCCAAAGAGACCAAAGGGACAAAGTGTTGGTCATTTGGAGTGGGGCTCCATGCAGGACTTAACCAGTGATGATGAGGAAGTTCAGGAACGGCTCAAAAACTACACAGATGTTTTTGTCAAGGTTACCAAAGTGACATGGTCCTGAACTACGCAGAACGTCAATTGTACCAAATACTTATTTCATGCCAAATTAAATATTTTTTTTGTCAAACAATGCCATTTTCTGGATTTGTGTGTAAGGTCTCTCACAGTTGAGGTGAACCTTTGACCTCTCCATTCTCTACAAGTGGGTAAAACACTGATTCCTACTTTGTAGAGCCTCTTTTTGCTGTGATTAAACAGATTTTGTTTATCATCTGCTTTTGTATCCCATCTTGTGGCAAAATGTGGGAAAAGTTCAAGTGGTATCACTACCTTCACAACAAACTGAAAAGTAAAACACTGAAGTCTGTCCTTCCCTCCACTGACTTCATGATTCACTGATAAGGGCACTCATTTAACATGATGGAAATGTTAGCAATAAAAAAAAAACATCATTGAATGTTATTATGTTACCACCATGTGTCTGTATGGCTCAGTAGACCGACACCCTTTTATTAAAAATAAAAAAAACAGCAAATAAAGTCCAAGATGGTGCTTGAGAAGCATCAACAATGTCTTTGGAGAAGGACAACAACGCGCTTTCGCCATAAATGTTGCATGTCTGTACAGCTAGTTTTCTTTTTTTTTATCTTTTCTTTTTATCCTGAAACATTTGACCATAAACTTTTAAACACTTTACGCTCCACCTGTAAAATATGTCAGACACATAACTCTCATTTCTCTGCAGATCATACAAAAAGAGAATATAAAAATGACAAATTTGCAATTTCTAATGACAAAAATAAACAAAACAAACCAAAGAGAAATAAAAAAAAACATACATCCAGTGTAGGACTTTCACAAATGTGCTCAGCAAAACCTCAACCTGTTCTTTTTTTTAATACATTTAATACATTTATAACATGAAAAATAAAATACACAACAGTATTGACCAATCACCTTTCTGGCCTTGGAGCCACATTGAGTCCATTTACATACCTTAGTTTGTATTCTTTGCCCATTAACTTGATGAGAGCGACACCAATGCTGTCATGTTGAGAAGTCGTGTCTTGGACTTTAAATAGACCCTTGATTTTTCTAACAGTGATTAGTTGGATGGAGTCTGATGCGGGGCGGGGAGAGGGAAGGGAGGTGAGCTGGAAATGCCACTGAGGGAGGTGCAGGTTGGTGGATGTGAGGGTGTGGAGGTGAGGAGGTGAAGGGTGAGGTGGGATGCAGGTGAGGGACGACAGGTTGCTTGGCGGTTGCATGATTCTACACGTACCACTCTTTCTTAGAAATGACAGAGCCGTCGGTTTGAGAGATCATATCGTCGGTAATTTCAGGTTCTGGGTCGTACTGGAAGGCCAGAGTCCGCTCCCCGTAATCCCGGCTCTCCCCCTCATCCACAGTGAAGTACGGTCTCTTCAGGTCCTCGGATTCGGTGTCGAAATTCCGATCGCTCGCCTCGAACCCCCCGGTGTTGCTGATCTGGGTGGGCTTCTTCTCGTCGTCCGAGTCGTCCGGGTACTGGAGGTTCTTGGGGACGGGGGGGTGCGCGGGCATGGCGCCCGCCTTGCTGTACCCGTTCCCGAAGACGTGCTTCTTGGTGCTGTAGTCCCCCTTGAAGGTGCGCTGGCGGCGACGCAGGAACACGAAGAGCAGTATTGCCGCCACGATCACCAGGATTACTCCCCCCACAGCGCCCCCGATGGCGGCACCTGTATTGTGCTGCTCCGGAGGGATGCCGTTGCCCCTGGGTGTCGGGTTGATAGGGAGGTCTGGGTAGGAAAAGACAGATGGAAGGGAGTGTGTCAGTGCTCTGGTGGGAGGAGGTGCAACTGTGCAGGTGCATTTTTTTTTTTCAAAACAAAAAAAAGGAAAGATGATGTAAGGGAGACAAGGACGGAAAAGCAAAAGGGAAAGGAAGGACCCCCACCGGACGCCCACAGCCGAGCCCACCCAGTCCCACTGGAGCCTCTAGTGTTGAGGACGACAGCATGCGGTTCAGACACGGACAGAATGACACCGACCCCCCGGCGGACCGGGCGGACAGAGTCAAAGTTCAGCAGCATGCATCAAACAGAAATGTTAGCAATTGACTTAGAAAGCAGCAGCAGCAGCAGCAGGAGTGTTTTTACAGCGCTATAAAGGTAAACGTCTCTTGTTTTGCTACTTAAATGTTTCAGACCAAACTAATTCAAATAGATAAAGACACACACAGCAATATATGGTTGAATTGCTCCCTAAATCTAGGAACTAACTGTCCCACCTTTGAGGCAAACAACTTTTTCCCCAAGTGTAAAGTCACACCAAAGCATCTCTATTTAATTTCAGCCAGGACTTTGACCAACCAAATTCTTCATTTCCATGCTTTTGGCCTTCCAGCGTTGGATAAGGATTTACTTTTTGAGATTTTTTTACACTGCTTCATGTTGTCAGAGAGGTCAAAGTTCAGTGATTTGCAGTTGAAATCCAACCAAAACACAATCAGGCAATACTTACATGTTGACCTAAAATTAGGCACTGATCTTATCTATTGGTTTTTGAAAATATTTACAGTTAATTCATGATTAAACAAGTTGAATTTCACACAAGGTCAGCTTGGTTTCAACAGCTCTTCCCCTAAAAATATAACCCAATTTTTGAACACAACTCAATTTGTTGGATTTAAAACATCAAAGTGACCAAAAAATAAATAAAAAACAGGAATTTTTAAAACACCTTTTCATCTTTTGAATGAATCAGCTTAAAATAAACACAGTGAAAGGCAGACTAGAGAGGAGTCCGACATGAAGTAGCTCCACAAGATGTCTTCATCAGCTGTGGAGAGGTAATGAAATGAGAGAGCGCCGCCTGGGATGATTATCAGCAGCCAAGCATATGCAGACACAAAGCACCGAGAGAGCAGATAAACACGGAGCTCATCCACTGGAGCAGCCGAGCGACACACCAAAGAGACGGCATCGCTTTAAAAGAGGAAATGTGTCGTTTTTTATAGAAAGGGCCACAAAGAAAGAAGGGAAATAA
This sequence comes from Poecilia picta, assembly GCA_033032245.1. NCBI lineage: Eukaryota > Metazoa > Chordata > Actinopteri > Cyprinodontiformes > Poeciliidae > Poecilia > Poecilia picta. Next base: position 28,304,583 of record CM065365.1, on the reverse strand, counting down.
TATGAAAGATATGCATTAATATAAAACGTAGCATAATATGGCACTATTAACTTACTGCAGGCTGCATATGACGCAGCATTTATGTCTGAGGGTAAAGTGTGACATTGTGTTCAGTCCATTTCTTTTCACGGAACAAAACCTCATGGGAAAAAGCAGCATTTACTACTCAGATAATTTGAGTGAGGAATCAAAGACAAGGGAAGCTTTTTGTTCGAGAAGCTTCCCGCTTTTGACATGATTACTAGTTTGGCCTCTGCTTTGATATCTGCTTTATTGCCGCTCTATTATGAGACATCTTAATGTAAATGGGATTAGATTTTAACACCGTCCATATGTTCATCTGGAGCCGATAAACATGAGCGCTGACGCCTTGAACGCAGCTTGTTTGCCTTCTGCATCGGCGTTGAGTCAAGGGAAAGAAAACCCATCAGCACAAGCTTGAGAAACTATTCAAACCTCTCTGGCGACCCAAAAACTCACTGGAGTTTATGTGAACTCCAGTGAAAGAAAATGATCCACAGGTTCAATAAGACTGTATAAAAAGATACCAATAAATAAAACCAAATACAACCGATGACTTTAAATCAACACAACGCACATGCATTTCTCATGTCATCCAACTCCAACTACCGGTTTGTCTCGGTCAGCTTTTTAAATCTTTTTAAATGCAGAAATATTGTCTGCATCTGGTTTTGGGCGGGATTTAACTAGGCCATTCAAACATTAGATCATCAACCTCTGCTTTAGCCTCAAGTGCTAACCACATTTTCTGGAGAACTGACTTCTAATCAGCTCCTTCAATCTTCCTGTTTTCTTTTCCCCATATAAAAAAAATTAAAAAATCCCACAGCATGATATCACTTCTGGTATCTAGTGTTGGTTTTCCACATCTAGAAAGTTTGATTTTGCCCTCATTTGCTGTTTGACATGATTGCTAAGTAGCCAACATGGCGGCAGGTGATCTTATGGTCTTCTTATAAGAGGAAGTAACTTGTGCTGCACAATTTTTGGAAAACTTAGCATTGCGATACTGCTGCTGAAAACTGAAACGACAAAAATCAATCAAATACTCCTCGAACTATTACAGTCAACTAACTACTGCATTCATGGAGTCCTTGAAAGTTGGAAAAAATGTACAATTTAAATAAAGCCACGCATATGACATGAAAAGAAATCTCAAACAGTCGACGGGTGTGAATATGAATGCTACGGTGCAAAGTCAGCTAAATCAAACCGAACATCACACGGACAAAACGGACGCATTTTAATATAAAAAGATACTAATTTCAAGCATAAAAAGAAAATCTTTTCAAATGATCATCCTGAAGCCTTGAATCAAATCAGTTACGCTTGATAATTACTGCTCTTTATTAGAAACGATGAATCTGAGCATAATGCGGCTATGAAAGGATGGGACTGGGTAAAGTTAAGAAGCAACTGAAGCCTCCTTCTTCTGCTGTAATTAGAATGGCACTCTATCAGCCCAAAAAGGAGAAACCTCCCGAATGCCGCCGCCGCCTTTCTCCCGAGGCCCGGCTGCAAAGCTCTCCAATTTCTAAAGAGGCGCCGGGCACGGTCTCAAATATCAGCTCAGGTTTTAATCTGACCACCTAATGGGATTATTCAGACACAGGCCTTCATTACACACATCAATGGGAGAGCAGAGCCAGGTCACCCCTGCTGGAGAACGCATCCTTCCTCCAGGCCCGAAGAGGCGCGGAAATCCAGACGATTGAGGAAGTGAACAGCAAAGGGAAAACATTCGGCTGTAATCCTCTTCACTGCCCCTCGCTGACCTCCTCAGCTAGGATCTGGTTTTGCTCTTTTAAATCCTCATTTCAATCTTAATTAGGGCGATTTTCACCCAGGTGGCTAAAATGAGACATTTACTTTCATTAAAGGGGGTAAAAGAGGCAGTTAAAGGTCCCAACGTCAGCCTTGGAGGTGCTCACTGTTATCTCCACCCCGATAAAGGATCAACTCTATTTCTTCACCACTAATGACGGAAGGAAGAGGTTTCATGTAGACACAATAATTATAAAACCTCAACAGCAGGTAGGCTTTAGATACTTAACAGGAAACTGGAAGGAAGGAAAGATTGAGGCCCAAAAGAGGGAAAGATAGGAGGCAGAGGAGGTAGAAAACAAAAAAGAAAGGAAGGACATGAACTAAGCAAAAAAGAAAGAAGGAAGATAGTTAAATGCGAGGAGGAAAATATAGAAAATAAAATGGAGAAAAGACTAAAAAAGACACAAATAAAGGGGGTGCAGGGCACAAGGAGGGAAAGAGAAGAGAAAAGATGGACAAAAGTGAAAAACAAAGAAAGAGGGCATGTGGAAAATTACAGAATAGACTGGAATGAAGAAAAAATTTTCCACAGTCCACATTTGCCGTTATGTGGTAACCTTGTAATAAACTTATAAAGTACGGACTTGAACCAACTCTAAACGCTCTCAGATTTCTGTGGTGGCCTCCCACCCAAGAAGAACCTGTCCTGGCAAACCCAGCTAATGCAAAAAGCTGTGAGGATGTTTTACCCCGATAACCCCAGAGCTATAATTGGAGTACTTTAAAACCTGAGAAAAACACCGTCTAATGCTCGTCGGGTGCAGCAGAGGAACAGAGCTTTAATTCTGCAACATAAAAAAACTCACAATCTGCCTCTTCTCAGAATGTTACCAAGTCCACTTCTTCCCCCGTTCTCATCTCCTCCCCCCCACAAGGTCACTTCAGCGGCTTTGCAAACATGAAGATATCACAAGAAAATAAACTCTCTACCAGAGCAGCAGAGTCTTGTGTGAATGCCAGAGGAATCTGAGTAGCCATGGTGCAAACTAACCACATTTCAGAAACAATATTTTCACCAAAACGTGTCTGAAATGGAGGTGATTTAAAAGCCTGCAGGAGGAGGAGAAGGGAGCAAAGACGAGTTCCTCTTTGCTCACCTTCGCTACCAGCAACAGCTGCCAAGCGGCAGATAAAGACGACCCCAGCAGCAGCTATGATACTGTTCCAGCAAACAAAAAAGGGGGGCGTCTATTAGCGGCGCAGCGGAAATATGTAGATAGTGGCAGAAACTTTGACTTGCAACGTCTAAGACGTGCATCTAAGATTAATAGGAGGAAGCCAGTTCTGTGATGGGCTATAATTCAGCCCAAAGGCCTAATAGATGCATGCAGGTCAGGAATAACAGGAAATGCTTTGCTTGTTCTAATGTTGCATCCCCGTCGCTTAGGATTAATCATACAGCTCTGAACGTTTGACATGATAGAAAGGATGATTTACTGGGTCCAAAGGTTTTAGTGGCAAAATCTGCTTCCTTTACAGATCCATCTGAGGCCGCCGCGTTCACAACCTCGCAAAATTATTCATGCCGCTTTGCTACATCAACTAACTATGTGTTTTATAGGAATTTTCCTTTATAGACCAACCAACAAAAGCAGCCTAAAATTGTGAACTGAAGAGAAAATTTGTGGTTGTGAATCTTTAAACAAACACTTTGCAGAAGTGTCTTTTCCTCCTTTTGTTATAACTGCACATTTTTTGGGATGTGCCACTGTGACCTTCCCTGAATTTCTGCCTATTCGTCTCAAGGACAGTCAGTGCAAATGTAAAGTCTTTCCAGAGAGATTCTGGTCTTTAATTCCAGTTTCAACACAGATGATTGAAATTAATGAGTTATTTCTTGAATTCATCATCAAATTCTGCAAAGGCAAAGGAAGCCATTGATTTGCTTTGAGTGTTGAACCTGAGAAACTTATAAAGCTTGCAGTAAAGAGTAACTAAACCTCAAATCAGCAGATAAACTGTGTAAATTGAGCCTTAAGAGTGCTGCCTTTATGTTACCAGCCTCTAATAACAAAGTTGATTGATTTGTCTTTAGTCTTCTTGGGTTGAGCTTCAATTAACCCCTTCCTCTAAGCCTCACACCTGGCCACGCCCCCAAGCATCTCTCGACTCCGCCCACTTTGGTGCATTTTTTTTCAAAAATTGTCTGGGATCGTCACAGAACAGATTATCATATTCTGAGATCAAATTACATACAGTTGGACTTTTTTTTAATTAAATATGTGACTTCTCGAAGGTTTGACGTAGTAAATCCAAATGTAGGTTACCTTTCTCAGGGTTTTCTTTGGTAAAATGATTAATTTTTAATTCACATTAATGAGCCATTTTGAGTGGGGTCACATAAAATCCCATCATAAATAATAATTTGAAGTTTGTGGCTACAAATCTGGAAAAGTTTAAGGAGCGCGACTAGCTGTGCCAGGTGTTGTAAAGCAGACGAATCGTTAAAAGAGGAAAACGGTAAACAAGTGCAACCCCAATAAAAACAAAAAGGAAAGAAGGAGATCTTGTAGTGGAAATTATTTGCGGCTTCTGAAAAGCAGCAGACTAGATACAGAGCAAGGGTTTGTATTTCAGTGGAAGCCACAGCATAAAACAAACAGCAGGAGTGCCGAATGTTCAAAGATGCTGAAGGAAAGGAGCGTCTGACGCAGGAGGGCCTTTAAGAGCGAGAAAGGAGCTGTTTCCCAACTCTGTCCTGCAGGTTTCTAGGTGTGCTGCAGTCGTGTCTACACATGACAAAAAGACAAAACAGAAGGAGCTGAACATTCCTGAGACTTAGCAACAATCTCTTGGACAAGGTTATGACAGAGGCTGGGAAAATGAAAAGGATTTCAAAGCGCGGTACAGGGAGTGGTGTGATAATGTGACTAATCGAGGAACAAGCAGCAGACAACAGAGGATCAAAGGGAAATGCAGGAAGAGGTTGAGGAGCGTTGACAGGCGGGAAAAAGGAAGATGGAGAGGGGCGCTTTTGAGAAGTCGGCGACGGTGACAATGGCAAATAAAGAGTGGCATAATGAGCGAATGACGACGGGGACAATCGGAGAAGACGCATTAATTCAGTGGATCCAGAGATCCTCATTACTTCCCCTGTCTGAATTTGCCAGTAGTTGTGAAGTCATGGAAATGTAATTCTGCCACAACGAATAAAAGCTCGTCACTGACGGGAATTAAACATGCTTCATGGGGAGCTGCAGCTGAGGCAAATCTCGCCACTGACTTCTTTCTTCCACGTCCACGCTTCCTTTCCTCGCCATTTGTCAAAAATACTTCTCATTTCACTATCATTTACGGAGCAGAACCCATCTCATATACGCAGGTAAATGCCACTTGCTACACTGAAACCTTCAAACCCATAACTCAAATTGAGCTTCTTTCTTCCAAACGGCCAGTGGATCAGAAGTGGGGAGAGGGGGCGAGCTGGAGGAGATAACGCAGCGAAATGCTCTCATCAAAACACCAGTGACATCATCTCTGCTTCGCATGTGTGAACATGCAGCAACCTGCAGGATCGATCCGGTCGGAGGAACACAGCAGGGTGCTGCTTGCGTTCTGTCGAAACTGCTCTTCTGGCGCCACGGAGACGGAAGGAAACCTTTGAACTCGTTCGCATGTCGTCGTGTTTCAGCTACTAAACTCAACGTATTTTATTGGGGCTTTTATGTGAAATGGAACATAATCACACAAGAAAAATTTAATGTTTTACGTAAGTGTCTGAAAAAATGTAAAATACGTAGCTGAAGTGGTTAGTATATGTTTTTTTTTTTTTTTACATGTTTCTTAAACATGTCCTGACAGTATGTGCTCTTTTCTCTGTGGTCCTACTGCCATCTACAGAAATTCACCAAAACAACCAATCAGAGTCAGGGGGAGGGTCTGAGCACTGTCAATCATGCTTGTGTACGCTGCAGCTGTACTAAAGGCTAAGAAACATCTTGCAGTTGCAGGAAAACCGTTTATCTGCCGCCATATGTGACTATGCTTCATACGCAGCACTCTTATCTGCCTGTTTCAAACGTTCAAACAATAAATTTATTATGCATTAATACACACAGTGGAAACTGTCTTGGGACTAGCCTGAAGCCAACATCTACAATCCTCATCTCCACTGAAGAAGGAGTTGCAGCCAATCAGTGGTAAAATAAATAACCATATCGCCCCCGAATCAGCTGCTTTGCACCTTTCAAATATTTTAAATATGCTCAACAGAAAAACCTTGAGCCGGGTCGATTTTCTGCAAATAATTTGTAGTCATGTTCCACAGAAAATCTGCAAATTCGTTAAAATAATCTTTCTGCAGAGATCCGTAGCTCTGACTCAATACAAATTAATAAATCTGTGGCAAACAGAAATGTAGGTTGTTGGTTTAATCAGGTGAGACCAAAAGGAGAACCAACCAATCTGAACGCACTTCACCTGCTGAGAAACACGGAGGGAAGCTGCAGAGTTACAGTGAAGATGGATGGGATGTAATTTCCCCTCTTTGTGTTTGTGTGATACACAATAACTCAATACGTCTGTGGTTGTAACGTGATAAAATGTGAAGGGTGCGAATACTTCTGGAGACGTATCGCTCTCTCTGCTCTTCACCGATGGTCAGAACACACAATGCGGCGATTCACAGCAGGAATTAACAAAGTTACAGCCATTTTCACAAAGCTGGGAGATCGAAAACACAAACGCCACATTAAGGTTGGAAACGCTTCTTTGTGTGTGTGTGTGTGTGTGTGTGTGTGTGTGTGTTTTTTTTTTTTTCTTTTTTTCTGAGCTCTTGTAGATAATCACTTTGTGCTACAGGGGCCTTTTTCTAATCACTTTAAATGCACTTTTAATGAGCGATGAATATTTACAGCAGCATCTTAACACCAGTGCTCCTTTAAAAACATGTTTGCTCATAATGCAGCATTATTAAACCGTCTCTCCCTTTATTGCTGGGCTGCATGCGGCTCCGAAGCCGAGCGGAAAGGCTGTTATTGGGTCAGCGGCTCGCAGCAAACGGATCCGCACATTAGGACGCGTTGAGCCGGAAAAGGTCAGGGCTCTGTTTGTTTACCGCAACTGTCCTGCTCTCAACTTCTTCACTAATTGTTTTTATGTATGTGTTTTTTTTTATTTCTGCCGCCCGGTTGTTACGTTGGGAACGTAACGAGCGAATCGGCAAGCAACTTTGGAGCCAGCGGTCAGACTCTGGGACAGGATGTGACCTACTTCATCAGGCTCTCAGGGAGGCGCGACAGATCCAACACCACACGGCTGGACAGCGAAGAGGAGGAGGAGGAGGAAGAAGGAGGTGAGATGGGCCGAAGGGGGCTCAGCCAATCCCCCCCTCCCCCGTCGCTCCATCTGTCTGCCACATCCCTCTCCTCTGCATATCCTCCGGAGAGCAGAAACAGCAAGCCATGCAGAAACAAATGTTAAGATAAATCACTTCGATCTCAGCTGCTCTTCTCTCACATGCTCTCCCCGGTGACATTTGCATTTCAAGTGTCCAGTCAGGCCGTTACGTCTTCTTCTTCTCCAAATAGTGAAATAAAACCCGTACGTTCCAGAGAAAAAGGGGAGCATCCCTCTCCTCCATTTTACGCAGCGCTTACTCTGGCTCGGAACAACGCCGCTTAGGGTTTATGGGCCGGCCTGCGCTGCTCGAGCAACGGGAGCAGTCCGTGCTAATGTCTCATTTGGATAATGAGGTGTGATCTTGGCAGGATCTGAGACGCAGGCAACCCCCGCGCCAGCAGCCGAAGACGTGGGGGCGAGGAAGTCGCTTCATCATCCTAAAGATGCGAAAGCCTGCAGGTTTGTCGATGTCAAAGCAGAAAGTTCAAGGGTGATGAGAAACACGCAGGAGGAGGTGGAGGTGTGTGTGTGTGTGTGTAGAGGGGCGGGAGGTCTGCTCAGCTTCAAATGAGAGTGTAATAATACACAAGACACACATGTGGCCTTTGGGTCTATGAATAATGCAGGCGGCGATGTGAGACGGCGACGCTGCAATATGGTATAGAGCGTAGATTGAGACGGATGACAGGGAAAGACAAACACATTTCACATTGCAAAGGGAACCCTGTGCAAAGCTGACATCGTAACGTCTCTCATCTCTGTTTGGGAATAGAAAGAGACAAATGGCTGAACAGAGAAGCACCGCTGTTAGATGTCAGTAATATATGGTGCGTTGCTTGTTCCATTCAAGGATCTTCTTGCCGTTGTCTTAACACAGAGAGATGGGTGTGACGTCACTTTGAGACGAGCAAATTAGACCCTCGTAAAATCTACGCAGACCTGAGGTAAAGGGTCTAACAGGTCTGCCAACCTCAAACTCCAAGGTTGGTTGCTGGGATTTTACGGGATAAGTCAACCCACAGTGTGAAAGTAATTCAAATTGCAAATTAAACGTGTAAAACAAGGTGCTGGGTATCTGCAGGTTTCATTAGGTCAAATTTAAGACTTTTAAAGACCTTTTTAATGCTAGCCTGAATGAAATGTAAGACTTTAAAAACTATAAATAGAGGAGTCCTACTGACTCATATGGGCTGACAACAGAAGTGAGCCACTGGCAAAAATGAACAACATCCAGCCAAATGGTGAGACTTTACTCAGGATAGCTGCAAAAAATCTAGCTAGCACGAGTATAACAGCAACAAAGATGTCTGTGTGTGAGTCAAACTTCTGCCTGACTGAAAAGTCCCACAAGCAAAAGCAAAACATAAGATCAAATCGTCAAAATAGCATTTAAGACCTTTGATTTGCATATTTAAGACCAACTTACATTTCTTGAAACTAAGTTAAAGACATTTTAAGAGCTCCATTTTACATCCATGAGTTTAAGACTTTTTAACATATTTTAAGGATGTACATACACTCTGGTATGGAGAAAAGAAAAAAAAACATTCCCATATCATGATACCACCACCACCATGTTTTACTGTGGGAATGTGCTGCGTTAGTTTTCTTGCACATAAGCCTGAAAGTCCAACTTTGGTGACAACTTGTGGCAAAATCCCAACTGGACTTTCTATGGTTTTCCTGCAACCACTGTGATGTAGCTCCTTAGGTTTGCAAAGTGTTTAGCAAGCAGCTAGGCTAACCTTTCTGTCATTTAAGCCTGGGATCAGTGCAACTCCTCCAAGTATTCAAATTTACATTAAAATGTAAAATATCTACATCAAATGTAGCTTATCAAATAGAATTGATGAGCTAAAGGCCAAAGTGAGGAGATTATTTTACAGTGAGACATTTTGCTCTACAGAAACTCTTGAATATAAGTTTTCTGTGATTCAAAATGACAATATTCTTAGGGGAAGTTGTGCTCTGCTACAAGAGTACAGCTTTAGCAACTTGAAGAATCGATGCAGAAGTGCCCTCAAGTCGGTCTGGGGGCTTGCAGTAGCAAGTTAGATTTCAGTGATGCTGCAGCCAGTATGATAAAATCTTTATCTGATGGACCAGATTTGATCAGATTTTATCAGTCAAATCCCTAAAATGAACCTTCAAAGCGACAGCGTGAATATTCTCTGGAGGATTTATGACAGGTGCTTTTTTAGCATCACCATTTTCTCCTGTTGTTGCTTCATCACACCGTTTCTGGATGTGATATTTACACTGAGATGTGACATTTTAAGCATTTGGATACAGTTACTGTTGCGCCATTTGGCTCCATCACAGATTTTAGTGCGAGTTTATCTTCTAGGTAATTCCTTTTTGTGTGTGTGTGTGTGTTTGTTTTTCACCCCCTCTCATCATCTATGTGCTTTATCCTCTTAATATCAGTGAAATGTAGGAATTAAAGAAGGATGGAGAAAGCAGCGACAGCCAGCGAGCAGCGGCGGTTGACACAGGCCGTTACGTAAAGTCATGTAAACAGCCTTCTGCCCTCTTTTCCACCTCTGCTCCACTCCCAGATGCTGTTTGCCTCTGAGCTTATTTCTGTCTCCCATCTTTCGCTACTCGGCTAAATTCGAAAAAAATCTGATTCACTGGAGGATCTCACCCGATCACGTGTTTTATTTACTTATATTTCCGCAGAACGCTTCCCAACTTATTTGGTTCATTTTCACCACATGCCGGAGGTTTATTTTTTTTTACCATTTTCTCTGGTAACTGGATTTTCCCCAACAGAATCTGACTGTTGCTTGTTCAGGCAGGTGTGAACAGAAGTTGGCAACGATAGTCCTGTGTTTTCCGAGGCGTCCGTCCTCCTGCCTTCTCTCTAAACCTACGAGAGCGCTCCATCCAGTCTAACCCGTGTGGTGAGGCCCTGCAGCACAATAGGATACAAAAGGAGAAGTACAGCTGATCCTCTAGTGGGGCGGGGGGAGGGTGATCTCTGAAAGGTTCACAAACATGATGCCCCCTGACAGATCCCACATCCTTCCAGCTGATCCTGAATAAATGCGCCGTCTTCGTACGATTTTCTCACACAAATCGGCTCTTTATGTGTGAGAGCATAAATCTCAAACTTGGTAAACAAATATATCCAAGAATATGGAAAGCAAAAACTTTCCCACATGTCAAATTTACTGTTAACTGCCAAGAATTAAAAAAAAAAAAAATCAAACCACACATCTGCTTTCTCAGAGGCGATAATGACATAATTGTAAGGCCGTCCTGACAAACGGCCATTCATCACGCCGCATTATGAGCTGGGAAGAAATTTAAGGTGGCGACATTGATTTGTTTCAAACACAAAAACAGAGTGCGGTGGTGGGAAGCTGATTATCCTAATGAAAGACTGATTTAGCTCTCTAGGACAATCTGTGAGGTTCAACCGCTTCACTCAGCCCCTCTTCCTGCGGCTTCCTCCGCCTGCTTGACTGGCATTCCTATTAGACGCTTTGAAACGAGAGTGATTGGTCAAAAAAAACAACCTCCATAGTGGCGCTGGTTTAATTGTCTTTACTTTTCACTGCGGCCTCTGATGCCTGTTGGTAATTAGCTGATTAATCATTTCTGACGACTCGTCAACTTTATCTCTGGAGATTTCTGAACTGCATGTAAATGAGGCGGGAAGCATCACATGACGTCTCCCTCTTCCGCCTTTTTCCTCCCTGAGAGCGAGGACAGATTAAAAACCGAGAAGTGCTTCATTAGATTCTGACACCATATCTGCAGAACACGTGTCGTTCGTGGAAAGCCGCCGTCACCCCGCGCGACTTACTATTGTCGCCGCCATCCGAGTTTCGAGCGCCGTCCCTAAGCTAATTGAAACAAGGCGCGCCGCGGCCCCCGCCGATATCTGCAGCGCCGCAGCACCTGCAAATCCGTCAGTAAAAGAAGCTTGATTAAAATGCGCTTTCCTTTAAGAGCTCCATCAGCGCTGCATCCCACAGTGAGAAAATAGCTTTTTTTTTTCTTCCATACAAACAAGTTGTCAAGGACATTTTATCTCCCTGACACAGGTGGCGGGGGCTGGCTAACCGACAGGTGCGCTGCGCATTACCCTGTCAATCTGGAAAAATTAACTTGGAAATGAAAACAAAAATATAAATAAATTAAAAAAAAAAGAGCTGCCGCCAAAATCATGCACATCCCAGCGAAAAGTCAAGCAGGAGGGAAGTTTTGAATCTTGATTGCTCGGGCTTCACTTTTGTCGTTACTTTGTTAAAGTTGACTGGAGGCTAAAGAGACCATCTGGCCGAGTTATTGATTCTCAAACAACTCCGTTGAGAGCCTCTAAATCTAAAAAAAAAACATTAAAATTAGACTTTAACAAGAAGAAAAATGCGCGTTTTATATTTTCCAACCCTCCAGCTCCTTGAATTATTGAACAAATGCATGAGGCCTCGTCACCTTCCTACGCTGCAAAGGGCAGCTGGGTGGCGACACCTAGACCTCACTGTGTGCAGACTCCAACTCCATGTCAGCCTGCAGGTTAATGACTCATCAGCAGGTTTGTTCAGCTCCAATTATACGCAGCACATGTCAAGTTATCACAAGTCCGTTGAATTTCAGTAGAAAGTCTTTTGTCAAACCTGAATTTTGCCTGAAACGGATCTTCATTCATTCGGTTTCTTCAAACCGATTTGAAGAAAAGTACATTAAGCACAAATGGCACAAGAATGAGACCCGCAGTCATATTTAATAAATAACTGAATAAGTGCTTAGATGAGCGCAACCCACAACCCTTAAGCAGGTATCAGCCAAATTTAAATTAAGTTTATATTTTTCAGTTTAATTAAAAGTCAGGACTCATATTAAAAAAAACAATTGTACTTCAATTAATGAGATTCATGTGTGAAAATATAGTTGTAATGAGTTAAAACTGTTTTTAAATAAAAAAAATAATGCATAAAAATAATTACCTAAACAAATACAAGGTTTAGCTTGAGTTTCTTGGAGTTAAGTTTTAGAAAAACATAGAGAAAAGATTGTGCTGTTTTCATTTCCATAATGCTTTATATATAAAAAATGAAGATAAAAACAACTTATGCTTCTGCCTACATTTTTTTCAGTCTGCACATTGACAGGAATATAAATATTGTTTATCTATTTCTGTGAGTTGTTGTTTCTTTGTTTTATTTTCCTTTTTTTCAGCATTGTGTGGTTTTGACATTTGGATGGAAAACTTAAAAACGACTAAAATAAATATCTGTTCTTTTCTCATCTTCGATTTCATGTGTTCATTAGTGGTAAGCATAAAAAAAATCATCATAATTAACACAAATAAATATTTCAAAACATCAGCCTGTGTAATAAATCTATTTAATATGTTTCCTTTTGTGAACAGAGTTACTGGAATAAATTAAATTTGATGAAATATTCAAATTTATTAAATATGACTGCATAAAGGGATTTATTCTGCACCAGCATAAAGACAAAACTGCACTGCCCCAGTCAGTTTGAATCAAAAGAGCTGAACTATGCCGCTTCAGATCATCCAAAGCCATTTTTGAGCTGCTCTGCAATTTGACGGGGCGCCACGCTGGAGCTGAGCCTCTGAACTGTGCATTAGGAGGAGAGGTTGGCTGTTCTCGCTTTAACTTGACAGTGTTACTATGGGAACCGGCAACGTGCTTTTAAGGCTTGTAAGGCACCCTTTGGGAAATTCAGTGCTCCTGGCCATGTAACAGTATAGAACAACACTTGGAGCTTGTTTCCAGCCAGCTTATTACTTCAGAGGGTACAAAAAGACGACCAGGTGCCGTGTGATGTTTAATATTCAGGACAGGTTTCGCAGAGAATGTCATTCCAGATATCAAGGATGGAGCGCTTTTTTTTTTTTTTGTGGAAATTAAAGCAGCCTTCAGACTGTCGGACTGAAAATATGACATGCTGAAACATATGAAATGATATATTAAAATGACACTGAATCACACAGATTCAATTGTGAAGGCCACACCCCTTTTTGGGATATCTCCAAAAAGAGGTGTGGCCAAGATGAAAGTTATCTCCCTGAGTGCGTGGCTGTCTTAAACTTGTGAATGTATGCTTGAGTAAAAATGCTAATTTAGGAACTTTGTGTAGCTAAAGTTTATGTAGTAATAACTGCATATCATTGTGTCTGTCCATTTTGGCTCCTGTCTCTTTAAAAGCCACACCATTTGGGTGCAGCCTGATTCTGACAGAGTACATTTGTTGCTCAGTATTTGTTTGACAACAAGTCAAACAAGCCTCTGGCAACAATTATGCAAATCTTCCACTAATTTTATAAAGTTAAGGACGACAAGCCTCAACAAGTAGCTCTGAAGAAATGTCTTTTGTTGTTTTGTACTTTGAAGAAACCCAAAGGTTGCAGGAAAAGGGATCCTCATGCATCATTTTATGGTTCCTAATTATGTGCAATTCACTACCTGAGATTATTCATCACAGAAAGTTGCCACTGTTTTCTCCTGCTAAGAACAAGGAGTGATTTCACAGATTCCTTATTCCTTGTTTCACCTGGTGCTTAAGAAATCTGCAAGTCTTTAAACAGTTGCAAACCTAAAATACGTTGTTTTTTAAAAAAAAAAAAAACTAGACAAACTGAAACTGAGCACACTCCAATCATGTACCCACGCATTGTTCACTTTGCTCACACAATAAAAATTATGCAGACAAATGAGGAGAATAAACAAAGACTACTGGGACCACAGCATTGTGGTTTGTTAATTTAAGCGATCAATGAAAAAAGGAGAAATGGAAAATTACTTTGGTGGATTTGCTTTGTGCAGTTCTTCATGCTAAACACCCGATGCAAGCTGGTCCACATTGATTTAGAGTTTCTAAAGGTTCTTTAAGAGCTTCTGAAATATATACAGTATTACTACACTCTGCAAACAATGTTGCCACATCCTGTGAAAAAATGTTTTCTTTTTATTCCTGAGCTTTATTGCTGCAAGAGAAACAAGACATGGAAGGAGAGGATGCAGAAGCAAATGCCACTGTAAGGAACAGCTGTTCATTTTACACCAAGCACAGCAATTCCAGAGACACGAGTTAACATGCAAAGCAATGCAAGTTAGAACACGCCAGATTCCCTGAAACCAAGCAGCTTAAAGAAAGAGAGAGAGAGAGAGAGAGAGGTCCTTCCAGTCCAACCAGACCAAAACTGAAACAGTCCCCCAGAGCCACGCACACAGCTGCTACCAATCAGAGGAAGATCCCCTCATCTTTAGGATGTATAGCGGGATCTGGTTTGTAATGGATAGCAGAGGCTTTGTCGGTCTCCTAAGGGTTAGAACCACGAGGAACCACAGAGTCTGTGTGCCTGCAATTATGTGGAAGGGTAGAAAACTGAATCAGTTTTGCTCAGCATTTTGTTTTCCCCCCAGAAGAGACAAAAAACAAGCAGAAGAGGCACGAGCAGTTTGAGCAAGTTATGATCAATACAGTGCCCTCACCTAAAAACCCCCAATTTCCTGTGGGTTTATTCTGGGCGCTGATAATAGACCTGTGTTCGTTTGCTCCCACACGTGTTTGGATGTGTGATGGGAGTTGTTCTAACAAGCTGTGTGGAACTCTGATACTCAGACACCGAGACGCACAGATGATTTGTGACAATCAACTGGTCTGTTCATGTGCGCAGCTGCAATGCCTTGCAGAAGTATTCCTGCGTCTCGATGTTTTTCTCGCCCGTTTTGCCACCGCAGACCACAGTGTATTTTGAGGGGATTTCTTTTAATAGATCAACACAAAGTAGTGCATAATTGAAGAAAACCTGGTTTTCATTTACCGTTGCACAAACAAAAATCTGTTAAGTGTGGCTTGCATTAGTATTTACTCCTTTTAACCCCACTGCTCCCCAGTTAGATTTATGTCAAGACTTTGAGTGGGCCATTCTCAGACATTACATGCTTTGATGAAAGCTTCTGTTAGTTGTAACATCAACCTCTGTCTCAGCGTCTGCAGCAGCGTTTCTGCCTTTGTCTCGACCGTTTTTCACAGCCCTTCTGACCAACGTTCTGGTTGTTCCCACAGCAATGCGAAGCCGCGCCAACGTTTTTCTTGATGTGGCCTGTTCACAGTTATTGGCAGAGCTCGTTTTCTGATACAAATAAGAGTTTTGCAAGTGGGCCAAAAAAGTTTAAGTTAATTTAATGTGGCCCTTAAGTTGCAGTCACTTGATTCAAAATTTCATCACATAAAAGGATTTTTAATTGTACAAGCAGGTTTGAAAAAAGCAGGATGATTAAAATTAAAATAATAAACTTTATTTTTTGAGTATTTTTGTTGTAGCATTAAGAAAATGTGAGCAAAAAACCCAACTATAGTGAGGGACTGGCATTGTTAGCTCAGGAATAAAAGGTTAAGTATAATATATTTACTTATGACTGTTTTTTTATTTTTGATAATTATAAAGCAAACTGTAGAAGTGATGTCATAGTTTTGGACAAAAAGAAAGGACCTGTTTTTTTTAATCGTCAGTTTTGCGTTGTTACTATTCAGTTTGCCTATATTTTCAGAAATATTAGATTTTTATGCTACTTGAAAACCAAAGTGGACTTCTGATGACCACAGTGGCTCCCAGTTCATTTGAGTTTGGTACCTGTGGTTTAGGGGTATCATAATGAATAAAAATGTGTATTTTGAAAACATTCAAGGGGTGTGAATACTTTTGTAAAGCACTGTGTGTTGCTGTCCGATGGATACTGTATTGATCAATCCATGAGTTGCCGAAGAGAGAGAGCGAGCGGAAACGGGAGCCGTGCTTTCTCCTACCGGTGATGTTGACGTCCACGACTCCGGTGCGCGTCCCGATGCCGTTGATGGCGACGCAGACATAGGTTCCGGCCAGGTCGTAGGTCACGGGCCCCTTGAAGAACAGGGTGTTGTTTTTGATCTCCACGTTGCTGGGTAGTGAGCCGTTCAGCCTGTCGAAGAGAATAAAGTAAAAAAAAAAAAAAAAGGCAACGATGCAGACCACATAAAAAGAGGGAATTACTCCAAGCCACAAAAAGAAACACACAGAGAGAAAAAAATCTCTTCAAGACAAATAAAAAAAATCTGGAGTGGTGAACAACCCTGCATGTGGGGGTGAGATAAATACCAGGAATATTTGACAGCGCTGTATTTCACATGTCATCCATCAAGTACTAACAAAATTATGAGGACAGGGAATCCCACCAGGTCCTAACAGGTAAGATATAGCTGATGCTGGAGGACAGGCTGTTCCGGTATGAGGAATACAAAACAGACAGGAAAGGAAAAGAGGGGGTCGGCTTTCTCATCTGCAGCCCAGCTCACATGGCTGAACTTAAAACTCAAGGGAGCTGTCAGAAGAGGCAGCTGATCAAGCGATAAATACAGACTCTACCAAATGCCGGGCTTTTATTGAAGACTGCCCACTCCTCCTGCCTAAAGGTGTTTGCCTTTATGGTTCACTATCTCTGCTGCGCTCAGACTCGCCCGTGTCCTTTTGATCAGGCCAGCCCACTTTAAGGTCACAGATCATGAGCGCGGGAACCCGTCCACTCTATTATCCGGGCCGACTTTTCACAGCGCCCGCAGGCTCAAAAGAGGTTTCCACTTTCAGGACAATTAGCCGTTTCCCGTCGCCTTCCACCCGATCGGCTTCATCGGCTGCCCTGAATGGACTCGGCTTAAGAAGAGTTACAATTGCGATAGCGCTGAATAGTTCTCCAGCCTGACTGTGGTGACAATGAGGACGGAGGCTGCAGAGATATTCTGTCATCGCTCTTGGGTCACAGGGAGAGAGAGAGAGTATCCGAGAGGCGCTGCTGTGCGAGGACATTAAAAACAATATGGCGCTGCATTTACTGAAGTGAGAGAAAAACAGGATGAGACTACAGAGAGAAAACAAAATTAGGCCTCATGCTAACAATGGTCACAAATCAGGCACTTGAGCTGTGCTTTTAACGAGGCTCTTAAATGACAGGGGCAGGGAGCATAATTAAAGCATTGCTACAGGAAATATAACAAGATCAGGACGGTTTAAAATGAAATCAAAAACGAGTTTCTTCACCTGTTTCATGCTCAAAACCTTAGACACATTCTGACACTCACTACTGTAAAGGTCTTTGTTCTTTGTTTTACCTTCTTAAAAATAATTATTAAAGTTTAATAGAAATCTTTTTTAAAATGATGTATGGAAAAACAAAAGGATGTAAGGATAATGGCTAGAAGGACATATGAATGAACCAATGAAAGATGTTGAATGGTTGGACAGTGGGATGGAAAGATGAATGGATGGATGGATGGATGAAGAAGGGGTGTATGTGATGATGTGGATGATGGATTGGTAAACGGATAGATGGAATATCAATGAAAATGGTTGGATGCATGGATGAATGAAAAGATAGGTGGAGAGATGCATGCATGGATGGATGGATTGAGGAACAAAGGGGCAGAAAGATGGATGGATGGATGGATAGACAGAAAAATGGATTGATGGACCAATAACAAAGACTGAATGGATGAAGAGAGGAATGGATGTATGAATGGATGGATGGATAAACAAGAAGGGGAATAAAACTGGAATACTATAAATACAAAGTTCAGACTTTACCCGACTGTGTGGGACCTTTGTGGTTCGAATGCACTTCTGAGCACAAAGCAATAGAAAAATGTGAGCTTGAGTAGATTTTCCACTGGTCACCTTAGTGCGGCAATTGCAGCGAGACGGCAAACAACCCTCAATACAGTATGTCACGATTCAATAATCAGTTAACTTGTGAACCTCCATCAAATGCTGAGTTCTGCAAAGCTCAATTGATTTGCTGTAGAAATGAAAGGCTTGCAAACTGCGATTCACCACTGGTTCTGCCATGACCAGCAATGCCTGCATGAGTGAATGCATGCGTGTGTGTGTCTGTGTGTGAGTGTGTGGGCATGAATGGAGCCTGAGGGGCTGCAAAATAAAAGACTAACAAACAGCTTGAGAGCTACACGGATTCTTTGATGACTGGCTGGGCTCCTCATGTATGCAGTGTCTGTGTGCAGATGTTGGTGTGAGGAGGCTGCAGCAGCCTCACATCTCTGTGTCAGTGCAAACTGCATCATTATTTTAGGAGGAAAAACTGAGGGAAGATATACTCTGTAATTAAAGGTAGAACTCCTTTACATGGAGCGCTGCCTCGTTCCCTCACAGTATTTGGGCTCCTATCAGTAGGAGTGTCACGGTACACCTAGCTAACGACATGAAGCAACACACCGGGTCCTTCAAAACAAAACGACAAAAGATTTTGGCAATATTTGTGGGAAAACAAAACCTAATGAAGTCCAGTTGTTTCAGATTTTACACTAGAGAGGATAAAATTCAAACTGTTTGCATCGTTAAGTAGCTATAAAGGGGATGCTACTCTTAGCTACTTTAGCAGCTAACAGTTAGGCCATGGGTAATATCCTAACAATGCATATATTTATATCCTCTTTAATTGTTCTACTGAACACCAAAAAAAAACACTGGAGGCTTTTTAATCGATTACTTAGCTGGATTTGGCTGATGAACAGTCCTAACTCAAGGCAACTCAAGAGCTACTTCCTCTCTTACTCCAAAATAAAAGTCTCAAACAAAGCTACAACATGGTGTAAGTGTCCATCTCTAATTACAATCAAAAGAACAAATCCTAACAACTCATTCTTTATCCCTCAGTCCTAAGTTTCAAATCTCTACCTGGATATTTTTGATTATTTTAATTATATGAAGTTCTCTAAATGTCCAGTGAATAAATATATTTTTCCCATTTATCCATAACAACTGGAACTTTCAATATCCACAAGTTATTTTCACAATATACTATTTATCAATAAAGAGTTCCCCTCGTATTAATTTCACTCCCTGCTTCGGTGGGAGGGAAATTACCGTAATAACCTGATATTGGATGGAAAGCAAAGTGTCTCCCCTTTCAGAAACTGCTGGGATTTTTCAGACAGCGAAGAGTGTTGCAGAGTTACAGCACTGCAAATTTAACTGTGTCACACTGACACGTTCGGTCTAGACGGGTTAACTTGTGTATAAAACCATCCTAATGATTTTATACACAACAGAAAAATGCAGAAATTATGTAAAAATCTGCTGACTGGAGGTTTATTCTTTAGCTTCGCTCACATTTGTTGTCCTCCTCTCGTGTGAAGTCTGGATTAAATAAATTGTTGTCAAATTCAAAAGCAGAATCCAAAGAAGGGGACCAAGAAAATTTCAATACCAGCCTGTGGAAAAACACCGAGCACTCGTAACATCACTTTGGAAGCTGAATTAGGATTTCTGTTTTCCAGCAAAGCAAATCTTAAAAGACTCTAAGAAGTATATATTTTAAATCTGACACGTCCATTAAATCTTTTGATGCAAATGGAGGGACAATTGTGACATTTGGGTTGCAATGCAGGCCAAATGTGGGGATATCCAAAAAGCAAATGCATTAAGTTCTTCATCTGAGATTCTGCAAAGTATCAAGGAAAATCTATAAAAAGCACATATTAATAAGCCAAGTTGAGTCGATCTGCCAAACCTACTGCCACAAGACGAGTTGCAAAATAATCTCAAATGTCTTTGTGGGCAGGAGGAAAGCCAGGGGCCTCAAAATACTGTTTAGAAAGGACAGAAATAAGTGAGGTATTTATAGGGCCTGATAACAATCTGAGGGCTTCATGGCATCTGTTGAGAGAAAAGTTTAATCTAACTCAATATCACTATAGTCTGAACCTAAGTTAAAAAGGTTTACACAGACTTTAAGGGGGAAAAAAATGGTTGTTTGGCAAACAACAATCTCTAAAGATGCATTGGTGGGTCACCAAATTCTTCATTCACTTACAACTGCCTAAACAAAGGGATCTTAAAAGCCTTCGTGGCCTCCATGAAAGCAGAACTGGCTGTACTTTTTCAAACAAACTGAGGCTTGAATATCCCTTTAAAAGGCTATTAAGTATCTGTGAATTTCAGCCACTGCTACTGGCGACTGAAGAAATTAACAAACAGTTGTCATATTGTGGCCTTTAATCAACATGACTAATAGAATCTCATTTTCAGAACAGAGATAAGCAAGCCAGCTAATTAGAGCCGAGTTTGAAGTAATCACACTGTGAAATGCATTAATAACAAAATACAGATTTCTTGATTCATGCAGGGCTTTGTCTTTGAGAAACCGAAAATGCCTTTAAGGATGCGGCGGGGCTTTTTTTGTCTGCTGGAAAATAGCTTTTTAATGAAAGGGGAAGGAAAAAAAAGAGAAAATTATAAAGTCTGAAATCTTATCACACAAGTAATTTAGGTGAAGGTGATAATAATGAACTCTTGAGCCTCATTTTCTCATCTTGTGCCCACTTAGAAAACTAAAAGACGCTCTAAGAAGAAAACATTTTCAAAACAAACGATAAAGTTCAAACAGAACAGATCCTTCCGCCCGCTAACCATTATCCTCAGCTGCAAGTGTATTTTAAGGTTCAGAAAAGAAATTATGAAGGAACAAGTATCTGCAGATGGTAAAAATAACAACTGCAACTGGAAGTCTGGCAAAAAACGTGAGTATTCGTAGCAGTGGTAATTAGATTTGGCTACACCTCCTTCCTGTTGGACGTGTTTATGATGCCGTCCTGCTCCATCGTCCCCTCGCTGCCTGGCACTGACCTCCACAGCCGAGCCCAGGGGAACCTTCACAACAGATTTGGCTTCTCGTTTTCTGTGCGGCAATGGCCGTCCTCTCCGATCCATCAGCCCTGTGCCCTCGTCTTTCCAGATCACATCTCCTCCTACTCTTCCCTTCCCGTCTCCCCTTGCTTCAGATAAATAAAAAAATGCATTATCTTGCTTTCTTATTTTGTGTGTACATCTGGGTTTCTTCTCTGAAAGATGTATGAATGCGCAAGAAGAAAATGTGTCGGGTGGGTGGGGGATCTGTATGTCTTATTAAAATCTCATTGTTGCTGGAGGAATAGATACAATGAGGCCACAATGGTCTATTAATTCACCTCCGATCCAGGAATGCTGCTCTCCACCTCACCCTCATGAAGCAATTAAAGGAAATGTTGCAACGTTCATCTCTCGGTTTCGACACATAATGTGGGAATATAAAAATCTAAGTCAATTCATTTTAAAATCCAGCTCTAATTGGTTTTATTTTTGACGTTACATATCAATTAGCTTGATTAACACAAGCCAGAGCAAAGACATCATTTCATTTACTATTTCAATGCTTCCTTTCTTTTTGTAAGATAGAAACAACAAACTTAATGATTCACAAAATCGTTGGAGTTGCAATTGATTCATCTTCATAAAGCAATTAAAGGAGACATTGCAACATTGATCTCTTGGTTTTGATGTAATGTGGGAATATAAAGATCTAAATGCATTCAGTTTAAAATCCAACTCAAAGTTGTTATTTTTTTTTTTTTTGCTGTTACATATTAGTTAGCTTGATTAACACAGCAAAGCTTTTTTTCTAGGATGGAAACAACTTCAATGAACAAGTTGGGATTTATTGTAACTTTACCCTAAAAACACGAATTTAAACATACAAGCTCAGAACCCAGGCTGATATTTGCAGAAATATAATTTAGCTGTTTGCAGGAACTGAATGCTGTTTTTTCTAGTCATCCACCAGCTTTGGGAAGAAATCTGGCAGGAGATCTGGCCACTTTTCTTGGCAGAATTGGGCAGAGCTCATTTAATTCACTTTGGTTTCCTGGCACAGACAGAGCTTTTAAATCATATCCATAAACTGAAACTGTTGTTTGCTTGTGATTATAATAACCTGTTGCAGCAACAGGTTGTGTTCACTTTCACAAGCCAAAGATTAAAGGGTTTTTTAAAACTATATAATTGATTATTTACTCAACTCACTGCGATAATAAATCATAACAAGAATACATGTTTTTGTTGTACCCTCTCAGTTACATACTTAGATACTGTTTTGTTTCTACTTCTTCAGGTTTACAATTTTTTGCACTTAATTAAAATGTTTCTGGTCCTTTTAACCGACTTTCTTACCTCTAAAAGTGGCAATTTGGGTCAGAAAAGTCAAACTTGTTTGGAGTTCTAATAGAAAATGATACCACGCCTGAATCAAAAATCTGTTTTAGAATGGAAAAGACAGGCAACATTTAGCCCTGAAAATATTGCTAGTTCAAGAAACCAAGAGTTCTAAGGGTGTTTTCGAATCGATTGGAGATCAAACTTGCAACATTTGTAACATTTTCAGCCGGTGTGGTTCTCTTTGACCCAGCACTGTGTGAAACAAACAAAACCTTTTGAAAAACATGTTCCCCTCCTCGCCTGTGGTGGCGCTGCACCAAGAACCACTGAAGGGGATGACACAAAAATCACTGAAGACAGGAGAGCAACTTCCTTCTTCAAGAAATGTTAACAAAAATGGAGCTGCGTCAGATTTAAGAGGTTGAATGTAGGCATTTCTTGTCTAGAATCACGTGTTCGATTTGATTGTATTTACCCAGAATGCCGTGCGCTGTAGTCTGCTTCCTGCTTTTGGAGCAATCTTAGGTCTAATTGACCTTCGCATATGCATTTGAACCTCACCAGAGCTTACTCAAACCGAATGGAGACCTGGTTTTTAGGCGGACCAGAGTTCAGAGTTCCCTAAAAGAACCGGACTTTCTAGGCAAATGAACTAAAATCGGATTAAAGTGGACTAAGCAGAGCTGGTTAAGCTTCTGCTCAGAACAGTTGTCAAATGTCAAGCCACAAGTTTGCGTAATAATCTTGTTTATATTTTGCTAAATGACATATTTCCCAAATAAATTGAAACGTGTGCACTCAACATTTATTTAAAAATAACTGATGCTGTATTGTTATTTATCATTTCAGATTAAAAAGTATCGATGGACCAAAATCAACATCTATTCTCACCCAGTCATGCCCCCATGGTTTGCATACCTTTCAGATTATATTTCCTACTTATCAGTTCTGGAATCTCATTCTGAGAGGTTATTCTGAATTTCACCCTCGTCTGTATCTTTTCTTCCTTTTGCCTTCGCTCTGATCATCACCGAATCAGAAACACCGATCTCTGCTGGTATGATGGTTTAATCTACGACTTCTCGGCTTCAGTAGTTGAGGACGAGCCGCTGCCTCCATACCCTGCTGAGAACACAACAGCGCCAACAATAACGCTCTCTCACCTGCATGCTGGCCCAAAGACTTAAAAGCAGAAGAAGCAAACACCAAGTATAAAGTGAGCACCGTTTGCATTTATCTCTCAGTATCTGTGACCGGCAGGTAGATATGGGGGTGAGTTGCCGCTGTAATAGGCCCATTGTACTCTGCCAGGGGTTTTATCTTCATTACACGTTTTACAACAAAACACGAGGCTGCTGCTTCTATCTCGGATGATTGGTTTCTCGTGTATAAAAATGTCGGGAAAGTGCGTTTTCGCTCAGCATTCCCGCTCTGTGAAATGACCCTCCTGTGGCTCAGCAACACCTCGACAACATGATTTTGTTTCCCCCCACAAATCTAAGGAGAGAGAAACAGCGCGCAGTCACGCTACATCTTGTTTTCGGAGCCTTAAAGGGCTTCGGTGACGGGTTTAAGTCAGACTCACAGTTTCCACTGGTAGATGGTCACAGGGGGGTTGGCGTCGGCCTTGCAGGTCAGCTGAACATTCTGACGGTTCAGGTACCAGTTTCCATCAAACCCTTCAATCTTCACCTCGGGTTCATCTGCAAGCAAGGCACAGTGATGTCAGCTCAACGCCTCCAGAACATGATGATAAAACTTTGTGTCACTGCTGCAACCCTGCTGAATCACAATAAAACTTCAGAAATAAACAAGTTCACGCCTCACTTCTTTATGGTTCCATACAAATGATATGCTGTGTTAAAAGACACATCACCTTTTTTTTTTTTGCTTTTCATTGTCCTGTTTTAAGTCAGTAAGGATCATTCAGACAATATTAATTTGCTTAATGTGACAGAGAATCCAGATTGGTGAAGATACACAATTGTTTTCGTGACATTTCTGTAGTTTCCTCTTGATTCTTTCAATGACGTCACACAAGGAAGCTATGCTGCCTCTAAATACACCCACAGGTGTGTTTCCAATTAACTGCAATGGTAATCTTAGGTGAATTAATCAGAAGCACACAAAACCACAAGATCAACTGTGCCTAAAGGCAACGTAATCCCTGGCATTGCTGCTGGTAAACTGACCAGAAACAGGAAAAGCTCAGCCTGAATTGATGTCAGACGTTAATTGGAAAAAAGTTAGGCGTCTTTTTACACGGTGCATGTAAAGAACTGAAATAGAATCGTGTCAAGTTTGTTAAAAGAATGAAATCTTCCGATCACAATAGCAGAAAGGTTCAGGAAACTGTCAGCGCCAGACTGATAACAAGCCTGGTGTTTCAGTCTAGATTCTTCCCTGCATGAATGTTTAATCTACCAGTTTTGACTTGAAATGTAAAGCATTTCAGCTCGTTTGCCGCGTACTTCAGAAGCTGCAGCGACGTAAACTTTTGCTTGGGAGAAAAGCAGAAAACTTTAACGAAAGCAGGTTCCTTACACTGAACGTTGAGCACCACGCTGTCTGTGATCCTCTCGCCCCGGTACGTCACGATGCAGGTGAGCCTCTGTTTGTGCGTCTCGCGACTCGGGACAACAACGTAGCTGCTCCGCACCGTCACCGTGCCGTTCGGGTTGCGGGTCTCCTGCAAGGTGGCTTCCCCCTTCAACAACGTGCTCCACTTGATGGTGCTTGGAGGCTTCCCGTTGGCCGAAGTGCAGGTGGCAACGGTCATGTTGCGCTTCTTACCCCTGGCCACGATCGTCGGGCTCGTTAGGGTCATCCGAGTCATCGGTCGAGCTGAATGAGAGGGAAACAGAAGACACGACCGCCATGTTGGAAGATAAGATATGAACCAACTGACGACTGATCTCGGTGGACTGGGAGATTTGGCATCGCAACAAGGACTGAGAAAAGACTACAAAACTTTTTTTTTTTTGTGAAAGCATACATGTTCAATACCACTTATATGCAAATAGTATAAGTTTGAGCTGTTTTTAATTCACAAAATCAATTAAATTTCTATTTGACTAGCTGTTAGCTTTTGACCTCACCAATTTTTTATTTACATTTAAAAAATATCAATGACAAAAGACTGAAAGTAACTGCAATGAAATAAATGTTAAAGAAAACTACTTTCCTGAAAAAGTAAAGGTGTACATTCTCTTAGCAGTAGTTGTGCTAACCTCTCATAATTAGCAGGATTAGCAGGTTAATTAGCCAGCTAAAATCGTTAGCATTTTAAGATAAAGACACTTTGTCAACCTATTTTGTCTTCATCGACAAAAACGAAACTGTTAGCATACAGTGTGACATCTGTAATACAAATGCAGTGGACATTAGCGGTTCAGTATTCACACTTTACATGTTTTTCTGTAGACTGTAATTATTTGCAAAAGCTCTTGCTTATTTGTGGAAATATCAATATATTCTACATAAATACAGCTTGGGATGATGGAATAGCTACACGCAATTCTACTTGACACGTTGTTGGCTGGCATTTGTTGTTTGAACTATTAAAATAAGTAGTTATGAGCATTTTAAGAGAGGGTCTCATTTATTTGCTGATTTTAGCTATTCACAGGCAGCTGCAGTCTCTGACCCTCGCAAATACCAGGAGTCTGCTAGCAGTTAATAAACTTTCACGGCAGGGAGGCTACGGGAAAATTAGTTTTAATTTGGGTAATCATAGTATTTAGCGAGGAATAACAATAGGGTTAGCATTAGCACATCTAGGCTTCACATAGCTGTAACTCTGATCAGTGGATCTTTATTAAACAATCTAAGTGAGGAAGAAGAGTGACTACTTCATCTACAATCAAGTATGAAGTAGAAGAAACTAGAGGGCTGGGATGAAAATAGTGTTAAATCCAGCCTCTTTCTCTCCTCAAAGGCAAAGGAGTTGTCAAATTTGCCTACCCAAATGCACAGTCATCCAATTTCAGTCCTTTGTGGGTTGCCAATTAGCAATCTACTTTCGGCACATCAAAAGGCAGTCTCGAGTTTAAGCGAATGCATAACTGAAAGGGAGCAACGAAGAAGCCCCTTTGAACACTGATGGTTGGTTATCTGCATGAAGGTTCCTGACGTTTATGACGCAGCCTGAAGAGTCCTGGGGAGACAGAGCGGCGCAAAATGTGAACTAAGAGCTGGCAAGAAGCGCTCAGGCAACAGGGACTACTCAAGTCAAGTGTTTTTTCTCCTTTTTACTGGGATTCGATAGAAAATACACCAGCACTTCATTACTAATTAACTCTCTAATCCGAGTTGGCCAACAACCTTTTCAAAACTGCTTCTTTTTAAGATAAGCTACATCTCAAGCGCTGCTTTTTCCCCTGCTGGACGGGACAGTTCAAACCAAATTACACTCTCTGAAGTGGCCTTATTGATTCCTGTCCCACCTCTCATTTTTAGTGACTATTCTCTGCTGCGGTTTCCTGCTTTATAATCTGGTTTTGGTGTTAATGTGCCCATCATCACATTAGAAGTGTGATCTTCACAACAAGTACAGTGTGTACTGCAGAGGAATGAGGGGCTGCAAGACCGACTGGGTCATAGGCGGCTGGAAATTAGTTTCAAATGCTCTGGCCTTCACTGTACATGAGAAAGTTACAGTACTTCATGATTCGCTTCAACTTTTCCACATTTTGTCTTGTAGTAAAAAAAATTTCAATGTATTCTCTTGAGGTTTTATGGGACAAACCGACACAAAGTAGACAATTTCAGATCAGACAAATTACTGTTAACAACCATCTGAAGTTTTCACAATAAATCCCTATTTACTGTGTAATTCAACTATGACCTCTAGTTAATATTTAGGGGACTTCTGTAGACAAGTTTTTTTTTCCTTTCAATTATGTACCACATTGTGTGGATCTGACATAAATTCTCATTACATTCCCATCAACGTTTCTTTTATGCACTTTATGAAGTATCGCATTAGAAGCTGTTGATGGAAACAGCAAAAATAATAATAATAAAAAACTCTTTGAGGTGGTTTTTGCCTTTTCCAAGAACGAGTTAATGTGCAAAAAGCGTTTGCCAAATAAGTTGTGACACAGTGAAGTTTCCCTTGTGCTGGTGGGTCTGTGGCTTACCAGAGGCACAAAACTCAGAGAAATTTCAACATCCAAACCTCCAGAACGAAGGGGAGAACTCTCTCTATTTTTCTGAGATGAGTGATTTGTGCTAGTTTGCAACATCTGCATCTCATTTGTTACTGCAATACGACGAAATCCCGCTCTGCTTAGTCTGGTTGACTCCCTCTGAACCAGCAGATAGAAACACGTCACATTCATAATTTTCTTTGCAAAATTTCAAAAGTTTGCTTAAAATTTGCCTGACATTTGGGTGGAAACATAGTTACTGGTGGTTATTTTACAAAATGTGAGAAATTTCAATGGGCGGGAAAATTTCTGAGATGCCAAAACAGTGGAGGAGCATCTGATGATACTCTGAAATATAATCAGACTTCTTGTAAGACAGAGATTTCTTTAAAGGAAATCTCTGTACTTGACACTATTATGTAATTCAGAAAAATGTGCTGTTCAGTTTCTGTCTTAAGTCAAACAGAAACCTCATTTGTTTACAGATTTCAGATCACCTCAGATAAGTAAAGAAAACCGTTTGAAGAAGTACCTTCTTAACTGATGTTGAGATGTTTAACCTGTTTCATTTCCTGGACTAAAACGTCTGATTCAGAATAACAGTTGCACAATTACGTTCTGGTAAATCTGCATTTGTTCAACAACTTGTCATAGCTTGTAATAGCAGTCAGGCTGCGGTTTGAATGTGTTTCCTTTTTCCAAATTTATTCCATCAGATTCGAGGAGTTAGGTTTCTTTGTGATGATTTTCTTGTCTAAATTTGAGAGATTAACCCTGGAAGAGATCACTGAACTCTCAGCAAATTAAGAAAATGTGAATTTAACCAAAGCAAAGTCATAGAAAATATCTACATCAATTAACCAACTCAAGCAAAGAAAATATAAACAACACATCCCCTCTGAACTAAGTTTCACTGAGGGGCAAAGAATTAGCAATATTCCTTGCTTATTCACCTTATTATTGTGCGTTATTCATGTCTCTAAAACACTTTCCTTGAGCAAAAAAAAAGGCTCTCAACCCTTTTAAAAAGGTATTTTTTTTAATAAAGAAACCTATCTTTGAAGACAAAACACTTTATTCAGAACCACTTTTTTAATTCAGCAACTATTTATATAGAAGTTAATATCAGATGAGGCCTTGGCTGGAGGAAAAAAACCGACTGAAACAAAAACAGCGGCTGCAGTTGGATTCAATTCAAAATCAAGCCGACTGGCGATGGGGCTCTTAATGCCTCCTTACCGAACACGGTGAGGTTGACCATGCTCTCCCTGTTGCCCGCCGGAAACGTGGTGTACTCGCAGATGTAGGCCGCCTCGTCGGACAGCTGCAGGTTGGAGAACACGATGGTGGTGTCCTCCATCTGGTGGCGCTGGAGAGCGGCCGCCTGCTTGAAGCCCACCCGCTCCTTGAAGGGCGGCAGGATGGACACGCCCAGGGTGGGGTTGGCGGTGGCGACGTTCTGCTTGGTGCCGTTGGACAGCTTCTGCCAGGTGACCTGGGAGATCTTCACCGGCGGATTGCTGTTGACGAAGATGCAGCGCAGTTCCACTTGTGTGCCCACAAAGCCAGATTTACTGGAGTCCATCTGCACGCTCTGTCCATGTACGGCTGCACAAAGAGAGAGGACGAAAGAGAGGAGAGAGAAAAAAATTAATTACGATTAACAAGAGTCCAAGGCCAAGCACCAGCTCTTCAGTCAATAGCAAGTACATGCACTGAAAGTCAAAGAGTCAATTCAGCCTCCTGCAAACTACATCCACAGTCCACCTCGTGATTCAACCACATCGCTCCTCTGTGCCAGATGTATCTATTCCCTATACCTGTCTGAAAAAAGTTGGGGACATGCTATTATCATAATGGGCACATCCATACAGCCTCGTCTTTGTCTGCGAGGCTCCTGCTTCTGATGAGATGGGCGGGTCGAGCAAGAACCAATGCATCGCTAATGAACAAGTACAAGGGCAGAGAGTTGGAGCCAAGTCATCGAGCGCCGCGCTCCCCCCCCATCCCGCCCAGCAACGCGCCGGGTAGCCCATTGTAATTTTAATTACTTTTTACACACAAATACCTCAATGATTGCCTAGAGCTCCCATTAAAAGACACAATGTGGAGTCCGTGCAAAACAATGAGAAGGCACGCATTAGCTACAATAAAAACTCCACAATCACACACCTCTTCCTTTCTGGGTTTGCCCGTAGGGAGGTTGGTAGCAAAAAGGAAAACAATCAGTTAGCGAGGATGGATGATTAACCTCATCTGTTCTTCAGAGTTTATTGCACGCGATTCCATCTCTCTGCGTTTGTTGGGACCCTTGCTTTAAAAAAATGTGTAGAAATAAAAATTTAATGGCGTGGGTTTTTATTACAGCAGAAACGTTTTGGGAAATTGAGTATATTTATTAAGTGGCAGGTGGGGAATATTAATTGAATAATTGCTATTCTTCTATTGGCACCTGCAACAATTATTAGAATGCAATAAATACAACTGAAGCCTTTGTTGTTCTATGTAAATGTTTCAGGAGGTCAATTAAGGTGAAACCTTAAAAATATGAAAGACATGAAAGTTTTCCATTCAAGTAAGACAAATGCAGTTTGATCATCGAAATACAAGTACATGTCTACCCATATCCTAAAATAGCTGGAGATGAAATAAAAATGGATGAAGTTTATTGTGCCAACGGGAAGAGTTATCAGGATAAGAGTGAAAATGTTCAAACCTCAGTTAGAAAACTGGAGGTTTTCTTTAAAGAAAGACAATTTACTTAATGTATTAAACTTTCTTAAAGCTGCTCTTGCATTGTTTTTTATGTTTGTGGTAATTAAATTAATACCAGCTCCATTAATCATAATATAGGTTGAGCTTAACTGTCAAGAATGCAACATGCAAAAATGAGCAACCCTTCATCAGTGCAGAAGGAGTGTCTGCATAGCATAACATGAAGATAGATGTCATTATTGGGTCATTGCTGTAACATTTGCAAAGCACATAAGTTTCATAGATTTTCTTGGAAATTTTCAAAAATCTCCTGCAGTCTAGCGTAAAATTCAACACTGCAAAAACTAGATATGTTAAAAAGTGTGTATTAAAACTGTACAGTGATGTATAGATTGATACTTATAAAGTAATGAGCTTACTGTGTGTGATTAGGGATGGAAAAAGGCTCGACAGCAGACTTTTTGTTGGCACTAAAGGACTTTATTCAACAAACACTGAACAGGAAGAAGAAGGGCAGAGAGAGAAGGGGAAGACGTGACTGAGAATCGAACCCTGGACTGTCTGTACATGGTGCATCTCCTCTACGACTTCTGTCCTTATTATAAATGGAAACCAAATATCTTGGATTTCAGTCATTAATAAGGCAAAAGAAGCTGTTTAGAGAATTTTATACCATTTTAAACTCCATTCAAGTGAATTGCTCTGCCGTTTATCTTGTGGATCATTTTAAATCTGGACTCTGTAGTGAGTGAAATCAGAGCAGATGTGCCATTAGTGCCTTTGCCTCTTGTTGCCTTCAACGCGTCTTTGTTTTCCCAGGCTCTGATTTACGTCCCTTTCCAGGTGAGCTCTGGTGATGTCCCATTTCCTCATCCGACAGCCCCCAGCCCAGCTTGTATTTACAACCATCCGCAGCTATAATTATCTCCTATGGATAGACAAGGACCCACAGGAAGAGAGGCTGGGATTTTCTCTGTTAATCACCATGGCCTCATAAAGCCACGAGTCGTGAACCGAGAGAAAATATGTCTGGAGTGACAGAGCCGAGGCCCGAACACACAGGCCGCAAACAGAGTGGCTCTTAAACAGGGAGCAACGGCGCCACAGTGATGGATAATCGCTACCTCCTGTTTCCACAGGGTGGGGGGATTTTAAACTTATATAAAAGAGATCCATTGCTCTAAAACAATATCCGGTTTTGTCAATCTGAGAAGAATACGAAGGAAAGCGGAGGAAACTATCTCAAGGAGACGCAGCAGTTGTTATGTTAAGATTTCGACTTGTAAAAACCGCAGGTAGTCAGCCGAAGGACATCGAGGCACAACGCCGCCTCCAAGGAGAGGAAATGATGCAGACTCTGGGCGGAAAACTATTAAGATAAACAGAGTTGTTGTTTCTTTTTTCTTTTTTTTTTCTATTTTACCGTCTTTCACAGTGGGCGTATAACCCTCATGGTGATTTGAGCGCTGGAGAGCAGCGCATTATGAGAGAGAGGCAATTTCAATCTATTGTTATATGCTTTCAGTCAAACCCAGCCTTCGCCGCCGACTTCAAATCATATAAAACAAACTGACAACCTTTTGAAGTTGCTGAGCACACATCATCTTTCATTTCCGTCTGAACACATCAGAAAAGGGCTTCTGATGACAGATTGATTCACTAATACAGTTTGACAGAAAGGACTGGCAACCTTGTCATGTGTACCTTAAGAACCACCTGTGTCCTCGTACAGCCCAAGGCAATGCTTTACTCCCATTTGATCGCGGCTTAGATTACCAGTTACGGCAACTACAGTGTGATATTTTCCGAAACAGCAAACACAATTTACTTTTGGCCGACACTAGTTAAAGTTTAATCTTAAGTCGGAGCGAAGCGGGGGAGCTGTAAAAACCCATAAATGTGTGCCTGGTCTTATCTAAGCCGCTACGCTGAGAAAACAATAACGACACACAAAACCCGCAGCTCCTCCCTCCTCGTTCTGCCGGTCCTTCGTTTGGGGCTGGTGCCACCATCTTACATTACTGTAAAAAATTGTTTTTGACACTATTGCATATTTTAGATAAAACAAACGCAAGACAGAGATAAGACCACAACTGTCTGCGAATAATTAAAATCGGAGGTGCCAGTTAAAATATTTCAAACACCCAATATACCTTAATAAGCATTAATACACACAGTGGAAACAGTATTAGTGCTACAGAAGCTAATATCCACAGTCTTTGTTTGGGGTGCAGCCAATTAAGTGTTAAAAATAAGTAATAAATCAATTAATCGCATTATAAATTAAAACTAGCGCGATCATTTCCATTTGCATGATTGTTTGTTTTTCTCATGTCTTTCTTCCAAACAAAAAGCTTCAGTTTGGTGCTCTGCTCTCAACTCGCCCCTTTTTTGAAGCACAGTTTTGTTTACAGGGACTTGATTTACTTATTTAGGATATTTAAAATGTCTTCCAGTTCCAGTGTTAAATGTTTGATAGAAATACAAGTTGAGTGATCTTTGAGATGTTTACTTGCTTTTACTTGAAAATGGTCTCAAAATAATAATATCGCCAATGTAAAAGTTTCACTTCGCCTGTCGGAGAATATTTTATGAGGGATGAATAATTTATGGGGACTTACTGACAAATAATGTATTTGTTTCTTTTTCAAAGCATATTCTATAGCTTTTAATATTGTTTATTCATTTGATTTGTTTTACAAGTAGAACGGTAATCGAGTCTGTCTGCAGTGGGATCAATCACACGGGGAGGATTACTTTTTAAATTTTTTAAATAGTGCAAAATGTGTTTTTTTTAGATTAATAAATAAAATCATCTTTTGAGTACTATTTTTGCATTAATTTAGGCTTCTTTCCAGTATTGAAATATTTCCGATTGATTCTGATTCCACAAGTGTGGTCAGAAAACTCCAAAACAGAAGGTCTGTGCAAAGGCGCAAAAAAAAAAAAAAAAATGAGATCATGCAAATGGAAACCATACAAAGGGGAACAAATGCAACCAGCCACACGGTCCAAAACCTTTTAATCAAAGTCTAGGGGCGCCCATTGAGTCCCTGCTTTGAGAACCATGTACTCCTTGGCCAATAACTTAGTAGAACTGTAATTATAGACTGCACTACGCCATTTCAAACCCATAAAAGAGCACATACAAACCATGCAAGAGGAGGTATTAATGTGATAGATTTCAGGAGGCTTGTAGGAACCAGTGGTGCAGAAAGGGAGGTGGAGCACACCAAGAGGGAGATAGGCAAAGTAGCAAAGATGCAAAACTGCAGAAAGGGAGAGTGGAACAAAGAGAAAGGTGGAGCTTTCGGGAGATTTGTAGGTGCGCTGCGGGTCTGAGCCTGGATGGCATTATCATTTGTGGAGCTGGAGCTTTGTTCTTGCACTGACAAGAGGGTGACTGGGGGGACAGTCATGCTCTAATACACCTGAGGCAACTCTCTGTCTGGCTAAAGAGTTGCCAGACAGAGAGCGAGTGAGGCAAGTAGAGAGAAAAGGAAGGCTATTTCTGAAAAGAAAAGCAACAGGACAAACAAACGGAGGTGGCGGAAATTGAAAAAAAAAGAAAAAAAGACTCGATTCACACCAGGTGAGCTGACTTGGATCAGAGGGGACATTAGGGGGCACTATTAAAACAGCTGCTGTGCCGTCTGGTCCTGCACTGATAGCAACAGACTCCAAAGGCCTCGGCACAGCGCTGTGCACAAAACGGCTGAACTGTAATAAAGCCTGGCTTGTCAGGCAGAGAGGAAAGCATGTGCTTTGTGTTGTTTGCATATGGCACTTTGGGACCTAACAGCTTTCAGCTTTCTTACGGCATGTGGACAGCGTCCAGGAAAATGCAGAGCAGCAACGCGGCTGCCACTGGAACGGGTCCCGATCACTGAAACCGCAAAAGCTTGATTGTACTGAAATTAGCCACTTTCAGATATTTTATGACACTGCTGGGAAAAGAAAGATGAATAATAAAACAACATTGATTTCTCTCCGCAACAAATCAAAATAAAAGTGCAATCACATTAACATTTCATATCTGCATTTTGTTTCTACTGCTGTGAAAACAAAAAACATGGAACTCGTTTATTTCAGTCTGTGCTGTTTCCAATCACAGCAGCGTAAAACTCTGAGCTGAAAACCGAAATCTGAGGAAGCCTCTTTCCCCACAAATTTGGGATCTCATAGAAGACCTCATATGTAACCCAGTAAGGGTGGAGTATAATACAATATTGAGGTGTATTGGAGTATCTAAAATTATCTACAGGATTGTTTTTGAATTTCTGCTGCACATTTATTGACAGTCATGCAAAGATGCATTTAAAAATGTTTGGAAAACCATTTCCTATCAGCTGGTTGCCATTTTCTCCCTACCAATTACTGCATCAGGACCAACTAAAATAACTCAGAACCATTTCCTGATGGCATATTTCATTTGTTTGAGTCACATAATTTCATTTCA
This sequence comes from Poecilia picta, assembly GCA_033032245.1. Classification (NCBI taxonomy): domain Eukaryota; kingdom Metazoa; phylum Chordata; class Actinopteri; order Cyprinodontiformes; family Poeciliidae; genus Poecilia; species Poecilia picta. The sequence goes on along the minus strand of CM065365.1, from coordinate 28,270,070 downwards.
GTGTGATTCACTCTGAGTAGAATAAAAAATACCATCAAATTGTTGGTTGTCAAAACAAATAAGAAGTATGTTTCTCTCATCGTCTGAAACGTAGTTTTGTGACTCAAACATCCACCAGCGAGAGGTTATGGAGAGTTGTTGTGGTTTATTCAAGGGTCATCATCTTTCATATATGTTCTATTCTTTATGGGTATAAATTGTGTGTATCTGTGGTTGGATACATTCACAACAGTGAGGCTAATCTTTCATTTAGCGCTTCAGTTTTTTTTACCAACTTTAAACGTTAACGCTCTTAGCTTCTCCCTAATATTTCCATATTAATTCATAAGTGCTAACTCACTCGTTGTTTCTGTTTTGAAGTGGGTGAGGCCTGTTCACCCATTGATTTGACAACAATAATCCAAGGTCAAATTAGTTTCAGAAAGATTTCCCTATGAATGACTTCCAACTGGAGGAAGGGGAAGATTAAACAAGGAGCTATCATCAGTGTCTTCTTTTTAAAGCCCCGCCGCACATGTTGGCACTCTAAAAGGCAGTGAGGCTCCAGGAAACTTCAAAACCCCGAGAATGCGTAAAGTTATGGCAATAAACCGCATTTTGTTTAGACCTTAATGTCTTTTTCCCCCCGACAGTTTCAGGGGGAGGAGACAAAAACGCGTTTCACTTTTCAGTGGATGGAGCACTAAGCTCCCACTTCCCGATACCAGGAAGAGTTTCTGCGTCCTAATCTTCCACGCTGCAAAAAAAAAAAAAAAACATCTTGCCAAAGTGCAACTTTAAGGCATAATCCCCTCATCATCATCTGTCAAGCTTTGGTTACTTCATTGTTACTTAAGTTGGGTGTTGAAAGATAAAACGTGGCCTGAGTCTGTGGGGATAATGACTGTTTAATGTAGTCACAGTTCCCACAGCGATGGCACAGGCCTCTGTTCCCCCCATTCATGACCACACATGAGATGCTTATGGGTACGGGGTGAGGAGAGGGGGTCCAAATTCACTGTTTCATACACAAAACCTCTCATTAGTCGCTTGTTTATACCCTGATGGAACCATTTGAATGTCCTTTTGTTCTTGTTTGTTGCAGTAATTCAGAGCTCATCCTGTGGCGTTGCATTGTGTTTATATTATACACAGTCCAGTCACATTAATGTGACCATCTGTCAAAAGCCAGAATAACCACCTTTCGCAGAGCGAACTGCTACTAGACGTGCAGGAAGAGAGTCACTTAGGTCCCTGAAGGTCTTCTCTGGGATGTTGAGCCATGCCGACTCTAATGCCGTGGCCAGCTGCGCTAGATTACGCGGTTGAGGATCCATGGCGCGAACAACTCGATCGAGATGGTCCCACAGATGCTCGATTGGGTTTAAGTCAGGTGAGTTTGCTGGCCAGGGGAGGACGGTAAACTCATCCTGGTGCTCTTCGAACCACGCACGTACACTGGCAGCTGTATGGCACCTCGCATTGTCCTGCTGGAAGATGCCATCATCCTGAGGAAAAACAATGCGCATGTAGGGGTGGACATGGTCCGCAAGGACAGATGCGTACTTGTATTGATCCATCGTGCCTTCCACAATAATCAGTGAACCCCGAGAATGCCAGGAAAACATTCCCCAGACCATAATGCTCCCGCCTCCAGCTTGGACCGTTCCTGCAATGGTTGCAGGGTGGTTCCTTTCAGAGGTTTCACGCCTTATACGCCAACGTCCATCTGTCCGATGGAGCATAAAACGCGATTCATCTGAAAACGCTACCTGTCGCCACTCAGTGGACGTCCAGCTGCTGTACTGGCGTGCAAATTCTAGCCTTCGTCGTCGATGAACACCAGTCAGCATAGGTGCACGAACCAGGCGTCTGCTTCGGAGGCCCAGACGCAGCAATGTTCGCTGAATAGTGGTTTGGGAGACACTTGTGGTAGCCCCTTGGTTCATTTTAGTGGTCAGTTGCTCAACGGTAGCCCGTCTATCTGCCCGAACGCATCTCCGCAACCGTCGTTCGCCTCTGTCATCTATGGCCCGTGGTGCACCACATTTGCCACGTCGTTGATTTTGGACAGTCCCATTTTGCCATGCACGGTACACTTTTACCACGGCGGCACGCGAACAGTTCACAAACTCAGCTGTTTCGGAAATGCTTCCACCCTTGGCCCGAAAGCCAATGATCATGCCCTTTTGGACGTCGGATAAATCGCTTCGTTTCTGCATTACGCCAACGATTGAAATGTTTTCCGAAGCCCACACACACCCTTTATATACGCTCAACTGCACTGTGCTGCCACCTGCCTTCTGTGATTGGTTATTTAACTCTGAAGTGGAAAGTACGTGGTGGTCACATTAATGTGACTGGACTGTGTATATGGCAATAAAAAAAAAGAAAAAAAAAAGATTTTCATAACACTTTGTCCAATAAATTACTCTTTACTGTAGCTGAAGGTTATTTAATTGAATTCAATGTAAGCAGGAGCTCCCATATCCTGCTTTTAATGACAGTGGCTGTTCAGTTATTTTTTTGTGCGGAACGTAATGTGGCAGAGAATTTGTTTTAATCTACACTCAGTCACTATTAGACGGCGCTTGAGCCAGGCCTCTTTGGGTAAATAACGGTGTACCTGCCAAAGCAGCTCTCTTTACCCTCTGTCTCTCTGAGCAAACATTCAAATGCAGCGGCAAGCGAAACCTCGCTGGAACAGATGGTTAGTAGACCTGCTCCTAATTTCCCACTATCTGGTTCAAATTCGCAATGCTCTTTGGTACAACACGCGCCGTTCGTTGCGGACAATGTAACATCTGCTCCGCTGTAAACATTAATGATTATCTGGAATATTTATTACGCTAGGCAACCTCCCAATCTGGGAAGGCTCCATGAAAAGCGGCTGTGAATTTCATTGAGTTGATGGCAATGGCTTAATTTCATAGAGCGACAAAAACGCAAGAGATTGAACAGTAGTACAGCGTTTTCTCCTTTTTTTCCCCCTTCCTCTTTCCCACATGGGAACTATAAAATTACAACTTTCAGGTTGGCAGCGATTCCCACCCAATGTCACAGCATCTGCTGTTTCTGAGGCAACATGAGGTTCAGAGCACAAGTCCACACACATTTTGCCCTGGAGCCAGTGTTCAGGTGTTTGAAATGTCAGGGGGATTGCATTAGTTTCCCTGCAAGAGAGCTTTTCATCTTAGTTCAGCAAGATAATGATTCATCCTCAAATGAAACACCTCCACTCAATACCCCCACTGTTCGGTTCCTGAGAACCAAATCGAGCTGACAAAGTGGAGTTCATTACGCCCACTTTCGGGAACCACTTATTTGCCTTTCTGAATGTATTATGTCTTGTATTTACCAGTAAGTCAAAAGAATGTTACAGTAATGAGATGGGACGATACACAAGGAACGACACTGGACGAATTTTTCAGTTACATAACTACAGTAAAGGTTTCACTAATCACAAACAATTTTGAAGGATCTCTAATGACTGAAACCCACACTAAACGCTTAAAGCTGAATATTTTAACAGTTAAAACATGAAGTATAACTCAATACCCACTAATACGCAGAACTGGAACTATATTAGTGCTACAGCAGCAGTTAATGTATGCAGTTTCTCTTATCTCCACACTTAGGAGTTCAGCCAATTGACACAAAGCAAAATTGTCAATGTTCCTGGATTGGCTGCTTTACAAACGCCAGCCAATAGTGGCTCAAGTAGCATTACACGTATATTCCAGCTTCCCAAGCTGCCTTTTCTTTCGAATGTTTCCAATATGTCCACCTATGGGCAAATTGTCCGAGAATACCGAACCGCAAACAGACGGGGGTCCACTTTATATTCCAGTGATGGCAGAAAACTTCACACTTTCTCATGAGAAGCCAAGAGATAAATCATTAAAGTTCTTTTTTTTAAGAGAATTGGAAATAGACTGGAGAAAGGTGAAGTTATTTTGGTTTTATCAGGGGTTTTTGATATTTTATAAGTCAAACTGTCCAAACAGGGTAAGAATTTGAATCAGCTGAGCTTCTCTGTAATGTAGCTTACAGCCATTTCCTCAAAGGGAAACATACATCTAAGTGACTTACTGGAATTATTACCATTTTAATATCACGATCTGGTGAACTGGCATGTTTTTACACCTCAAATTAATAACATAAAGAACATAAAGTCCTTTTGAACGTCATGTCATTATTAATGTTTTTGTTATTATAACCTAATGAAAAAACACCCTAGAAGGAATTGAGCATTTTTAGTTGTCTTTGAATGTGGCAATGACAAAGAGCAGGGCAAAAAAAATAAGGCTTTTGCCCTACAGAGACACAGAGAGAGAGGGAGGCAGGGAGGGAGAAATGCCTCATATTGAGTGTAAACACAGCATCAGCAGGCTCTGACCCTCCTCCATCGCCCTGCAGCTTAACTAAACAAGGCCACCATAGTTTCGGTTCTACGACACAAAATAAACAAGGCTGACGTTACCTGACCAAACGGAGAGATGACATCACCCGCTGATACCCGAGAGCAAGCAAATGTCAGTAAACAGAGATCTGGGTATGAGTGAAAGGCAGGGATAGTCCCCCACCTGGCCAACGAGTGACTGTAATCCTTACAGTTGTGTGTGTGTGTGTGACTGAAAATCAGAGGGAAAACGCCAGAAACCGAGCCAGGTAATTTTAAGCTGAAGGAGTAAAACGTCGGTGCGGCGTGAGAGCAATAACAGCCATGTAATAACACGTTTTATCAGAGCGATACAGAGCCAAAACACCAGGGAGCACTTACACAGATGAGGCGATTAGTCAACAAAGCATCACGGCCGCCGAATTTGTTCAACGCACACGTTGATGTGTGCTGGTTATTTTTCAATAATGCAAAGATTTCCCCGGGCTTCCAAACGGGGAGCGTCTGCAGGATGTCTTAATAGCAAAGGGAACGATCAATAAAAAAAAAAAAAGACGAGGGCCACAGGCGCTCATCGCTGTGATGCATTATGGCTCCAGACAGGACGAACCCTGTTGGCAGCAGGTGAAGGCGCGGAGTGGCGAGGAGTTAACGGGCAGGGTTACATAAATATGATGTAGAGGATTTTCGGGGGGAGTTAAGGAGGAGGAGTTAGCAGCGAGAGTGGCAAACGGAGGGTCAGCTGTGGAGAGCAGATTACAGCACTCAGGATATTAAAGTAGAGGAGAGACGTTGCTGCAGGCAACAAACCTCCTGTGGATATTTCTGTATTAGCACAGGGTGACAAAGAGGCCATGTCCACATACGCTTCGGACACAGGTGAGAGAACGTCAGAGTAAGGCAGCTGCAAAATGAAGGCGGAGTCCTTGGAGAGGCAAAAAAAGAAATTTCAGATCATTGCCAGTCAGAAATAGTCGTAAAGATAAACTTATTGTTGTTATCTCAGAAAAGGCCAAAAATGTGACATTGTTCCATTTATTTTACAGGCATATTATATTTTTTTCCACCTGATTTTGGCTTTGAAACCCTTTTCATTCTCCTATGTTGCAAAGGTATTTATACCTATTAAACTTGCTAACAATTTGTCACCTTATCCCACATGTATGTGAAACACCAATAGTTTTTAGGTCAGAACAACAATTATAATGTACTTATTGGTTAATCCATAAAATCTAATTTAAATACTTTGAAATTTATGGTTGGAATATCACAAAATACAAAAACTCTGACTTCCACCAGGTGCATTATTTCTGAAAACCAGTTGTTTCATCCTAAATCACGGCTGATTGTAACGGCTGTCGATTTGGTCGCATTAGTCGGCGTCAATGCCGATTTTTAACGTCCCGTTTTTCACAAGTACCAACCATCTTAAGTGAATAAGTGCTGGACAATGAAGCGCGGAGGATTATCCAAAGAAACGCTGGTGGGGTGTATCGGAACGGGGGCTGGCTGCGACTTGAGCCAGAACCACAGCAGTACCCTACACCTCCGCTAAGCACTCAGTAAATATGCCATGAAATGCATGTAAAGTCCTGCCAAAAAGTGCTGAGAAAGAGTCTGGCCCTGGACAATCATGCATGACAAATCCCTCTCTCACACCATCTGTTCCATTGTCCACAAGTAAAGATAAGTCTTGCATAGAGTACAAACACTGGATATTTCCATATGATTATGCCAAGCACTTGTGTTGGATACATAATAAAACATTAAGATTTCAAAAAAATCAAACGACTATTCAGCTGAAACTGGATGATCAATCATTGGCTGTATGTTTCACGACAGACACGGGTAATTGATGCAGAGTAAAAACCGCAAAAAATGAGTGTAAATCTGTAAACAGCATGCAAGGTGACCTTTACAAATACTCGGTGAGAGTGCAGAGTATCGTTTTTGGTGTCTGACCCCTATCAACCTTTACTGGTGGAGGTTTTTTTTCCTCTAGAAAGGCCAGCGGATATCTTACAGGCATGCAGAATGGAGAGTGGAAGGCATTCTGGATAAATAGCTCCACTATAAGCATGGTGAAAAGCACTGCTGCATGACCGCTGCTTTATTAAACTGTAGATGAGACTAAACAATCAATATTTGATTAAAAAAATTCAGCTCTGAGGTATGGCCTCAATAGATTTCTTTGAATTAATGAATGTTGCACATATCACGCAGTTAAATGAATGCATGAAGGGAAAAGAAGCGCAGAAATGGATTTCATCAAAGTGCATCTATAACTGTAGCTCGATAGAAAAGGGAGTTATTTTTCTCCAGCATGGCACGGGGCATTGGTACAGCAGATCCATTAACATACAGGGGAGGGAATTCACACTCCAGCTGGAGTGGGCAGTGGGCTGAAGCCCCTGTCTGCTATCAATTAACAAGCACACTTAGTATGTGTCTGAGTCATGATCACCAGGGGCCGCAGAGAGCGCCACACATTTCTGCAAAAGAAATACCACAAAAGCTGCTCTTTAACTTTGTTTTAAACCATACTTTATTTTACGTCAGACTTCGTACGAACGACACATCTATCCTGGTAAAAACTAAATTATCTGCTTGCGTACAAAAGGTTAAACACAGACAAACACGATTAGGAATTTTGCCCTGAAGTCTCATCATTAAGGCATGGATTAGTATCCTGATGTCACCACTGGAGGAATGAATGTGCGTTAAGCTGATAATGTTAGATATGCTACCCTTACTCCCCCCCCCTTAACGTGTTATCTTATCTTGTTATGTAAATTATTTTTCACATTGGTAATGCATGTACATTTTAATAAGCGTTACCCGCAGTGGTTTAACTGTGACATTTGCTCTGCAGTCACTAAAAGATTTTTTTTTCACCATCATTATGCAATGAATTCTTTATACTCTTAATTCCAAAGAGGAAACTGAATCAAAGAACTTACAGCGGTTATAGAATGTCTGCAAACTCTCTTTTTGGTTTTTGTTAGGTAAATAAATAAGATATAAGATCAACCATTTCAGAACTGTGTCCACCTTTAATCTGCATATGACTTAATTAAAAAAATTTAATATTTTAGTGAAAAAAAAAAAATCCAGCTCTACAGAGAGCTTCCAGTGACAGACGGAAAGGAAAAAAATCAGAAGGACCATCTAAAGGTATCAGTCAGGAGACAAAAAAAAACAATAAAAGGTTGAAGGAGAGATAAGAAGAACATTGTAAGGTAAGCAGTTTTAGCATATGATGTGGCTTTGGTCAAAGTGGAAAGAATAATAATTCCATTCCAACGTGAATATTGTTTTGTCAACATTCAGTAATGGTGGGAAAAACACAATTTTGTAATTGCAGTGTCTCCATTAAATAAGAAAAACAGTCGAAATCACACATAATTTTACCGACTTCACAAAATAAGTCAATAAAACATGCCTCGCCATTATCCTCTACTTCCTGTTGTCATCTTCTTTGTGGTTTGCGCAGTGGAAACAGCTGGTTGATGATCATGTGACTAATGTGATGCAAAGAAAAACAAGATATGCCAGGATGATGGGCTTCAACCCTAAACAGAGTGAGCACTTTAATGCTGTTTTTATTTTCTCTGCAATATTCTGCTTTTATGTAGAATTGAACATGTTACAGGTCAAATTACGAGAGTACAAACAGATTCAGACCATTCTTGTCACCATAAAACCCACATATGATAAGAGTGTGTAAAATCTTTGCATCAACGACGAATAAACTGTAAATAGGCGCAAGATTTTGCAGCAAATGCAAAATGGCTGCCTGGGAACAGCACAAGCTTCAGGACGAATTCTGGACTCTTGTCTTTGTCACAGTTCCCCGTGCTTTTAATGTGTGTTTGGATCATAAGCGTTTATGAAATCCAGCGGTTCTCGGCAGAACTCCGAGACCCGGGCTGAGCCATTTCCGTAACCACGACCACAGCCCGTTCTTTCCGAGGGGAGCCAGGCTCCATGTTCCACATACATACGAGGGTTGGAATGCTCACCACATCTCAGGATTACGGTCATATTCTGCTGCATGTGCTTTCCAGCTGCGATCAAGTATTGTCTTTCCCACCAGCCTTTGAGCTTCATCCCATAAAACACATTCTCACAACTCTACATGCTTCCACGCTTTCTGTACATCAAGCGTATACGTGACATCACGCAGCGCGACTCTTGTACGCAAAACAACCGGCAAATAGAGAACAGTTGCGGAAGTAAGAGACTTAATAATAATGTTAGCAAGAATAATTTTATGGAGGATTATTTTCCGGCTTCTGTGACTCCCTGTCGTCTTATTGTGACATTATTGATGGAGAGCTTTAAAAGAGCGAACGGAATAACAGCACTGCACAGTTTGCAACTGGTCTTTTAGGAGAGAAGCAATTGGCATGGCATCGTGAACCACAAAGCCACAGTGAAGTTGGAAACCGAGTAGGGTGGTACGAGTCACTCCAGCCTCCATTAGTCGTTAGATGTCAAACAATATATTTGGAAATGGAAAGCTGGAATAGAGAAGCAATTTAGCAAAAACACAAAAAGAAAGAAAAACCAGTTGATCCCAAAACATGGCTACAAAGAGAAGCGGCTCGGATTAACTGTTTCGGTTCAAAACAGGGAAAGGTTTGTTTTTTAAGCCTTATTTGAAAACTTCACACTGGGTGGTCTTGACGCAAAACAGAAGTTGGGAACAAGAATGTGGTGGTTACTGATGTCAACGTTTACAGAGGTTTTTTAAAAAAAACACACCTACGTTTTTCATCACGTCTCAGTTTCACTTCCCTTAAATGAGATACCAGAGAAAGTGGTGGGCTGGCTGGAGATTTATCTGGCTGGATGGAGTGCAGTAGCGCTGCCCTTCCCCAACATGTTGCTCTAAATTCTACATGAACTCCTACAGGCGTCAGAGTAAAACTGCTGGTCAGAACTGGAACAACTTATTTTGCTTTTTAATTACCGTAGACCTTTCTTTTTTTTGCAAGAGCTAATTCACCCACTGCTACAATTACAATGGCTCACCACAGAGAGCTTTTAAATCTCTCTGCAGGGTGTCGGTTTGTTAAATCTCCAAGTTATTGCACTCAGATAACATTTTTTCTGATCTCTTCCTGAAAATAAGCTGCAAGCTAAAAACAACAAAAAATGGTTATCTGCCCTTTAAATAAAAGTAATTTCAGAACATTGCACACTTTTTGCGCTTAACTGAACAGCATGATACAATAAAACCATTCTGTTATCGCACCCAGGGAATCTTAAACATAACATTACCTAGCCAGGAAAATAACATTTACTTTTTTTCCTCCCTGTAAATGCACTGCGTGTGTTTGAAAGTTCAAGAGTGACAATAACCACCTCCATTCACTACAGGCGCAGACGAAACGTATGTCCGATAATTGGGATTAGCAGCATTTTACTAGACATCTGTGCATTAAAATGTGTAAATGAATACCAAATCGCACCGCAAGAAAACACTGGAGATAATTATGTGGCTCAATGCAATCTGACTGTGGTCAAATTGTAACTGTGTGACTGCTGTGTGACTACTCGTCTGACAGCTTGAGCTAATAGCTGCAATCAAACCAGCGCCGTAATTATCCTCCACATAAAAAAAAAAAAAAGATATTCTGTAGTTGAACCTCACAGATTAAGACTGAAAAGCAGGAGAAGGCGCTGTGAAGTTAGCCGACGAGAATGGAACAAATTATCACTCGTGGGGCTTTGACGAAACAAAGGAAAAGTACGGCTGACAGACGCTGATAGCGTGAGGCTATTGATTAGCGGCAGGAAGAAGTAAGCAGGCAGTCACAGGGAGATTCAGCAGCTCATTCAGGCCATATTTATTGGCTATCCTAGTAAAGATGGGTAGAAATCTTTAAAATAAACCCATTCAATCTTTAATTGTATTAGCGGTAGCTCACAGTGACAGTTTTAGTAAAATTTTACCTTTAATTTGAGTTTATTTATTCAGTGGAAGAGAATACCCAAGCTGTGACTTTTTCACACGTAGCACAACAGTTTGGGCCTTTAAAATACCTTTCTTTTTATTTTTATTTGTTATCTTGCCATCGTATGGCGTCTAAACGCAATGTAGGTGTTTCTACACCTGATAGTCAGGTTGGCTTGGTTCTATTGGGGACCAAAATTGAAACATTTGTTTCACTTTCAGCCGGTGTACTTTGCTTTCTCAATGCACTTCAGTTTGGTGGCCACTAAAGGAAACTACATGAAGAAAACATGAGCGCAACAAAAATGGACCGATGTCAGATTTTGCCAAAAGACCAGAAGACATTTCTCCCGCTAGCGCTAGACATGCACGTTTGTTATGGTTGTATTTACCCAGAATGCCCTGCAGTATGGTGTAGTCTGCTTTTGGAACAGCCTTGGGGTTTATGTAGGGATTTGAAGCAGAGTTAACTTGCTCCGAACCGAGAGCTCGCTTTTTTTGGTCCATATTACACATTCACACCTGCCCAAACGAACTGGACTTTCTCAGTAAGCGAACTAAAGTTACCATAACAACCATAAGACACTACCATCAATGCAATCAGACATACATTTTCATTGTTCTATTTGCTAAATACTACTGGGACTTGTACCTATGTTCAATATATATCTAATATGTGGGTCCTCATTGGGCAATTCAACAGGATGGTTATTCAAGAGTATAATCAAATCAACCCAGTTAGCGTATCAAGAGTGATGCCAATATAATGAAAAGAGCAGGGATCTTTTAAAAAAATCTAATTAAAATTGGTTACTTTGGACAGTGTAGAGAGGAATTGTCTGTTCTTGCATTGAGTCTAAATAGACAAAATACCGTCCTATTATGCAAACCCCTTTACACAGGGATGGCCATATTTGTGTGAATTATGATTTTAGTCAATTTTTTCTTAACAACAGAGTCTGAAAAATGTGTTTACACTAAAGTCTGGATTTTCATAGCCACTGCAATAAAAGTTGAATTTATTTTCAGGTTTCTGTGCAGACGGTCTAAGTGACAGTTTGTAAGTCAGAGCCAGAGTTTTACAGCCACCAGCAACTTGCGTTGTTTGATACCTAAACATTTCTAAAATGCTGACCATCGCTGAATCTCCCTACATGACAGCATCTTGCAGCAGCCCAGTTGTATATGATGCACACTGTACACACAGTTGTTTTTTCTTCCCTTCCTGCTTGGGGAGTATTGTTTAAAGCTCTTACCCTCGAGTTGCCCTCCCTTTCTGTGTATAGACTGTGGCCTGCTCATTGTTTGACAGGATTGACAAGCTCTCTGGCAGAGCTGATTAAAAGCTTTAAGGTCAGAGAAGTGGGACAGATATCGAGCGAACACCTGTCTCCTCGCTGTGAGCCAGTCCCCTGTTGGGTGTGTCCTCCACTGGCATTGGATCAATGGCTCCATTAAGACTCAACCTGGACTACTCCTTTTTTCCCCACCCCTCACAGCGCAGCTTTGGCTTGCAAATACCTCATAGGCAATTCTACTTTCTTTCCCCTTGCCTTTCGATTGCATCACATCAGGAAATTGTCGCTTTTGCTTCCTTAGTATTTGGTAGTTTCCTGTATCATTTGACTGTGTTGTCCTTAATCCACTTTGTAACCAGTTTAATTTAGTTGTAAGCTAAATTTTTTAGGTAACACTTTATTTGAAAGGGTGTACATAAGACTGACATAACATCTGTCATGAACATAAAGAAGTCTTTATGAATGTTTATGACAGTTTTCATGAAGTTTCATTCGGTAAATAATGACACTTTTAATGCAAAGTTGCTCTAAAAGTTGCATTAAAAGTCCATTAAAAATATGACAACTTTGCATTAAATTATGATAATTTACAAAATAACTTTTAATGGACTTTCAATGCAACTTTTAGAGCAACTTTGCATTAAAAGTGTCATTATTTACCGAATGAAACTTCATGACAGCTGTAATAAACATTCATAAAGACTCCTTCATGTTCATGACAGATGTTATGTCATGTTTATGACGGTGTCATGTCAGTGTTATGCACACCCTTCAAATAAAGTGTTACCATTTTTTAAATCCCATTTTGTTGATGTGTTGAGATGTTTCTTTACTATGTACAGAAAATTGCTGCCTTATGACTCCATCTGTTTCACACAATCCCTCCAGCAACAAAACACCGACACAACAACTCTATACATCACAGACGAAATGGTGAATTCATGTAATGATGCTCATTATCAACAAACCCTTTAATTTTTGTTCCAGCAGATCACACGATACGTCCCAAAGGTGCATTTTCAAACTGTAATCCGCCTTTTAATTTTGTCTCTTGGACCTTGACTTCCTCCCAGCTGGGTGGCCTTTCAGTCCAAGTTTCACCGTAGATAACGAAACTGTCTGACCAGTTTCAGGAAATACATCTTGTTTTGAGGCTGATTTAAAATGAGCTTGGTCATTTTCATTTTTATTTTTTGGAAGGGAATTTACTCAATAATTAATGTTATTAATGGTTTTGATTGTGTGTGGTTTTTGTTTTATTTTTATAAATTTTTTTGATGTTTTTTGATGAGGGCAAACTTACTTTGCTATTCTATTACCAATATATTAGTTAAAAATGGTCTCAAAATGACAATGGTATTATTTATCTGAATTTTTGAGACATTTTACCATTCATGAAAGTTCGTTATGACAAGCTTAAATCTATTAATTTGAAAATTAATGAATAGACTTGGCAAGTAAAATTAAAGCTGAGAATCCAAATGGACCTGAAAAAGGAAATATTTAGTCAAATTTAATGTCTGACAGTGAGAAAAAAAAATCCCTATTTTCGTTATAGCTTCAGACCAAATTTCATCCACTTTCTGTTAAAAATAACTACGGAAGAGGCTGCCCACTGAAGATTTGCCAAAGGATTACAGATCATTAAAGGGATGTTTGAAGTTCACTTGAAGCCTCTCCAAACATGTTATCCGAATCACAAAATGAATAGTGTCTCAGCTACATTTTTTAATCTCTGAAATAAGAGTGTCTGAAGAAGCAGGGAGGGCACAGGCGGTGTGCGGAGTCAGAATCCAGAAATGGACATTTCATTTTACGTCGGCCTGAATTTGGAGTTTAGTAAGTCTAGATGCCTTCTCCTGCGATGCCTAACCAATTTCTTCCCCACTGCTTCTCACTCTCAGGTTTGCAGGAGAAATGTTCTGCTTTCACACGGTATCTCACAATAATCTAAAAAAAAAGAAACCTAATGCCACAGCTACAGCTCATTGGTCGGCTGACTTTTACCAAAAAAGATATCCCAGACTACGTGTCTCACACACCGCTATCCGTGCTTTCGCTTGACTTTCTGAAACCGAACCCTCCTCCCCAATTCGGTCACCTGCATGATTTCCCAGATCAGAGTCAGTGAGCAGAGCGGTAATCTACGCTTCGTTGTTATCAGAGCAATACGAGCAATATCTTCACATTTCCCCGAGAAAACAAAATCACAGACTTAAAAAAAGAGACTCAACGTCAAACAAAGACTGTCGGAGTAAGACAAGCTCATTTCCACGTTCTTACAGTTTTATGTCATAATTTCATTGTTCGTTAAAAAGACTGATAAGGAACTGTCGGTGTGTTTAATTAAAGCAGATTAAACAGAAATCCTTCAGTGATTGACTATAAAGACACCTTTTGTCTTGGTGAATAGCAGCCAATAACCGCTGAAGCATGCATGCTTTTCCTCTATATGTGTATATATTGCATCTAGATCTTTACTGAAGTTGTGGAGACACTGAGAGGTGACAGAAGAATTTCAAGCTGCTGTAAAAGTGACTTTGCCAGAGGGAGGGGGTGGGGGTGAAGTGCAAGGTCACATCTCCATTTGCAGCTGCTCTTTGACCGCTGTTGGGATATGGAATATGTTTGGCAAAAGGAATTGGAAGCATGCACATCTTCATACACTCTGGGAATAAAGTTGTGGCTTTGGGACGAAGACTCAGAGTGAGCTGATTTCTTCTTTTTTGTTTGTTTGTTTGTTTGCCAGTTATTGCAAAAGTTTTTCAAGAAAAATAATTTGTAAGAAAAGCTTAGAAAGAATTTCAAATGTATTTTAAAACAAAAAATGTTTTGCAGTTTTAAATGAAAGAATAACCATTACCCTTTATTTCATATGCAGCAAACATTTACTAAAATCCTCAGCTCATCTACTGCAGCAAACACTTTCAGTCACCAGGATTGTGAATGTTTTTTTTCCTTGTCAGCCGTGCTGCATTAGATAGTGAACATCTGTTGCTGAGAAATGATAGCTTGGCTGAAAATTTCCCATCCTCGCTGTGCCCTTCACAGATCGCAAGTGTTCCCTCCACTCCTACACTAACAGATTCATGCACTCAAAGGGCCGGTTGGAAATGTTTGAGCACAAATGAGCCCAGCGCGGGTGTCTGGACGACTGACAAGGCGGCGTTTGTGCGCTTGTGGTGTTGTGTTGTGAATAGATGCTGGAATGGGATTCGACACATGTAGCGACACGAGTCACAGCGAAACCCAGAGTGAAATAAAGGCCAGTCAGCTGTAGCAGGTGTGTCCCTAGTGAGCTTGGCCATGTATTTAATCTCGATTTAAGTTATTTATAATTGTCGAGTGCATAGTGCATTAGCTGCCAGGCTAATTACATTGAGTATTCTTTTCAGAATGACAGATGTATTTCGGATGAAGCACTTTTCTGTGTCCCTTCCACGGCTTGTGACTTTCTTTCAGCAGCTGCACTCTTCTTGTGGATTCGCTCACCTAGAAACAGGTTGTGCTGAATTTAAGGGTGTTTTCAAACGTCGTAGTCCAGTAGACTCGGTTTGATTGGGGACCAAAACTGCTACATTTGTTACATTTTCAGCTGGTGTGGTTCTCTTTCACCACTGGAACCACTGGAGGAAACAACACAAAAACATCTGAAGAAGACATGAGGGCAACTTCCCTCTTTATGAAATGTAAACAAAAATGGAGTAGCATCAGATTTTAGTCGGAGGTTTTTCTCAGAGTTATGCATTTGTGTTGGTTATATTTACCCAGAATTCCCTGCGCTGGACTCTGCTTCCTGCCTTTTGAGCGGTCTTCGGTCCATTTGGTGTTTATATATGCATTTGAACCGCATCAGAGTTCAGTTCAACTGAACAGAGACCAGGTTTCTGTTACAGGGGGACCAGAGGCCATTTTTGTGGTCCGTGTCAGAGTTCGATTGAGCATTTCTCCAAATGAACCGGACATTTTAGACAAACGAACTATAGTTTGATTAAAGCGGACTAAGCAGAACTGGTGTGGATGCAGAACATATGCTTCAAGGTTGGGATTTTGTTTCTTTTAACTTAGCCTTGCTTTAAACGTATGTACATATTCTACATTTCAACATAGGAGCACCAAGTAGAGAACGTTTATCTAGAGAGGTCCAATGATCCGTCCTATTTCTTTTTCTGCAGACAGATCCCTTGATATCACCAGTTGAGATTATATAGGCTGCAGTAAAAAAAACAACCTGTGTTTGCACTGCCAGCCAGAAGTGCCAAAGTCTGACTAGTGTTTGTGATTGAAAACAGGATTTATACGGGATATACGAAACGGCAGATGTGTGTCGAGACGTCGAGATGTGTTCACGAACGTGAAGTCACGGGACGACATGGCAGGAAATCAAACGCCTCAACAAGCTCATGCAGCTCCTGCTTCAACATCGCAGCCATATAGGAGCTCGGATTTTTATCGTTCTCCCACAAACTGAGAAAAACAGATGCAATACTGTGCAACATAAACACAATGATTACAATCTTTTAGTTGTTTAGACTGGTCTCTGAAAAACCACCTCCTGTTCCTCGACTTAAGCTGTTCTCCCTGGATAAACAAACAGTTTGTGCTACTGTATCTCCACTTCTTTCCCCTGGACCTGGGCCAGCACTTTGGCAGTCAAAAGAGAAGGAACTGATTATAAATGAACCACTAACTGCAGGCCAGCACTGCAAACGCTCTGGAGGAGAGGAGGAGGACTGGAGGACGTGAAAACAAAAAGGGGGTAGAACATCCAGGAGTTTTGACAAGTCTTTCCAAACGGTGATTCAAAGTGTGACACTGGACTGTATCCATGGGGGGGAAAAAGATAAAGAAAAGCACTGTAGTACTTCAGTGAAAAAAAAGATGGAGTGAAGTAGTGTTGAGCTACAAACAGACAAAGTGTGACGAAGGTGTGAATGTCATCTTCTGTTGACACCTGGAATTACTAAATGTCTAAGATGATCTCATCTCCTGCAGGAAGCTTTAAGTAAAGGTGTGAGCACAAGAAGAACTCCTTCCTCCGGTAACGTGCCGACCGGCAGAGAAACCCCCAGAGACCCAAACAGTCTCGGTATCAGCCAGAACCAACCCGGCTTGCCTGGATCTGTCTCTTTGTTAGTGAATCACCCAAGACGCATGTTAATGGCGTGAGTGGGCGACTGAAGATTGTTGGGGTTTGTTAAATTATAGAGAACATGCCGCCTTGAATGAGTTTTCAAAGCCCTTGAACTTTTGTATGTGATGGACGGAGACAAAGTAGCACAGAACTATGAAGAGGAATGAAAATAATACATAATTCTCAGGGTTTTTTTAAAAAAAGTGTGGCATTTAGATGCCTCTCCCTGCTGAAAATAACAGTGAAACCTGATTCTGCCCGTCTCTGCTGATGGTCTAAGGACTAACTGACCAATAATCCTCACTTTCTACATCTCCTACTCTCCAATTTGAAATATTTGCCGTTATTTCAACTGGTAGCAGTTGGTTTTCCTTCGACAGAAAAGTCCGTCCAAGTGGCTAAATGTTTTTCTTTGAAAATAATGAACATCATTAACAACCAAACATTACAGCAAAACCTCCTTTTGTGATTTTACATAGAACAAAATCATGTTGTGATGATGGTTGTGATTAGGCTTATCGTAATAAAAAAATAAATAAATCAATTGCATCATAAATTACAACTATTTATCGTTTTTTTTTTCTCTCTTTCTACTAAAAACTGGATAATAAACTCTTCAGTTTGGTGCTTTGGTCTCGACTCAATTTTGTTTACAAGAGCCTGCACAATTCATTTTACTTGTTATTTTTCTTTGTTTTGGATATTTAGAGCATTATGCTATTATTACCATTCCATCACTTGACAATGGTCTTAAAATAATATCAATTATCACAATAACGTTTGGGACAATTTATTGTGCAACAAAATTTGTTGTCTTGGTTTAATCTAAGACAAACATGAAATATGTACAATATTCATTCAAACAATTCAGACAGATCACAGTCTTGGAAAAAAAAAAAGCCCCAGATTGATGACGGCTCGTCTTGTGCTGAAATATCTCTGCAGAGACGGGGCCTTGCTTCTTTTATCTATTCCAGCCTGACTGCGCTGTATCCTCACGTGCAACACAGCGACACAGCCGACCCTTCATACATAATAGATGGATCCGTGTCCATGGAGCCGCACATGCTTGAGGCAAAGGAGGCTCTTTTTTTTCTCCCCCTCAATATTTTCACGGGCTTGAATGTTTTAGGATAATAAGTTCCCTTTCTGTTTATGTTGTTCCTAATCATGCTAATATGAAGGATGGGGATGAAAGCATTTTACACAATCCAATATGTGAAGTTGAATAATAAATAATGCAAAATCTGACTGGTTTTAATTGCATCTCTTCTTTGAATTTTCTATTGGCGGTAATTGTTAGAAGGGGAAAGAAAGCGACAGCTGGCAGAAGATTTGTCCGTTGAACAGAAGGGGAAATATTTCACCATCAAATGTATAAATCATGACCCACTCCGAATTAACCGCACCTTGTTAAAACATCACCTTATTGCTGCTAATCAGACAAGATTAAGCAACAAACTGTCATACTGCAGATGAATGTGGATTTAAATGTATGTTTTTTTTTCTTTGTTCCAGCGATGATCAAAGACTTTCATTTGCAGAGAGGTGGGAACATCGCTGATGTGCAGCAATTAATAAAGTATTGTCTTCCTTTTCCCCAAACACTGAACAATTATCATGCTTATGGTAATTTTGCTTATAGTTTTGTAATGCAATCCACTTTCTGAATACAAATGTCTCTCCCTTTTAATCCTGTTGTTGTGGAGACAGGGAACAAAAACAGGAATATAAAAAAAAAAAAAAACTGTTAAATATTAATACAGCCATTTTCTGGCTACAAGCAGATCTCGCTTGGCTGCACTAAAATGAAACTTGTTGTGACCTAGTTAAAGGAGAGCCCCGTGACAAGGCCGCGCCCGTCCTCTATCCGTTAGGCCAGCCAAGCAGAAAGAGCCACATCCAGCAGCGGGATGCGCTCCGATCCTTATTGACCGTTTGTTAGAGGGATCCGAGGGCGGCCGGGTCTGTGTCCGACTCCTCGGCTGATTAGGCGGACGAAGGACAAAACACCGCGGCTGCTCCTTCGTCCGCTTTGTTAGCGTTCAGCCACTCCCCTGCAGGACGAGCAGGCCCGTGCAGGCCGAGGTGACGCTCCTTCCCTTTCCTTCCCGCAGCTCAGCTGGCTCAAACTCGCTTGGCTGGTGAACTGTGGCGAGACACAACTCCAAGGTTGTTAGTACCGTCTTGTTTTTCCCCCCCCCCTTTTCCTTGTTATAATAAACCGCAGAAACCAATCAGACTGGAAGTGTGAGACAATGCTGAACTCTGCTGATGGCTCTCGACTTTCAGCTGCGCTCCGTGGTTTGCTCCAGTGAACACCTGAAGGATCGTCTCTGTCTTCCTGTCAGGATGTAAGAGTTGCAGCTCACGCCGCCAGCTGCTTGTGTGTCAATTCAAGAAGAGCACAAACAACGCCACATACCTGCCCAGACATGATTTACCATGCACACCTTAAAATGACTCAGAGCTGTGATTGCAGACAACAAAGCACTCAAACTCTAGGGAACTTGTTCCACAAATCAATCCAAACAAGGGGGTTCGGGCCGATCCGTGTGTGCAAGGAGATTGCTTTTCTGTTAGACTTATTATTCAGATCACTTCTATGGGCCATTTCACTCCAAACTAGACCATTTGGAGGGCTCAAAACGCGCTACAGAGCTTTCTGCTGGTAGTTTGGTGATAATTCTCCCCTCTAAACTGAGACGTTTTAAAAGGGGGTCCTTTGTGTTGCGAGGGTTGTTGGTTTGTCCTGCTTTTTCAACTCTTTACACCAAGAGCTGCATGTCGCCGTACATAAAGAGTTCCTTCAGGTTTTCTGAAATAGAGCCCCACAGTGATTCTAAATGCTCACACCGCCCGAGTCTACAAAGGCAAGCATGAGAAAATTGTACATTTATGCAGAAAGGTTGACAAAATCCCCACAAGGAGAAGCCGTCACAGCCCCAGCAGTTTGAGAGCAGCTTTAAATAGAGATCAATTCCCACACTATGAATCCGTCTTCATGTTACAGCATGAACAACAGATTTCTCTCTTTGCTCAAAAGTTCCCCTCAACCTGCCTTTTTAAAAACCTTAAAACAAAAAAAACAATAAACACTTCCTTTGTTGATGGGAAATAACGCCTAATAGCTGCAAACAAGATAAAATCATATGGCACAGGAACTGTTGCTATGTAGATTCACATCCCCGTCTGAGTATCTGATGTCCACACCGGATTCACAGGAAATATTCAGGCTTTGCGGGAAATATTCACACGTTCAAGTTTGTCACACTTCACTTAATCAAATCAAGTGAGATAAGGAGGAAGCAGGCGTCGTCGTAAAAGGTGCGAGACAGGACAAATCACAGTCATAAATTAAAAAAGAAATTACGTTGAAACAAAAATATTACTGTCTGTTCTAGCTGCTTGAGGCATCATCCACCTCGAACTGGTCTTTTACATCCACTGGAGAAGTGATGGATTTCTTTAAAGTTTATTAAATTTATTTTTTGGCTCTTTTGTTGGGAGATTATTTATTAAACTGAGCATGTCTGTCTGTCAGAGGATTAGCAGTCAGTCAGTCGCACTGCTTCTTGGGCTGACAACATAAACCAATTAGAGAAAGAGCCACAAAGACAATTAGCAAAGAGGATGGACTGCAGAGGATTGGGTAACAATTGGGTGGTCAGTAAATGTGTATGGTTGTGTTTTAAAAAGAAGCAATATAAAAGCAGCACTCTTCTCATAATGCTGGCAATTCTAATTATGAAGACTTTTCCTCTTTCTCTTAGTCTTCCTCACTCTGCTTGGTGACACTACAAACACAATCTGGCTTTTTTCTATCCCAAAATTGCGACTTTTTCTGAAAAAAGAAAGAAAAACAAAGTCAGAATCCTTTATTTCAGTAGCCCTAATGCTCTTCCAGACAGAAACATCCTGATCTAATCTTATTTTGTCACTTTTTAAATATTGCTCTGACCGTATATAGTCAGGTTTAAAGGAGCATTTAACCAGGTAGCATGCACTGAGCTAGCAGGCTGAAATAAACCAAGCAAGGATGTGCTAAGCTAATTTATTTCCAGCTAACATGTAGCATGCTACGACGCACCAAGCTAACAAGCATGTCCTAAGATAATAGTTTTTGAGCTAACATGTCCCAAGCTACACAAAAAATATACATCTAGCAAAGCTCTTTTTTGCTTCTTTTCTCTGTCAAGAAACAGTTTAGATTTCCTGTTACATTTACATTTTTGACAGAACGTTTCTGCCTCTAGGTAAGCTACATTTAAAGTTTTACTTGGACACATTGTCAAATTTCATCTGTAAAGCGAATTGAAAATGGCCGTAGTTAAGAGAGGTGCTAATAGGATTTTGGCAGCTGAAAAGGAAAATCTGAGAAATCTTGACTTTCTAAAGCCTTACAAGTAACTCCCAAGACATTAATTTCTAACTCATAAAGCATGAAAGCCTTTCTTATTAAATGCTATACAGATGATTAGAATGCCAAAATTATTATTGCATTTTAATCAACAGAGGCCTTAACTGAGTTAGTGAGGCAGCGCTAAAAGATTCTCAAGTATGGACTCCGACACGGTTTTCACAAGTGAACTCTGGGAGATGCAGTGCGGTTCCGAGCTTGCTTTGGCTCGGTGGATGCCCCTAAAAGTAGACGTAAGCCATCAATTATGTAAAGCTGCTGTGTTTGGAATCCATCCTGCATCTGAGGCAGCAATTTGACACAGACTGAGCTGACATTTTTATTTTAGTCGCAGTGACACTTAAAGTAATTAGACAAGTTTCTGACAAGCACTTGCCTGACACTTCAGTGCTCCCACATATTTCAACCTTTTTGGAGCAGCGAGCTGTAAACTAAGGTGCACTCATTGTGGGGGTCTTTTTGTTTTCTTTTCGCTCATATAACTGTTGCGGTTTGTCTTTGGAAATAAAACAAATGTCCTTGACCAAGCTACTGTGTGAAATAATAATAAAAACATGACATTTCTGAAGAAAAAGGAACTTAGATCGCATAAAATACTTTCAGTATTTATTGTCTTTAATTTGTTAGTTAGAAAAATCTTAATGGAACCAAAAAAAAAACCCTTAAGATAAAACACAAACAAGATGAAATACCTAACAATAAGGGTCCCCTCTGTTTAGAATTCATTGACCCATTTGTCCTCCCCTTACTCTAATGAATAAATACAACAGGGAAGCACATTTAAATTTTATCCTGCCAAAATATTCAATATGTACGACACAGTGAGAGCCAGAATAAAACAGCGCTTCAGCATTGTTGCATGCTAAGACGTGTGTTTGCGTGTGTGTCCTTGCATTGAGACAACAATGTCCTTGACTGACATTGCTGAGACAACCGCCCTGAGACTTGCTGTACATGTTTACACTGGCTGTGGCCTTCCCTGCATGGATCATCTGCAATCTAAAACTGCTGAGTTAAAATCAGTCAATTTTAAGATATTTTGCTAACCTAGTCCTTGGTACAAAGTCTGTTCCAGGTCTGCTTTACTTTAATGTAACATAGTTTTAACCGGGACAGAAGGAAGAAAAATGTACTCATGTTTTTTGTTAAGAATTCAAAAGTGTTACTAATAAGATTTCTATCCCCATGTTATTCTTCCAAAGATACAGAGGGGAAGCAATAGGTGGGGCATAAACCCTGGTCAGTTACAGTCATGGCTTCCCTTCACATTTTTACACTTTTCTAGTTTTGGAGTAGTCTGGTAAAAACGAGCCCCTTGTTCTGCGCATTGCTTGTTGCAGAGGGATTGTTTGCTGGAGGGACAGGCTTTCCTGAAGTTTTTAATTTTGTTGCCTTTGCTAAATAAGGCAAACAAAAATTCAAAAAACGTGCAGAAAATCAATGTTAACATTCACAACTCTCCCTTTGTGTTTGCTGATAGGCTTGGTTGAAATTCTACCAGAGAAATCCAGTTCAATAGGAGAAAACCCAAGTGGATTAGCGAAGGGAGATGAGAATTAAGTATAATTCTGCGGGAAGATAATGGCCAGGCTAGCTTTGGTGGAAACAAACGTCAGGTGCCGATTGAAGCAGTCTGGCGTAGGATGTTTCACATTAAGCATCTATCAGTGATCTTAATTTAAGTGATTTTTTTAAATAATCTACTCTGAGTCTAATGTAAATAAATGTGGCTTAGTCACTCCGATAATTAAAATCTACCAGGAGGTTGCTTGGAGTTTTCTTTGGGTGGGTCATAATCTTTCATATTTTATGAAAGCCAACTGGATTTCATAAAATTGGCACCAACTTGTGGTAATTGCAGTGCTATTTGCTTACTGCTATTAGTCAGAAAAAGGGCCAACAATATCATTAGCATGAAGTCATTAATGGAAACTATTCACATGAACATATAAAAGCATTTATCTGCTCCTGTAGGAGACATTGAGTGAAATCTGATCAGGAACTTGTATTAGGCTCCTTGTATTATTTCTATCTAGCTAAAACTAACTTCAGTGACAGCGTAAAACACGTATTTCTGTTAAAGAAACAAGTCAGCAGCAGTTTTTAGTGTACAAGGCCACCAAGAGGAAACAAAAAGAACAACACAAATGATCGCTGAAAACCTCATGTGGCTCTCTAATTTTTAACGAAGGGAAATGTATCTATGTTTTAATTTCCTCTCACCTCTAGGTGACAGATTGAGGTGAATAAAGAGAGAACATGATGACAGAGTGAAGGAGTTTAAGACAATGCAGGGGGAGAAAGAGAGAGAGACAGAGAGAGACGCAAAAATAGACAAACAGTGGGACGAGAACGTAAAGACAGAGCCGAGCGATCCCATTCCTCTGAGAATCACTAAATCAGACGGCGCTTCTATTTGCTTTTTATGCGTTTAGCTAGGTACTGCGCTCTTCCCTATGAATGTACAACGCCCACACTGTAAACAATAAAGTTCCAGATGAAGGAGTTGCTGTGCAGCACAGCGAACGTTTGAGGGGGAACTTTACAAAGTCGTCTCAAAAAGACTTCGCAGACAGTTTACCAGGAGGAGCTGGAGTATGTGTTTTTATTTCAGTCAAGGAAGAACCGTGTTGTGTTCTGGTTTAATTTTAGTCTTGCCGTTGAAAGTGAGCCGGTAGAGCTACTGGAATCAATAGGAGGGATTAAAAGAAAACAAAAAAAAACAGGCAAAGGAGGAGAGGAGAGAGCACAACAGGGCAAATACATTTTAGGACAGTGGAGCAGATTTCCCCAGGTAGTTTCTTAAAAGCACACTGAAGCCATGTTGCAGTGGCTCCTGCAATTCATGACACCTAAAAGGTCAGCGGAGGGTAAATTTTTCATGAAGAAGAGACACAATCCTCACACATGCCCCCTTCAGGAACCCGGGAACACCGCCGCACTGCTATAGAAGCAAACATAAGCTTATAATATGTGTTTCTGACTTTTGAGGGGATGAGGGAGGGGAGACGGAGAAAAAAGGGGGCAGGGGAGCTTTAAGGAGAGGACAGAGAGCAGAGAAACAGCTGGGATGCCAGATCAAATGGGCGTGCAGGAGAGAGACGGCGTGTTTTTGCCTAAGCGCAGCGACGGGGGGAGAGCCAAGCGTGTAGTGCATCAAATTTTCATACGAGCATCAGTGCACAGCTTAGAACCGCATTATAGAACCAAAGCAGCAGAAAACATCCTGGAGGAGCAGCCGCATAAAACCGCAGCGTATTTATAGAGCCATGATGAGACCGCATTTGACTGATCTAATTATACTAATTAAAGGACAGTGAAGGACCATCATGCAAAATATATTAATTTGCATGCAATTATTTTGAAATGTGCCACATTACGTTCAGATTAAAGTCTCCGTCCTACTGTCTTCACACACATTTTAAGAATTAATAGACAATGGAGGACAGAAATTAACACAAGCACCAGCTTACCACCAAAGTTTTACTCCGGTGTTGCACCATATGCCATTTTATTCTCAAATGTTGTGTAAACAGGTGTTGGGAGGTATCCATAGCAATCAGGGCCCAAATGTTCTCACAAAGCATCGAGTCATGGCAGAGAGGGCTGTTGATGGTAAACAAGGCCTGTTTCTGCAGCTGTGCAGTGGTGGTCCTTACAGTGCTGGGGAGGAAGTTGATTTCGAATTTTCCTGATCTAAATAAGAGAAAATATGTGTAAAATACAGTAACAAAATGTCCTGTGTGACAGAGTCCCTGAACCACCAAGGCTTGGACAAATAGTGAGTCTATTTAATGGTGTCTTTTAATAGTGCAAGGCCGTAAAAATGGATAAATAGCTTGCTATAGACCATTGGTTGCATAATGATGTTAAACACATTTATGTGGCTCCATCTTTTCCGACATGAGCTGCTCGAAAAAAACAAATGGAAAATGGATGTGTTTGACATTTAACTGGTGAACCCTTCCTATTTATGCTAATGTAAACTCGCACAGGAACTTTCTGCAAATGTAGAAGAAACACGTCCTCTACACTTTATCAGACTAGATTGTCCCCAACTGGACAATCTAGTCTGAATTATGTACTTCCTTAAGTTCCTACTTTCTCTTTGACCTTTTTACCTCGCTTTCACATGGAGAAATCATTTCTGGTGATTAAACCTGAGAACTTGGGATAAACAGACAAAGGAAATGTCTTAGTACTCCAGCTTTCACTGGTGGAAAAACAGGATGCGATTTTGTTAAAAATATCTGGAGGTGCCCTTAACAACCCCTACCACATAACGTGACGATAGGCTTGGCTAGGGGCAACATTTATCTTGCCAACGCAGAAAAAAAGACATCTTAGGACCACAAATTCTCCATAGCAGCCATTAAACATACCAGGCCAGTAGTTTTGAGTAATCTAAAGAAAAAAACATTTTTTTACTTATCACAAATGTTCATTAATGGTTCGCCAGACACAAAGTCAACCTTGTTACATGAACAGTTCTTAAATCTAAATCCTATAGGAAAATTATAACTGAGGATGCACGATATATCATCACCAGCATCGGTATCGGTCAGTTTTATGACAGATCTGTATCGGTTTCATAAATAAAACATTAACAGCTGATATTCATTTTCATCTTCTTGCCTGTTTCTGGACGGGGAGTTTAGATGATTGGTAATTTGGTCAAATGTTTGGTTATATGACAGTGATGGTGATGCAGTGAAGGATTGTGGGTAGTCTAACTGAAGCACAGACACAAGTAAAACATAACAGATGAGTAAACCAGTAGAATTCATGAGCTCAAACTTTGTAAATGAGAGTTTGCTGCGAAGCGCCTGTTTCCTGTTTGTTTTTCTCTTGAGCCAAATCTAAGCACTTGTCAGAAAATGTGACCGTTTTAGACTACAGATGACAAAATGTACAAATCTAAATATGAACTCTTCAAACTGAAGGCAACATGTTACCTGGTATAAACAAAAAAAAAAAAACTTATTCAACAAACTTTTTCTGCTTCCCCCCCTACAGCTCGTCTTTGTACGAGTTTTCCACAGAGTGCAAAAGGCATTCATTGAGTTCTCAGAGGGGTTTTTTTAGACTATAATACGAGGCTGAAAGGGTGCGCAGTCATCGGCGGGTGAATGCTGCATTCTGCCTGACAAACGAGGACGCTTCATGTTAATACTTGGGTCATGTTCGACAACACACCTGCTTCCCAGCCTTGGCACCTGTTTCATAGAAGCAGCAGGCAGATGTGCCATTGAGAAGAAACAGAGCGCTTTAAGGTGGGCGTAAAAAGCATGAGCAAACAGCACACGCTATAATAATTTTCAAAGACATAAAGCAAACGCGCTGAGTCGTAGCAAGACTGTTTAACGACAGCAAAGACAAGGACATCTGTCCAGTTGTTATTTTATGTCTGCTTTTATCTCTCACCGTTCATTAGCTTACGAAAACCCGCAGGAAATAAGGCGGTTTTTGATTGAGTCACTAAAGCGAGAACAAGAACTTTACGACCGGTGAATAAGCTGGAATAAAAAATATGTGTTTCAATAAATAGAAATGATTTCAATAAAGTTTATTAACAATGTGAAATAATGATTTATAAACGAGATAAACACCAGTCTAACAGGAGACATTTTCTAAGTAAGGGGTGTTGAACGTCAGTCCTGCAACTTTCACATGCGCCGCTGTTCACAGAGTACAGTCAAGTGCAACAGAGTCCTGCTAATGGACCAATTATTTGATTCAGGTGTATTAAGGCCGAGACACATCTACAGGACACCAGCCCTCGAGGACTGGACTTTGACAGCCCCCTTTTTTTTTTTCTGTGAGGCAATTAAGTTAGAGGCCAGGTACATCC
The DNA here is from genome assembly GCA_033032245.1 of Poecilia picta. Classification (NCBI taxonomy): domain Eukaryota; kingdom Metazoa; phylum Chordata; class Actinopteri; order Cyprinodontiformes; family Poeciliidae; genus Poecilia; species Poecilia picta. The sequence continues at coordinate 28,243,024 of CM065365.1, read as the reverse complement.
TGGACAGCTCTCCAATCCATTATTGGTCCAACACACATGCTTGCACCCAAGAACAATTAGAGGTTAGTTGACCTAACACACATGTTTCTGGAAGAAGCAAGAGTGCCTGGAGCACAAAAAAAAAAAAAAAAAAATCACACCCTGCAGATGAAGACCAGGCAGTGCGATGGATCCCCACATATCCGAGTATTTTTATGTCGAATGTAAATTTATTCCTGGAAAGTCGGCCTATTGTATATTTTTTCATAGAGTGAATCTGAAGTATTCAAAACAAAATACCACTTAACATTTAATTTTGAAAAGCAGCCAATCAAAGAGCGGTGTTTATTCTCCTTGGCGCTGATTGGCTGTACCTCGGAGTGGAGATGTTAGATTCTGAGACAGTCTCAATCATCCATATATTATGCACATCAAGGTATATTTGGTGTTTGAACTATTAAAGTAGGCAGTCATGAGTGTTTTGAGAAGAGGTCTCAAGTATTTGTGTATTTTAGATACTCGTGTGCAGTTGTGTGGTCTCTAAAAGTTGAAAATGTCTGTTGAGATTAAATAAGATATATATTTCAATGTACATAAGATATGTACATTGTACATAAGATATGCTGTTATTCATCTGTATGAATAACAAGAAAAACTATAAAACTGCATTAGGCAACTTTTATGAAAATATTTATTTTTCCCTTAATGTGCTAAAAGTGGAAAAACAACTTACCACTGAAGGAAAACTGCACATCAGTGGCTATGCTAACTAGCTTTAGCATTCAGAACAGGCTCCGCTGTGGGGAAGGAGGCAGAAGAGCTTGATTTTTTTCTCTCTCACATCAAATTCTGCATTTTCCAAAATAATATCTCACTTTTTCTCGTAGTTTAACTTATATATGTTTCTGTTTCCTTTTCATGATGCAGTTTTTGACTGGCGTGATCTATACTTCATACTATACAGCATATAAAAAAACATTTTTTTCAATAAATGTATTGTTATCTGGAGCGTTAAGAACATGATGTGAACGATATGGCCATGTGGGTGGAATAATAATGACTAAATAAAGCCATTTTAAATTATATATTCAAACTGGCCTGACGGTTAGCTCATAATAACACAACATGAATAAACGGAGCCTTTTCTTTAGACTCAATATACCTGATGGATGCATGAACTCTGGTTAAATTAGATACTGTTAATGTTATTCCACTTTATTTTAGCATCCATCACCTTCTAAATCATGTATTGTTATAACATATTCTTGTGAAACTTGTTAAATAATAAAAATGCTATTTTCTCACGAGCAGTTTAAGCCCCGTCTTTGTGGCTACGCTCCATTATTTCGCTTGCTTTGTTTTCCTTCACCTGGAAGGACCGTAATGACTTTCAGCGGGATTACTACTCGGAGCAGGCCCCGCTTCCTCATGACAGTGAATCAGAAATAAGGATGCATCACTGCCCTCTCCATAATGCATCACTTTTGTGACAGACTTAGCCATGGCAGGGTCCACTTGTGCAAAGTCGGCCTCAGTAATCCTCAGATTTCACAGTGTCTAAATAACAGCGTCAACGACTTCTCCCACAAAACAAACAAATCCCTAATGGCAATAGACACTGTACAAATAGCCCCCACCCCCAACCCAAAAACACACACACATACACACACACACACACACACCAGTCCAAGCCACCTGTGGAGGACTTTAACGGCTTTTCTGGATTACGTCTCCCTTCCACAGACCGGTTAAACTGCTCAGGCCGGAGCTGATGTCAGCCATGGTGCTCTTTCTTTCTCTCTCTCTTCCTTTTTTTGGTTCAGTGCAGACATGTGGGCACGTTGGGTGTGGCCGCCCCCGCCGCAGCTTACTCTCTGGCCGGAGTCACGTATAATTTCTACACATTTTCTAACCACGACACAGCCAATACGAGACGCCTGGAAACCCCGCAGGAGCAGCTGCCAGCTCAAGACGTCTCCGTCGCCGCTTGGTGCAAACAAGATTCAGGGTTTGACAGCCACTCAGGAGCTGCCTGTGCCTGTAGGGCGGTCAGAACCACACATGTAGACCCAACTACTGCACCAAGGTCAACCGCGCGTTTTCTCGGCCTTATTGACGCCTATATTTTTGCACATTTTGTCACTTTACAATCCCTTTTCTCCCTTGTTTTATTTATCAGACCAATAAAAAACAGAGCGTAGCTTCAAGGTGGAAGATGAAGGATAGACGGCATAATTTCAAAGCTGTCAACACATGATTATCTATTGAAACTGATGGGAATGTATTAATCACTTAGCAGTCACACTTAAAAGTCATAAAAGCATTGGATATTAATTTCGGTTCACATTTTCATATTGTTGCATCCTTGTCATAATGTGCGAATGGCTAATAAATCGAACTAAAAACAGCGAAGCTATGCCAGAGATCCAGTAAGAGATCATTAAAGGCAAATGTTTGATTTTTGAAAACTATTTCAAAATTATTAACTACTAAAGATATGAATCTTTCAGTGTCTAGCGATTCGATTTGATCCAGTTTTTAGGATTGCAATTTGATTCAGAAACAATTTTCAATTCAGAAACCAGTTCTTCTGTTTAAATTCTGTGAATGACAAGAATAAAAGACAGTGTAAAGAAATTGATAACTTATTTAAAACAATCCTATAAGGTTCCATGTTTTATCAAATCAGTTTATATTGACATTATAGGTTTGGCCATAAATTCTTTAAGTTAAGTTATTGGGTTACCTTACCTTTAAGGCTTTTTCTTATTAAAAAATAAAAATTATTCAAAGCATATACAATGGACAAGTGGACATGTAATGTTAGTATATGCAGTATACTTGTAAATAGGACCAGCAAAGACGTGCAACTTAAACTTATTTTAAATGTTTGAGCATTTTGAGTCAATTCAGAATTTATCATTTTTTATTATAGAAGTGATTTAGTTTCTGCACCTCTATGAACTACTTTGTGCTGGTACATCATGTAAAGTCCCAATACATTGAAGTTTGTAGTTTTTATATGAAAAAATATCTAAAAAGTGTGTTAATAATACATGAGCGACTCTCTGTTTTTGCAGAATGAAGCTTCAGATGCGTGACAGTTCTCCAGAGTCCAACTATCTTCCCTGATCTCTCCAAGACGTCAAGCTATGCGTAAACTGTACATGTTGATGAATACCAAGAATGATTCACACACAGAAAAGTCACATGGCAACCGCCAAACAACAGCCCCATTCAGCGGGCTGAGCCCATGGTATTACATGCCCTTGTTTCAACAGTGGCTAAGACACCGTTTGTCGTTGTAGGTGCAGGCAGGGACTTGTCCTGCCTGTCAGAGCTCAAACCTGAACTTCCTGGAGAAGAATCTGAGTGCGTGCGCGGGTGCACGGCTGCGCACTGAGGGCTGAAGAGAAGGCAGAGCTGTCATCTGATAAATGCGTTTTATGATTATTTATTTAAAAACCCTGGTGACACTTTGGCAGCGCTGTGTTCTTGAGCAGGGAAGGACAAACAAAAGGGAAAAATATGGCAGAACACCCGAGAGACGGCAAGAAGGAACCGTTAAGATCCTTCTGCAGTGCAGATTTACTCGGATCTGTGACTTACAATCCCCTATAACTACCAGCATAAGTTGCAATTACAATAATCTCCCAATTTAAGCATGTGCTTTTGGGTGGTCTATGATGGTTTGTGTGTCTAATTGGTTCACTAACAGGAATACAGCCAAGCGGAGCGAGAGATGAACGTTCTACATCTGAACTTGCTGTGTGCTGCCTTATGTTGCACCTCATTTTCTGCAAAGCCTTCCCATTGCACGACTGCCTCTTTATGGACTCCAAATTAGCTATTAGGGTGTTTAAGCATGTGATCCAAGACAGCTCCTACATTTCAAACAAATATGCACCCTTTTTCTTTTGTAGGTTTTATGTTACTGCAGACAGAACATCTTAGCATTCACAAACAGGTAAAGAAACAGTCGCTGCTAATACACATTAGCTGAAAGGGTTTGAACATTTCTTTGCATTCCTTTTCCTTCTTTTAAGCTTTACGTTTTAATGAAAAACCTTGAAGAAAAAAGACATTTTGGAAGCAAAAATGTGTAATTAAAACATTTTTTGTAACATTTAGTAGAAAAAGCAAAGCACTCCAAAAATGAGAAGCTAGCCAGAGAACACCAATTAAGAAATGGTCTTGATCCAATAGTTGCCTATTGGCTTGAGCAAAGATCAAAATACTGTTTTACTGGAGGTAAACAAAGCATCCAACCAATTAGGTTATTTCTAGATTTCTCATGTGCATTTGTCTGCCAAGTCCAACTGACCATTGAAGATTGTAAATCAAATAAACTCAAGTGTAAAATGTATCAAATAAACTCAAGTGTAAAATGTATTTTAATTCAACAATCAAAAGCAGAAAAAAACCCTTTAAAACCAAAACAAAGCAACATTTTTAACATTTTTGCTATTGGCGAACATCTCCAAAAATCACCCAGAACAACCTATTGAGTCACCAAAAACACCTCGACATGCATTAATACGCTCAGAGGAACCCAATTAATTAGCAGCTTTGTGTCAATGTACTTCAGCCTTCCAGCTGCATTTTCTTTAGAATATTTTAGATATCCTCTACAAAAAAAAAAAAAAAACTCCCTGAAAATCTGGATTCTTCACAAAAAATTTGGAGTTATACTTCACAAAAAAAATCCAGAAGTAGGCTGTGGTCTACTGTGCTACACTTCACGATACAGAGGAAGTGCTGGTGAGCTATGCAGTGCTCCCTCCCTCTGTCTTACTGCCATTATGAATACCAATGATTTTTCACTGACCTGCTCGGGTTACCAATGTATTTCAAGATTTTAACAAGTTGAAGGTCCAAAATGAAAGCAATTTTCCGTCATATTGTCCCAATGGTCACTTTGAGAAGTCCAAGAAAGTGTTGCCTTGCATGTTGCTATGCAATGCAAGGTAAAATCAGGGTATACATGTTTTTTCTTTGCTGACAAAGTAATTGTGCTGGGAAATACTTGTTGGCATGAAAAATGTCAGTGGAATTATGATGGAATCTAAAGGACACTAAACAAGAGCCACCGATCTGATGAACGCACCGTAAACACAGAAAACCTGCAGTTAATTTAGTTTAGAGTAATAGTTCAGCAATTTCATCAGGGTGACCTGGTAATGCGAATGCAAAACCTGAGCAAAATACCTCTAGTAGTGATAAATCCCACAGAACGTTTCTGCCTTCCTGACACGTAGCTAGTCTGAAGTTCGGCGTTGCCCTTTAAACCATCGTAAAAACGCTTCTCTTTGGTATATTCGGGTCACATATTCAAACGTGACATTTAAATCAGCCATGGTTAATTCCTTTTGTCCCTTTTGAGCTGTTTTGCCTGAACACAAAAGGTCTCCTCCCCTCTGTTGTCACCAATCAGAACGGGCCCAAAGTCTCCAGAAAGAATCAACCCCGCGTTTGCCGTCAACACAAATTAGTGAGTAATTACCACAGACATACCCATTCAGTATTGTTTCCCTCCCGAGTCTTCCCCCTGTGCCTCGCCATCTGCATTACTTCAATAATATTTATCTTGTTATCCCAAACCATCTCGCATTCCCACAATGCCCTGTCTCGATAAGTCCCGCAACCGAAAAGCACGGCTAATTTCCCAAACGCCCATTCCGGTTTATTGTCTCATATTCTGTACCGCGCTGCTCTTCCTGTGGGCAAATGACCTCTTTTTTCTTTACCTCCCCTCACCCCAACAATCCCGTCGTAATGCTTTGCCAACACTTCTGAGCTCCATTAGCATCTGGCATTCCTCCGCTAATTGCATGAAACTAGGTCTGCAACCTCTTTTACACCCAATCAGTGGGGGGGGGCAGAAGGGTTCCCTCTCTTGATTATACGCCACAGAAGCCGGGTAAGAGCGCTGCCGCTGATTAGACGAGTACCTGGTGTGGGCGTCGCGGGGTGGGGCTCCTTTTACGCCTCGCCGTGCCACTCTGTTTGTCGTCACGGCTGGAGGGGGCTGGAGGGGCGGCTGGTGACGAGGCCAATTATTTTCACCTATCTGCTGCTCCCCGCCAGCGGACATGTAATCTTAAACGCTCTCAGTGATCCCTGCGCAGGTTTCGGGCCCTTGGAGAATACGGTCTCCAAGATGAAGCTGTCACAGGAAACAGCTTGTGCTCAGCAGCAAATGACTCGGCTGCGTCTCACCTGCCCCTTATTAGGCTTCCATGATGGTAATTTAGGCAAAGAAAGTCGTCGCTTTCTTAAAGAGAATGCATGCTTCATTTTATGAAAAGGATTTCAATTAATCATCTCCCCAATTGTTCAGAAACGTTTCTTTAAATGTGAATGAAACGCCGGGCAGCAGGCGTATGCAAAAACGAATGAGGAAGTGAGGTCTCTGAGGAAGCAGGGTGAAATTTCAGCTCTGCAATAAAGAACGAGGCAGACGGAGGGATGACGTTACACCAGGCGGATCAGGTGATCTGGGTTCAGGCTGCCCAGGCTGCAGTCGGAAAAAGTTGGGAATTTGACTTAAATAACCAAGTTTGGAAAAATGCAGACAAAGAAAATAGAATGGAATAGTGTTTCTACTTTTGTAGCTATTCATCTGTCTATCCATCCATTTCCAAGCTATTCATTCCCCTGGTCTTTCATTCATTAATTTCTTTACCCATTTATCCTTTTTTCAATCAATTCATCCTTCCTTCAATCTATTTGGTTTTCCATTGATCACTTGTTCATCTCTTCTTCTTTTTCAACACATTCATTCCCAGGTATTACATTTTTGTATTTGTTAATCAATTCCTTTCACCTTCCATTGAGTTCTTCTGTTCATTTAGGCTTCTGTCCATCCATTGACATGCATCCATTCATCCATACACTTTTTCATACATCCATTCTACCTTCTATCCATTTTTCAGTTCATTTAGTCTTCCATCCATCTAACCATCCACTTGTTCATCTATTTGAGTTTTATACCTTCCACCCATGTTTTCAGTCCAAATAGTCTTCCATCCATCCATCCATCTTCTGGAAAAGTATATACATTTGTGTAGGAACTCTGCTATGAATTAAAAAAAAGGAAGTTGGGGAACAAAACAGTTGAACTGAACCCAAAGGAGAAAGCTCAGCCTCTTTTTGATGAGCAACCCTTTCTTGTGGTGAACTGGATAAGAACAGCCTTTTATGTTAGTTTCTCAACATTTTTATAGCAAGATCACAGTATCCAGTTTTCAAGTGCATTAACCCCGAAGTTCACAAAGTTAGATAGAAGTGGCTAATGATGAAGTAAATGTCAGACATTTGGTCTCCTAAAAGATAAAGTTGACACTCCGTTCCTGCTCTGGAGATACTGAGGCTGTTTTTTTTTTCTTTCTCCCAGAGATACCGGATGTCTTCGCTGCATACTAAAATCCATATCTTTAATGGCAAATGTGAAGGACCCTTTTGAGTAGAAATGGAGCTGACTTATACCCTGAGATGGTATCAAAATGCTGCTGTTAAAAAGGGCACCGCCGTGTTGTCAAAGAAGAAAAAGTCAGAGTAGTCTGACATTCCACCAACGCACATGCAAGTCTGTCTTTTTAAGACGTAGTTAAACCAATTCAAGTCTCAGTGAAAGGAATGTCTCGGCGTGTGGTGAGTTAAAACAACCTGTTTTGTGAATGCAAACCTTTGGATAGGAAGATATTTAGCTCCGACTGTCATTTTTATCTGTTCGAGAAAAAAGCTTAGTCCTTTGATTCTATGAGTGGCGCAAAGTGGTCATTCTCAGACCAGATAATATCGGTCAACAAGAAGCTGCAGTTCATTTGTTACCTTCTTTCTGAAATCAATTTTAGTTGGAAACAACAGTATAATCAGAAATGACAATCACTAACCTGAAAAGGCTGTGTTTCGTTCACAGCTGTCAAGGAAATGAGTTTGTTTGCATGTGATTAACTGATTTTGTTTGTATTAGAGACGTACCAATCAACTAGAAGGAGATGGAAATCAGTCAATTATACTTTGATCAGCTCTGATCAGACACTTAGTAAGTTGACACCGCCCATATCTTTTTAGCTCAACGTATTTTTCTTCTTTTTTGCGTGAAATATAACTTAAAATGGGCAGATAAGACGTCAAAAACAAAACCATAAATTGGTACCGATCAGTAAAAATCTAATATGTGCATTGTTGAATCACAGCAGTTACAAAAATATATTTTTAACTAATAACAAAATGCAAGTGCTTTAGAAACAAACTTAAAAAAATGTTAAAATGAAGATTAAGTGAATAATCCAAGGTAAAAACCAAGACAAATAAGTTAATCTAAGATGTCTAAAAATCATCTGAAGAAATTCTAATTACTAATATTTAAATAAATAAAAACAAATGAAAAAAATAATACTATGTGTGCGCCATCTGTACGTTTACACAACAGTAGCCATTGTGGAGTTTGAGCCCAGGGTTGATGACCTTTTTTTTCTGGAGTATTTCAGCTTTTTTGTTTTTTTTTTCCTCAAGAATATGGAGTGAACATAAACCAGGTAATAAAGAAAATTTGTCATATCAACAAACAGAAAACCACTGCATTGTTTATGAAATGACTGTCATTATGGAGAAACGTGAAAAGTCTGTGTTTATTTGAACTCGTCATAAAATGTTTTTGAGCCCCTGTGGCTGTGTGGATAATGGAGCAGCTTTTAGAGTGTTTGGAAATGTTGAGAGGAATGTAGCAGAATCCCATTTAGCTGTGTCTAAGAAATGCATGTTGACAGAGGCGATTAGATTATCTATAATCATTCATTGAGTTTTGAGAAAGACTCAGGTTTTGGTTAAGCGTTATCTACATGTTACTCACCACCTCCAGGTCATCATTTGTCTCCTTTTTCACCTTTTGACCAGACTTCTTTTCCTTCTGGTGACACCTCTAAGTCATATACTCCTGGTTTCAAACTGGCATCAGTGGTTCAGAGAATTTTCTCAACAAATCAACTTTTAACACACATAAATTTGTAAAATGTGATTTTCAGATATCCCACTGACCCCTGTTCAGGAGATTGCAAGAAATGCCAGACATCCATCAACACGCCGACTCCTTGAGGATATTCTGTCACATTTGATAGTACCACTCTGCACGTACTTTGCTCTTAGCTTTTATGTGTATTCTTTCGGCTGGTGGATTCAAAGAGGCACATCCTAGCAGTGCTACCTCAGATCTATAAATACTCCGCATTTCAGTTTCACTCATTTCACTAGAGGCAAATAAAGGCAGTGTTTTTCGTCTCGCTAATGGATCCCACACAAAGGGGCTGACTGGACATCAAAGTTGAGTCCAAATTGCTTTGAAATTAACCCACTAATAAAATAGCTTGCAGGCCACATGTTTGTAAAACACTGGGAAAGTAAACGGATTCGCTTTTGATCAGTTAAAAGAAAGTCTGATCATCAGGACCCAACGGAGGTTTTTGGTGTGTCTAAAAAGCAAACTTGCCAAACATCTAGGAGATTTTGCACAACGTTTCAGAAACATGAAGGCTGGTGAACACTCTGGTTTTACTGGTATTATTGCTTCTTTAATTGACAAACTGAGGAAAATGTGCTTTTATCTTTCTTCACAAACCACTTTATATTGGGAGGAGAATTAAAAGATCTAACTTTTCCAAGACTCTTCCGTCGCTAAAATAAGATGGTACATTTATGCTGTACACTAATGGTATCTAAAACTGCTGTTTAATTCACATCAAACAGCACACTCAACCAAATAATTGGTTAGTCATTAATTTTGTTTAATTATGGCAAACATTTCAGAAACTCTAAGACTGTGTTGTGTGAAAACACTTGTAAGAATGGCATAACTGGTATAGTTCCTCAAACTTTAACAATAAAAGGAGAAAATGTTTTACTGTTCTTCACAGAAGTATTCAAAAACATTAACTTTACTGATGATACACTTTGAGTGTATACAGTAATAATATTGATTTTGCGATATATATATTGATATTTTCTTTCCTAGAAAAAAAAAATCAATCTAAAATCTTTCAGAAATCACAAAAGTGTATTGAATTGTATAGTTTGTTGAATATCACAATATATATCGTATTGTGAGCAGATTATTGTGTATCGTGAGATTATTGTATCTCTACAGCCCTAAGTAAGACATATAGTAGTGATAAAATCAACAATGCTACTGATAAATTCACAGTAGAGAAGGCTTACTTAACATTTTATTCATTAACTATCGTTAGTCTTTCCGTGCTAATTGGTTAGCCCAAGTTAAATTCAATGCTCAAGTCTTACCAAATATATTTGGTTAGTCATTAATTTTGTTTGATTAAATTAGTTTTAATAGCTGCTATGATATTATGAGGTTAATTTGACTAAAATAGCGACTTTTTAATATAGCTGGCTCCTCTTTTCAACCACTCTTCGATAGCCTTAATCCAATATACCAATTTTCAGTTTAAAACCTAATACATCTTGGTTAAAATGCATCACCAGACTATGTTTTGTTAAATCGACCCACATCTGGTTCGATCTATATTTGACCCAAGAACAGGTTAGAACAAAAACCGAAGCTAGTTTCTTATTAGCTCAGCAAGCATCTGAGTGTGAAAACTATAAAGTCTAATCCTGTAAGATTACAGTCTTCAGATGATACAGTGTTCTGCACAAGCATGAACAGTACTGATACAAATGAAAAAAAAAAAACAGCTTTGACACACCTAAGCAAGAAAGACAACTTTGCAAGGGCTGCGTAATCTGACTACAGCAAGGAGATGTGTCTTGGTATCGACACGGCGACAACAGATGTGACTGCAGATATGAGACTACTTTATATTCAGCGTTTTAACAAAAGGGTGTAGAGGAGCAGTTTTCCTTCAGGGCATCAGAGAAAAATGGAAACAAGGTAAACCGAAACACTGTGGTGAATAATGTAATCTTCTTACTCTTGAGGCATTTGACAAATGCTCTGATCGAGTGACTTGGAAAAAGGGACACACAATGGTTCAGTTTCGAGCTCAAGGACACTTCAGCAGTCGGGGCCAAAAGGTCGGTACGTTCTAATAAAGCTGCGTTCCTTGACTGTATCTACCATAGGATGCTGGAACTGGTGCCATTTTGAAAATGATGACTCCAACCAATTCAAAGACGGAACAAAAAAAAAAACCCAGTGAGTGTTAGATAAACATTTAATTGTTTCCCACTGAGGTGAATCTGGAAGTGGAAAAGTAACCCAAAGGGGCTTGAAGAGTCAAGCTATAATCTACATTTCAGTTTGGGCCTTTAAGTCGAGTCAAGCCTCTTCTGTATGGAAAACAGCCCTGTCAGGACCTGTGTGGAGGGCCCCCTCTTTGTGTCACTGTCATTTAGCATCTGTGCTGGCCTGTCAAGCAGGATGCCACCCTCACACTGGCTGCTGGTCCCCGTATCAGACAGGATGCTGAACAAAGGCTCCGGGATGATAGATGGTGTTATACAATGACCCAGTGTTTTTGTCAGGGAGCGGGGAGGCAATGGTGGTAGATGTGGGGGTTCGGGCCTGACATCTATTGATGGATATGATTCTGAAAAGGCGTCAGTGTGTCAGATGAAGCTATCACAGAGAGCAGCAGGGAGGTATGTGAAGAGGAATATCGCCAAATATGTGAGAGTGGCCAAGTTTAAAAGTAATTTATTGACATTTTAAATTGAGTAACCGCTGCTTTTGCTCTTCTTAATTTCCATATTATGAAAGGGAATGAAGCCACAGTTGTAAAAGTTTATGTTTGCTGGAATCTAACCCAACAATGGAGCACAAAGAATAGCTCGGCTTGCAAAAACAGGAAACAATAGCTGGATGCAAAGAGGAATATAAGTTTTTTTTTCCCACAGAATAAAACAGTCTGTTAACACCAACATCTGGCTCGTGTTATCACCACTAAGGGACACTAAATCACTAGATTGATTCAGGACTAAAATCCACATTTAGTCCCCAGATCAAACGGCTCTGCAGCGGCAGCGGGTATTTATTGGCTGCTGCTCTGATCAGCGGTGATAGAGGCATGACACATTGGTGCACAACCCACGTTTAAAGACTGAGGCGGCCCACACGGAGGCTTTGAACCTGACAGGAGCGGTGGCGAGAAGAAAAACGTAACGCCAACAAATCCGTTTGACTTGTCTCAGCACCAGATAGAAGCCCTGCTCTGCAGCCTGGGCTCCTGCTGTCACCAGATAAACTATTTTTTCCCCCCTCAAAGTTGTACGAAACAGAAATTTTTTTGGTCAACAGCTGTCATGTGGTCACAGCCTGCATGACAGTTGTATGCAGTCCCCTACAGATGTTGTCTGCAGGCTTGTCCCTGGGAGCGGGAAGATGCCCATCACTGCTGATGCCGGCACATGCATCCACTGACAGCAGGAACAGAGTTAAATCACTCGCTGGCTCACGTCTACACATGCTTAGAGAAAACCTCACAAGTAATTCAAAGTAAAAGCGTGCGGCTGCAATGTGACAGAGGGAGCACAGTGATCAGCCACACTGCTTTGCTAAGGCAAACACGGCTCAAACTTCGGTTGATGATAGTGGGATTTTAGATGACTGACAAACGCAAAGTAGGGTATAACTGAAAAATTTTACATGATTTTCCACATTTCACTTTTACAAATAAAGTGCGGCATTCTTTTGTGCCTTCTAAATTAGTAAGTATGTAGATTTAATAAGTTCCATTTGTGAGGTGAAGCATTTGCAGCTGTTTTGGGATGTGTCACCGGCAACTTTACACACAGAGAGGCAAACGTTTGTGTACATTTTTCCACAACACATTTGAAACTAAGTGGATAGAAGACGTCAGTTTTTATGTTTTGCTACACATTTGCAATTGGGCTTTGGTTTATAGTTTGACTATGAGATTTACCACATTTCTCCACCACCAGCAATCTTAAGCCTGCATGTGAGTGCACATGAATGTAATTGACGGCGCTAAGACCCACCTCCTGGCTCTGATTGGCTGTTTCTGACTAGTAGTGGTGCATTTCTGCAGCTGGCTGTAGGACCACAGGGAGAAGGCAGAGGATGTTTTGTTTTCATAGGTTATCTGTCTCATCTTATTCTGTCACAACATAATTACAGTTCTAGCAAATATGTAAAAAATATACATTTTTATAAACCTTCTGCAACTTTTACTATTATTATTATACATGGGGTATAGTTTTGCCTTTGACGCCTCATGTTGGTCTGTCACAACCAAGTGAAAAAGATGAAGCGGTTCCAATACTTTTGAAAGACTCTAAACAAAGCCAGACACACATGCAGATTCTCTAAATCTATCCTAGTAATGAAAGCTTTTAGCACAACATTGTGCTCAGAAACAGGACAGTTTCACATCTGGATAAATCTTTCTGAATCCCCTGCTGTGTGGGTGAGACAACAGCCCTCAACACAAATTCATCAGCTCCGTCCATGCTGTGTCACGCCCTCTGCTGAAATGTTGCCCCCCGCTCTTCTTTTGTTTTTTTCCCCCTCCTTCTGTTCCAACTATAAAATATTGTGTCTTCTCAGTGAGCTCTGATACCCAGAGGGTTCATGCGTGAGTCATGGCCACTGGCTGGGCTGATACACAATGACAGACCGGGCCTTGGGCAGACAGAACAAATGCCATCACGTTACAGTCAGCTTGCAGCACTGCAGCAAAAAGACATTAACTATCTCAGGGATGCATTCAGGAGAGGGACCTTAAGCACACACATGCACATGAAGTTAGAAGAATGAAATGCTGAACAATTTCATTACCAGGTTAAACATTTCTTATGATAATTTGGAGCAATAAAATGTTATGGGACAACGATGATGTTTTTAGAAGGTTTAAAATCCAGTTTAAAATGAGCTGTGTACCAAATGTTGGTTCTGTTTGATCCCTGGAAACAAAAAAAAAAACCCCAAAACATAAAAATGTCTCCCTTTTGGTTGCAGACAAAGGCAATATGCTGCCAAGAGCTGATATAAGAGGAAATCTGCCTGGCATTTTGATGTACATCTCTAGCCTTGCTCTGTCAAAGGCAGTACTGTCTGAGTTGCGACGGGAACAGACGAATAAGCACAGGAGAAAAAATAAGCACTGCTTTAACCAAAATAAGTTGAAAACCCTTGTGAGTTTTTAAACATTCTCAGAACAATTGTGTGAACAGAAGTTGGTATACAATGTGAAATCAAGTTAAATACAACACGAAAAAAAAAGTCACCAGAAACAAGTTTTGACACGATGTAATAACACAGATGGAGCATAGCTGAAACAAACTCAAGGTGTTCTGAGATTCCTCTTTGGCTGCGCTGTTACTCTGCTGCTGTCATCTTGCTGAAGTTGGCCCTCGGAGACAGCCAGCAGGATTCGGTGACTGCTTTAGTCAAAACAAAAGGAAAACTGTTTGAGCTATGTCATGACCACTTTGCCATTTCCTTCCATAAATAAAAATCTTCACGTCATCCGAGACCTCAGAACTTTCAACATCCTTGTTTATTTCACTTTCTTGACATTTTGGAAGGATGGAGCTATACTGTGCCTTGCAAAAGCAGTTGCACTTCTTGAACTTTTGTTTATTTTGCCACGGTGCAATGACAGACCAGCATAAAGTAGAGCACAATTGTGAAGTAGAACTAAAATCTTATGGTTTAAATTTTTTTCTTGGCACTGAAAATCTTAAAAGTGTGGCAAGCATTTGTTTTCAACCACCTTTACTCCAACCAATGTCGTGCAGATGTCACTGAGTTAGTAAGTGGTGTCTATTGTGAGGTTTTTAAAAAACACCAGTGAACAAACAGCATCATGAAGACCAAGGAACTCAGCAGAGAAGTCAAGGAGAAAGTTGTGAACAAGCTGAAGGGAGGGTTTGGTACTAAATATACAATATCCCAAGCTTTTGAAAACTCTGTGAGCAATCCTTTATCCGAAAATAGAAAGAGTTGCACAACTCCAACCCACAAAGGAGATGGCAGTACACTTAATCTGAAAGGCTGGGCAAGCAGAGCATTAATCAGAGAAATAACCACACCTGATAGTCAGGTGTCAGTTTGAAAATTGTAACATTTGTTACAATTTCTGTTGGCGCAGATCGCTTTCACACTGCACTGTAACAAACGAACCAAAACTTTAGAAAAACCTGTTTGCCAAGTCGTCTGTGGTGGCGCTGCAACAAGAACCACTGAAGGAAACAACACAAAACTCCCTGAAGAAGTCAGTGAGCACAACTTCCTTCTTCACGAAATGTACACAACGGTGAAGTCGGATGTTAGCGGTGTTGGGATTTCTCTTTTGTCTTTGGTAAAAAACCACAAACTATTTCTCCTACTACTGCTACACTTCTAGACTCACTTGTTTGTTTTGGTTGTATTTACCCAGAAATCCCTGCTGTGTTGTCATACACTTCCTACTTTTGTATTGGTCTCCAGTCCACTTGGCATTCACGTATGAATCGAACTGCTGCAAAATTCATGCCAACTGGACCGAGCTAAGATTTTAGGAGGAACAGAGTTTGCTTTTTTGGTCTGCATCAGAGTTTGATTGAGCATTCACACTTCCCCAAATGAACCAGACTTTCCATCCAAACCAACTGGAGTTTTATGAAAACAGAGAAAACAGTGATGGTGCGAATGTCCCTAGACTCCAACGTTAACTTTGGAGGACCTACAGAGAGCCACAGCTCAGGTGGGGAAATCTGTTGGTAGAGCAACTGTTAGTCATCCACAAAATTGGCCTCTACAGAGGAATCTAACTTTGTGAGTTTGCCACAGATCAGTTAGGGGGATAGTCTAAATGCAAGGCTGTACTGAAACTCATTAAAGGCTGCTGAATACTTAAGACTGGGATGGAGGCTCACCTTAGAGCAGAATGATGACCTTAAAGTGTTCAAAGAGATAATGGAATGGCTAAGATAAAAGTAAAGCAATGTTTTAGAAGTTGGGAACAAAATCAAAGTAGGAATCTATATCAATACTTAAAATCTGATTTTCTTAAAAACTCTTTCTACAAATGGGCTAACCTTGAGCTATTTTACAGAAGACAAAAGGGCTAAAATGTCTGTCTGTATTTCTGGTGTGGATCATTGGAGGTAAGATACTCCAAAAGACTTACAGCCACATTGACTTTGAAAAGTTATCATTTTCCATTTGCTGCTTTGCTTTGACCCATAACAAATCCTAATAAAATACATTGAAGTTTGTGACAAAATATGAAAAGTGAATGATTTGGAAACATGCGTGCACTTTCCACCTGAAACAGATTCCATCAGACTCTTGAATAGATCTACCTGCTGTGAAAAACCGGGGTCAAAGAGCAGCAACAAAAGTGAGGCAAAGTGAACTTTGGGGTGACACACCTGGCAACAGAGGCAGACTTCTCGATGAGACTGATTAACCTCGTGAACTGTTAGCTTTGTTTTCTCCAGGCAACATCTGCTCCTGTGAAACAGCAAGGCTGCTGGAGTTAATGTGCCAGGGAAGGAAGCAGGTCAGCTGCAGGATCTGAAAGTTCAGAGGGGGTCTACCAGACTCTCATAGGGCTAACACATGGCATGGGTGGGAAGCAGCTCGTCTTCGATCACCCTCGCCTGCTCCGACTCGAAAAAGACAGTGAGGCGTTTGTGCAAACGTGTCAACCGCAAGGCTGCAGCTTGTAAATAAGACATTAACCTCTGTGTTTACAAAGGAGCCATGTGTTTTTCTTACTGCAAAGTGCTTTTCCCCAGCACTGCCGTGGCACGCAGCTTTCTCCGAGGCAAGAGTGGGGGGGTGGGGGGGGGTGGAAAGGCGAAGACTAATAAAGCATCTCGGTTCCTTTCCAGGGAAACAAATATTAAATCTTTCCGTTTTCAAAGAAGGAGTCCATTTTCATTTCTCAACTTGCTCCTTTTCTCCTCTGACGGACTTGAGCGGATATGAGAAGAAAAATTTCGGTCTGGCGTATTTGTGCCAGAGAAATCAATCAATTAGCTATAAGCGCTGGGATAAGTCAGTCTCTCATTATGTGCAGGGAGGCGTCTCACTGATGCGACGCAGTGCACTTACTCGTGCAGACAATGGGGTCAGCACGTGACCCCCCCCCAGCGCTGGCGACAAACGCATCCCTTCTGCAGGGGCTCTGGGCAAATCGTGAGGACCATCTGACTGAATCTTTTAGCGCGCCGTCGTCCCGACACATTGTGTTAGACAATCAGAGCGCTTCTTGATGCTAAAAATATTTCTGCGCAAGCAAGATGCTCCAGAGAACTGGAAATTACAGTACTAACCCTCAGATGTGCGCACATACGTTTGTGTATATGTGTCGGAGGCGCATTTGCATGAAGGAGAAGCCTGCACAATCTCCATTGTAATGCATGAGTTGTGGTCATGCTGCCTGGGCTCATTCACTCTCGTTGACATATTCATTTCCTCCAATATTTAAAACATATAATAGAAAGGAAGGGAGCGTAAACAGCTTTTAACTAATAAATCACCAAATGTGTGTGCCTACAGAAAGGCTACACATTTCTAATGGGATTCTTTTTAGTCATCTTTGTGGGATTTTCCCCTGCTAACCCTTTGATTTATAAGCACATCAGTTGGCTCTTCAGTTTTGAAGCCTTGTTGATTCATATGAGGCTGACAGCTCTTGACAGTCTCCATAAATATTAATCATATATTTAAGGTGGAAGCCAGGGCGCTGAATAATCTGAAAGACGAAACAAGCCAAGAATATTAATTAACTAAATCTAATGAATCCTCTAAATTAACTAGCTAAAAAAGTCTTCCCTGCTGCCTATGGCTGCATTTCCAAGAAAAAGAAATTAAAAAAAGAAACAGAATGATGTTCATTTTCAACTTCAGGAATCGTACAAAGAATTAATTAAGACCAAAGGATTTAAATTTTTAATTATACCTTAATTTAACCAGAGAAATCAGACGGGAACCAAATTTGATTTACAATAAAACTTGGCAAGCTGAGAAGCAGTCGACACATTCAGCCCCGAAACTTGTGGGATCACGTTTTAGGCTCAGCAAAGACAGAGAAATAGTCGACAATTGTGTGGATTAAAATAAACTTGCATCATCATGAAACAGCAAAGCCAGTAATCCTCTCATTATTCATAAAAGTCTACTTTCACATCCACCATATAAAATTCAATACCGTCTCTACATGATGAGCCAAACAAATGAGTCCACACATGAAGCACAAAGGGCTCATTCATGCCTGGGAGATCCTGTTCTCTATCCCTTAAAAAACACCCTCAATTCAAAGTATGACACAGCCTCTAATGGTAGTTTTCATTGATCCACTACTAAGATTTTGACAGATTTGTAAGATCACAGCTTTGTTTGAGGTGTGTGGGAAAGCCGAGCATCAAAGGCACATAAAAAAAATCCTTTCAATCATGGATTAAATTTATGTTGCATGTATATTTAAGCTAGATTTTTTTTTTCATGTATTTTTCAGATAAGGGGACAATTTGGAATATTGAGGTAAAGCTTTATGAGTAACAAGTAGAATATCTAGAAGTTTGAGTGAACCATTGGATTCGCATTAGTGTCAGTATGATTCAAACAGGAAGTTTGTTGGTGGCGAACCGCCTCCGACCTCCATTTCCGTGTAAATAAGCGCAATCTTCTCTGTTGATAACTGCCAAATGCATTCTGACTGCAGGATTTTTAAAAAATATTCTTATGTACAGCAATGCCAGAAGTTGGCACACTAATGCGCTATTTCCTGAGCTAATTTTTTGTTTAGAGTCTTAGATTAGCTTAGCTTCTTCTACATTAGTACTTCCAGATAAATTCTTTAGCACTAATTTACATGGATGTTTTTCTAAACTTTCAGCTGAATAAAATTCAATGTCTGTGTTGAAGTTTTGGTTTTCGACTGCTGGAATGTTTTCAAGCAGTTAAACGTTTATATTTGTGCTCTTATTTTCATTTCCTCTCATTCTCCTCTTTTTTTCCACAACTTTACATGCAGGAACAAAATAAAACACCGACAGTAGAGAACTAGACATATATATACACAATATCAAAGGTTGTTATAGAACATATAAACATTATGCAAAGATTAAATTGGTGCTTGTAATCTTTCAAGCGCAGATATTACTTGAACTGGAGTTGATGCTTTATAATTAGTTTCGCCTAAAGCTTTGTGTGGTGTTGGCCCTTTAAAAGCACCTAGTAACTGCTCCCCCTCCAAACACCAGACATCAATCGCCATATTATTTTTATGCAGCCTGGAAAATTAAGTTTGTTATCCCATAAAACCCTCAGCTTCAATGTTTCTTAACTATTCACCTGAGGACTTTTCTTCATGAATGTTAGAGATTCTCTGCGTTCATACTACATAAAACACACTTTTGCTGAAGGGATTAGTGCTTAGACTGTCCCATTTACTAGATCTGCCAAGAATACTGCCAAACAAATGGCTGACTATGAGGTTTCTCTAAGAGCACAGTGTTTAATCAGCTGCTAATACATCGCTGTGCCTTTTCCTTTGTTCTAAAATAGAACCACTTCCTGTTGGTATTTAAAGGTCCAGTTTTATTGAGGACGTCTTACTCTTATGTTTGAACTTCTGGTCCATTGAGGAAGCCAAAATCTATTACAACTTTTCCAAAACAAAGAAAATGTCTTGCAGCTGACAATGTTTGCAAATGACTTTTTTTTTTTAGTTGGCTAACTGTAAATGCAGAGAACTTCAAGGTCAGCAATTTATGCATGCACTGTTGCAAATCATTCGGTTGTGCAAAGAATTTTAGGGCAACAATTCAACCAAATAATTTGCACGCACATGCTTTTAGTGCGATTGTAACTTTAGTGAATGTTTTGTTGTTTTTACCTTGCATGGGAATGCTCTTGCTCTTCATTTGTGAGTGAAAACGCATCAGGAGACGTAGCAGGGTTCACTACTCGGATGTCGACGAGTCAATTATCTTGTACAATCAAACACAGCACACCACTGAAGTGCGTCTGCCTGAACTAACAACAAAGTCCTAATCTACTTAGTAAGTAGCTGTATTCTCTGAAGGTGGCAACTCCCTGCCTCAGGGATTCTCTGAGCTCAAAGCGTAAAAAACGGTTGTGGATGTCAAGATTCCCCTGACACTCATTCACTGATGATCAATTTCCTATTCTCCATCTCTGGCCTGCCCTCGTACATCAGCTTCAAGCAGACACAAGTAAATACAGTATGTGGCTTAATGCGTTTTTCCTCTCCGGGGATTTTGCAGACCAAAGTGGCTTCGGGAGGGTAAATAAATAAATATTCCATTGAGTGGTTGAGTTGATTGCCTTTCTGCTGAATAGTGAACAACCCTTCCTTCTACTGCTGTCCAAGAGAAACATTTACTTTTGTTGTGCCAGCTAATACAAGCACCCTTAACCAACACGGATTCTGACAAGAACCTGCAGTGGATGATGTCAAAACCAGCAATTATACAGTTTTTTTTTCATTAATTGCTAACTTGGTGTTTACAATTTTTGCTTACATGAATACAACAGTGTTTTAGGGATTTTCTTGGGTTATCTGTATACAGAGATAGACTATTGGTTTGCCTTGTGGTAAAATTACCACTTTGCCTGATTATGTGAATCTAAGTACCTGTTTGAGAGGGCTGTTGCTAAGCAAGTTAACCAATCAGTGTTAGGTTGAAAGGACGCCTTTAAAATGACATGAAATGAAACAAAACGTCCAGCTTGTAAGACATGATAATGGGTTAATGAGAATTAGATGAGATTTTAGCAATACTTAGCAGCAACAGTCCTTACATATTGTTCAGATGTTTTTTGCATAAAATATTCAAAGTGTTCCCAAACAAACATTTTTAAAATGTCGGAAGAATCTTCAGTGCTTATGTAACCAAATAATACGTCTTAATCTGCTTTCTTGCTTTAAAATAAGAGTATCAGAGGTGCTTGGACCCACCTCTGACAGGAGTGTCCTCTAAGCTCAGTATTAGTGTACTAAGCTTACACTAATAGCCTAAACTCACATTAAATGAAGTCACATGCCAATATAAACGTGAAAGCACTTGTATGCAAAATAGACGTCACTTTGACAAGAAATACTTCCAAAATATTGTCAGATCTCGTGCTGTGAAATCTCATTGCAGTCCTTTGACATCCCTTGCTTTGTTACTGAAGGTAAAATTGACCCACAAGAGATTTTTAATGTGTAATAACCTCTAAAAAATAAATGCTACTTCATTTTCTGAGTTTTCCTAAAGTTGAATTTAAAGCTTTTTTTCAAGACCGTAAATGATTTAACTTACCTGATCACTTACACTTTACTAACATAGGCGTGTTAAAACACTTGTTTGGCTAAGTTGTTTTTTTTTTTCCAGTTCTGACATGTGACTGCAGTGATTAACACCGAGGTTACATAACTTCAACACCTTCTAAACATTAAAACTTCATCACGTTATGTTTAAATCAAATGCCAAATTCCTCATATCCAAGCCAAAGCTTGTTTATTACAGGCTTTCTCAAAACGAAGATGGTGATAGTGGATAATTAACAAGTACACATCAATTTTAATTTCCCAGAGGCACAACGGGTCTGAGCAGCACGACTGTTTCAGGGGTATTTAAGACTCCACAGAAACTTTGATTTATCTATGAAATATCAAAAGATCTTTCTGGCTTTACCACATGTCATTGGTTCCAATTCTACCTTGTTAGTTTACAGTAAGTAATGTTTACTGCTGGAGACCATGGTGTTTTGGGGATATCTGTGTTGGATATCTGCCTGGATGAAGAGGGGAGCCATCTGCCAAATCACCATCTTAGCCCACTAGTTGTAGCCTTTGCAACTTGTAATCACTTGTTAAATTTAGCAAAAATACTGCACAGTTATTCATTTCATGTAACTCTCTCAAAGTTCTTCAAGCTGTGATCATTTCTAGCTCCAAAGGAAACAGATCAACATTGCATTTCCCTGATAGAATCTGACTGAAGGACAGTTCAGTCCCTGAGCCCATATTTATCAAACCATATTTGTGCTGTCCTTTGGCAGTGACAGCTTAGACCCAGAAAATACCCTTCAAACCATCTTGAGGTGAAAATGTTGCCTAAACCACCTGGATGAAAGTAAACTTGGTAACCATTTTATTGCAAGGCATCATACGATTTGATTAATCTCTCCAAGCACATAATCCAGTGCACCATCCGAAGTGTACAGCCCTTTTCACCCCACCTCTGCACAGCAGATGCTGGCTAAGCTGTGATCGGACCAAGGGCGCCGTGGCGAACACAACACACCCGGCTCGCAACATCACGACCTTGACTGAAGTGCAAGCTGACAGACGGATCTCGCCTTTTTTTTTTTTTCAAAGTACCAAAAAGGGCTCGGTCCAATTACAGGTATTGGGTACATTGTCTTGTTAACTTCAGCTCTGACTGTACATTCAGGCAGCTCAGAGATCAAGTGCTCACTGGAGTCTAAATTGACAGGGCTACCTTTTCCGCTGTCACTGCCTCCTGTATTACTCCATCACTGGTGGGTGATGGAGGAACATAAAACGCTGTCGGAGACATCTATGCAGATGTTGACGGCATCAAAGTCAGCGTATTCTGACAACCTGACTTCTGTTAGGCAGTCTAGTAGAAAAAAAAAACACACTATAAGCACAGAAACACACAGAAAAGGTGGACACCTGCCATCATAGTTTAGTCTGGCTTCCATGACAGGTTGACTATATTAGCAGTTCATTCATCACACAAAAATAGCAGCCTTTTCCAGTTTCTTATCTATTCAGTGCGAAGCTGAGGTAAGCTCTCCAACCAGTGTCCCAGATGATGGACTGTCATGAACTTTTTGGAAAAAGGTTTATATTCAACTAAAATACCATCAAAATGTGCTTACTGGGAACATTTTGTACAGCTGAAATCGACAAACATTCTTCTGAAAATGCTTAAACCTGCCCCATTTTAATCATGCAAACAACAAATTTACCTTATTATTCATTAATATGCAAAGTGGAAGCAGGTATATCTTTTTCATTCATAAAAATTATACATTTATATTCTGCTAATCTCAACTTTGGAATCAATGGTATTTATTTGTTGTCAGAACAGAAGGAAAGTGAAACACAAACCTCTAATTAGAACATTTAAATTGATCAGTAGCCAAAACATTTCCTGAATGAGCACCACTAAGCTCCACGCTTTCTCTTAATGTGTCACAGGTGATTGGAATAGCTATTAATTTACAAGTCGTAATGTTGGCACTTCGGTGACACAGACAGGACAGGAGCTGCATCGATCCAAACTCCACCTGATTACTAATAAGGTATTGACCTATAAATGGCACTTCAGAAATGACAGCTACCAATATTGACCTTTAAAAGAGGAGTAAATATAAAAAGTGTTTCCCAAAGCCCGGCGCTGCTCGTGTGCCAAGAGGTCAATACCCAGACTGCATTAGAGACATTTAAGGAAATCATTTTTCCTGTGTAAAATACCACATTTAGCTATTTGCTGAAATAATCACGCAAAGCAGGAATGGAATATCTGGCTGCCTCAACAACACACAATACAGGCTTGATGAAAGTGTGGTGACCTAACTGTGCAGTCCAAGGCAATGAAATACGCCTGAGTGTTAATTGGAAACCTAGCCTCCCTGCTCAGGCGTGTCATTGAAAAGGAAATGGGCACGAGCAGCAAAATATACAAAGGCATTCGAAAGGATAAAGGAACACAGCTCAGCGTGATTGGAGCAGGCAGATGAGATGACGCTAAATATACATCTGGCAACACTGTAATCTTAACACAGACAAATAGCCTTTTGTCTAAAACTGTTCTGTTGGCAAAAACCTACGGTGTAATTGGTTGCATTAAGGAAGCTGGGTTTTGTCCTTGGGAGTCGCAAAGAAGCTTCACTTACATACAGACAATGAAATTATTGCTGACAATGAAACTTTTCAGTTTTTTTGGTGCAGGAATTCGCAGCTTGCTCCCAGTGTTATTAAATTTCATGTCAGGCTACAATAAGGGATGGAATTTGAAAAATCTGTCAGGGCTCCTGGATGAAATAATAACAATAAAAAAAGATGCTATTTGGGTGTACCTCTGTGTGTGTGTGTTTCAGCTGCACTAGTACAAAGTCAACACTACAGCTCTAGGACCCCTACAACTGTCCAACACCCTCCCCCCATTCCCTGACCTCCATTTCCCTGTTGGTCAGTTCACAGCAAATCCGTAAAGCCTCCCAGCATCTCCATGGCGACGGGCCTCAGCCGAGCAGATGGCCTCAGTGTGCTGCGCGGCAATTAAAGAGGGAGTGACGAGCGGGGAAAAAGAAAGTGGGTCAGGATCGGGGGGAGCAGGGCCGGCAACGCGGCGCTGCCTCGGCCTCGAGCCGGCGCGCAGCCGTGTGCATTCGTGCTCACAGTCATGCACGCGCACATGCCCACACACACACACACACACACACACACACACATGTGTGCGTTTATGCCTCAGTGCATCCTTTCCCCGAGTCTTCCCAGCAAAAAATAAACACACACACACACACACCCGACGGCAGTCACAAAGCATCAGTAGTGTGAGAATGAAAAGAGAGGATGGGGGGAGACAGCAAAGTGCGGCGCACAATAAACTGACCTGGAATCCGGTCAGAAAAACTTCCTCCAGAATTACACGAGCATAACAGCAAACAACCCAATGGGATTAACCCTTCAACTGTCCAGCAATGACATCAGCAGTCATTCCTCTCATTTGCACGGCCGTCTCTTGAGCATCACCAACTCGAACAGGAGTTGTCTCTTTAAATCTCACAAGCAGCAGAGATGTAGCACGTCCTTGGCAATGCAGTTTCATGCCGACCACTTTTGCTACATTTTTTTTTTCTTTTGGTACCCATAAGGCCGCAGTTGAGCAAGGTCAGGCACTTTTACCTTTCCAACAAAGTGTAAGTCATTTACCTAAAAAAAAACCATCAAACATTGCGACAACCTTCTTGATTTTTGGTATAAGTATATTTTAGCTACTCGCATTCAGGCATGATAGGTTCTATTCGGCCTTTACCTGTCAGCAAAGGAATGCCAATGTTCTTAAAAGTTGTGGCTTTCCATATTTTATATTATACCATTTCTAAGTTTTTATAGAAATGACACGCCAAAGTGGCCAAGTTTTCTTCGACAACAGAGGCCTGTGCTGCCACTTCTGGGTATCGGTAGTTACGCTTTCACCTCTTTCTTTTTTTTTAAAAAAAAGGACCAATTTGGCTGCACATTGCCAGTCAGCTGGTAAAAACAACATGGGAGAGTCAAGATGAGGAAAGCTAAACTAACACAAATGTCATTTTTATTAGGAGATGCAGTTTTCTGGCTGATCACCAACCATTTAAAAGCCTGACTTGTCGATTTTTTGGTCTGGAAAGTTGCTAAATACAGCAAAAAAGTCACCAAGTTGCCAGCAGTGACTATTGTTAACGGCACAAGTGCAGACATGACCTGGTGGGCGGGTCTGTCAGTCACTGTCTCATAGCAGAGAAAAAGGGGACGGTGATTGATTTTCAAACATTTGAAGTTGATCACAGATCTCCCAAGATTAAGAAAATGTCTATTAAAATAGATGCACATAGATCTGTCTATTTTTATTTGCATATGTAAAAGAAGTTCCAAAAAAATGACTCCAGTCCAGAGACCAATATCCTCCTAAATTCAGATCCAGGTACCCAGTTACGTCCTGACTTCAACTAACTTGATTTAAAATGGAGCATAACACTCAGAATAAGGAATCCTTTAATTAATATGACAAGAAGATCTTCCCATTTCATTCCAAATTCCCTTATTTAATGCATAATAGTATTCTCACAATTATTCAATGAGCCATTAATTTGCTTGAAGATGGATTTAATAGAGAACGTGGGGAGGTTTTAAAGAGTTCAGGGGCCTCCCGTGTGGAAACAAAAAAGACCTAATGAGCTGTAAAAAATTGAATGAACTTTTACTTGCTTGAGTCTTTTCTTCCAGTGAGCTGGCCCCAAATGTGCCTAAACAGAACGTCAGCCAAAAACACTATTTCAAGTCAAAGCAGACTCACCCCTGGAACATAGCCTTATTCAAGAACAGCGTGACTGCTGTTCACTCCCATCCCCGCAAGGTCTGCATGTAAATCTTACATCTCAAATTCGTTTTTTTTTTTCTTTCGTTTTTATGTTTTGGATGTTATTTTCCTCGCCATTTCACCCCCATGCATCTTGGAAAGGACGATGCAATACTTAGGTCTTTTCAGCAAAAAGATTTGAAACTCAACCCTGAGGGATATGAGTCTGCAGGCTGTAAAAGAGCAGGGACTTCATCAGTTTCTGATACATTTTCAACGCTTTTGTTTGTATTTCTGAGCGTCATTGTCCTGACCGAAACGCTCCTGAGTCCTGGGAACAATTTAGAACAGCATATTCAATCTTCAGAGGTAAACACTTGTATGTTAACTATGTGAAGAGAGAAGAAAACCAGGGTAGAGAAGCAGACTCCAGAAACGGCTGCCAGACCGTGAGCTAATGGGTGAGTGGGTGTTTGCCCGTTTATTACAAGGCAAAAAAAAAAAAAAAACCATAGGGGGGCTGAAAGACGGGAGGTGGTTTCTCAGTTCTCCCCAACTTTCTGCCTCTCTGGCCTGACGTGACATTTGGCAAGTTGAATGGTTGAGCTTACAACTGCTGTGCACTACAAAATGGCCCCTTGTGATTCCTTTACTGGTATCAAAGCCCTTTTCCAGATTGCTGATTGGTTCATTCCACTCACTAACCCCAAAGCCAAGAAAGCTGCTGCCAGAGTGGAGGCCCCCATGTGGAAACCCCTGGCAGAAGTTGTTGAGCTGGAAGACATAATGTGAAGAGGAGACGTAGGCTGAAACGACCAGGGGGGATCGGAGGAGGCATTTCATACGCATCCAGTCTGGATTTGAAATATTTACCTTTAGGGAAAAGCAGCCAAGACAAAATGTCAATGCCAGCTGGTAATAAGATTGTGGTCAACTATAACCTATATCTGTTTTTGACCTTCAACAAAGATTTTATTATCCAACACCCAAGCATGACTGTCTCCTCCCAAGTACAACTCAGGGAATTTCCTTGATGTGCAACCAGGAAGTGTGTGCACCCAAATGCAAAACCTGTTTGTCCGGATCTGAACAGAGACGTCCAACTGGATCTGGATTAGAGAAATTTGGAATCCAAGTCAACATCTTAAATTTATTGTCGTGTTCTTCAAATCTTTCCTGAAGATTTTTGCTTTCAAGCATGGCAAATTGTCCTAAGAGGCAACAGCAATGAAAGGATGTAGAGTGTCAGCATGTCAAATTAAAATCCTAACAAATTACTAGCCATATAATTTAAAAGGAAACAAATTTTCAGTGGTCATAATGCTATGCATGACCAATGTCTATTCAACATTTGGTAATAAACAGTTAATTAGCCTCAACTTTGACATTCTTTTGCTGCAGTAGAAAAGAATTTGTCCTTGCAATAGATAAAATATAACATAAATTGTGAACTGCTTTGAAATATTAACATTTTACTTGAAGCACTGATTACATTACGACTCAAGGCTGCACCCGGGTCAGGATGATGTCTGCTAGAACCGTCCAGTCTCTAAAACAATTCAGCATTAAACTGCAGCAGAACTGGTTGATTCTTCTTTTACATGCAAGTGGGAATATTGTCTACTAAGGTCTGTGTTACACAGTGTTTATTGTGCTTCTATTTTAAATATGAGAAATAAAAAATGTGTTCTTTCACCTTGTTTTGCATGGTATGCTGGATGGGTGTTGCATACAAGCTGAAACATTAAAAAAAGTTGTTGAGTAGACGCAGGAAGATACCTTGAACTGATGTTTGCAGGAGATTCACAGAGTTCTGATTGTTGCACTATTTTTAACTCCAAACTGGATCTAAATGAAAATTCAAATAATAACTAAATAACAAGCAAGCGAGAAAGCAGAAATATTAATACACAAGCCGGGATTCGGACTTTTCATTTATTTCTTAAAAGTCAGAGGTCATTCTAAGTACAAACCAACGTTAGAAGAGGATATCAGACACAGTTCAATGGAAGCCAAAGGCAATAGTAAATTATTCAAGCTTCACTGGGAAATTGAAACATCTTGTTCCGTGGACCAGTGTGACAGCGTGTCAGACAGACTGGCGGGAGAATGACAAGGGTGACAAATCCACGGTGGAAGAAATTTTACCTGGATATGAGTTCTGGGTGCCAGTCTGCTCAACGACTCCCTGTATTAGGCAGAGAGCGTCACGGTCTACCACATTACCAAAGTGATGGGATAAGTTCTGCACCGCAGGCCACCTCCACACTCATCTCCATTTGTCTTAGAGCAAAGTTTGAGAACAAAAATACATTAAAAAAAGATGAAAGTTTTCCAACGTGAGGTGCTTTTATAAATTCGTACATCACTAACGGAGAAAACCGGGTGTGATACACATCCTGTGGAAGAGAACAGGATATGTATTGATATGTAAACAACTGAACTCTTATTTATACTGAGAAATTGTGTGTAAAGTTGATCCAAACAAGGAGCAGCGAGACACGCAGAGAGAAATATGAGCTGACCTGTTATCACTCATATTTTTCTAGTTTGCCTGCACAGGGCGGGGGCACTAAGGAGCTTTGCACCGAGCTGCAG
Source organism: Poecilia picta (assembly GCA_033032245.1). Taxonomy (NCBI): domain Eukaryota; kingdom Metazoa; phylum Chordata; class Actinopteri; order Cyprinodontiformes; family Poeciliidae; genus Poecilia; species Poecilia picta. The sequence continues at coordinate 28,214,413 of CM065365.1, read as the reverse complement.
CTCGCTGGAAGCTTAGCTATATGTCAGGGAGAATAAATAAACCTGTGTTTGTGTTTTATAAGAACCCCCTCCCATCACCCCCAACTCTTTCATTCAACCACTACCGCTGCTGAAGCACCCCCGTCACCCACTCCCGTTTACAACCACGCAGTTGCTTTGAAGCGCAGTCAGCTCCCGGAGAGATATCGGTGCGGAATATTAAATGAGCGAACACCATCGCTCATTAAAAAAGGAAACATTTCATGAAACAAACCCCCTTTTGTACCAAGTGCTATCCAAGCCAACACTCGGCGCGCGCCATCCTCAAAGGGAGAGCGAGGAAACCGGAGAGAGGAGACGGGGGGGAGAAGAAAGATAGAAGGTGGTAGGTGCACAACCAAGATTTGTAGAAAGTAAACGAGGGAAATGAAAGGATTTTTTTTTTTTTTTTTGAAGGAGATAAGCTCTGAGACTTGGGAGAGCTTCAGTTATGTGGCACCGTGATGGAAATTTCAGGAACACTTTAACTGGAAACATTTTTTCGTAGCCGCAGACTAAAACGCTGCTAAATTTTAGAAATGCTAAAATTTTCCATTTAGAAACATCCTGCAAGTTATGATTAACTTGAGCTGAACTTTAGATGAGAAGATGTCCAGTGATGGAGCCTGAAGGCTTGCAATTACATTGATCAGTGTGAATTTTTTTTAATATTTTCCCTAAAATGTTGGACATAAATAGTACAGTGCACCAGCTTCAATGTATGAATGTGAAACATGTCATGAAGATCCAGGATGATATCAATTTATGGTTTAATTTGACTAAAAATTTGAGTGACATTCCAGCTGTGAGTTTGAATCTTTTGACATATAAAAAGAAACATGAAAGTTTATGTATCTGAAAAAAAATATATATAAAAATGTATCAGTGTAGCTCATCAATCAAAACCACCCAATGGAAAATTGGCCAATTTATGTAAATAAATTAAAGTAAACTTCCTATTAATTATGTTTAAAAAACCTGCAATTTGATTCACTGAAAGCATTGTTTCAAAAATGTGCAATTCTTAAATAAAACGTCTTGTATATCCGTACAACATCTATTGTTACCGGATTGCAAATATTTTTCATTGTTCATGTTTGACTTGTATAAACAGAAAAAAAATGCATCACAGCAAATTTGGTGTGGAATGTAATGACAATATCTTATTGCATTTCATATCCACAGCAAAGTACAATTAAATACCCATCATTTACATGTAAATTTATACTCTGTAATCATTTAAACCAGAACAATAAATAACACGTGTATACATTTTCCTGTCACACCGAGTTGGTCTTTGTTTGTTCCATTATGTTTACAGTTAACTTGCTCATGTTTTATTTACTGTCATGTTAGATTAGCGAAGCTCTGACACAATGAGTGCATCTCAGTGGGCGCAGGGCAAGCTTACTTTCTGAAGCAACTGTTTCATGCAATGCAGGAAAGGTACAGATGTTTTATAATTTTATCTAATTATAATCCAAAGACGAACAAATTCATGAAAACTACCAAGTAATTCAGTTTATGTTATTCTACTTAAATCAAGTTATGTACAGGGTTTTCAATCTAATGGATATCTAGCAAAATGAATCCATTCCAATTCAGTTCAGTCACTGACAAAGCACCGTGTTTGTAGAGCTGCATCTAGCTGATGAGATGTGATGCTTCATGACATTGTGACCTTGAGAAATAGAGATAAACTATAACTTTGAGAAGTCCAATTTTTCTATGCAGAAGTTGCATAAGTCAAATTATTTTCCATCAGTGTAGAACACTCTAGTCAAGGTTTTAACTTTGACCATTTTTTATGGCTTTTCTTCTACATTTTAACACCAAGAAGCATTTTAAAAAATATATATTTGTGTATTTGTGTGTCTTTTCACAAATAGGATAATAGCTTTAATAAATTTGAACTGAATTTTAAAAAAATCTGAGGAAAATTAAAGTTCAGAGCAGATACAGTCCTCTGAAACTAATTTGTGTGCCTTATAGCTAATAGTTAGCGAATCGTAGCGATTTTCTCACATTGCTTGAAATTCTTCATATATTGTCTGATTTTTAAAAATCTTTTCATTACCAGGTACAAAAAATGCTGCCACACAAACAACTTACAGGTTGTGAAATACTTTTTTATTTTTACTTGGATGACTATTGTGAAACGCTGGTGCAAATGCTAAGTTTAGCATCATTAGCGCAGGAATGGCATGGCGGATTTTCCCCAATATGTTTGCGAGTTTGTAATACATTTTCCAGACTTATAACAAATCATATTTTGCCTTTCAGTGTTCCTTTTTTTTAAATGTTGCATGTTTCTTCAGTGCTAATGTAACCCAGTGTTGCCAGTAAGTCACAAGACGGGCTACTCTGCCATTTTGATATTACCCCTAAATGAAAGAGGAAAGTAGCTTGAAAGAAATTCATTTTTATCAACCTCATTTTATAAAGCAGCGGTAATGCAGCTTGTTTTAACAAGACTTGGCTACTTATAGTGGTGCTGCTGCCAAAAATACATTAACACACTAAAAAAAAACATTTAAATTCAGCTTGATGCTATAACATTGTGTAAAGGTTTTAGTTTTCCAGCTGTAATCCAATATACAATAATATCCTGCTGAAATATATTACAACAGATTGACTGTAAAATAACTCCGCTGCCAGTAATTTCCTGTTATTTCGCCGTAGAATGATTTAATATCAAAAACCATAAAACAGAGGCAAAGTACAGAGTGGTTATTGTTCCCAGGAAGCATCTTGTATCTAATGTTTAATTTACAGCCTAAGCTGGTCTACTTTGTCAGCCAGCTGAGCTGATTTATCAGTTTGACTGAAGAGAGTTGAGGCAGAGCTGAAGGCCAGCTCTCGTCAACACACTGCAAAAGTCAGCATAAAATCTAACGGAGACAAACAACGGAAAAATAAACAAAAAAATAAATAAATCACGGCAAAGCGGCACCAACTGGTTCGTCTAGTTTTAAAATGAAGCAGCAAGAGAGAGACGGAGAGCTGCCCAGGACGTGAAGAACCGATCATACCGAGTTAACAGAACGTGCAATGTTTCCTGTCACGCCAATTACAAATTTAATGCTTTTGGCTCGGTTCAAAACAGAGCAGAGAAGACCGTACAGGATCCATTCCCCCCCTGCCCCCCCCTCTATACTCAGACGCTGCAGGATGCCCTCGAAATGCTTCCCAGTACCTCTTTGCTCCTTAATGGGAGCACATCGGCCCGGTTCGTCGCTATAAACTGACTTTTTCAGGCTGTCACAGGGAAAGGTGGGAACATCAATTACTAGATCCCCAGTACTTTAAAGGCATAGAGCTTCAGAGCGAGAAGGCTGGAAATTATCCCCTCTCTCTATCCCTGATCAGCTCGTGACTAAATGTCCTAGTTGTAAACTCTGAGACAATGAGCAAAGAATGGTACACCCATATGGCTGCTTCTCCTTAAAGCAGCCAAGCAGAAAATACAAGACGACTGCATGGAAAAAGAAGGACAAAAAAAACAAAAACCGATGCAGTAAAAGGCTGCGCTCTTCTTGTACGGCAGCTTGGAAAAATAAAGAGATGGATGCGGCTTTTCTGAAAAGGAAAAAAAAACGCTTTTAGTGGAAATGACCAAGTAGTAACTATAGTAACTGAAGAGAGAAACTGAACAAGTTAATGGTAAGATCCGATGAGAACGGCGCCAACTGTGACGAGCCCTCAAAACACGCAATATTTACATTCCCATCAGAGATCTGCATCTGCTCAAGAATCATATTAAGCCTGATCCGTTATTAGGCGTCAAACTATCTGACTGGTGGGAAGAAAGAAACAAAGCGAGAACAGTTAGTCGATCCATTTCCAGTTCTCAAGAGCCGAACAAGAATTTAACCGTTTAATCTCCTGACAAGGATCAGCTAAATAAGGAAGAGACTCGATCAGAAAGGCTCTGGGCTGCATTTGAGCCCTTCCATTGATTTTCTTTGCTGATGCAGCGATTTGAATTGAAACACAAGAGAAATTCTGAGGATTTAGGGTGTAGGATTGCAGCTGTAACTTGCTGATAAATGTGTTGTTCCTTCCTGATCTGACATGATGGCTGTCTGAGGTGATGGGAAGGGAGCAGGAGAGGACGTCGGACAGACCGAAAGCCAAACGCAAATGCCGGATTTGATACCAAACTCTACATAGTGACTAAAAGGTCTGGTAACCTTAGAAGACCAGCGTCCGGGAGAAACTTTACTGCTGATACTCGATGAAACTTCCCCAGCTCCCTAAAATAGCTGCACCCAGTGTCAAGTGATCGGATTCGTGCCACTTCATTGTCAGACATAGAAACAACGTCCAGCTAAATAAACTTCAAAAGAGCTTTAAAATACCAGGTTTTTTGTGAGGAACACCATGGTGAGTCATCCAAACACATTAAATGGGACACAAACTCTGTCCAAACCAACAAAACAAGTCGTTTCGAGGGAGTACTTCAACAATAAAATATGAGCAAATATGAAATCTGGTTGTATTTGTGCACACATACCTCTCACAATAACACATTTTGCTGGACAATGAATTGTCCCGAAAATGATTGCGATAGATGATAATATTGCCATTTTGTGACCACTTTCAACTGATATAAAAATAATGGCATATTAATGCAAGTACATCCTCTCAAAGACATAAAGAAAACTTTAGAGATCATTAAACACTGGATCTGGCAAACCTTTTAGATATCCTAAATAAATAAAGCAACCGAAACGATGATAATCGTAAATGAATTATGAAGTCTCCGTAACCAGGAATTTCAAAAATATTAATCATTCAGCTTAGACAGGGAAAACAGGAAATATTCCCAGTTTGGACACTGAAACTAACAGCTTCTTACTATGTGTGAAATGTTTACAACGTTTTCAAAATACTGGATTTCGACATCTCTTTAACGATTGTTGTCCAAATGGAAATTATCCAGCTAATCTTTATTCATGATGCAATTAAGTGACTTATTGCTTATTGTGACTGGCTTACACACATCTTTTAACCAAAACAAGTGTCCAATTGAAGCATTCAGTTTTCCTAGGTAAGAGTTAACTGAAATCACACATTAATATTTTATCACACTTTCTCCAAATGCCCCAGATTTTGAAGACATTTCTTGCCAACAGGCCCCATTTCAAGACCTACATCCTACATTTATCAGTAGGATTTGTTGTAGACTAAATGATTCATCTCAAAAGGTGGCTGTATTTATTCTGGTGATGATTTTTGTTTCTTTTGTGAAACAAAATGATGCTGAAAAATAAAATCTTTCTTCAGCTTTAGCTGCCTGCCTGAAGGTTTGGGGCATAAACTGACTTTTTAAGCCCAAAGCATGATGCTGCCACTGCCATGTTTCACTTTGAACATAGTGTTTCTTTTGGAAGGCTGTCAAATGAAATTTCTTGGTTTACATGCAAAATGTTGGGTGATTTTTATCTATTTTTAAATATCCCCAGACCCTGATAATGCCACTACTGTGTTTCACCGATTATGATGTCAAACACACATTTCAAACAGTTTTGAAACTGTTCTTCTCCTGTCAAAGTCTCCTGACTTTGACAGGAGAAGAAAACCATCTTAATTTAACATTCATTCAGTCCTCCACATGCAAGGAATGCTCCATTTTGTGATAACCTTTCCATTATTTAGGCCCAGTGCTCCTCGCCATGCTTTATTCATCTATTTTGTGATACGCAGTCTTCATGCAGAGACCACAGGGGTAAGGCGATGATGAGAATCATGAACTCGAAAAGAAAAGAGGTCCCTCTTTGATCAACTAATTCAGTGTATAGAATAAAACTTAAAAGAGAGGAAACACAGCTCCTGTAATTAATGAACAGCCACTCCATGTCTACAATCACCACAGACAGAATAAAGGAAATCGGAGCTTTACAGAGACACTTCATGCAGTGTTCTGAGGGGGATTTGCCAAAGAGCTGACAGTAGAACCACAATGAGCTAAATGCTGTGCGAGATGAAGTTTGAGTGGCCAAGTGCCTCCATTAGCTCCAGCAGCAAAAGCGAAGCTTAATCTTCTGTCAGCTTCCCTCCAGCTAGTCTCCCAGGATTCACAGCACTCTCACCCATCCATCACCTCCGCGGGGACCAAAGGGAGTCTCCCCAAAGGGCCGCGGATCAAAGCAATTTGCATTCAAACTAAAAGCCATCAAGGCCCCACAATCCACAAAGAGACACTTTATTTTATGATATCATCCAAGAGGAAAACAAAAACGCCACGGAGAACCAATTAGAATTTCCTCCGCAAAGGCGATGAAACATAAACAAAGTGAAAACGCTAATTATAATGTGACTTAGACCAGCAGTGCTCCCTCCATGACATGCATGCAGGTGATAAATTAAAGGGGAACCCTGAGCACATGATTGGAGAAACAACAACTGCAGACGGATGCATGCAGGTGTGCCGCATGCTGCAATTACACAATTAACTTCCACTCATGCGAAGAAAAATACAAAATGGGCCAAGTTCGTATCACGTTAGAGTGTGGAAATGTGAGTGAAGTGTGAGGGCTGACATGGGAATTAAAGTTAAAAAGTCAACTGGAATGACTTTACTTTATAAACACAACTGTATGGTTGAACTACGATGAAACCTGAGGGAAATGCCACAGAAAATAAAGTTTGTAAAAGCCACAAACTTCTATGTCTGGCATTGGGATCTGGAAAATGAAGCGGCTCATAAATGTAAAATGATGGAACTACAGAGATCCACAAGTCAGGTTGGAGAATCTCAACCATCGTCACTATAAAACATGGTAGTGGCAGAGTCATCCCATGGGGATGTTAAATGAAAAATAACCTCATGGCAATAACAAAAGACCTGGCTCAACATCCCAAACCATAAGACCAGAACTACAATGGAATGGTTCAGATCAAAGCTCATTCATGTGATCAACTGGCCCAGTCAAAGTCTAAATACAATTCAAAGTCTGTGGTAAGGATTGAAAATGTCTCCTTTCAGCCCGACTGAGGATGAATTATTTTGCAAAGCACAGTGAGTAAAACTCTCAGTGTCTACGTGAGCAAAGTTAGTAAAGACATCCTGCAACAGAACTTTATTAAATGTGCTGAACTTTGTGGCTGTAAGGTAGCAAAATGTGAGCCAGTTCAAGGGGTGTGAATACTATAGTATAGGGATTATACTGTATGAGCGAATCAAAGAGAGACGCTGTTTTGCTAGTTTTTCACAGGTGCGCAAACACACCAGCCACCCGAAACGGTTAGTTAATAAATAACAGGGAAGGATAATAAATGTGGCAGGACTCGACATGAGGCTCTCATTTGGTGGCTCCAGATGAGGCGGTGCCCATTTGGCTGGCAAATTTCAGGTCCAAGTTCTTTTAAGCGTCCATCTTTAAGCACGGATGAAACACTTTCCAAATCCTGATGGGAATGGCCTCCTTCCCAGCAAAGAGGCACAAGGTCTCCTCGAAAGGTTTGATACGGAAAAAAGATACGGAAAACATGTTGGGCCTCTTCTTTTTTTTATCCAAACCCAACCAGGGGAGATTTGTTCAGATGTACTGGACAGAACCTTCATCAAAGAAAAAAAAGTAAGGGAATAACTTATGTAGGAGAAGTACATGAGTGTTTCCAACACTTGGAGAACTAAAGAAGCCCTACTTTGGCTCAGCACTCATCACCAAACATCTATTTTTTTCCCTTTTCCAAAAAGAGCTTTTAACTGTCCTCAAAGTCCCTCTGCTCTCAATCGATCCATCCAACTGTACTGTGTGACATTCCCAACACAAAAGTGCTTTATACGCTTCAAATGAGATTACAAAAAACAAACCGTTGCTGCACCACAGCATGTGACCATTTGTCACAAGTCAAAGTTAAATGCTGTGTGTCAGGCTTTCAACAACAAGCCCAGAAATCAAGCTGCCCGATTCTTCATCGCTTCCGACAACAGAGCAGCGGATCGGCAAATCCAGCAGGAAACATCAGATGTCGACTTACAGCTTTTATGGGACATCGCATGGGAATCGAAACGAGCAAACAGTTTAGGGGTTAGTGACATGAAAATAAATGCAGATGTGTGGTGAAGCTTCCAGCTAGAGGAACTCATTTGAGAGAGAGAGAGAAAGAGAAAGAGCAGGAAACATGTTGAACAAACTGCAGCAGTCTGCAGCAAACTCAACTCACAACCTGACGAGCTTACAAAGCTACAGATAAATCCCTTTTCATACTGAATAATGGCAAATTTATGGCCATCCCTAATAGCTATATCAAACTGTAAAATTCACAGATGTTAACGCTGTTATGGTTGATGACCGATATTTACCAATATCGTACGTATATTTCACTACCCCTTCCAGTTTCCTACCCCTCCAGAAACAAATAGCAACAAGGTGAGCATAAACATTGTTTAATAAACATCCAACTGATATCAATGTTAAAAACATACTAATATCGCCAATACCTATTTTTTAGTCCTGATAGTAAAAATGTGACACATTTATAAGCTAACTACCAAAAGACAGTTATAAATAACTATTCTTAAAAAGCTTGTTGCTTTTTCACGTTCGTATCACTACCACAAACTTTAACTTGTTAAACTGGCATTCCCTGACATAGACCAGCATAAATCAGTGCCTAATTTTCAATTAGAGGGAAAAAATGATTGTTTTATAAATGCCCTACCTTCTTATGAGTCGTTTAAACTCTTACATAACAAAATGTAAGTTTGTTAGAGAACAAAAGCAGCATCTTGAAGACCAGATGGGTTAATGTTGACTTTTGGCAGAAGCTTTGAATGTCTCAAAAAGTCCTCTGCTCAGTTGACATCAATTATTAACTTTTATTTTGGCTCTTTCTAACAAAATATGGTGAATTAAATGCAACAGAGTCAACATTTATATCCACACACCATGTTATATAAGAGCGTCATACTCTCATGATGCTTTTACAGCTTCATAATAGGGGACAGTGCTGTTACCATCACATTGTAAAAAATGGTCACATTATGTTGCTTTTTTTTTTTAAAGGGATTGGGACCAAAAACTTTTTACAGGCTGAAAAAGAGTTAAGATTTGGGTTGGAAGTTCACCACGACTCTAATCACCCAGCCAGAGATAAAATAAATGGTTTAGATTAAAGCTTTTCCTGTGATGGAATGGCTCAGTCAAAGTCCAGACCTAAATCCAATAGAGGCTCTATTTATTTAACGATCCATCAGATCTGACTGAGCTTGACCTTTTTGGCAAAGAAGACTGTGGGGGGGGGGGGGGGGGGGGGGATCAGTTTCCAGATGTTGAAAGCTGGTAGAGACATACCCCAAAAACCCTTCCAACTTCAGCCAGAGGGAATGTTGTCTCTGCAAGGAGCTGAGTGCAGGAGGACAAACACCACACTCTTTTCTAATTTGTTTCTGTAGAATGATTTGAAAACCAAACATTATTTACATTCCAATTCACAGCTCTCCACTCGTTTCAGTCCCACTGAAATACATTAAAGTTTGTGGTTGACAAAATGAGAAAACGCTGAAGCGGTATGAATACTTTAGCAATTCACTTTGATTTCCCAAATGTGAAGCCTTTCTAATATGAATAATATAAGTCAGAGAATACCTTTACACCACTGCTCATACCTACATCAATATAGGCTGGAAGGACCAGCATGACCCTCCAAAGGAGCAAAGTCATAAAAAACAGACACCTGGTTGCTAACTCAATTCACATCCAATTAAATATCAGCCTGGAATCCTGGAGAGACCGAGGCACTGATATAAGAATGCAGACCGGAGCTGCTGCTGTTATTCACAGATCTATTATGTTCACTGTTCCTTCCATTTGACAGTCTATTTGGCAGGCAGCTCTGAACATTTCTTTGTTTACGAATTTGGACCCGTTTTGTTTTCCACAAATGGCTATTACCATGACAAGCACAAATGCCTCCCAACCCGTGGATAACTGCAACGGGCTTCTCTGTGCTGCTATACATTCACTTGTCTTGACCTTCTCTCACTTGTTTGTGCTTTGGTAAAAAAAAAAAAAAAAAAAAAAAAAAAAAGGGCCTGAAACATGCTGTATATCAATTAGGCCATCAAAGACAGGCGGGCATTTATGGTGTTGCCCTTTAACCTCAGGGTGAAAGACCGAATTCTTGTGTTTGCATGTCAAAAGAAACGGTTTCTACCAACTCATGTAGCAAAAGAAATTAAAGTCTCTTCTCTCCACAAAGATATCTGCAGACATTAATTATTTAGCTGCTTTGGTATCAAATAAAGAGAAGGATATAAACATGAAGAGTATTTATACAGCGTCTTAATTATGCCTCAATACCAGCTCCTGCTTTACTTGAATAGGAAATTTTCCAGGATGCTTGGAGGGCACTTTTTGAGACATTTTCTGCACACTTGATTGAACAGCTTCAAACGATTTCCACCGCGAATCCCAAGAGACCCAACTAATCCTGATCTTCTCCACAAGCAAGGGGATCATCTCAATATAAATCAGACAGCGCGTTTGATCAAAGTATTCAATCAGACTTAAACACATGACCCCACAAGAAGCCTCGCCGCCAACAAGGTCAGAATCTCGATTGTTCTCAAGCTACAGAAAAGGGAGCTGAACGAGGTAAAATCTCCCAAAAGGAAAAATGTATTAGACATGCAACGGGGATAAAGGAAACAGCAGCCAATCGGGGGGCAAAATCAACCCATCAGTACCAATCAAAACAGCATCTGATATTTCTTGACCACACTTGACCCTCTTCCTTTTCTTACTTGAAATTGAAGCTCCAGACATGTAAACAAACCGGTGAAACTTTCGACTAAGCCTTAAAGGCCCCCTTAAGCATAATGGACCGCAAACACGTACGCACATGTCTCCTCGTGGGCCTGTTTTGTTTTCCAATTAGAGCCTGTCAATACAACCTGAATAATGACACTCCTTCCAATGAGTCTGATGGGCCTATTAGGCATGTGTGGAAATAATCAGAGTCACTTTGTGCAGCATTAATGTCAAGATGATCAATGTCAATATATCACTTTAGTCATCCACTTATCAGCTATCGCCCCTTCAAACATACATTAATGCTCTACAACAAAGCGGGATTATCAAATTCAAACATGAGCAATATTATTTAGGTGATAAACCCTGACTAGATAGTTTGATAAATTTAGGGAAGGTGTTATCATTTAATTGCTAAGGTTAATATGTTTAAATAGGTTGTATTATATCTGAATATGAAATCTTAGAAAAAGTTGTTATTTTTGTTGGAGCAAGGGTTACATTTGTATCCAACTAATTTTTAGCTAGCTTAGAGACAGTGCTAATGCAAAACTCACACTGGCTAGCAAGCTAAGCTTCTTAATCCTGAGGGTGTTTTTAATATGAGCTGTATGAACTAATATATCAATTAAGTAAAAGTTAAGGACTAAAGATTTGTGGCTGAAAAGAATTCTGTGTTTGAGCAAGGATTTGAGTTTTTATTTACCTAGTTTAGCAACAGGGCTAATGCTAAAGTCAATCTAGCTGAGCTTCTTAACTGTAAGGCAGCCATTGCTAATGAACATAACATTATATTATGAAAACTTCTTAGAAGAGATTTAAAGTTGTTATAATTACAAACTAATTTTTAAAGACAGAGGGCAAACCAGAAGAGCACATTTAACTGAACATTAATTCAAATTTACGTTGTTTTTGGAATTTAACTGATTTCTCTAAATGTGTTTAGAAATTACATTTATATAATTTCTACTCAGGAATGTTATTTAAATTTGATTCAATTGAAATGCATGGAATGTGCTACAACAAATCAACTGGTTTATCACTTTGTTTTATCAGAGTTGCTTTCTCCAGAACTGGCATAAATCAGATTGGAAGACAAACGTCAACTGAATATGAGTCATTCTTTTCCTGAAAACAGTGTTGCCACCCACCATGGGGTTGGGTGAAAATTTGCATTTGGATTTCGTATTATATCTACAACCTGTATTTTGGAACATGTTTTTTTCTTGTGGTCCCTAGAGAAAAAAAAGCCATTAGGCAGACAAGAGAAAACTTGGACAAATGGAAATCATTGTTTGAGTGGTTCATCTTCATCTGTAGCGTGAGTTTGTTGGATACTGCATTTTTTAAGTATTTCCCACTGTTTATTTATTTATTCTCTCCTATTTTTGTGTGCCATCTTTAAATCCCCTTCACTCACTTTGGCTCTGCTTCCCACCTCCCTCTAAGAGACAGCAGCCTCATAAAACACCTGAAACGTATTCTGCCTTTTGGCCTTTGACAGGTCACCTCAGGACTATTACTGCCCCCCATCTGACCTCCATTTAAAAACTTTGTGGATACGCCTCTGCCCTGAAAAATCCAACATATCACAAATTAACCATAACGAAAAGATTCACCTCATTTGATCTAATTCTAATTGTTTGCGTTTAACTGCAGAATAGGAGGCAAGAATAACACGTTTCAATTATCATTCCACTGCACTGAATGTCGCCCGGAGGCCATTAAAATGAATTATTGGGAAACTTAAGGATGCCTTGGCCTGCATGACTCGCACATATCGCCATCTGCCTGCTGTCCTGGTAAGTTCATTATTTGGCAGCCCAATAAGTATTCTGCAGCCGTTTTTATTTTGATGAGGGCTGGATTCTGAGACAGAGAGAGACAACAACAACAAAAAAAAAACACTTTCCAATTTTCACCACACTAGTCTTAAACACCTTGTTGCCAAAACATGCAATCAAATCGATTCGCAGCTCCAAGTGATTAAGAACAATCATCCTGCACACACACACACACACACACACACACACACACACACACACACACACCACACACACACACACACTCACACACACACACACACACACACACACACACACACACACACACGAGACGGGAGGTCACGGTGAACCAAGGCAGAAGATTCCCTGCTGGTGTCTGTGGATTCACTGCGGCTTACCTTGGACCTGCAGCCACAACAGGAACGCCAACATCCCCGCGAACGTCTCCATGGCACCTCAACTATCCCGGTGCGTCTCTTCTGATAACCTGAGGGCGGCTGGACGGGACTCACTCGAGGCGACGGAGAACACGCATGCAACTTCTGCAAATCCCACTTCGGCCGCGCACTGGTCTGCCTCTCCCTCACTACAGGAGCTTACAGGAGGACTTTGGCAAAACTACGTTGTCGGCGGCGCGACTCTCCGCGCCACAGCATCAATTTCACGCCTGCGACGAATTCACACACCGCCCCCCCCTCCACCCCCGCTGGGTTTGGCTCTGGAGAGTTTGCTCTGGATGGGGTCCCCCGGAATGAGATCCAAGCTGATAACAGAGTTCCAGTTGAGAAAATATCAGGCGACGACAGAAAGCGCTGTTGACTCAGAGGGAATCTGGTAGTTTAACCATCCAGCCTTTGTTGCTCCATCCACGGCTGCTCAACTCTCTCTCTCTCTCTCTCCGTTTCTCTCTCTCCTCCTCCTCTCTCTCTCTCTCTCCGCCTTCCTGTATTGTGGATCAGAGGTAAAGTGGGCGGGAGGACCTCGATCGATGCTGCGTTGGGAAGTTTCCAACAACTCCAAGTATGTGGCCGTTTATTAAGAAAAATAATAGCAACTTCTTCCTTCGAAAACTGACAGCGCACCTAACGGATCACGCTGTCCAGTTCCAGTTCCGCAAGTTACAAATTCCTCCGGTCTGCAGCAGCCTGCGCAGAGAGAGAGAGAGAGAGAGAGAGAGCAGCGCAGCGCAGCGCAACGCAGCGCAGCGCAGCGCAGACGGCCGGTGAAGTTGCAGAGACTCCTGAGATCTATCTCTATGCGCGCTCTTCCGCACTTCTCCCGGTATATTTTGGGGACATGAAATGCAGCGTTGCTGGTCCCGCTTTGCGCAGCGCCCCGCAGATCTGCCACCACAATGTGTTGCCGACTCTCGCTGTCGCTCGGTTAGGGATCGGGTGACGTTGGTGCTGGGGAGGAGCCTGAACGGCCCTGCAAACGTATCACAGCGAGCAACGGAGCCCCAACTTCAGGCTGCACATTGAGGGGATTGAATGGGAATTAATGACATCGTAAGGTGAAGGTGAAGATGTTGGCTGTTGTGGTTTTTGGTAAGAGGATTCGGGGGTGGAGGAGAGGGGGGGGGTCTGGCACACGCCCAGGGCAGCACATTCTAGGGGCGTCACAAGCACCTAAAATGAATTTCATATTGTTTACTTGCCCACTGGGGACTGAGTGTCCCTGTTTGGCTACAATGTAAGTAAAGACAGGATCCATGTTGATTTACCTGTTCATCATTTTATGACTTTTAGTTTTGATTACTTTACACCTTTTTTCAGGCTTGAAAATTAACCCTCAGTCACATAACATTTCATAAGCCCCAACAACCACAGTTTAACATTATTCTGTGATTTTACTACTACACTCTTCCTATTAATGTAGCTGTGCTCCAAGATAATGTTAAACTAATCTAATAATATTAACAAGTACACTTTGTTTTGTGTGTGTTTGCTTTATTTTCTGGCATATTTTATGAAATTGGCTGACCTGCACAGAAAAAAAAGCTAAATAAATTGAAATAGAATGGAAAATTAAAATTAAATATGAGATTTCAGAATTTTAATTATTTTTATCTCAATAAATTAGTAATGAGTGAAAAATACACATGTATAATAATAAAAATGGGAAACTATGAAATGGAAAATGGGTGATTGTGCAGATATTGTGTGAGAAAAAGACTTCATTTTGGGAAGTTTGTGTAAAAAAAAATCGAAGTTGCAGATGTGCTAAGATGAACTTAATGTCTGTTTTTGACATGGACATTAGGACTGAAATAATTGGGTATGAAACAAAATTACAAAAGGTTTAAAGCAGGAAAAAGCACTGCGTGAACTTTCAAATATTTGTTTTAATGCTTTTTTCTGTCAGATTAGCACTGTGTTTGATTAAAAAGCATTAACTTACAATATGTAATTAATTATTCTCCACTGATTAAGTAATGTTTAAATCTTACGTTCGAAGTGGGCTTTTGGGGGTTAATGAACCAGAATGAGGGCCTCGCCCAGGGCCACGTTTATGCAGAAACCACCACTGCTTATGAGGCTAAAATCCCCTAAACATACATAGAACCACGTCTCTTAGCTTGTGGTTTAGTTTCTCAGTTTAAAAAAAAACAAAAAAAAACAGAGATGCAACTCAAAACCAAAGGTAAAAATTTGCTCTTCAGAATGTCTAATTTGCAAATGTGACCAGAGAAAACGCTTGCTTAATGAATTTTTCACAGTCTTAAAAGAAAACAATTCAGACTGAAGGCATGTCCTTCTTTCTTTTTTGCCCTGTTGAAATCTCTCACAAAGCTTGTTTACCAATATTTTTTTAAAGCCTCTACACCACCTCATATTTTGCAAACTTCCCTTTCCGATTCAATAGAACATTCACATGACAGCTCCATGAATCATTACACCACTTACTGCAAATCAATTAAGTAATTGACAAAGTGTACATTTTTGTGTGAGCAGGGACGCACCACAGATCCCCTCAATGGCGCCTGCGGCAACCACAGCCAGAGTTCATGTGAACCACAAGCTGAATAAATAAGTCGGGAGAGGGGGGCTGAGTTATGATCCGACCCGTTACATATTCGAAGCGAAGTAAGAATTTTGTAAATTAAATGCAGAGGAAGAGATGACTGCTTTTATAATGAATTTCCTGCCAGAAAAATTAGTCATTATGAGCGTGTGTGCATGTGTGGAGATATATTTTACCTTTTGAGCCATCTCACTAAATGCATGTCACCCACATTTCCTTATTTTTCTCATATTCCTACTCAGGCATTTCATCCTGGTCTCCTGACGCATCCGGACAGGATCAAGGCGGTAAAGTAGGGAGGTAAATGAATGTGATAACACTTCCCTCTTGTGGACAGTGGTTCTTCTGATAACTACAGATGGCCAGGGTTAACATGCTTAATGTTCAAGCTAGTTCTAAAAACATTCAGAAGACTTGAACTGCTTCACATTATTTTACGTCACAACCGCAAACCTTTTATGTGACGGGTTAGTAATTATTACACATTTTATTCATAATGGCCTTTCGAGACTTTCAAGATTGATTTACATCAGCAACATAACATGTTGTGAACAAAGGATTAAAAAGAGCTGCAAACAGAGCGACATATGAAATACAGAAGTATTTGTGGTGCGTTTCCTGGAGATCTTTCTGTTTTTTAATCACTCAACTTCTCAGCGGCTCTTATTTATTTTTCTTAGCGTGCTCTCGCTTCTCCATCTGCACGGCCAACACACGCCATAAATCTGTAACTTAAGTTTTTATTTGTTTATTAAGAATGAGAATGCCATTAAATTTGATGTTGTGGTTTAAGCACAGACAAATTAAAATATTTTAAACTGCTTCCTGTACTGTAACAATAATCACAAGATGTACAGAGTCTCTTTATCATTTACTTATTAACAAGGACATGAAACACACCAAATGTGTGTGTCAGGGCATCTCTAAAATTGTTCAAAACATCCTGTTTATATACATGTCTGTGTGTGTGACATGTTTGTAATGGGTGTATTGCAGGCTTGCAGGAACATCTGCAAGTAGACAGGAAATGAACTTATTCTGTAAACACTGAAGGTGTTAACTTTCCACACAAACAAATCTCATCTTGGCTATTTTCAGATACGTCAGGAAATATAAGGTTAAAGGAAAGACTGAATTACAAAAGCATGACCACAAACTAAATGAATGAATGACAAGTGATGATTAATGGATAAGTAACACATAGAATTATGGTAAAGAACAAACATTGTATCCAACATTTAATATTACATTTAAGATTGAATTGAAAGTGAGAAGAACAACCTTCATATTTTGATGGTTGTGTTAGCATAGCTGCAGTCTTGGTGCTGGAGCTTGGTTTGTTTTGCTTTTTAGCTTGGCCACTTAAACTTTGGCCCTCCAAGGAAATCCCCAACTCGATCTGTAGGAAGGGGAGGACAGTGGTGTTGTCAACAAATGTGGATTTTGGGCCAATACGAAGTATTTCAATTTTATTTTGATTAAGTTTGAGGAGATGATGAGAGAACCAAACTGCCAAGAAGGGAGAAGGAGGACAAATTGTCTGGTGGAGACGTAAAGTTGGGTGTCATCAGCGTAGCGATGGGAATTGGTTCCCAGGAGCGAGAAAGCAAATAATAAAGAGGAGTGGCCCCAGGAAAGTGCCCTGGGGCATACCACTGCTGTCTGGGTTTGGGATTGGGGATACTTTAGAAATGGGATGGTGGAGATTGGTCAAATTATTAACATCAAGAAACTTGGTTTAGGTCCTATTAAGTATTGATAAAATGACATTTAAATGATACAGGGACAGAACGAGAGGTGAAGGAGGAATGGATGATGCCAGTTATTAGAGGCAGGACAGAGGGAAAACAAATTTTGTAGGCAGAGGGACCAAAGTGGAGGTGGAGGTTTAGATTTACAGACTGAGGATATTTCACTGATGGATGGCAGACTGAAGCTGTGAAGTACGCAGTATTTGCAACCAGTTATGTTGCAAGGATAAGACAGCTGCAGGTGAATCTTTTCAATTTTTGAGGTAAACAAAAGTTCATAAATTTATTGCAGACGGTAGTGGAATTCATGAGGGGAAAAGTGTCAGAGGGCTGGAGAGCATTACTAAATGTAGAAAACCAGGTGCGTGAATTTTCATTAGATTGAATCAGGGAGGCATAATAAACAGGTTTGGCACTGGAAGTAGTGTTTTCGTATTTCAGCAGGTGATTGTGATTCATGTGCTTGTGTCCAGTAAGTCCAGTTTCCTGGTGAGCCACTCCAGACGGCGGCCCTAACATTTGAGCGGATGTAATTCTGGTGTGTACCAGGGGGCAGAGTGAGAGCGGATGACCAGTGTTTGGAGGGTCCAACATGTCCAGAATTCTTTTATTGTAATGAGGTACCTGTTCATCACAGATAGTTACGTTTTCTCTGAGGAGACGGTTGTTAATAGCAGAAGAGAGAGTCAGGAGATCAATGTTTCTAAATGCGATGGAACAATTTTGAAGAGTGGTAAGTTAGCCTGGAAGGAAACAAGCTTATGATCAGACAAAATAAGAACAAAGGGATTACACCAGCACAAGAAACTAGATATGCGCTTTTGAGTGTGTATGGGAGTCTACATATTGCTTCAAACCAGTGGTTCCCAAATTTTTTGTTCTGTGCCCCCCCAGGGGTTTCCAAACATTTTCTGGGCCCCACCTATCGATGTCTGGTTGAACGATGTGTGTTTGCGGGGGCATCGACTTTTAGGGGGGCAAAATGCATCTATGTAGCTGAACATAGACAACAACATAGCCTACAAGCTATTTGTTAACAAGCTTAAGGTGATGTATTGATATTAGCTACTCATCTTTTAGCTAACCTTACCTGCATCCAGCAACTTTACTCAACTCAGTCAGTTAGTTTGGGGGAAAACTGAAAAGTTCTTTGCATTTTGCTGGTTTGCAGCCATGATTCTAACACACCTGTGTGTATTAGAAACCTGCTGTTGCTGTCTCCTTCACTGCCATACAGGTGTAAACCCAGCGAGAGCGTCGTAGCGCTCATGTTGCGTTTAAAGGCGGCTCGGAAAAACATTTTACCAAATGTTAACGGATTAAACAGTTTTAACTGCTGATAAAAGTGACAGAGGACACAGATATGGGAAGTGTGGAAGCCCCTACTGTATCAAATTGACAGAGGACTAACAGAGAGTTGGCCGTTGTAAAGTAAAAACCCAGTGCATACAATGTTCATGTGTTTTGTTTTTTGTTTTTCCATCCAGACGGCTTCCCGCGCCCCCCACCCCCTGCAATGGCACGGCACCCAAACTGTGGTGCCCCACAGTTTGGGAACCTCTGCTTCAAACCATGGCTGTCCAAATCAAATGTGAAGTCCTTTCTGAGAGAGTTAACGGTATAGTCCATGGGAATATTAAAGTTACCAAGCAAAATGACATTTGAAGACAGGGAGCATAAGGTGTTCCCTTTTTTAAAAATTAATGTAAAAACTCAGGTTTGGGTGGCCGACAGCAAAAATACAGAGAAAAGTACCATGAACTTTCAGTGCAATGGATTCAAATGTCTGGTGATCTTGTTAGTCTTGTTGTAAAGTATAACCAGGTCACTTTCATGTCCAAAGGCGTGAGCTTGTACACAAACCCAGGTGGAGTGCTGAGGCTGAGCTCCTCAGTCTCTGCAGGTTGCTGTCAAGTCCTGGTCAAGCAGAGAAAATCTAATTTATAGTCGTTCACAAGACCATAAGTGGACCCTTGTTGGAGAGAGAGTTCACACTAAGCAGACCCAAAGAGGCTGCAGTCAGTGGATCCATTATTAGTCTGCCTGGGAAGGCTAGCTAGCATGGTGCGGTCAACAGTCCTGTCAGCTGTCCGCCTGACTTTCTGGTGGGGCGACGAAAGAAAGTCCACAAGTACGGAATATTGTTTGAGCTGTAGATGTTAAAATCTCTTGGCTTGCCTCTATATCTGCTCAGCCTTGGTGGATTTGCAGCTTTGCAGATTTGAGCCATCTTCTTTACATGACTGATTAAACTGTTCTGTGAGATGTTGAAATCCTGGAACCTTGTTTATTAACTAAACTTTTAAACTTCTTCATAATTTCATTTCAGACCTATCTGTTAAGCACATTGGTCTATACAGTCCTAGTTGTTTTCTAATGAATATTAATTATGTGACATCTAAAAGTAACTAGTTATACTTTCTCATAGGGACATCAAACAAATCACAAGATGCCTTTCAAAACGTTTTTTAAATGCCAAAAAATTTATAAAGTTTACTAAAATTCTTTAGATTGTTTGTCTTTCATACAGATCCCAATGTTCTAAAATTTCTACTTGTAATGCGATAAATGAGGTATACGTCCTTTTGGAGGGCGGTGTATATATTTAGATAATCAAACCTAAAAATCTCATATTTTTCCACAAAAAATCCACATACTAACCTGATGAAAAATGGAAAAAATACCCTTCTCTTACAAAAAAGAATGAATAAGTTGGTCTGAAAAACAGACAGAAGAAACAGCGTGAAAAGCTGAACCCCATCGGTGAGTTATGTGCCACACCAGCAATCCAGCTAAATGCATTTTGAACAAATATTCGCACAAGAAGCACAGAGATAAACTCAAGACTTGACATTCTGTTTTGTCAAATGCAAAGTGTCGAGGAGAAAAATTTCCAAAAGCTTCTCCCAAAGAAACGGTTTAAACAAATGTAATCACGTCAACAGAGTGCCGTTCGCAGCCAAAATGTATTACCGTCTATTGACAAGGCGCATGCAGGAAATGGAAATCCATGGATGTCACGGAAGATAGCAAGACTGTTTTCCCACAGCTCGGAATAAAATATACAGTATAAATTAATACCGTCAATTTCCTTTTGCTGCATTTTATCATTTGGAAGATAATCATTTTATGTTGCAAACCTTGAAAGGTCAGAGCTGCAGCAACGCTGAGAGACAGGGAACGGTAAATCGAAAAGACACGGAGAATTTGAATGTGAAGAGGAAGGGCAGATAGAATCCTCTCCTCCAAGGTCAACTTCCTCAAGTGTGCCCCCGAGCGAAGCCCCCCATGAGGGCCAGGTGCTCCGGGATACAACTGGAGAGCGTGTAGCTGCAGGAGTCAAATATCCGCTGAGAAAGGAGGAGAAAAACAGCTTCCATGCTTGACCAAACTTCCCGTGAAAGATAACAGGTTAACAAACTTTGGGTGTGCCCCTTGCCTTTTGTGCTTTAACTCTGATGCCCCCCTTCATCGAGCGGCTGAGGTGATTGATTTACAGGCAGGCTGATGAAATGTGATACACAGACTCTGAACTACTGACAGTGTCAGAGCTCAAGGCTCAGACCTGTGCTGCTGTGGATCTGAAGGAGCCTTCCTGCATAACAATGTCCATCTGGAGATGGACAAGGAAAGGAAACAGTTTTAATGGTAACAAATATTGGTCTGATTTTTATTGGGCCAAATGATTATTTCGTTTGAAACAAGCATAAAACCCGACTGCGATCAAACTTTTTTTTGTTTTGTATTTTTACAGTAAGAATAAAGGTGTACCATTTTAAATAAACAATTACTAATATCAGAGTCTTGAGAGAATTTAGTAGAGTATTAGCACCTTCACACTCTCAAGGATGAAATTTTGATTACCCTTAAAAGTGTAACATGTTGTTGGTTTGCATCACTCCATCTGCCTTCAGTTGTTTTTGCACTATTCTGATTGATGGGTACAGTTTGTTGAACTGTAGGTTTTCTAGCTGGAATAACAATATCTAGCGTAGCTATCCGACCCTTTAGCAGTACCAAGGATACTAACATATTCCAAACACCCCAGAGTTACCTGTTGAGGTTAGTTTTCATCTGTAGTCCCTCAAGCTGCCAGAAACAGACGCCAGGACGTTAAAGCTCAGGAAAAATGGTTCTGCCAAATCACAGATGATGCGGAGCACACCAACAAATTAGCTACAAAGTGGCTAAAAGACAACACAGCCATTGTTCTGGAGCGTTTATCACAATGTCCTGATCTCAGTCTAACAGAAAAAATGTGGAAAGGCAGACAGTAGCAAAAAAACAGCCTATCTTTTTATGTATCATGTGTAAATAAATATCTGCTTTCAACTGTTAATGAAACAATGAGGTATGCGTTACTTGTTACAGAAAATATTTTATGAGAATGTTCACTTCTGCAGTAAGACAATGGCATTAGAAAAACTGAGAATGACTTAAGCCAAAAGGAGGCTAATTAAAGACAAAGGAGCTGTCAGATAACATTCAAATGCTCTTTTTTTTCTTCCAACATGTTAATGTCAAAGCCTCCACCAGTTTGATAATAGAGTTCAATGTCAGGATAATTCAAGTTAGAACAAACGCAGTGTCAGAAAAGTGTTGACGTTATTGTGAAAACAATATAATGAGACAATAAGCCTGACAACCAAAAAAAGACACTTATTTTATAGAAAAGTAGCAATATTAGTGGTATTTTAATCATGATTTTTACCAGGTAAGTTGGTTTGGAACAAATATTTATTTTCATCAAAGACCTGTTCAGGAAGAAAACAGAATAACAGAAAGCAAAAATAAGACCACACTGACTAAATGTACATATCAACTATTTTCAAAAGCAGGTGCGTCGATCACATCCTGCAGATTTTTCCTGAGTTGATAGAAGTGGATATTGAACTTGAGGTTGTGAGCTTTAATGTTCTTTGCAGGCTGTTCCAATTATTGGGTGCAGCGAAATGAAATGAGGATTGACCTAATCATGTACAGAGTGTTGGGACGATCATGCCGATGCAGTTATTAGAGCGCAGAATGCAGGTGTTGTTGGAAATATTGATGAGTGAGTGAAGGTATGAAGGAGCTTCATAAACTATAGTTTTGTAGATGAGTTTGTACCAATTTATGAATCTGTGCAAATGGAGTGACGGGCAGATTACAAAATGAATTGCAGAGTGTTGAAGGAGAGTTTTAGACACAGACAGAAAACAGTCAAGGATTTGGAGGATTGTCATTTTGCCCAGACTGGGCTTTGCAGAATGACGCTCCAGAGATGCAGACATCAAAGAAATGATAAACGATTCCGACGTGTTTCACAGTAAATTCTGTTACCAAGCATCAGGAGTAAGTGTGAAGGCGTTGGTTTTAGGTCTTTAGGCACATAAATTAAATGACTCAGATGCGGATCTGACGGCACAAAAGGAGGGCTGAAAGGAAAACAATAGAATGACCAGCAGGAGACCTGACCTGAATCACACTGAAAGCCTTTTAAAAGAGCCGTCGGATCATTACAGAACCAGCAGCCCTGCAGCTTTACAAGAACTTCACCGTATTCACTGAAAGGACGACAGAAACCGCCAGCATTCTGGTAAATGAAATCTAGGTGTTAAATGGAATCTTACAGCTTTCTCTTGTAAAAAAGGCGCGCAGACGTTCCCTCGGCACATTCTAGGTCTGTTCTGTAATCATTTCCTTGTAGGATTATGAGCAGAAAACTCTGTGAAGATCTGCAGAAAGCATCCGGATCAGATGACTGAAGTCCCTACAATAGTCATGCAAGAGACTGCAGGTTCATGCAAGAGGTTCATGCCAACTTAAAGGTTGGCTTCCTGCAAGTTTACGATGCGTCCTTCTTCCAACACAACTGATTAAAATGGACAAATTACCTCCTCAACATGTCTTGAATTTCTCCAGAGGCCAGGTAATAAACCAATCATTTGATTCAGGTGTGCTGACCCGGGGTGACATCTAGAACGTGTCGGACAGAAGCCCTGGAGGCCCAACTGCCACCGCCCTGAGCTGACTCTTATTGATGCTGAGGAGCAGCAGCTGTTCTCCAAGCTGTCCCCAGAAAAACAACAAACGTAGCCCACATTTACTGCTTGATTCAGGCACAATCTATCTACGATAATCACAGGACACAGATTTAACCAAAGACAAAGCCTTTCAGCTCCTTCCTTCCCACATAGTCCCAGGAGATGTTATAGGACGATCCAACATGTAAGTATTCGAGCTGAATGCATCAAATTAACACCAGGAAACAAGAAAAAGAAAGCTCTGCTGGACCTCTGCTAACCGAGTCCCCTCAGCGCTTAATAATGTGCAATTATGCTTTAATAAAGAAATTATGGATCATTTTAAAACAGCATCTTGATTCAGAGGGGTCCATAATTATCTTAGTAATCACTTAGGCAAAGGAGATCTTCGAATTTGGTTCAGACAGGGACACAGATTATTACAAATACTTTGCAGCGATAAGAACTGGAACAAAAGTAATAAATTCTGCAGCTCCTGGAAATCTGTGCAGCTCATTATTGGACTCGATGCTGGAGTCGCATCCCCGCAAGTCGGGGAATTAGCTTAAAAATGCAAAAAATAACTCGTCTGTCCCGATATTAATCACGCAGCACACTTCAGATAGGTCTGTTGCGACCCATTCAACCTGCCAAAGAGACACACACCAGCTCAGCAAGGAAAACCCTCACAGTGCTGCACCGCATGAGGCAGCTAATCTGTTTTACAGTGAACACACTCAGATAAAGGTCCCAGATTAAGAAGGGCAGCTTCTCCATACACTGCTTTTTCAACAGTGAACTTTCTTTCCTCTTTAGATACAAGTCAAAGAAGCAAAATTGTCTCTCTGGGTTTTTCTAGCATGAATCCCAATTAGAAAACAGTAAATCCTTGAGACATTAAGGTCTCAGTGGGTCCTGAGAAAGGCTCATAAAACATAGAAATGCAAGTTTTCCCAATAGCTTTGACAGACGATCACTCCGTGTTGGACAAATCATACGGACAGAACCTCTGGAGCTAAAGATGGTAAATGCATAATTTGTCTGACCTTTGCCCTCTCTGCCTAGAATTTGTCCTCCTGCAAGGCGACTATGCAAATCTAACCACCAATTCTGTAATCGGCCTTGTGAAATATGCAATGCATCATTTGTTGGGTTTAATGACCATATTTGGTGACATTTCCTAAACTGTCCCGTCCAGGATAAATAATTCTGTGATAAAGTGAAATGAATCGGAAATAAGTTTAACCTTTAATAGGATTCTGGGTGCCTGTATGCAGCTGTATGTTCTGCCTGATCGGAGACAAAAACCTCTAAACAACCAAAGCCAAGACTATTTAGCATTTTTACGAGACATCTCTGGTCTCTGACGCTAATGCTCCGGGAGCAGTGGACTGTCTTCAATGCCCACACTCTGGAGGGGCATTTGATTTGCAATAAAATCCCTTCTCTTGGCTTGTTGGACTTCAGTGAAACCATTCAGGGATTTATCTTTAGAGAAGTTCATGTAAATCAGCTTTGCTTAGTCAAGTTTCTTGTCATTTAGCTTTTTATGGAGTCCAAGTTGGCTGTAATGTGTGATAAAACTGGGATTGAATAAATAAAAATATCCAATCACAGTAACCCAGATGGGGACTTTTTCTTATACAATCGCAAAAAGATGTGTGCAAACACTTAAACTAAGGTTCTCTGGTCAGCTATGACCAAAACTTAAAGCAATATTTGTGGAGGAAACCTAATATTTCACATTGTTGCAAACATAATCCCAGTGGTACAACGTGGTGATGGCAGCAACATTCTGTTGGAATGTTATGTAACAGGAACAGAAGCCGGTAAGATGAATTATGTGAAATAAAGGACAATCCTGTGAAGAGTCCAGTTGAAGAAGAACTTGAGGGATGGTTCATACTCCAGCAGGACAAGATAAGATTTTCTGTGTCAGAAAATGTTTTGACCTAAATCCAGTTAAGCATCTGTAGCCAAATCTGAAAACTGACATTTACACAAGAAAGAAAATTCAGTTTCAAAAAGGAAAAAAAAAACAAAACAAAAAAAAAACAAATGGAGACGATGAAAAACTGTTCCACGTGTTATTTTAGAAAATCTGGTTCTAAAAAGGGTAATATGTATGTATGCACATCACACTTTGATTTTTATTTATAAAAGCATTGCAACCCACATTTGTGGACCTTTTTCCTTTCATTTCATTGCTGCACACTATTCTTGTCTGAGGTTTACAGCTGTAAACAAACAAAAGAGAAAAAAGTTCATACACTCTCCTGTTGAAAGGCTCAGCAAACAGATATGACAAGTAAACGCTAAATCATCAAAATGTGTGTATTCAGCTGTTTTTCCTGTTCTTTTATGTTTGAATCTTGATCTTTTCCAGTCACACACACCCGCATACATACACACACTCGGTGATGTGAATTTACGTCAGCCCACGTTACTGGATAGATAAGGAAGATTTCAAATAATTGGTCTCTTTAGGAAGCCTTTTAAAAAATGCCACCAGCTCCAACAAAGAGCAAACCAATCTCTGGGAATGTAGGCAGTTACATTGTTTCCGCTCGCGTTTACTATAAAGGACGGAGAACTCATGCAGCCCGCAAATGTCAAAACAATATATTCCACTATATATGCAAAATAAGGACAGGATTATGGTATTTTCATCTTGACAGAGAAGTAATAATTTCGCCTTTGTCATTCTAAATATTACATAAGCTAAAGAAATGCGAATGCGATGCATTTCTTGTGCACAAGACTCTTCCCTTTATATATTGTTTTTGATTTCCAACATCAAAAGCTGCACGAATCCTTTCCTCCGCGGGTTCACCGTCTCGGCGCTCTGGCTGAAACTGTACAGAAGTGTGTGGTTGCATTATCTCTGCCAATGTGGATCCAGCAGCTACATCTCAGCACAAAAAAAAGACACTTTTGCAGCGGCAGCAGGATAAAATCTCAGCTCTGGGGATAATGAGATGGATCACATGCATGGCAGCACTTGCTAAGTTACATGGTTTTAACCATCTATCAGCTCGCTCATTTTAAAGCCACTTCACCTCCCTGCAGCCCCGACGGGCTGATTCCACTTTGACTGGCTGTCTGCCTGTTAAAATGTGAACGTTTCTGCCCTCAGATTGAAGCTATCAGGCTTCCCACATAGGTTAACTAAATTACCATTCAGATGGCGTTATAAGGCAGCACTAAATCACTCCCGCTTTCATGATTACAGCACCGTCCTGATGCCAATAAGCCACATTTATTTCACTCTTCGCTGCTAAAAATAGGAAAGGTTTAATAGAAGCTTTGCTCCGAAAGTAGCGGCTGATAGGTTATTGTCATTTATGTCCATGTGAGCATGCCAAGGATGATTTGCCTTCAATCCAATGACTTTCATTTGGAAATGGAAACGGCCTCATTTGCTGACGGTTCAGATTTTGCAACGTTCCAACGTGTGATGACAGTTCTTCATGTCTAAAGCTTGACATTTTCTTAGTATTTTGATAAAAATGCGTTCTGACGAACTGAGGACTGCAGAGGAGAGGATACATACAGCCAGCGATCAAAGCCACGGTTTAGCAGATGCTGCTGTGAAAATGTATTTGTCCACAAACAAAATTCAAAAAGTTGTTTTTGAAAGACGATTTAGCATAAAGAGGAAGGGGGGGGGGGCTTTTCAAACTGGCCTGATTGTGTTTTCACCCCTGATAGTCCGGCAGACTCAATCCAATTGGAGACCAAAAAAGCAACATTTCACACTGAGCTGTCAATCAAACCGAACAGTTTGGAATCAAAGCAAAAACCTCTGAAGACGACACTGAGCGCAACTTCTTTCTTCACAAAATGCAAACAAAATGGAGTGCCTTCCAATTTTAACGATTGTAAGATTTGTCTTTGGTCTCTTTTGTCACGAGCCATTTCTACCTGTAGCGCTAGACACAAAGGTTGGCTTTGGTTGGATTTACCCAGAATGCCCTGCACTATATTAGTTCAATTGCACATTCACACCTCCCCAAACAAACTATGCTTTCTAGGTAAAGAAGCTAGAGTTTAATTAAAGCGGACTAAACCTGGCTGGAGTGAAAGAAACTAAGAACTATAACTTACGGCTGTGAAGGTGTTATTTAGACTAACTCAGCAACTTTTCAGACATGCAGCAAATCTGAATTGATGCTCTTCAAAACCTTTCCTCTTTTGTTAAGTCATTCAGAAGTTCAGTTCTCAATCACTTGGCTCATCATTCCCCTTCACAGCCCAGGTGAGCTTCAGCTTAAGGTCACGAAACGATAGTCAGACATTCTCTTTCAGGATTTTCTGCCAGAAATCAGAATTTATGGATCCATATGTCCAACTACAGGAAATCACATTTGGGTCGATTCACTACAGCCACCATGCCCGACTGTTTGCTTGATGTTATTGTCCTGAAAGTTTGTATTAAATTTACGCAAGGTGTGAAAGATCCACACCTTTCAAGAACCTTGACTTTTCTCTCATCATTTCAGGGAAATTTTGCCAAGTCTCCAGATCTAGATATCACCATGTCTTAGAAAATGAGTTTATGTTATTTCTTGGTTTTCTATTTTTAATACATTTGTTTAAAATAAAATAAAAACAGAACTTTATCCAACATTGGGGTATTTTTTGTGAACAGAGGCAAAAGAATAATTCAACACTATTTGGAATAATGTTGGAAAATAAAATGTGGAAAAAAGTGAATGCTTTCCAGATGCACTGTAGATGGCCATGGGAGTCGTGCTGGTGAATCTGTCAACATGAAAACTATTTGCTGTGCACTCAAAAAATCTGACCTTTAGGAAAGAATGGCAAATAGAAAGCCATTACTAAAAGAAAACATTTTAAAGCCCATTTAAAGTGTCATAAGTCATGAAAACAACAAAGATGTGGAAAAGAAAAGGTTTTCTTGTCAGATGAGACCAAAAACTGAATTTATTTCTCAACAAAGCTACATGTGGCTGACAGACACTAACAGACATCATCTTCACGTTTAAAATAAACTATTAAAATCCACAGATGGATTAAAGACGCCGTGTTGGGATTTGAACCCAGGATGCTACAAACATCCTTGCTTATAAAAGCCACACCTCCAAAATATCTGAGGAGCTGAAGGTCAAAGAAGTTGCAACACATCGGCTGCATCATCCAGAATTTACGGAGAACATCTAAAGGTGACACGACCATCTGCACCCTTGTTGCTGCGTCTCAATCCTCCACTCAGGACGCTTGATGATTCAGCATCGAGTTAACCAAATTACTTGTTGAAGTAATCACGTTGTCTATCATTTCCCTTGTCGCCTCAGCCAAGATCATTAAACCGGCCTTCTGTTGGGGGAATGATCCCAGAACGCCGCACACTCAACGCGCGGCTTGTAAGTAACAAATAAGAGAAGAATGTGTTTACTGTTCATGGCAGGCTTGCCATTTCTGTTATTTTGACGTGCAAGCGCGATCGCATGCTGATACTTGCAAATAGAAGTGATAAACCAATAAAGACGGGGGGAGAAATGGGTGACGACAAGCAAGGGGAATGGGTTTTTACGGAATGTTTTGATTTTCTTGGACTATGTAAATAAATGCAAACCAAAATGTAGGAAAACCTAGATTGGACCATTTGAAATGCAGACTGCATCGTGCCCAGGCGATTCCGACTACTGCCTGCGGCGTCGGATTGCGCTTCTGTATTTCAAAGGAATGCATCATTAGAAGAGTTAGCTGAGAGACACATGCTTTCTGTTGGTGCCTATTAACTTCCATTTACATTTCATTATTTATTTACCAGCAGCTTATTTGCATAAATTTATCACAAAAGGAGTGACACTAAAGGCTTTGTCTTGATAAAAAAAAAAGAAAGAAAAATGCCACTTCAAAATAAATGCAGAGTATTAAAATGATCTTTTAAGCCAGTGAAGGTTTGTTTATATGACTGAGTTGAAAACATCTGGTTGCAAAATTGAAGATGGAAAAAAGAAATAATTCTTTTAGAAATGATCATGTTGGTGGATGTGGTCAAAAGGGTAACGTTAGTTATTTTTTGATTAAAGTGTGTAACAAAATATGGAAGTATTTCTTTCATTATGAAGTCGTTTCCAAACAGCTTTTCCCTTTGCTTGTTTGCAGCGCTAAAGATGGGTTTCAGAAAACGTGGCAGAAGGAAGGAGTGAAAATTAAAATCAGTAACTGTCCCTTTAACTCGCATGTTTGTCACATCACATATATCTTTGTAATTTCATTCAGATTTGATGGTCTAAAATATTGAATATCACATCAATGTGACATAAAAGTAAAATCTTAAATAGTGCAGATCTTGGTCTGGACTTTGACTAGGCTGTTCAGAAACATGAATATGCTTTGACCTATTGTATTGCAGCTCAGGCTCAGTGGTGTGTGCAGACATTTTGGGGGTCAGAAGCTCAAGTGGAAACATTTTGGACTGTATTTTAAACATCCTGGTGTTGGTGATCAAAGAAGACATAATGAGGAAGGGTGTCATTGATTTATCATGATATACTTAAACAAAATGGAAGCAAGTGAAGTTTTACACTTTGTATCTGAGGCTTTGGAGGCAAATTTATTCGTTTTGTTCGTTATCTGGATCTTTAGCCTTCCGGAAAGGCTATTTTTTATCCAGAGAACAAAAGCAGGCGTTCTAGTGACACCTACTGTCCAAATTCTGCATGTTCCAGTTCAGGCTGTATGTTAGTGTTGTCATTCTACTGGGAGGTAAGCCCTGTAGTCTGTTGCAGCATTGACCAGGTTATCTTTTGACACTGACTTCGTTTTTAGCACCCTCCATCTTCCCATCAGATTTCATGGATTGCTACAAACTTTAAACAGGATTCCTATGCATTTCAGTTTACATTTTTACCACTCTTTCATTAAAGCTAGCTCGCTGAATTGCACAGCTAATTGTTACCCCACCTGAGTAGTAAATCACTGCAGCTCCACAAGAGTTACCGTGGCTATGTTGGCTTTTTCTCTGGATAATCCTCTCCAGGCCTAAACTGTCAGTTTAGGTGAGCGGCCATGTTAATAACAGCACCATTCTCTTTGTTTTTGTTTCTTAAAATCAAATCTTCCATGACATGTTCAAAGCAAAGGATATTAACATAAAATTATATTTAAAGGTATATTATGTACAATTTCTCTATTGAGTAACAATTGACAAAGCATAAAGACAGAAGTTAGGTTTTGCCGAGACATCATTATCTCAGGCTGAAGTTCAGTGCTCTACATACAGTCAGTCTATCAGAACTCCCAAGTGGCTAAATGCAAACCAGCTGAATTAATTAAACAATAAGGCCAGGTGCCCCTGCTAAGTCAGCCTCTCCAAACACCTGCCATGCTATGATAACTGAATCTTTATCACTGTAAGCAGAACATCTGACTATTAAAGTATCAGTTTAACATTATTATTTGGTCAATGCTACAATACTTAAACTGAGCAGATGTGCAGCTTCTCTCGATTGTGCTTCTCATGCCTTTTTTATATTTTTAAAACCTCCAAAAAATCCTTTTCAGAATGGTTTTGTTGGGGATAATGTCACATATCTTTGCGTATCAGATGCATAAAAAGGCAAACCTGGAGCGTTATTTACCTGTAGGTATGCCAGGTACACAATAGAGGGTAAAATATATCAATCACAAGCAGCAGTGAGTCCTCACTTCATAGCATTAGTTGAAAAAATGTATAAGATCACAACACACACGCACCGTTTGCGCAGCTATCTTTGTAGGGTCTTTCCATTGACTTCCATTCATTTCTACAGCCTAAACCTTACCTTTACTCTTTTCCTAACCCTAACCATCACATACCTAACCCTAACCAAAACTCAATTCACACCTTAGTCCCAACTCTGACCCCTGACCCTAAAACAGGGGTTCCCTTGTGGGGACCAGGCTTCGGTCCTCACAAGGAGCAGTTGGTCCCCACAACGTAGTATATGTCAGGAAAATCGTCCCTAAAAGTATTATATACAAACGCACGCACACACACCCACACACAAGGCCAGCAGTGCTAGTTGGAGTTAATGTGGCTTTCTGCAGCCTGTGATGTGCATAGTGTGAAGGAAAGTTACTTTCTTTACCATCTATCTATCTATCTATCTATCTATCTATAAGGCAAGAACTGTGGCTAAGTCTTTGTTTTTGCTCTCCTGCACCGTACTAAACCCATAATTCAGTCCTTAAACGCCCCGGCGACGACTTTAACAAGGTTACAGTTGCTCCATGTTTGACACAAAAAGCAACACAGAACCTAATATTTCCATATTATCCTTCTAAAGCTGCAAACGTATTGCCAATAGACTTACAACAACTTTGGTGTGCTGTGGAGTTGATGAGCTCCTTCACGGCGCAGTTGGCCTTGATTATTATTATATGTGTGGCATTCACACGGTTTATTCCATAACCCTGCTTCAGTGTTGCTTCCAGCTACGGCTTTTAGTATTAAATACAGTTTTCTGCCGGCACAATGCACACGTCGCTGTGCTCTGTCTTTATTCCCAGTAGTTCTGCAATCATTTCTTTCCCCTTTATGTTCTAATCACATTCTTGCTTTCATAGCAAAAACAAAATATAAAAATTATGTATGATACAGGATTGAGGAACATTCGATTGTTCCCATGCTCACATTTACGAGTCAAGTTGAAAACATGAGCGTTTAAACAACAGTAATATTTTTTCCACATACGTAGAGATTCACAACTGTTTTGTCATTTAAACTTGGACCAAACGAATGCAACATGTTGTCTTCTATAGACGTTTAAATATATTCATACATCGCTTCATACTGTATTTGAATGAAATAGAAATTGTCCATATAAAACAATCTCGCACACACCGAGGAATTCCATCTGTGTGTTAATTTGAATCTACCGTTTCATCATACGCCGAAATCAAAACTTCCTAACATGTCATAGGACAATAGTTACAGCAGGAGACAGTTGGCATCATTCTAATCCATGCTGAGCATCAATCAGACGCCTTTTGACATTTTAAATGAGACCTTCTGCTGATTCAAACACATAGCAGGAAGACGAGCCATACCTGCGCTCCATAAATACAATTTAGTGCTTTTAATAGCATGGCAGGAGACGGAAAGTAATTTCGCCTCTTGTATTCTCGCGAATTTCAATATAGTAATCTCCGGTGCCATCAATATTAACAATTATAAAAGCCATCAAATGTGTCTCCAGATTCAATCAATAGCTCTTAAATTAAGCTTTTGGGAAATGCACCAGCAGACAGGAACGATATTTTATCGTGTCATTTAAGCAAGATTCTAATCTGTGGAAACTCAACAGATTTAGGAGCAGCAGAAGTTGCTTTTTGCCCACCGAAGCGAATCATTTAAGTTTTATTACAAACCAGCAGAGAAGAAACATTTGCCCATCTTCAGAGCCTTGCAGAAGTGCTGAAACAAATTAGAATGCTGGTAGATCAACACAAATATGTGCATCATTGTGAAGTGGTTCTTGGCAGGCAAAGTGCAATTCAGAGCCACAGAGGCCTGTGCAGTCTGTCTCTACACATCCCCCTGAGCACAACATCTCATTATGGAACTTGGTGGTGGCAGCATCATGCTGTGGGGATGTTTCAGCTTCACTCACAGAGCCTGGGGAGGTGGGGTGAGCTGAATATACAGTAATCTTTAAAAAAACAAACAAGTTAGATGCTACAAAGGACTTGAAACAGGAATGGAAGAACTTTTCCGAACAAGATGAAAGCAGGAAACAGTCAGAGCTGCAAAGATCGATGGAGTCCTAAAGGTTCACACCTAAAACATTCAGGGTGTTCTCACACCCGGTAGTCGGGTAGACTCGGTTCGATTGGGGATCAAAGTTGCAACATTTGCTACTTTTTCAGCTGGTTTGGTTTGATTTGTGCGAGATGGTTTGACGAACAATACAGGACTGTGAAGTATCATTTGTTCCCAATAGGAAACTTCAACTGCAGTAGCCAAAGTTCAATCCAGAGAGGGCAGCACTGAGACGATTTTAGACCAAATATTGTTTATAAGTTTACAAGAAAACGTCTCAATTTTCACAGAAAGATGAGCATATTAACCATAAGGTCAAAATTATGCATTTTATCAATAAAACTGAATAAATTTAGGGGGATCAGTTGCTCTTTAAGCAGTGACATAAAAAGATGTTCAGAATTGATGGGAAGATGCAAGGAGCTAAATAGACGATGGTGAAAAAATTCACCTTCCAACTAAAACGGAAAGATTCTCATCATCGCACATTCATGTGCTACAAGTCAAAGCTAAAACCTGAATCCAGGTGTGCAGCAATCACATTTTTCATGCAGTTTGACTGAACTGGAGCTCATTTACAAGCAGTGGACACATTTAGAGGATAGTGTTTCACTCAGGTAGGCTAAATACCTGTTGCACTTTCTTTAGGTAGTGACAGTACCATGGTAAGGGGGGTTGCTTCCTTCTGTAGGAACAGGGAATCTGGTCAGAGATGATTGGATAACTAATTTCAAATATAATGCTCATCTCTCCACAGTTATGTACTACCTTTTGTTTTACCATCACAGAAAATCACACTAAACACACTACAGTTTGTGGTTGTAATGCTGCAAAGGATATTTGTTTCCTGTGTTGTACAACTAATACAGAATTCAAAGGTTACGCTTTCATATTTCGTGGTATTTCATGCACTCAAGTTCATAAAAGCAACTTTGTAAAGCTGAATCTGAGGACTTTTAACTGCTGAGCAAGTCAGAGAAATACCACCAAAGTGCTGCAAGCGAGGTATTATATCTGCGGATCTTTAATTTCAGTCTCTGGGTTTGAAAGGGCTGCACTGAGAAAATGAGAGAGATAGTGAGTGGACAGTGGGCTATCAGCGAAAGGGTGGGCAGTGACATGGGGCTCATCACAGGGGCCATTATCCAGACACATACAAGACAAAATTACTCTGTCTGTACGAATGAATTCCAGCTGCAGGCAACACTGAGATCTATTATAAATATTGTGGGCAAAGATGAGAACTGTGTCATGGCACTTAAAGGATTATCCCTCCTAACCTGTGGCAAAACAGCAGAAAAACGGAGAGATGTAAAACCTATAGGAGGAGCGCCTTTCTCTTTGTAAAAGATCAAGAGCAAAAACAACAACAACAAAAAAACAGCGTTTGATTCAGCTCTGTTTGACGGCGCTCGGATAGAAAACTACTAAAGTTCAAGTTGTTTATTTTTACACTATCACAGCGGGGGGCGGCGCGGAATCACCTTGAGATCAATCTCCTTTCATGCTTGTGTGAGAGAGACATCTGCTTTTCAATTAGATATTTAACAAGCCTGCGAGGTGGGGCCGGCTCAAAGCGAGGCGGTGTCAGCGGGCCCGCAATAATCATGTGGCTAATGTGGCTATCGAGCGACACATGGCTGGAGAGCCTCGCCTGCTGCAGCATCTGAAGATAGCTCCAGCGCAGCCTGTTCCCTCTGATAAGCTGCAATCTGATTGAAGCGTGCTGCTGGAATATAAGTCGACTAACAGAAAATAAACCTCAGTCAACAGCCGCAGATTAATAAATCTGCACCTGCGATCACACAAACATGATCCTGTCATGTTGATCTCATATTCCCGTTTGAAATCCTGACTGTTCAGCAGCCTATCTCTGCTGGCTCTTTGCCTGCATGAGTTTGAATAATACCCTCTGAGCTTGCCGGGGGGGAGGAGAGGGAGGTTATCAGCTTCCACCTCCTGGTAACAACCTGTCTTATAAAGTTGTTGTCAAAAAGAAATGAATAAAACAACATTTTTTTAAGTGTAGAAAGCTACATTTGACAATGCAAAGATAGCTGTAATGCATAAAAAAGCGAGGATGTGCTGGAGCTGATAAGGATGACAGATGGAGAAATTGATTGCTGCCCGTTTTCCTCTGCATGCGGATTTTGCTGATCGGACCAAAATCTGCTGAAGGACGGCGTCGAAGGGATGCAGTTGACACATAACATCCTGTATTTATAACAGCCGAAAAAGCATTTTTCAAGAGACACTTTGGGGACGAGACGGAAGCTGATGGCCGGGTGACAAAACTCCAGTTATCTCTGCGAACTTTGCAGCCTTTCCTGCGATTATCTCAGAGGAACACGGCTTGGATGATCAATTCTCGGTTCCACAGGATTAAAGCAGCATGCGAGATGATAAAGCTAATTGATAACAAAACTTCCCTCAGATCTAGTCTTTTGAACTTTTTTCACATTTTGATTCCAGAAACTTTGGGGTATTTTAGATGGATTTTATGTGATGGAGCAACAGAAAGTAGTGCAGGAAATGTACATACAGAAGAAGATGAGGATATATGGTTGAATTCTTTTTCTTTCAAAACGAAAATTAAACTTTATATGAGGGCTGTAACTAATGACTATTGTGGTAACCTACTGATTATTTTGGCAGCCAATCAAATTTAATTACCGTATTTTCCGCACTAAAAGGCACCTAAAAACCTTAAATTTCCTCAAAACCCGACAGTGCGCCTTGTAACCCAGTGCGCCTAATATATGGACCAATATTGAGCCACAACAGGTCTAGCAACTACGGTAAGCAGCTGCCAACTTCATTTTCCCCGTAGAAGAAGCGCGCAGTGCATGCTGGGATGTTGTCAAAAAAGTTGTCAAAAAACTGGTTTGTTAATAAAGTTTGACTGACCTATCTACCCATAGACGATGTCTATATATCTACCTACCCACCTAATAATCAGGTCGTCTGCAGGTCATCTAGCATCACGTTCTCCACCAACATGCTGTGCGCGAACGGAGAGGGTGACCATCGTCCGGCCCAGACGCCCCATTCCAGTCGCTCTCCAGGTTCTCCTCGCGACCGGAATCGGACTGTTTTGTAGACATTCTTTATGTCAACAAAGTAGCTTTAGACATTTATCCGGGGAGCTTCGGCTAGAGTACCAAGGGACCAGCACCTATACATTTAAAGCTGTGGGGGTGGGTGGAAGAGAGACAGAGGCTGCGGCGGCAGCGTGTCGGTTGGTCTGTGCTAACCAGAAAGCAGTTGGGCACCATTTCACAACACCAAAACCGTGAGTGAAACAATGACTGGTGCAGACTAGTATATAAAGAACTCAGGACCAATTTTTATTATTCATATATCCATATTTGTAGTGAACGGAACAAATCATGTCCCGTTCAATACCAGACGGGTGACAACATAACTATGGCGTCTATTCTATGCGCCTTATAATGCGGTGTGCCTTATATATGAAAAAGGTTTTAAAATAGGCCATTCATTGAAGGTGCACCTTATAATCTGGTGCGCCTTATAGTGCAGAAAATACGGTAAACATTCTAACCTCTGTAGCTTATTTTTTTTTTATCCAATATTAGAAATACATCAAAAAAATAAATTATACCATTTAATTTCTTATTTAAATAAATATTTTATTTCTGTTAGTGAACAGTTGATCGTTGGTAGCAATGGAGGCGTCTGCAGCTAAATAAACTTCTAACATCAATATGGGGAAAAGCTCTTTCTGCTTGACTTATTACCATGTAATAAAGCTGATCTGTCGACTAGTTTTTGGATTAACCGACTAATATTTGGACAACAAAATGTGCTTTAAAGAAGATTTTACAAAATTTGAACCAGATGAAGCTAAAACTAACACACAAGGAGTTCTAGGTAGAACATATATACAGGCAGATTGATTTTCTTAAATGCAAAATCTATAAGAGCTATATACCCTAGTTGACGATTAATTAGTTTTGCAATAATTGTACGTTTAGCAAAGTATTGACTCGGGAGGACTGAACATGGATGCCACACTCTTTAGATTTTTATTTGCAAAAATAAATTATTTTCCTTTCACATTAAAATCATGTAATTTACAAATTTCTAAATATAATATCATAAACAATTCTCTGTTTTCTGTTATTACCGGTTAAGTTCATGTCTTTTAAGCCTCAAGGTACATTTTCTGCTTCATCCTTCTTATAAAACTGTTACTGCTAAATTGTAGAGAACTTTGTCTTTAGGTGCAGCTGCACATCGCAAACTCGTACTGCTGGATGAAACTTTTGTTATTTTCCTTTGTCTGATCAATAGAAGTTTTCCAACTAAATCGTAGCGATAACTGATTAAATTATTTGCGATGGTCCACGCTGCGCATCAAGCAGCTGACGTTGTCGTAATAAAGGAAAATTCAAACATTTCTACACCAAGGACCAAACGCAGACTCCTGCTCAAGCACAAACAATGGCATCGTTTCCAGATTCGAAATGTGGATTAATTTAAGTATCTTGCAGACCTGAAGACGCACTGAAAGCAATGTTCCTACGTTAAGGTCAACATGTCTCACGCTCTGTCTGGAAATACTCAGGTGGCATATGCAAAACGCTTAAATATAACAAATGAATATGCATACATGCTGGATAAATAAAGTGCATCGCTGCATGCATTTTGGAGCCGCCGGGCTGCATGATGCATGCTGGTCCCTGGCTGCCGTTGATGCTGATTTGACCCGACACCCTTCTCACTGTCCCCGAGGAACCCGGAACAAGACAGCGCACTGACTCCATCAAACAAGATCTCAGACAGCATTTTTCTTTTTCTTGGAAGAAGGAAAATGGATGACTTGAAAACAAAATTTGCTTCACGACTTGTTTTTTGTTGTTGTTGTTCAGCCACACAGAAAAAAACACTCTAAAAAAGGCATGACTCATCCATTATGATCCAAATGTAGTAAAATGTTCATCTCACTGTGGATATTTTCTCTCATAATGCAAACTACAACACATAGCAAAACATTCATCCTTATATTACATCTATAATCTTCAATGTATTTAACTGAGTTTGGACGTAATACATCATTTTTAACAAAAAATAATCTTCTTTGTAAGAAATGTATGATGAACGTCTGTTGATATTGCTTTTGCTCTATAAATAAAATGTACTTACTTGCAGTTGCTGCATATCAACTTGAATCAGGACATTTCAGATCCATATTGAGATTATCTTCATTGTTATTCAACATGGCATCAGAACAAAATGAGCTGGTTAAACTATGAAAAATGAATAAACCAAAAAAGAACCAGACTATATAAATATAACATCAAACGTTTGCAATTTGTGGAAGAAATGCCAATGCATGCAACGCTAAGATTTTTCTTTGTTAAAATTTAAAAAAAAATCTTTTCACTATTCAGAGGTTCATGTTGGTCTTTTCGCAATCCAAGTAAAACAAAACAACTGTTATGGTTGTAATGTTACGAGATGTGAAAAACGGTTCTGAATACTTTCTGTGGGGCTTTGATGATGAGCCAGATGCTGCTGAAGATGTTTGTTCAGCGTCGCTCCACTAAAGTGCTGTGCATCGTCGCCCAGTCTGCATGTTTACGTCAGGCAGAGAACCTGAGGAATCAAACAAGCATCACAAGCTTTGGCGACGCTGTCTGTTTGGCGGAGGGGCCCCGAGTGAGGCGTGATAACGCCGGACCCCGTGCATAAAACGGGCTTAGTCTTCTAGAAGCGTTCTTTAATCAGCCTGATGCGCTTAGTGAGCACAGACGGTGGGAATTGAAGTGAGGAAACTCAGGTCAGATAATGAGACTTACATCTGTACTACAGAGAATGGGATTTCCTTGAAGCCAGAAGAGGAGGGAGAAAAGCTCATTATCCTTATCACTTGTCAGAGGCGAGATATCGATATTATGCATATTTTGTGAGGCTCTAATCGGAAATTAGTCCGATCTCTCCCTTTTTTTCCCTCTTCGTTTTGTGTTCACTTTTATAGCCCATGCCTGCACACACACGTACATAAAGCCGCTGCTCATCTCCTGACTTCCATCAGCGGGTTTCTTTCTCGCAGTCTTTTCACTGCTTTCTGAGAAAGCTGACGGCTAATTGAACAGATGGATGATAATCATGTGTGTTGCAAACTCTCCCTGGAGACGGCCCTCCACCTCTCATAAGGAACAGCCCAGTTTTTTTTATTTATTTTTTAACATCCTTCCATGGCAACACACAAAATAAAATGTGATGTGTGTGGGCAGACAGGGGAAAACAGTTTATCAAGCCACCAACAGAAACTGCAGCATTCTGTAATTATAGTTGACATTGATTAGCACTTAGACTAATCGCCGTAGCGGTTCAGTGGTGATTTCCACACATTTTTGCTGAAATCTTGGAAGAAAAAAAGAAAAAAAAAAGTATTTTCCACAAATTTAATCACAGTTATAGACTTCTCTGTTAATTTTGCACTTTGTTAATGTAATCAGAGAAAAACTGTCACTGGAGTTTGTGTTTTTTCCTGAAGCGATGACAGGTACCGTGCCACGTGAAAACATTCACAAACTTCTGTTACGTAGCAACTACAGATTTCAATTAATTTCATTGGGATTGACTCAATTGACTTCAAACCATTCTCCTCTCCATACACGGTGTGATGAATTGCACCATCACTTCCCCTCGTCCCAGTCTAATCATCCTGTCCTCCTCCAGACGCTGCAGAACCACAAACTCAGAAACTCCTTCATCAATCCAACCGTAAACATAGTAAAAAAAACTAAAAAAAAAAACTTTTATATTTTATATTCAGCGTCCTGTTTGTGATTCTGCATATCTGTCAGGAAGTCACAATAAAATATGACATAAATAAAATAAAATAAATAAAATCCAGTCCAATCAAGAGATTCAATGTCACATCTCTGCTGTGATGTTTGGTCTGTGATGGTTTGTGTCAAAGTGGCTAAATTTGTGTTTGTTTACTTCTTGTCATCTTTCTGTCGTTGCTTTCATTTAAACGTTGCTGTCATGTCTTTGCTTCACTCTCTATCCCAAGTTTGTTTGTCGTTGCATTTTGTTGCAGTTTACATCCAAGAATACGTATTTTTTAAGCAAGCTAAAACTAAACCGTTTGATAAATATGAATGTTGTATTTTTACAAGGTGCGTTTCTGTTAAGTTATGCGTTTGTCTCATTTACTCACCATTGTTTGTCTGTTGAGACGCTACGGCCCAAACGGCTGTGTGGGAGGGGCCACCGTCCCGCACTTCCTGTTTACATGTGCGTGATGTCATCGATTGCGTCACCAGGTACTACCAAATGGAGGATTTTCTCTTTTTTTTGTATTGTACTGTTTGTTTTCTATTAAATATTTTCTTTTTGCAGATAATTTAGTTATCTGCAAAAATAGGTGAATTTGAAAATTAGATTTTTTGTTTCTTTCTTTAGATGTTGTTTGGTTTGACTTGTTACATAAGTTCTAAAAACATATGCTAAGATAAAAAAAAGTTCATCAAGACACAAAGACATGAACAGTAGAATCGCTATGTTACCATTCTGTATAAAACCAGTAAGATTTTTGGCTACTCAAGATGGATGTCAGAAAACAAAGACGTTAAACAATAAAATCAACCAGGAGAACTTGGAACTGGCTGTTGATGTTGTTTTCTTATCACGGTTTTTGGCCCTCTGATGACATTACAAGGTTTGTTCTGTGCTGTGCTGCGGAGAGGCACATTTTAAACAGGTATATAGAAAAGCCAGTCCAAGTTTATTAGGTGATAAATGGATGCAGCTAAAACGTTGCTGAGAACCAGCGAACGTTTCTCTCTCCTAGGGATGTGCTGCAGAATCAAGAGTTTGAAAACAAATGTTAGAAATGTAAAAAAACTGCAAAATAATTGTAATTCCACTTCACAACTACCCAGTAATTTCTGTTAATCTGGTATGAAATCGCAATAGTAGACATATATGTAGGTTTGTGGTTGTGATAACAGAAAAAGCACCTGGATCCGTTTGTTTATTTTACCTTATTTTTTTTAGGCAGTCAGAATTATTCCAGCCAACAGGCTGCCTGCAGGTTTTTCCATTCATTCCTCAAAGAAAAACACCAGGAGCTTGCAGGTTAGCTGCCCAAGGGCCCAAATCCATTCTTTGGCTCAGACTTTCAACATGCTACAGTTGGAATCTGCCGGGAGGAAACCTTATGGTCACCGGACCCAGTGGCTGCTGGAAATAAAGCGGAAATACATCACATCTCACAAGGATTGCTACATGCAAACACCTGAAAAACAATTACCCAAACCTATATATCTTTCCGACAATAGATGAATCTCTTTGCATTTTCATTCACAGCAAACTCCAGATTAGCACCTCGGAGGATGAAGCAATCTGCTAGTCTAACGAAGACGTCTACCATCTGAAAGCAACTCAGTGCTCAGATATCAATGTGGTTCATGCAAATGCTGGTATCTACATTTTGTGGCTTAATTTCTTCAATAGTGAAACAGTTGAATATCCATTCATCCACTTTCTTTACACCCTTGTTCCTTAGTGGGGTCAGAACAAGGGTGTAAAGAAAAAAAAAAAAGCAAAAAAAGTTTTGCTTTTTTGCATCAAAGGATGCAAAAAAGCAAAACTAAATGAAAGTTATTTTACTGGCTCTACTTTCACATCACTTTGTCTGGCCTGAAACACGTTTCATTCTCAGTACATTTCACACAGGAAGATAATTGGCAGCACACACATCCTGTTTCCAAGGATTATATGAAGTATCATCAGCTTTATTGCTAATTCCCTATAAATGTAAACATGGCAATGATTTTAAAGATTAAAACTGCATTGTGGACATTATATATTGTGGGCTGGGGATCCTTCAGATGGTGGGACCCTGTTTCAGTCTGGAGTAGCCATTAGCTTCAGCTTCCATAAAAATCTAATCTGGATTTATACTAAATGAAGACGCTTAGATAGACAATGACTGCAGGT
Organism: Poecilia picta; assembly: GCA_033032245.1. Classification (NCBI taxonomy): domain Eukaryota; kingdom Metazoa; phylum Chordata; class Actinopteri; order Cyprinodontiformes; family Poeciliidae; genus Poecilia; species Poecilia picta. Next base: position 28,172,314 of record CM065365.1, on the reverse strand, counting down.
AACATTAATTATTTAAACCTGTTTAACGGAGCTTCACTTCCAAAATCCTTAACCGTCCCTTCAGGCTCAGAGCTTTAGAAGAGCTGCACCACGGTTGACTTCCGAATAACAGCAGACGTTCCTGCACTGTGATTCTGTCATCAGGTTGTTGAGCCAAAATGCCCTCAGACAGAATCAACACAGATCATACCAAGCAATTAGAAAACTGCCAAATTACGTTTTGAAAGAGTTTGAGTGATGTGATCATGTTCAACCTCTGGAGCTGAACCGCAAAAATCTCCTTTCAGCTTTTTTTTTTTTTTACATTTATGTGTGAAGGATAATGAAGGCCTTAAATTATCAACACATAAAGATTTAAACAATTCAAATGCAGATTAAAATCAATGATGTGTGGGTAATGCATGTCTCTAAACACCAGAGCGAGGACCGGAGGATGCATGCTGGTCTGTAACAAAGAGCCGCATTTTAACGTTCAGTTTTCTTCCATTAAAGCAGGAGCAGGCGGAGCGGAGCGGTGGAGTGAATGTTGATAAAACAAGCAGAGGTGGAGTTGTGATTCAGCTGAAGTCTTGTCAGATTCAAGCGTTGTATCCTGTTAGCGTTACATAAGAGACGTCGGGGCTGGCTTTGTAAACTCTCCCCCACGATGTTACAAGCTACTCATGCATGTTTTACATGCTCTTATGCTGCCATGTGATTGGTCGACAGAACCTCCAGGAGGCTGAGAAGCAACCTCCCTTGTCGAGGTCAATGCAATTGCTTTCCTTTTTACCATATAAAGCTGCAACGCATCAGCGTTTAGCTTTAATGTGAGCCTGTGTTTGCGGGGGCAAAGAAGGAGATTCACGACTCAGAGTGCTTCATTTATATGGGAGCTTCCCTGTTACCCACTGCGGTGCCAAACCTTTATTTTTATTAAATGGAGAAATGAAACAGAATCCCAGTTTGCTTGAAGTAGAGGCACAGCTTCCCTCCTCCATCCATTATAATGGTTTCCCACTCATGTGCTCTCGCAGTGCACAGTGAACCAGCTGCAGTCATGTCGCCTCTTTTGACATAAAAGAAGCACAAAAGAGAGAATATTAAGGTTTCGGTTCTTGAGCGTGTCCACGCAGCCACTGCATCATTTGTCATGCAGCAAGGCTGTCCTGTCCTTGTGCGGTCCAGATCGCAGAGAGAGTACACGCGTGAAAATGTATCTCCTCTCAGTTGTGATTATAATTTGGATTTGGTGTGAGTAGTGATGCGGCAGACTGTGACTTTTCTCGGAGCGGAGTGTGAGCTGGAAGTCAGGAACTCTTGGTGTGATTTTTATAATGTCAGGCATGCCTGAAACACTCAGTTTCTCACGTTTAAAACCTTTTATTTGGAGAAACAGACAAAGTAAATGTTGCATAACATCCCGTCTGATGTATATCTCTCACTGTTAGTTTTATTTTTTGATCAGTGGTTACATGTGAAGTGTTTTCATAAAAAAAAAAAAAACAATACTGGGATTCAGAGTGGTTTTGTGGGAAATATGTAAAAGGACAGTCCAGCTAAAATCCTTTTAAACCACCACCACCAAAAACAACCATGATGGACTAATTGGATGTTTGAGATTTGTATCACGCACATCTCAAACAGATTTGACAAGGAGTTTGTTTCTGGTAAGAAACTAGACAGATGTCTATCAAATTGTAATAAAAATGTAAAATTTCTCCACTTAAATTTTAATTTTCCATACTTTTTTTTAAGCTTTATATCACATTATAATGTTATTTTCTCATGAAAAACATACAGAAAGTGTTTCTTTGATTCTTTCATGCTTGTTTGAGAAATCCTTAAATATCCCGTGGCAACCATTGTCTGACCGTCTGCTTCTATATGCTGCCTATTTAATCAAAACTCCACCATGGATGCTGCCTCCGGTTGAGCTTCCACTCCGCTGCTCCTCCAGACTAGCGGCAGCAGCAATTAGCAAACATCTAGTCTTTAACTGGTTCTTAAAGAGACAGAGGCCCAATTTCAAGGCATCAAATTGCAAATTTCTTTGAAATTATTTTTGATATATATACACAGAAAGTGTTTTTACAACAACTGAATGCAACATAGTGACGTGATTGTGCTATAAAATGGCAACATTTGCCTGGACAACATATAATACAGTGAAAAATCTTTCAACGCTTCACATTATTGCTGACTAGCATCTTTGTTTTTTTCCACTGGCAATTTGACAATGCATCTTTAATGAAGTTGGGACTCTGGTTGACCTAATTCAAAAAGTTTCAATATAGGTCAGGTTATGTTTGGGTTTGAATAATTAATATGAGAAAATATAACATATCTGCAGGAAAAGGAATAACTTTGACTTGTTCTGCACTGTTGTAACAAGCAAAATGCCCTTTTATTGGCATCATCTTGTGCTGAAAGAAGGGAACGTGCTGCATGTCGTGTTTGAGTGTTTGTGTGACCGCAGCTCCCCCTCCTCAACAGACAGCGGAGTAATTTTATGCTCTAATTCTCTCCTTTAAATTACGCAGGAGGCATAAAATATGAAAAAGAGAGATATTTTGAGAGGTCACGTGATTCCCAGCATAAATACTTCAGCATGCTCTGGAAATTAAGCATTTTATTATTTGTCGGGTGCACAAATATTGTTTAGCTGTAAGTTGATTAAATATGAGAAGTAGTCTCTAATGTCTTCTTGATCCTTTATTTACCCGTGAAATAGGATGCGATGCAGCCTTTTAATAATCTGCCAAACGGCTCTGCAATAATCCAGGTGTGAGTCAATACGCCGTCCCCTGCTGCGAGTGTTCCTCGCAAAAACTAATCAATCACAACAAAAGAGTAAAGGTTCGCCTCTTTTTAGGGTGGGCGCCGTCAGTTTAGTTGTTACGCCTGAGTTTGTGTTCAGATTCGACTCTTTGAAACCATTAAAAATCGTCAGGCAGCTATTTATTTTTATGTTTCTCACCTTAAACCGACCCTGTTATTGCAATTTGCAATTGATGGTCTTTTTTTAATCTAAAGGTATAATCAAACATCTCCCCCCTCGTAGTGTGTGTGTGTGTGTGTGTGTGTGTGTGTGTGTGTGTGTGTGTGTGTGTGTGTGTTCACATGAAGGTGTTTTGACATTTCACTTTTTGATAGAACTCAGAGAGTCTCACATTTTCATCCTGCATTACAAGCAGCAGGTTGTTGGGAATAAATTAATTGCTGTCAAATCTACACCATCTTTGCCTTACCTACCGACATTTATGAGCTGTTATTTCTCCCATGTATTAGTAAATTGCATGCATGCAATTCATTTCCCCAAGGCACCTCGTCGTATTTTCTCATCTGAGCGGAGTGACTGGGGCAGGGAGCTATATGGGAGATATATTAGTGTCCAGAAGCGGAGCACCAGGAGGGTCGGGCCTGTCTCGGTGATTTATTCCAAATCCAAAAGCCCTGTAGGTGCGTGTTGTCAATCCCAGTGGCATCACCTTTGGGTCACATCAAAGCAGCTGAGACAGAGAAAACAGACACAGTTGTTTACACATTCAGCCGTCTGCTCTGTTCTTTCTTAGGGAGAGGAACCAAAGCGTAAACTGAAGGTGCTGCTGTGGCATTAAATATGAAGAGGCGTTGAAGCTGCTGGTTAAATCTGACGGCGTTCGCCATCCAACATGCGGCATTGTGTCGACATTAATCAATAATGAGGGAGTTTTTCCACCACTGCAGTTTTAAAGTCACAGTGCGGTGAGAAAGTATCTACTCTTTAGCAGATTTATCCTGGCTTGTCTCACATGCTGCAAATAGAACTCATTTTAAAAAAAGTAAAAATAAAAAAAAAAACATTTGATTTTCAAATGGAAGAAAATATATAACTTTATTTCTCCTGCTTACCAGAAAATCTAAGGAACAAAATCTACTGCCAAGTCATACTAGGTGAAATTTGTAAGTCAAAAATTAACAGTAATATTTTGGGTTATTTAGCCTTTCATAAGAGAAAAAAAATTGGGGGTTAATTTTTCAAAGTCATAATTTCACCATGTTAGTTAGGTTGACACTGTCACAGTTTCAAACTAAATACTTAGTTGGCAAGCTAATTATTTAGCTAGCAAATCTCAAGATATGTAATCAATAACTACCTAGTTGGAACAATATATTTCATTCACTAACTAAATAGCACATTTGTAACTAAATATTTAGGTTTACAAACTAAATATATCATCTTAAATAAGCTGGTCATACTTAAAAAATCCCCAATGTGGCTCAATTGAAACAAGTCTGTAGAAAAGAACAGACAAAATAATTTGTCTGTGAAAATTACATTATAGAAGTAATTTTCCTTTTTTACCTTTTTCCTTAATAAAATTTTTATTTCACAATTCCTTGTTGCATTTAGCGAGGTTACTTTTGATTTAAAAACTAACTTGGTCCGTGTGACAAGATGTGTAGCCAAATCAGAAAACAATCTTTGGGTGGAGCTTTGCACAGAGCTGGTCATCCTTAACCAGGCAGAAAAGCCATTTTTAACACGACTTTCATACATGTTCTGTAAATAAGCAGCATCTTGTTTGTAATTTCAATAAAAAGCAACAGGATAAGCAGGAAAGTACCTGTCACAACCTAACAATGCAAAACAGAATGTCAGGTTAGCCTAAAAGTCACGGCCCGCTGCTGAATCCTGCTGCTTGCATGGTTGAGTCATCGCTTTTTCTGCTGCCGTGTTACCCAGAGGTCCATCTGCGTATTAATCATTGCAAACAATACATACCATTACCTTTTCACTACTGTCACAGAAGCATTAATACATAAACACTTCAACAAAAAGAGCAGCATTAAATTACTCACCCACTTTTTTTTTTGCTCATGCTTGTATTACAAGTAATTATGAAGCCCCCCGAAAAACATCAATTCAGTAATACACATGGGAATGTGTTCCTAGAACATTCACCTCTGTCTATAAGTCCTAAATTACTTTAAGCCAAGCTTTGCCATGTATAGTTTAACTCAAGTCTACTGCAGTTGTTATATTGTGATTTTTGAACAGTCTGGGGCAATAATAATAATAATAATTGAAATAGTAAGAGATGTTGGTTCTCTCCCTGTTCACAGAGTTGCTGATAATTAACTATGCGGCTGAGAACCATGTAGTCCATGTTTACCTGCACAGGAGGTCAAGGTCAATGCGTTCTGCGCCAACTTGTCAGCACCAGTTAAAAGCAATTATACTTTACAACTGAAGTTCTCAAAATGAGTGAACAAGCACAGAGGTGGTTGAGGCCTTGTGTTTTCATAAGGAGGAGTTTGCCATGGTTAGCTTGCTTGATTTAAATGCCACTTATTTCCAGCGTTTCTGAAAAAACTTGCATTTTAAACAAAGGAAGCTGGATAAATTGTACACTAACTGCTGGTGATTGGCTGGGATGAGATTAGTTTGACTCCTTCCTGTGTACTTTTAGAAGAGTCTTGGTCAAACTCTTTAGAACCTCAAGCTTTAACTACACGTCTCTCTTAAAGGGACACGAGGTTTTAGTATTTCTTTTAGAGAATGACATTTTATGAATGAAGGAGTTGCTTAAGTCTCTGTAAAATCTTCCCTCTGTCTCAACTTCAGCCGTTGAGTTGAGTCCACACTGAAGATCGGAGCATTTTTGGACAAGTGCCGTCTCACAAACCGTTAAAAGCCAAGTTTGTGAGACGGCACAATCTTTCCAAAATAAATGTATATAATTTAAAACTCAAACGGATAACTTTTTCAGTTCAGATGTTGGACACTGACTCAAGTGGAGGAATTCAAATCTGAGCCAAAGAAGAAAGTTCTTGAGATGTAATTTGAGATTTTCACCTATGCTATTCATACTGAAAACTGAAAAATTGTGGCTAAAAGTGTCCGAAACAAGTTTCGCGCACAGGGTGGTTGAAGTCAGTCTCATCCGAATCGAAAGGAGTAAGTAGACATATTGAAGCATCTGATCCGGATGTCTCCCTCTGGATGTTTTCCAGGCCTCTCCCACTGGAGAGGCTCCTCTCCCCCTTTTGACCTGGAAGCTTTCATTGCTGGGAGGAAGGACGTCTGGACTCTTATGACATAATTATGGATAATCAGTAAATGGTGAGGTGATGACTGTAATTAAAAAAAAGAGACAACAGGAATTCCTCGTAATCTCCTCCCTCATTTCAGTCATCTTTTCATTTCTTCTGATCGGTACTTCTGGTGCGTCTGTCATGCAGCCGTACATGACTGATAGTGTGAAGCTGTAGAGTCAGTGTCTGTCTCAGATCCCGTCGGTAAAGAGGCGCCCAGGGCACTGAGAAATGACGCACAGGACTCTTGACCAGGCATGAGGACATGGCTGGGAATTGGAATGTGCCTTCACACCAAACTCATGATTTACACAAGAGGAGGAAGTACTTCGAAAAAAAGAACACAAGGATTTATCGAAATCTCACCGAAAATAATCCCAAATGAGTCGTCTTGCCTTCATTGTCAAATAATCACGGTTTGTGTTTTCGCTCATCAGTAACTAATGCCACTGCCAGTTGATTTACAATTTGCACAAAGTTTCCGCGCAATTTCTTTTCAACAGTGAAAGCCCAGAGCCAATATCATACCCACATTCACATCCATACTGTAATCCCAGTAGGGAGGATTCATCCCGGTACGGTTTAATCATTTAGACAGGCAAGTCCTCCATGCATTATAAATAGACCACAGCTCTCAGCCTCGCAGCATCGGACTGCGTCTTGCCAGTCGCCACAGGTTTAAGCTTTTAGATGCAGCACTGGAGAAAAACACAGCAACACAATTAACAGGATTAGATGAGGTTTGTCTTAAATCACAGGGTGATCATGGTTGATTTGACAATTTGCCTGTTGTTTTGTCCTGTCAATCGCAACACTTTAGTCAAAATGAAGCGAAAGTTCTGCAAATCAAAGCAGACCTCCATCTCGTTTTTGGTGCAAACTTTGTGTTTGCTCTGATTTGACCATCAATTTGATCCACTTCTACTCACAATGACATGAAGACCATTAAATATTAAAATCGTTCTAGATGCTGTTGGCAGTCTTCCTGGCAAAGCTGCCACTTTTCAGCCCTTGAGTACAAGTGACTGCCTTTGATGCACATCATTACCATCTTTCAAACTTTCTTGTGCTTCAGAGAGAGAAAAAAAATCAACTCCAAACCAACCCCTCCTACGTTGTGCGAGAACTCTTATCGTAACACGTTTTTCTATAAATGAGGGAGGGAAAAAAAATCTGTTTTTAATCTTCAAACATATTTCATCCACATGGTTTTGTAGCCGGGATCATCCTTCTTCATCAGACCTTCAGACCCCTGAAAGATGGCTCTATGCTCTACTCTGTGATTTAAACTTTGATACAGAGTCAAACTGATTGCACTATAAGAAACCAAAGGTTATTATCCAGATGGACAAGATAGAAAAATTGCTCTCCATTATGTGAGGTGAGAAAAGGTTGATTAAAATGAGTTTCGAGTTAATTCTGCTTCCAATTTTCCAACCTTGCTTGACCTGACCACTTATTGCCCAGTGTCTAAAAAGACTTAAAAAGCTGAAGCACCATTTCTTCCTGAGATTATACACCAAACTGGATCATCATTAATGTATGTGCAATCTGATGAGTCAGACGTATTCAGCTTCCTCTCAGGACTGACTTGTACTGAAATGACATGCAGTGTTTGCCAAACTACAGATTAACTTCACAATGTCAAACCTAAAAAAAATTAAATAGTAAAATAAGCAGTGGTGGGCACAATTATGTTAATGCGCTAATAGTGTAGCTCATTTTTTTATTTGACACTTTAGCATTTTTTGCTAACTTTGAAAACATTTTAGGCACTCAGCTATGGCTAAATAAATATTTATTAATATATTCTGAAGCAATAATTTACTTAGCTTTTTATGTAAACTGAATAACGCTTGACATCGACTAAAAGAATCCTTCAAGCATCTCTGTTCATGCTCTTATTTTGAAGTGAGTGAAGCAGGTCAATTTCCTGTGGTACAGAGCAGCAGATGATGTTTAGTCTGCACCCAGAATGCATTCTTGTAGCTCTACTAAAAATACTTGAGAATTTGCTGATGTCCTGTGTGCTTTCTGAGCGAAGCTCTACTGTGGTCAGTTTGACAAAATCGGCAACAGAGTTAGAAATGATCAAGAACTACAAAACTGAACAATGAGTGAAAAATCTGTTCCAAAGAACCACTTCCTGAATCCCAACAATATAGGTAAATGTGCAATAACAAATTTGACAATGCTGAAGGTAATATGCTATGTTGTAGCACATGTTTGTGACACAGGGTTGTGAAAATAGCATGCTATCATTCGCTTCTGATAACCTTTCATTTCAGTTTCATTTGAACCTTTTATGTTACTGGGTTTAGAGCACAAGACAAAAACAAAGCATATTTTTTGTTGACTCTTTCAATAAATATTAACTTAAACATGTTGTTCCCTATATCCCCATATATGCTGGTCTCCCCAGCATATATGGGGAGGTCAGTGGAGTTCATGGTGTCCCGCTGGAGAGTGTCTGGGTATGTTGCTTTCTGTGACACCACCAAATCTTAAATGCAGCTTTGTTTCTGAGTTAATAACATCACAAAGAGCAGATTCACAATTAGGTTTTTCTGTCTTCTCAAAGGGTGCGTTCACACTGCAGCCTGAAGTGACCCAATTCCGATGTTTTTGACATAATGCGACCTGTATCCGATCTTTTCATGGCAGTGTGAACAGCTCAGGTCGGATTCTTTTTAAAATGTGACCCATATCCGATACGTATCCGATTCAAATGCGACCATAACGTCCAGGTCTCATTCATCCAAACTGAACGTCACTGATTCTCAACAAATCTCACTATTCTGTGTCCTGACACGCGCAAGTGGGAAGAAAAACAACAACCATGATGGACTATATGAGGATTAAGTTGTTAATATGTTGCTCCGGCGGGGCAACATCCTCAAATATGTAAACTAAGCTCCACCGTTGGCCTCCATGTTTACTTCCAAACACTGAGCTCTTCTTCTTTTTATGGCGGTTGGCAGATCACTGAGAACTCTGACGCTATTGCGCCCTCTACTGCGCATGCGGGACACTTTCAGGTCATTTGCCCGTTTACACTGCAGAACATACAGGTCGCATTTACTGTCAGTGTGAAGGGCTGGCAAAAAAAATCGGAATTGCCAAAAAATCGGAATTGGGTCACTTCAGGCTGCAGTGTGAACGCAGCCTAAATGTAGCAGGAAACAAGAAGAGATATCTTCTTCTTCTTCCAATATAGCTGTTATGTAGCAAGAATGTACTTTATCCAAGGGTTATTGTTTACCTATTAAACAAATAAATTTTTATGAATTATCCAAAACAGTTTGGGAACAAGTGTACCTCAAGTCTAATGCATTTATAAAATCTTATCGGTGCCTAACAGCAAACCTGGGCTAACAGATTGAGATCTGCTCAGAAATGTTCTTCCATCTGGATACTTTGTGGTATGTTTCTAATTACTACTACTATTATTTTTTTGCTTTGTCACACTTAACTTACCATAACCACAATAATTACAATTTAGCTTCTTTAAAGTAAAAACACAACATTCTCTTTGATGATGAAAAACATTTTGCATTTATACTGTGGTTGACAATGCAGCTAAAACAAAAACCTTTTTGTATTCACCGCAAACAAGATGGATATAGAACCTTAACCCCAGTCCAAACAAAGAACAAATACTGCAGCAGGTACAAACAGGTTTTATCATGTGGTAAAAAAATAAATAAGTAAGTTTATCTCTTTTCTTTCACTGCATTTTGTCCTTGGTGATAGAATCTTATTTTTTTCAAAATGTAGATAAAGTAGATGCAGTCAACTTCTGTCAACAAAAACCAATTAGAAATGTAATTAAGTTTCTATTTAATGTTACCTTATCATCTGTTTTGGTCCAAAATGTGTATCATTTCCTTTTTATTCTTCACATTTTTCCCCCCCTTTTTCATGCTTGAGGTAAATAACAGCCAAAACACATTAGAGAGATTTTCCATCGTGAGTAATGCAGAGGAAGTGCTGCCCCTAGCAATGTCAGAGTAAGTTACAGTCATCCAGGAATAGGTACTGAGGATAGGAGGTGAACATGTCGCCCCGACTTAGGTCAAGCCAACAGGAGCTTTGCAGGGAGAACAAAAGCAGCTCAACTGCTTCCTCAGCTGGAGAGAAAGCTTTGTTTTCATGCAGCAGCCAACAATTTCAGCTCACAGGCTCTCCAATCAGATCAAGGTTTCAAAATGTTATCGCTAAGCACAGCGGAACAGCAGAGGTTATTAATATTTCTTTGATGGGGAAGAATGGGTGATATTATTTCCAGAGAAAGCTCAATTACTTTATCTTCTTGTCACTAAAGGTTATAGAACTGTAAGGTAAATAATTTACTTTCCCACACACTTGTTATTGCAGGCTGTGCAATTGCAGCATAATTCCCCAAACAAGCCCATCCTACAGTGTGATGGAGGTTCGGAGAAAACGACTGTTCAAATGCCCAGATCAAACACAGATACCTGCAAGAAGGATTCTGCGGGTCCAATTTTTAGTCAATTTCTTCTGATGGTGAGAGAGAACAAACAGCAACGTGTCAGCAAGCCAAAGACTCAAAGGAGAGGCTTCATGTTGGATTTACTTTTATGTTCCAGAGCCATTTCTTATTGGATCTTAGTACATGTATGTACAGAAGCTTAAACACCAAACTTTTCTTGTTTTAGGTCAGTTGCCAAATTTATTTCTATTTGCTAGATGCCAAAAAAAACCCTGGAAGAATAATTCTGAGGTTTATTTATTAATATCTTCAAAACCAGAAGTTAACATGCGTTTCCTCAATATTTGGTAGCTCCATCAGTTTTGTAGGCTGCTTCACTCACACAACTTTAGTGGTATGCTGAGAGTTATTTTACGATTCATTTACCCCTGAACTTTAACTTCCTGGTTGACATCTTTAGATGTTGCTTACAGCAACTGACCCACAACATGATGCTGCCACCCTCCTGCTTCACAGTTGGGACAGTGTGTCCATTGGGACTGTGGCATGTTTGTCTCTGGGACACAGTGCCCATCTCCGTTTCCCATCATGTCTATATTTACATATAATAATTTGAACAGATGAGTGTGGGACTATGAGGCATCACTAAATTGTTCCCAAGGATGAACCGGACTTATAATTCTCTTCCAGATGTCTTGGTTGATTATTTTTGTCAAACCAGAAAGCAGTGTGTTCCCAGTGTGGCCTGAAAATACGTCCATAGGTGAACCTACAAGTCACTCAAATGTTAACAGCTACGTTTCTGAAATTTCTGGGAATTTAATGCTTAAATTTGCTCCTTCATCTCTAAAACAATATACTGCATTGTGCCTTAAAGCTCAGAAGACTTGGTGTAAAGTCTTGCGAGGTATTGCACGTATTCCTACTGGTGTTGCTGACTTGTTCAACTTAAAGAAACCTATGTAGGCAAGTTACTTGCAAGAAAAACAACAAAAAATCAGGGTTTAAACTTCTTCAACCACAGAAGCTGTAGTCCTCCTGGCTGTCCGGTAACTTTCAGACTCAGACCCTAAAAACCTCTTTCTTTTGCCTGAAGGCTTCGATCACAGTTATGGCTGCTTTGGTTGGCACCTCAACAGACCCTATTAACCCTCAGGCTACAAATCCTGGAACCTGCATCTGAAACGGAAACCCATTCAGATTACATTCCTACTGATTCGATCAAGAGGGAATCCTCCCAGAGGGGCCAGTTGCAGATCTTCTGACAGGGGTCCTGTACTTTGTTCACCCTCATCAATCTTTTGGGTTTCCCAAGTCTCTCTGGGAGCTTCCCACAACCGGATCAAACCCTCTACCTCCACTGGTCAGGTTACGACTCTGTCTCTCTGTTCAAGACACAGAACTCTGACATGAAGTTGATCATTGACCTTTAATCCAAAGTGCCCTGATGCCAATATATCATGTTAAGCTTGTTAGCAAGAGTTGTTTTTGTTTAGTTAATGCTAAGAATAAACCCAATCCTGAGTTGTGCTGACTGCTGCTCTCAACACATTTATAAGAAATTGTTTCTGCCACAACAGAAAGAGCAAAGAGTCAAGGAGTAGACATTAGCACAAAGTCTTCTCAGGTAAGGAGAGATAAGAACTTGTTGAGAAAAAGATTTCTGTTCCAGGGAGAAACCAGGGCAGTATCAGGACAGATATTTTTATCTAAAATGTAGGTAGCAGAAGGAGAAGGCCATTTCTAATTTATTTATACATTCTTCTTTATTTCATATTTCATGTTTATGCATTAAATTAAATTATGAGGCTTATTACCCTGTTGCTTTATTACTTCCATTCTATTTTGTGTGCCAAGTAGTAATTAGCATACCCTTGTTGTGTTTTACTAACATTCAGCGTTAGCATTTGGTGCTTAACAATCTGGCTAAATACCAATGGATGTTTGAAGGTAAATGTCACCTCAACCAGAGTTTGGCTGGTAACTTTCTTAGCCAATGGTTACAGCCTGTTGGAGTAAATAGACAACATTGTTCCTCTGTCTTTGCAGCTTTGACAGAAATACAGGGTGAATTTGTCAACGTTTCCTTCTTTTCCTATTAGTATATTATTCTTATGGAGACCCTGGCTTCAAAATAAAAGCACTTTCTGTTGTTTTTATTCAATAATTTGGTGTTCAGAAAAAGTAACCCTTGAAAATCCATATCATGTGCTTTGCAGCATAGGATAAAAGGTAATAGTTACATCATTACAAATATACTGATGGTCACTCAAAATAAAAGCAAATCCCATTTGATAAGTTGAAAATTACTGATGTTAAATTCTTTCAAAATTGTTTTTCTTTTGACATAAGCGCATACTTTTGGGGTGCATATTTTACCTCAAATTTAAAAGTAATTTATAGTCAAAGGATTTTTGACATTAAAAAGCCATTTTCTGACAAAGAAAATGGTTTTTTTAATGTAATGTTGAATTGAGCAGATGTTTTGAGTAGCTAAACTCCCTACAAACACTGTTTGCAATGTAAAAATGTTTATTTTATTTGGCAGACATTGAGACTTGACCCTCAAAAGAAACTTAAAACCATCTTGTTTGGTGCCACTGTACAATCAGGCTATCTGCTAAAAATCTGTTATAAAAATACATTAGAGATGTTATTTTTTTAAGAACTACCCTGCTGAGTTTTTCATATTTTCAGGGACTCAAAATTGTAATAATACATAACATATAAAATGAGAAATTCCTTCTTTGTGAGATACTCCCACCACTGCTGGCAGGCCCAGTTATGTGATATAAAAAGTCTTTGTTACCAGACCAATCAGTGTTTTTACAAGCAGACAATCTGATATCCTAATAAAACATAAATCATATCTATTTGTAGCGCACAATGAACGTCAAGAAAACTGACCTTATCCAACATTTTTTCACTTTGTTTAGAGGCAGTAGAAGCTGGTTAATCGAGGGGCTTCTGTTATGGCTGGCAGGAGAACATTAAATCACCCAAAGGAGAACTGCAAAGGGAAAGAAATACCAAGCCTTCTTTACTTTTTCATAATGTTGTCGAATGTAATCTTCCAGCTGTAAGTTATTCAGGCAAAGAGTAAAAAGCTGCATGATAACGCACCCGGAGCCCTTTTCGCCCCTCAGTGTCTCTGACAGCGCAGATGCTCAGACAGGCTGGGACTGGTCATACAGTGTCACTCACAATCAGTTGCAGAGTGCCAAAGTGCATTCATCCAGAAAATGCCAGATTTCACAATAATCAGTTTTTTTCTCCTCATTCTTCCTCTGTCTCCTCATACCTCGGCTATCTCAGATTCCGAAGACAGCCTATTGAAAATCTTGACCTTCAGGATGACAGTCATCGCTGCTCAGAGATTTGTGTGTGTGTGTGTGTGTTGTGATTTTGTAAAGTGCAAATCTTTGACCGTTGCAGGTTGAACGCAAACTTGTAACCATCTTCAGACACTCACACCTAGTGATTCTCGCTCGGAATTTAAATAATAAAAATAACCCCTGGTTATGCTCCTTTATTCATTTTGCAGTTTTTTGTTATAAAACCTGCCTTTCAGTAAGTTTTGTTTTTCAACATGTTTTCTATTTCTATTGTCTGGGTCTTATAAAACTATTCACACTACTTGAATTCTTCTACAGTTACGGTGAATTTTATGTGACAGATCAAAATAAAGTAAAACCTAGTAATGAAGTGAATGCAAAATGAAATAGGTTTTTCTTAAGTAATCTTTTTTTTAGAAATAAAATATGTAAATTATCTTGAGTGAACACTTTCTGGAACCACCTGCAACTTTTGAAGCAAAACATTCCCATAGCATGATGCTGCCTCCACCCTGTGCCAAGTTCTTTGTCTCTTCTGGCTCTGCACAACTAGAGAAATATTCAAAATATTGCACATTTTTCTTCATTAGTTGATAGAGAGAATCTGTGAAGAGCAATTTTTAGGTCTGTACTTTGACTGGTCCAGTTCCACATTATACCGTATTTTCCGCACTGTAAGGTGCACCTAAAAACCTTCAATCTCTTCAAAAGCCAACAGTGCACCTTATAATCTGGTGCCTTATATATGGACCAATATTGAGCCACAACAGATCTAGCAACTACGGCAAGCAGCCGCCGACTTCATTTTCCCCCGTAGAAGAAGTTCTTTTTTTTTTTTTTTTCATGAATTCTGTCTAGTAGTGCTGCACTAAGAACTGTCAAGAAGAACTTGATAGATTTGTTTATACAATTTTATTAGTTGATTTAGAATAAGGGAGAATTGTGTGACAGAAGTTAAAGAAAAAAAAAGAATATAGAAAAGACAGAACGATAGAGATAAGACAAAATCCTAAGTCTGCAGAAAGAGAGAAAAAAACAGGAACTGTAAAACCATAACAACAAATATCTGCATATATAAAAATAAACTCACTGAAAAGTACACAGTGCTAATTAATAAGGATGTATTTAATGATAATGTAGGGTGTATATGAAAATCCCTGCAGGTTGTTTGATCATGCTTGTTTAAATATGGTTTCTCCATAAGAACGTTCCAGGAGCCAGGGGTCGGCCCCGCAGGACCCGAGGCAGAGATGGGGGGAGACATCTAAAGATCTGTGGCTGAGCCGCGGGAAGACCACCGCAGGGACAACCACACCACCTCCTCCTCCAGATAGCAGCAGAGCAGAGCCCCAGGGAGACCACTGAGCAGATCACGATGAAGAAGCCCCAGGGCGCCGCAGTGACCAGCCCAGATCCAGCCCCTTTCGCATCTTCTAAGAGATTTCCTTCCACACAATTTTACATCAATTCTGAGCAGCTCGCCTGTCTCCAGGAACAATAGCGTCCATAAATCATGATGCTGCTGGACCTTCCTCTTTACATGACGTTTTGCATGCTGGCTAAAAGTGCAGTTTGGGTCCCACCTGACCCCATCTCTATTGTCCACACGTTTGCTATACCTTCTACGTAGTTCCTGACATCCTTTCAACAATCAAAGCCAGATGTGTGGCGTGAAATACTAATAGCTGTCCTGTCGATACCTGGAAGAACCCGAGCTGTGGATTCCTA
Organism: Poecilia picta; assembly: GCA_033032245.1. Lineage (NCBI taxonomy): Eukaryota > Metazoa > Chordata > Actinopteri > Cyprinodontiformes > Poeciliidae > Poecilia > Poecilia picta. Next base: position 28,156,738 of record CM065365.1, on the reverse strand, counting down.
CAGCTCTTCCAAAGTTATCACAGACTCCCTTGACTGTTTCTCTTATTAATGCTCTCCTCACCCAGCCTGTCATTCCAGTTGGGCATTTATGTCTCAGTAGGTTTGCAGTTGTTCTATACTCTTTTTATTATCAGATGATGGATTGAGCAAAGCTCTGTGAGATACTCCACAACTTTCTCTGAACAGGTAATTAAATCAGACACAGGTTGATTTTATTTACTTCTTAGGTAACCATGAATCATTTTCATTTTTTTGCTTGAAATAAAAATGATGTATACATCAAAAACAACTTCGTCATTTTTGGCCTTGAAAATGGGCCTCTGTCTCTTTAAGAAACTTCTACTTTTTCCAACACTCTACCTTCAGCAGGTTATCGTAACAATGCTTCTCATTGTGCCGTTTACATCTGTTCTTTGCAGCATTCTACTGTGATAAGCTACACAGATCCACCAGGTGTTTGCTTATTGCTGCCACTAGTCTGGAGGAGCTTCAATGGGAATTTGGAGGGCTTTGTGAAAATAGGGAGTGTTTTGCAAGCAAACCAACCTTAAGTTGATTTGCTAACCGCCAATAAAACCCTAAAGAGGTAGAAGAGAGCAAGTGTTTAGGCACCACCGAATGGCAGGCATGGGAAATCCAGGGATTCCTCAAACATGCATGAAAGAATCAAACCAAAACTACAAGTATATTTTTGATGAGGAAATAATTTACAAAGCTAAGGAAGAAGTGGAATTTACATAGTATTCCCATTTAACAAAAATGCCATCATGAGGAGTTGAGAAAATAGACCCAATGGAAAGCAAGAATTGTGAATTATAACAATAACAAACAAAAAAAGAAACATGGAGATTCAAGAAGAAACTCAAAGAACACTAAAATAACAGAGAGCAAGTTTTTAAAGGGATCTCACAATGAACTGACAGATCTGGGGCACTGATTAGTAAAAATTGATGTCAGGTGAGACCAACTAACGGAATGCTCTGCATATGAGTAGAGACACAAACTGGGACAACTGAGGGAGAAACGCTGGTAGGATTACACAGGGAAATAACTGAACATGATGATCCCGAAAAAAGGGTAAGAAATGAATAAGCACAAAACAAAACATAAAAAGTAAAGAACAAGCTGTCCACAAATTAATCAAAACATGAAAGAAAAAGAGTTTTTGGCATGTACTTGACTTTGTGTTATTCACATAAAGTCCCAATAAAAAACCCTGAAGCATCTGCTTGTTATGTGGAAACGTGGATCAAGTCAGCGGATAAGAATGCTTTTACAAGAGATTATTTGCTAGTAGATGAACTGCAGATTATCTGGTGAGTGTAGAAGTTTATATGTAAAATCATGTTTGCAGGGGTGGCAATCATGCCTTTGAAGAAGTATAAAAGAAGAGGGCATTCTTTATTGTGATTATGAGTATGACAGTGATGCTACAAGGCATCATCGTCTGAATGCATCAGCATCACAGGACTTTCAAATCTCTTGCATTATGCATAGCTTTGAGGCACTGTTGCTAGCTAGCAGGTTTTTTTAAAGATAAGAATACAATACAAAGCCCTGCAAAAAAGTAAATAACTTGCAATATTTGTCTCTTGGCAGTTATATTTTAAAATTTAAAGGTTTATTGACTCAACTGGAACTGCACAGAGTTATTTGCTTCAGCTAATGCACTGTTTGAAACAGAAGATAATGAGGAGTTTGCATGTTTTGGCACGGCCAAATCAACAGGAGGATTGTGCGTTCTTCAGAAAGAGATAATTTCCTTCCGCAGAATGCATTCAGATGTGGAGCAGCAGAAACCAAGCAGATTGTAGATGATGTCTGCAGTCAGGCGTAGCAACGTCAGCCTTTCCCGTCATGCTCAGCTGGACGTTCACGATGCACAATCCTCTCTGCCTGATGTCAGGAAGTAACCCTGTAGCAGGTACAGTGCACCTAAGACAGCCCTAATGATGCCTGCTCAAATTTGGTGCTGAATATCTGATGGAAAAATAGGAATGAAAAGCCAAGTCTCTGCCTGGAACCCAGGATTTGATCAGCATATTAATGCAGAATAGTGATTATACTCTGCTGGCAATACCTCAAGGCTGGACATTTAATGAAAGACTGACCTTCCAGCCAAAGCAGAATAGCATTACCCAAAATGGGAAGTTCACTATCAGCATTAAATCTTTAAATAAAATCTTCTTCATTTACATAATTAGAATTTTGATCTCCAATGAAGGCTGTCCACGTACTGGGCCGGTTGGTAATATGTGCTGCAGGACATCAGGAACTTTCACAGAGGACAAACGAGACGTATATTAAAAGGGAGATGAGGCAGATGGCTGTCTATATATATATATATATATATATATATATATGCAGAAAAAAAAGCAACACACATGTTCGCTCAGGAGGAGACACCTTTCTGCTGAGAGCCTCTGATTTAATGGAGCTGCTGCAGAGAATTTACCGTCGGCCACTTGCAGTATATAACTCCTGTATAACTTCACTGCTCTTATCTACCCTTGTAATGGATGCTGATTGGGGATAATGACATTGTTTGATGAGGCAGCCAAGAGCTGAGGCAGCAGTCAAACGATAAAGTGTATCCTTTAGCAATTCTGATAAATGTGCCGTTTATTTATTTGACCATTTATTCAGTTACTTTTATTTAGAGATCTAGATACATTTGGTCAATTTCAGATCTGGCTTTGATCTCCTGATAGGGATTTAGCTGATTCCAGTTTGTATTGTACTCTTTCATTGCTCAATGAAAGAACTAAGTCTATGTCCAACCCTGTGCATAAAAGAGTGATTGCTGTAAAACACTGTTTTACATTTTTTTAAAACAAAGACAAGATCATGTGAAGCTGACATTTTAAACTGTTTGTAGGGGAAGAAGACAAGCGCTGCACATTATCCTGATTGCACCATCCCCACAGCGAGACATGATGACCAGCCTTCTTCATCTGGCCCGAATTGATAGGAAGATGGATGCAGCTGCATACCTGGCAACCCTGGTGAAAACCTGTTAGACGCCGCAGAAAAGTGAGTTTCCTTTTCTAGGCATGAAAACAGTCCCACACAACCAGAGATTTCTTTTGCAGATTTCTTTCTCTTTTGCTTATTTATTAATTAAATGTATGCTGGTACTTTATGAGTCATCCGCAGACTTCATAAACATGACAGGACCTCACATGTAGGATTATGATTAGAGTGTCAGCACTTTAGTATCTCGACAAACACACTTTGTTGTCAAAAGTATTTGCTCAGTCATCCAAACTAGTTAAATCTGATTTAAAATAAATCAAGGCACAGTCTTGAGAAAACCTTTTGAAAAGTTGCTGCCTATTTTAAAAACTCGAGCTCCAAATATACCTTAGAATCCATCAATACACAGAGTTGAAACTGTGTTAGTTACTATCTTAGAAGCTAATACCAACTGTTCACAAATAGCCGAGTTTCCCACAAATAATTTTCAGTTACGTTTCAGAAAAAAAAATCCATGAATTCTGAATCTCGGAGGCAGGAGTCCAGTATAGGCGCTTCTGCGAACACGTTTGAAAGACTGTGTCGCTGTCAGGAGCTCAGTGGATTCCACCACCTGATGTGGCAGGAGGTAAGAAGTGCAACGACCTCCTTAACCTTTAGCGGTTATTATAACACAGTGGAAGTGATTGGGAGCAACGCCAACCAAGGCCAGGCGAACCATAGAAATGGATGAGCAAAGTGAGATTTTGATCTCCAAGCTTCACCTGGCCTTCAGAGTGACTCAGGAACAGAAAGAGTGTCAAGGAGCTGGTTTCACTGCATCCAAACCTGAACGTCACCACACTGCGCTGGACGCTGGCGCAGAGCAGATGTGTCCTCATGCCTGTCTGCCAATCATACGGATGAGTCTGAGTTTGGCAGATTCCAGGACAAGAGCACCTGTGTGACTGTACTTTGTCAAGCATTTGGTGCTGAAGGGATTGTGGTGTGGAGCTGTCTGTCAGGACTTGGGTTCATTCCCTGAGTCACAGTGAAGTTAACTCTTAAATGGTCCCACATACTCTCCTGTGTACTGTGGGGATCCAAGAACCGTGTGGACTCCGTGCGCACTGATGGACGGTTGAGGTTTCACTGACTTCCTACATTTCTCCTGATAAATGCCTTAACTTCCCAAAATGCCACTTGGCTCGACTTCCACTCACCCAGGGTTTGAGATATTATTCATGTTTTTCATTCTCTGAATGTCCCAACATTCCCACACAAGTTCTTAGATTTTGTAACCTCCTTTATCAGATGCGGTTCAAAATTTAACTCTATTTTATTCACACGATTCCACCAGTTTTGGACCTCAGCAGCTCAGTGTTGCTTTCAAAACACCAATGAGAAGTTAACTGTGTAGCTGACACACACTGTCATGAAAATCGATCTCTGCCCTGCCGAGTCATTGAGTCTTCCTGAGGTATGTGCAGACCTCAGTAGAGTGAAGTATGTTCAAGTAACTTTCCAGCAAACTGAGACATTTTGGACAACTTGATGCTCTTGACACTTTGAGGTCCATGAGAACACTGAAGGTTTATCAGTTTGAGGTCAGGGCTCCATACCAGCCATGTTGTTTCTCAACAACGGTGGAGATGGGTATCTTGTCAAACAGCAGTTCCTGATCAGACGAACTCCCTGATATTCCCTTTCCCAGATGAGTTAAAAGAGTTTTATGTGAAAAAGATGGGAAAATGTCTCTTTTCTTGTCAAAGGGCTACACTGGTTGACAAAGGTAAACACCTTCATACATTATATAGATTTGGGCTTGGTGTCCCGTCCAATTGGCACGTGACAAAAGATGAACCCACAACTGTTCAGTGGAAAGACGACGTCTCTTCCCACTGAGCCGTAGTTCCTCCTCAGTCTACTGAGGAGGAACCTTTGCATTATAAAAGAGGGATCTCATTACAATTCAGGAGTGTAAAGGTAAGTGATGCATTACTTGTGGCAATATAGTGTACTCCCTCCCTGCTGCATGGGCCGCGAACTCGCGTCAATCACAAACCATCTTTTCTGGTGAAAATAAAAACAAAATCTGCCATTCTCATTCAGAAGGATATTGTTTAGGTGAGTGAATAAATATTTATTAATCATGAACTAGAACAGCAAATGTGTGTGGGTACCCTTAATATGTAAATGTGTCTTCACAGGCAGTCAAAAAGCAGGAAGTGCGGTAAACCGTGGTGAAATGAAAGCAGCAGGGCGAAGTAAAAGCTCTCTCTGTGCTGCACTCTGAATCAGAGTTGGCCCACCTTTACAAAGATATAAACAAAATTAATTAACTGCTGACAGACAGCCATATGGTTTGTAAATAACAAGCCGGTATACAATATATCATCCTATTAAAGGTGAGTCATATATAGGACAGGTGTTATTAAGAATCATTAAAATTAATGTGGATCAGCCCAGACTGATTTTTAATTAAATGTTGTTTGCTTTGTAAATAACTGGAGCAGTGTCCTGTTTCCCCCCTTTATTTTCTTGCTGGAAAAAAATCTTGAAAATGGTGGGAAAACATGCAGGAGTCTCAAATATTGCTAACGTTGCAGAGTTACCAAAAAGGCTGAATTGTCATCGCAACAGTGTGGTAAGAAGTAGCATTATTTTTATACTGAAATCACAAAAAAAACATGGCTGGAAAGGGGAAAAAATGTCTTGTTCCTAATATTCTAGTTCATAACCATAAACTGAAAATATCCCACTGACAGCAGAGAGGGTAATGATGTGATATAAAATGAAATTCTTTAAACTGGGTACAAATCCAATTCCATTCCGTCGCTGTTATCACAAGTTTGTCACATTTGTGCATCATGTCCCAATACTCTTTAATCCCTTGTGACAAGTTCTGCAAATGTACTTTTTTTTAACATTCCCTCTCATTTCTTCAAAGAGCCACACAGTCGGAGTCAGGAACACAAACTCTCGTCTCTCATGTGCTGATATTAGATGGCGGCTTCCTCTCTGGTTAGGAAATCCCTCACCGACGCCGCAGCGGCGAGGAATAGACAAATCCTGAAGTTTGTTTTCTGTCCTGATTTAGTTCTGAAAAAACTTAAGGAAAGTCTTGGCCTTTGATTGGACCGTAATGGGTAGCTCTTCCCTTTGAAAGCCCCACTGCGCTGGCGGCCTGCGGCTAAGCTGTCCAGCCGGCAGCAGAAGGTTTGCGAGCCAATGATGGAGCGTTGCAGGGAGGAATTTGATGAAGCACTCTGAGAGGCTGATTCGACATACAGCTGATGGCTTAACTCACCTCAGGCGTGTAAGCTATTGCTTTACTGTTTAGCAACAACACTTTACCTCTCATAGCTCTTTGGAAGGAGACATTTAGCGTGAACCAGCTACGACGGTAATAACTGCATAGAATCACCTGCTTTATGAGCTTATCCAGTCACAATGAGCTCTGATGATGATTCCTCCGTACTGGGGAGGCCAGTAAGTGTGGAGAATGACTTGGCAGCGTCAGACTACGTGGAGGCTTGTGCTTTGCTGCTTGGGTTTTATGTTTGAGTGAATGGCGGATAGCGAAAATGGACTGTGAGCAGAATGGCTGTTCGGAACGGCAAACGCTGGTCTCACGAGTCGTTCATCATCCAACAGCGCAAGTCGTGCAAAAATAAAAACGTGAAATATGATCAAGTTTCAGGTGGCGACATATAGTTGGCAATGAAAGAACATTATTGATCGTTTTTGAACAACAAAACTGTGCAATTTGTGAAGAGGATGAAAAATGATACGTGCCTTGTAGCATTTTTTTGCAAATAAAGACCGAGCAAGTAGTGTGACATGCATTTGTTTTAACCCCCTGACATCTAGGCCTAGTTAAATCAGACTGGAAGGTTAGTGTTGGTGAACATTTGCTCAACAGGGTTTAGGTGTGAACTTTAACTAGGTCATTTTAGCTTATTAACATGCCTATGACTGTATGTTCCTGAGGTGAACCTCAGCCCTCAGCCTAAATGCTCTCCTACAGAATTGCTCTGTTTTTAGCTCCATTTATGATCCCTGACCAGGTCACCAGCCCCTGCTAAAAGAAAAAGCATTTCCACAGTATGATGATGCCATCACACTGTTTTATGGTGTTGTTAGAGAGCTTTCTTCCACATGGTTGGGGTGGTGTGTGCTGTAGTAGTAAAGCTGGCGCCCCCTGCAGATGAGACATCATCCATCAATGCAGGGCTTTGACTCATGACCTTGGGACCGTTGCTGCATGTTGCTACCCCTTCTCACTCTCTGCCAGTTTTCTTCTGATTACTGTGAATAATAGCAGCCCTTATCACAATCATTTCGAAAAAATAAAATACATTTTCTTACTACATATTTTTCTATATGTTCCACACATGGCTTGTGGTCAATCAAGGACAGGACTTTTTCTGTGAATATATACAGGTCCTCCAGAGTTTTCATGGATTAAAGTGAACTACAGTGACCCATCAGTAGAGCCTCGGTTTTCAAAGTGTGAGAGAAATAATACACAACTGCATTCCCTTTAACCCTAAACATCATTGCTACGATATGTGTAAACCTTTTGCTGTTGCTACACTTGATGTTTCACTGATGTTGTGCGGTATATCTGCTGAAGCTGTCATGTGTAGCACCACATGATATGAAGCTTTAGCTACTATGCTGTTTACAGTACCAACACTTTGCAGACAACACTGTAGCAGTGGAGCATCTTCAGATCCTGCCTATGAAAATCAAACTTTAAACAATCATGGTCACATTTCCTGATTTTATTTTACTCTGTCTTGTTCCTTACCATAGCTTTAGGGATTAAAAATCTATAATTTCCCCCCCTGTTGGTGTAGTTGGTTAAATGTTTGCAGTTATTTTCCCAGTTTATATTTTTCTGGATCTCACACCCGCTCCTGAAGAACCTCACATGGAAAAGCCCCGATGTAGAGCATATTGAAACATGAGGATGTGCAATTGTTGTGTTCATGTACTGCATTTCAATTACAGTGGATCCTCACCTATTTGTGGTTCAGTTTTTGCCTGTTCAACTATTCACAGATATTTCCCTAGAGCATATTTAAATATTGGATGGAAAATGCAGCCTGGGAAGCTCAAATACTTATGGTCAATGCTTGTTGACACACTGGCATGTGTAAAGCAGCCAATCTGGGTATGTCACTGATTTTCCTTGGCGCTGATTGGCTGTACCCAAGAGAGGAAAGTTATAAAACATTTGCATCTGTTGTAGCGCTAAGATGGTTTCCACTGTGTGTATTAATTCATATCAACTCTTTCATGCATGAATTATTATCCTTTGTGTCAGGATTTTTTTCAAAATGTTTTTTTTTTTTAATTTTCTTAAGGCACAAAAAAAGGTAGGAAAAAAAACGTTGGAAAAATGTTATTTTTCTAGTTGATCAATTATCATTTTCTTCAAATACAAAGTTATTTGAAAAATACATGAGTAGTATTGTTCTTTAAGGATTATATGATGTCATAATTTTTTTACCTGCAAGAGTCGTCTGCAGTAAAAGGAGGGACCGGGTCGGTCGGCATGCTTTTTTGTCTGTCGGCCATATTGGATTTAACTAAAACAATTTCTTGCATTTGCAGCTGATGGCCAGCAGTTGATAGTGTATTTTATGATGCATTAGTATCCACTTCAGTGGTCTGTGTGCATTTATAACATAAAAATCCACAAGAAGCACAAGAAAATGGCTTTACAGCACAGTGAAAATGGGTCACTACAGTGGACAGTAGCTGTCCACTGTAGTGACCACTATGCATGAAAGGGTTAAGTTTTATTTGGAGCTTGTAATACCACAAGAGGTGATTATAAGTGTTTTTAGCTATCACAATTATGGGAGACAGGAGCCAGTATGTGTATCCTGGATAGTAAAACTGCCTTTTATGGCTGTGATGTGACAAAATGTGAAAAAGGTCAACGGCCATGAACGTTTTTGCAAGGGGCCGTACACACCAAGCTGTGTTGTGTGGTTTACATTCATCACCTCAAACACCTCCTCAGCCTGCTGCCAGCTCAGAGCTCCGTCCATGATGCAGCTCAACGGTGTGACTGCCGCAGATGCTTTTGGCCCCGGAGCCATTGCCAGTGATTTATAATCGGGCTGTATTTCGTCTCGGCCTGGTGCACCCCACTAGCCACGATGTCGCCTTAGCAGAGGCCGCCTCGCCGTATCTGTGGTTCAGAGGAAAGCGGTACCTGTGAAGTGATATCTCAGATGCTCGGATTCGTCAGAGAACGGCCCCAGTCTGTTTGTGTGTCAGGTCTGCTTCTGCAAGAACAGGTGAAATGAGGGTGATGAGGCAGAACCAACACAAAATATCTCCTCTGTGAGGCAGTTAAGGTTTTGCAATTACCCACTGGAGAGGTTTACTTGGATTTCAAGTATTTTAAGGCATTTTACTAGCTTAACAAAAGTCAATCGTGGGTGGAAGTCTTTCTTACTGATACACTAAAACATACACATGTAGCATTTTTTTTTAAATTAAATGGCTTAAACTATTAAAAATTAAATAATTACACTGCCTGAATCTCAGCAACGTCTTCTTAAATGTTTACAAGCCAAGTGGAGAAAAACGGATGAAAACAAAATTGATGTACATCAGAAGTCAGACAGATTTTTTTAATGATTACCATCACTTATTTTTATAGCTTGTTTTTTTTTTCACTCTTTACAACTTTTTATGAGTAGTTTGCTGGGTTGAAAGCATGAAATTCTTTTTAAAACTGGATTGGCATCTTCTAAATTCATTTAAACAGCATAAAGTATGTCCATGTTTGCCAGGCTGACTGTCCCCTGCTTACGTCAGACAAAAAAATGCCAGTGGGACAGAAAAACAAGGCAGAAAAGCCGCCGTCAAAAAGGCTTGCAGTAATCACTCGAGGCAACATCTCTGGATTTCACTTTGTAGTTTTGGTTTATCTTCTCGGCACGTGGAGCTCGTGCCATGCAACCAGAAGATTTCACATGCAGACAGCTCAGAATCACAACTGAGAGTTTCTCCTGTATTTTATCATTTAGGTTTCCACAGAAGAATATCTGCTGTCATGTGCAGCTTTATTTGTTGCACCTTGTTGCCTCATTTCAATTGTGTTGCCTTGCATGAGTCTAAGTCCACATGTGCAGACTTCTACTGAAAAAAAGCTCTTCCATACAATAAGGAGATAATCAAATAAATTGTCTAGTTGCTTTCAGTCCAATTGATTCCAGGTTGATAAATTACCACACAAATAAAGACATAGCAGCAGATATAAAATATAAATAAAATGCCTAAATTAAAAGATCTTTCTTCTATTTTTACTGTTTTAGCTTCTGTTCATTCCCTTCATATATATAAAGCCCTTAATAATCCAACTCAACCATATATCAAGAGATTTGATGATTCCACATAACGGAGCACTTCAGAGTCAGACTGCAGGTTTCCTGGCGGTTCAGAGAGTTTTCAAAAGTAGAAAGGGAAGCAGGTCTTCCTGTGGAACCAGCTCTGAGGTTTAGTCCGTGAGGCAGACACCCTGGCTACATCTTAAGGTGTTTTCTCACCTCATAGTTCAGGAGATTTGGTTTGATTGGGAAGAAAAATTACATTTGTTAAATTTTCAGCTTTCATGCTGTCAAACAAACCAAAGCAAAGATGGAGTCAGATTTTAGCGGTCGGAGGATTTTGCTTTTGTCTTTGGGGAAAAAACCACAAGCCCCTTCTTCCACTATTATGCTTGTTTTGGATGCATTTACCCAGAATGCCCTGCGCTGTGGTCCGCTTCCTTCTTTTGGAGAGAGGTCTCCGATCCGCTTGGTATTGACAAATGCATTCGAACTGTTCCAGAGTTCAATTAAACCAAAGGTTTGCAGATGCCACTTTGGTCCACATCAGAGTTTGGCTGCGTTTTCACACCTCACCAAAGAAACTAAACTTTCCAGGCAAACAAACTAGAATTTGATTAAAGGGGACTAAACAGGGCTGGTGTGAATGGACCCCAAGACTAGAATTAAAACCTTTATTTTTGATAAAACTTATATTAACCATTCTGATGTCTGTACTCTTCATAGCTACACGTTCCCGGGGGTTCTGTGTAGCTGCAACACCTTCCTTTCTACAGGTTGTACACTTGGCCCTCTATGTCTGTGTTTAACTCTGCTATATAATGAAGCTATATTAACACAAATTTTGTATACTCTCCTGTAAAGTAAAATAAAATTGAAAAAAATAGGCAGTTCTGGGCAAAAAATGGAACCATGTAAAAATGTAAATAGACTTCTTGGAAACCTGTGTGTTGTTTCCTCCTGTGTGGCTAATCGCCGGAGGGCGTGGCTCCTCTGGCTGGGTGCCTCACTGCTAGTTGCTGCCTATGATCTCATCACCCAAACAAATGCTACAGGCTCTTGGCATTGTGTGCTCAGTACTAGCCAACGATAAATTTTTACAGCGATTTTAGATCGACTCAAATAAAACCCTGAGATCGTCTGTTAGTCAGTTTTAAGCTCCTCTCAGGAAGATTACCCATGTCGAGCTGTGTGCTCTGCACTGACTTAAAATACTGGTTTTCTGAGTCTTTTTGGTATAAATTTGCAAGCGAGATTTGTCAGACTGTCATGGATCTTAACAAACCGTGACCTGTGCATTCATAATATGCACATGATGATGAAAATACCTTCACTTTCTCTGAGCTTTCCGTTTCCTTCAGCAGAAGCCCCCCGTTTGGCTGGCATGAACGTGCTGATTTTCACATTTCTAATATAAAAGCATTAAAAATCTCAACTCCTAGGAGTCTCCGATGCAGAGCAGCATAAATCATGTCCTGGTAATGTACTGTAGATTTGATTATGCTAAATTTAATGTGCCACAGGCATTTAAACCTCACTTCTGCTCTCTGTGAGCACACTGAAGGCGCAACGCGAAATGAAGTTCATCAAAACAAAGAAAAAAAACAAGAATATTTGATAAAACTAAGGGGAAAATAAATATGCTTCTGAAAATCACGAAAGAGGAGTTCTTCAATGAAAAGTGCTGGATCATAATGTGCATTTTAACGACAGGAGCTCTATGGTTTATGGAATCTTGTCAAAAAAATTCTCACGGAAAAAAATTTGCAGCTGTGCAAGTCAGCCCGGTCTTTAATGATGTGGATTTAAATAGATTTACATGCATGTATAGTTATTTGTAAAAGTAACTGTACTTCAGGATGTTTTTTCAGTTTGTCTCTGTGAAGTCAGAAACTTCCATGCATTTCATTGAGATTTAATTTGACAGGTTAATGGCAGCACATTGAACTACCTCCAGAAGTCCCCTAGTCAGATCCACATGTGTGTCATTTAATCTCAGTCTAATCGGAGTTGAAAGTCTCAGAGGTTTGAAGACCAAACAGTCTGGTGAGAAAATGATTTCCTTTTTTCTGTGACGCTTTAACTGTCTCGCATAGTTCAATCTGTTAAAACTGGAATGAATCCACTAAAGCAAATCTGTCAAGAAATGCCCATCCAGTGGAACAGGCAGAGCACATTAGTTGATTGTTACACTCCAACCATCTTGCTTTTATGAAGATTAAATTTGCAGATGAAACAAAGTTGAACTTGGAGTTTTAGATTCCATTTTTTAATAATTTGCACTTCGTTGTATTCCTGAATTCACTCCGTTCCTCCGCCCCAGGGGTTCGGTGGAGCCTCTGCCGTGGAGGTAAAGACACACTTGTGTAAAGTCGTGATGACGACCCGCTTTGCCATCACTTGCTGCAGAGGATCACGTTACATTGCTTAGCCAATCAGAGGATCACGTTACATTGCTTAGCCAATCAGAGCTGAGGAGGAGCCCTGACTGAAGGAGCTCCACTCAGCATGGATTTGAACTTGTGTCTTTAATTACTTCAGCAAAGCTCACAGTTTTTACCAAATTCTGTAGCTTTCGGTGAACTTCTAAATCTGCTCCTTAGTCGCATCTTTTCGGGGTTGGTACTGCCTCTAGTGGTGTGGGGGTGGTAAAACAACTAATATAATTACATTACTAAATCAGAATCCGCAAAGACTATTATTTTATTAATTTTTCATTCTCTTAAGAACGTAGAAATAATTAAATGATCTAAACCTTAAAGTGGTTCCAGTTTCTCTCGATGGTCAACCTGTTGAAACTGTAGTGTAACGCTAACTAAAGGCTAGGCGCTTGACTACGGCCTAATATAATAATAGGCACTCAGAAAGGTTCGACTATGGAGCCCGTGGGTGTGAATAAAACACAATCAGACATAAGGTAAATTCAAGTTATTGTATTCAAGCTTGTTTTGTTCATATATTTAGGAAGATATGTAATAATAATAATAATGATATTTATGACAGTGATTTTCTATTAATAACCAAAAAACACAAAAAGGGAAAAAAACAACAACAAAAACAATAAACCCTGATGACACCCAAGAGTTTCTTTTCCTGTTTAAAGTCCTTTCGTGAGTCCAGGGTGATTAATTGTCCTTCAATCAATAGCTGACTGTTCTTATGTCCATGATCCAATGCAATTGGGTCCAGAATGAGAAAATAACTTGGTTCATTTAATCCTACCGCGAAGTTGCGGTGATCCGGTAGCTCGATGGCCATCATGGGTTGACACAGGGTGGAAAAAAAACCTGACCTAAACACGGTCATAAATAAAAGTAAAAACAAATTAGAATTCACATTTAAACAAGGTTAAAGTGTAACTAAAAAACTATATTCCATAAAGTATTTTTCAGGAATCTTTCACATTAACTTCAAATTAAAGATCGCGATCACAGATTCAAATTAAAGTTACAGATCAAGCAAGGGTACAGATCAAATTAATGTGCACTTTTAAATTGTACCCAAGTTTAATTGACAGTAGCGTCAATTAAACTTAATCAACTTTCTTATGTTTCAATAAACAATTGTTCTTTTTTTTCTTTTGTTGCGCAACTCAAAAAAACTAACCAAGCCCAGAGTTCTATAGGCCGTCAACAAAAATCAATGAAAAGTAACTAAAACTATCCTAAAAGGACGAATTTACAAAAATCAAAGGGCATATTTAATATTTTGACAATATATAATATGTTCGGCCACAAAATTAACAATAAGGGAATGACTTTTTAATAAATAAAGTCATTTTTCAATCAATACCCGAGTTGAGTGGGCGTGTCACCACCGCATTTCTATTTCTTAAAAAAACACAAGGTACGTAAAAACAAACGACTCACCGTCGAGCGGTCGACAGACAATACACAATGTAAGCCTTCGGTTTGGTTAATAAACCTCGATCCAGCCGTTTTCTTCCACACGTTTGGAAGACGCCGAGATGAGCAGCTAGCCACAGGGACAGCAACAACAGCAAATGGAGATCCGAGTTCACCTGTGACCCGGAACTTAAAGTGTGCCGTCACTTTGACCCGCCAAAATAAAATATGGATTAATTATTTTGTGCTGGTTACAGTAGCAAATTTTAAATACCTTGGGTCGTTCCTGGACAGTCAGCTCAACTTTGCTGAAAACACTGACTATATTTTGAAGAACTGTTCTCAGAGAATCTACCTTTTAAAAAGACTTGGTGATCTTGGGGTGACACAACTAGACCTTAGTCTAACACAATCTAATTGATAGTCTTATCAGTTATGCATGTCTTAAATTTGGGGAGAAAAAGAACCACTGTGTTAGCTGTACTGTAAGACTGAAGGTTCGCCTTGCAACAGGGCAACAAACCTGTATGTGCAGCCTCACCAGTGGAACGGCTAACAATACTAATGCATTAAAATGGACGTCAATGTCCAGACTTGGATCTTGTTGAAAATCTACGGTAAAACTTCAAATTTGCTGTTCAAGGATGAAAACAGTTTGTAAAGAATTTTGGGTTTAATTCCAGATGTACAAACTGCTACTATAGACACACCCCATAATAACTTGGTTAACCTGTTAACTGTCACTCTTAAAATGCTTACATGCAAGTCAATGGGTCTGTGAGGACACCAGTGTCATAAGACAATACAAAGCATTGGCTTAAAAAGTTCAATACAAAAGCAGAAACACTTCATAGATTTAAATAATGTAAACCCAGTTGTCCTTTTACCTTCCACATCACTTCAATTATTCAACACTTTTTGTTGAGATTCTAAAATAAGTAGAAAATGTTTTTAATTATAATTTGATAAAAGAAAGCATTGTGTAAGGTTTTTACCAAGACATGTTGGGAAATCTCACATACTTGAAAAGAAAAGAGTTCAATTTGGCTTGAAAGATAATTATTTTTTCTTTAATATCTTGATTCCAATTTTGAAGGCTTCTTAGGATGTGTGTGCAAACAAGATTGTCTTTCACACTATCAGTAGAGCTGGAATAACTTTTAAAACTTGAAGACTCACGTTACTCGAATTTAAAAAAAGATTTTAAAAAATCCACCCAAGCATTTTCATTCTTGTCCTCTTGAAAGGGCCTCAGAATTGAAGTCATCATGCTCCTGTTTGACAACCTGAAGGGGTTTATCAACTTTTGAAAATATGCTGTGAGTTTAAAAAAGTTGGCAATGTTGTTATTTCAAAAGCAGACGGTCAGAAAAAATACCAGGGAGAGGTTTAAAACAGATGTATGCTCTTCGCACCTCAAACGGAGCACGATTTCAGTAATAACAATGATCTTGGGGGGGGGGGGAAACTTACTATAATAATACAAGAAGAGAAAAGAAAAACTGTTTGTCCCTGTGGCAAGTAAACCTTGCAGTAAGTAGTACTTTGAAAGTTTTATAATGCCAGCTCTCTCAGGCTGTGTCACATTCCTACTTTGAGTTGAACAGTGAACACAGTGTTGTGACACCACTTCTTTTTCTCACCACAGAAAAATTCAGAAAGATGTTTCGTGATTACAGGTTCTGCCTCTGTAGGTCAATGCTATTCAAACCCTGAGTGGCTTCCTGTGGATCAGCACTCTGCAAAGGAAGTAAAGCAATATAGCATTCATCCTCGCAAATCTGTATAAAGGGACCACAGCCTGCTGTGCTCAACAAAAGACCAAAGCTGAGTTTTTTTTTTTTCATCCCCATATCTGGATGTCCTACATCAAAGGTGGTTGTTATTCCCGTTAACAAAGCTCAAAATGCAGTGCTTTTCTGTTCCCTTTTTTAATGACTTAATTTACCTGAAATGTAAATATGTGAACTTCAAACATTCCCGGACGCTGAGATTTGAAATCGTTTGTGCTGACATGCAGGAACCTGCAACAACTGAGGCAACGCAGTGAGAAGCCAATCGCTTCTTCGCCACACAGGCGGTTAACGCGTTCAGAACAAATTCAGTAGACTCAGCTAAATGCTAAAAGTCAGAACAATGTGGCTGCTTTGATGTAAAAGCACTGA
This sequence comes from Poecilia picta, assembly GCA_033032245.1. NCBI lineage: Eukaryota > Metazoa > Chordata > Actinopteri > Cyprinodontiformes > Poeciliidae > Poecilia > Poecilia picta. The sequence goes on along the minus strand of CM065365.1, from coordinate 28,140,415 downwards.
TTTGTACTGATGAAGCAGGATTTCAACTCGTACTGCAGAAGCAGCGTCACAGTGGGAGTCACACCAGGGCAATGGACATCCATGAATATGAATTTAGTTTGTTGTATGAAGCTATTTATTGCATTGCACATCAGTTTACCCTGCAACATTTTCAAATTTGACCTCACAGTATTCGTTCACTGTAAGGACACAGTAAGTGCCGTCGTTCATGGGAGTGAGAGCATCATTCGGTCATCGTCCATTTGGAAGATGTATCTGTGTCAAAGCTTTAACTACCTGAGTGTTGATAATGTTTCTTCCCTCATGATGCTATATATACTGTATGATGAAGTGCACCAGTTCCTCTTACCATAATGCAGCCCTCCAACAAGATGATGTTTCACAGTTGTGGCCAAACAAACAGTTCCACTTTAGCTTCATCAGCCACAGGACCTGTCTCCAAAAATGAAGGTCGTTGTCCCCGTTTGCAAACCAGAATCTGACGTTTTTGTGTCTTTTGGATTAATGGCTTCTTTGATGAGCGGCTTGTTGGTATCGGGATCGTTTTACTGTGGATGATTCAGCATCGTTACAAGGTTCTTAATCTGCACATTTTGGACCAAATCTGGGACACAAACCATGTGACCTTATTATGATGGCTGGACCTTCCCATTATGTCTACACTTGCAAATAATTATTTTTAACATATGAATGCAGAACCTTCAAACGTCTGGAAATTGTTCCCTCAGATGAACCAGACCCATACAACCCCATAATTATCATCCTCATATTTTGGCTGATTATTTTAATATTTTTACTTTCTAATTGTGTCAAACCAGACAACAGTGTGTTCCAGGTGTGGCGTAAGCTAAATCCACAGGTCTGCCTCCAATTAACTGGAAGATATCACTTAACCGTCAAAGATTTCTACAACATCATGTTTCACTGTCTGATTTAGCGCCACACATCAAGAAATAATGCATTTCTGTTTTTATTATGTATTGTGCCTATGTAAACCTCTGGTTTTAACTAAAAGTTATTTGATAAACTGAAAAATGCATTCCATGTAAACGTGTTGGGCAGCAGAATCAATCGTCTTCAGAGAGACTATATATACTACCTTCTGTCAAATTTTAATCGGAGTTTGACGGATTAATTGATATCACCCCCCCCCCCCCCCACCGCTCGTGACCGGATGTCCCCCACCCTCCTATGGGAACCTTGTGACCTCCCTGACACCCTTCTGTCAAATTTTAATGCGTGTGTCCCTGTGTCCCTGCATAAGAGCAGCTTCTTAAGGAAAACAACAGTTTAACTGTTTTACTGCAATATTTAGCTTACACTGCATTATTTAGGACAATAACTGTTGCGTCAAACACTTTAACAGGACATGAGACAAAACTTAGAGGATGGCAAGAGGGGCTGACCTCTGACCCTGCAGCTTCTGATGTCCTCAAGCCTGCGAAACCAACAGGATACATCACACCTTCCTCCAGACAATATTGAAAGCTTACGCTGCATTATTTGGTGATGGATAATAGAATATGTGCTGCGATATGATGGGAACTTTGCAACTTCCTGACCTCCCTGACACACTTCTGTCAAATTTTAATCGGAGTTTGATGGATTAAAGGATATCAAACTCCACCCCCTTCCCCTCCCTCCTCCCCTCCCCCCATAGAACTTTTGTGACCTCCTGATCTTCCCCTATGGAAACTTTGTGACCTCGTGACCTTCCCCTATGGAAACTTTGAGACCTCTTGACCTTCCCCTATGGAAACTTTGTGACCTCGTGACCTTCCCCTATGGAAACTTTGAGACCTCGTGACCTTCCCCTATGGAAACTTTGAGACCTCTTGACCTTCCCCTATGGAAACTTTGTGACCTCGTGACCTTCCCCTATGGAAACTTTGAGATCTCGTGACCTTCCCCTATGGAAACTTTGAGACCTCTTGACCTTCCCCTATGGAAACTTTGAGACCTCGTGACCTTCCCCTATGGAAACTTTGAGACCTCTTGACCTTCCCCTATGGAAACTTTGTGACCTCGTGACCTCTCTGATACCCTTCCGTCAAATTTTAATCAGAGTTTGATGGATTAATTGATATTAAATCCCTCCCCCCTTCCTGTGACCAGAAATTTTCCCATGAACAAAGACTTTAATCATACAGGAACTTTGTGACCTCCTGACCTCCCTCTGTGACCATCTGCTCACCATTAACTCCTCCCAAACTCTTTGAATTAGCCAATAGAAACAGAATCATTTACTTGTAAGTGAATAAATAAATACAGATCGTCGTCTTGCTGAGTGTGCGTGCGTATCTGTCCTCAAGCATAAGAAACCCACAGGATACGTCAGACATTCCTTCAAACAATAGCTTATGGTGCGTTATTTGGTGTTGGACAACAGACTTATAGCTAAGCAAGATGGGCTGACCTCTGCCCCCTGCAACCGTTGATGACTGCCTCAGGTAATTAATCCATCAAACTCCAATTAAAATTTGACAGAAGGTGGTATATATAGTCTCTCTGTCTTCATTGTGCAGATTTCAAAAGATAGATGCAGAAATCTCAAAGAGAAATTGTTTTCTCTGTAGTTACCTTTAAAAAGCTCCAGGGTCAGCTGCTGCTGAGAAAACAAGCATTGGAAATGATCAAGGAATCAAAGCATCTTCCAGTTTGTGGAAACCATCAGAGGGTTAGATCTGGAGTGTTGGAGGGGAAAAAAAACTCCAAAAACTCTCTTGGAAGCTGGTAATTTTTAAAACGCTGATGAGGAGTTTCTGCTTCTACGGTTACAAATGGCCTGGGATATCAAAACGAACACCTCCATCCTGAAAAGCTATTTACTGTATGCTGATGTGAAAGAATCCCAAAAGTGAAATAAATGTATTCCCTATCTCTCACAATAACAATGCAGTAGCATTAATGAGCGAAGCCTCAGGCGCTTCCATTTTCCTGCTTCCAGGTGGAAATGACAGTGGGCCTGGTTGAACAGGAAATATGCTTTATTACTCTCCTGTAGTGTTTATTTTTTAATGTTCAGCATAATATCTCAAAGTCTGTTTAAAGCAGGTAATCTTTTTCCAAGTGACACTGAATCACATTACAGTGCCTGTTGGAAGTACTCGCCTCCTTGGATGTTTTATACTTTTATTGGTTTTATAAATCAGTTGTGATTGACAAAATTTGGCTTTTTTGACAAGAAAAATGTACAAAAAACCCTTAAATGTCAAAACGAACACTGATTTCTACCAAAAAATTACAAAGAAATAATGAAAATAAAATAAGTGACAGCATAAATACCCACTAAGTAGTGACTTGAGAGTGGTGCATATTTATGCAGTCACTTATTTTGATGCATATTTTTGTTTACTTGTCATTATTTTTGTAGAAATGAGTTTCCACTTTGACACTTAGGAGTTTTTTTGTACTTTTTTTGTCAAAAAAGTTAAACTTTGTTGGACATGATTGGCAATAAAAAGGGTAAGACCTCCAAGGGCGTGAATACTTTTTATCAATTCAGTAACACTTTATTTGAAGGGGGGAGGAGGGTGAATAAGACTTACATGACACTGTCAGAAACATGTCTTAAACGTCTGTGATGAACATCAATAAGCCTTCATGAATAGTTATATCTGTTGTCATAAAGCGTCATTCGGTAAATTATGACACTTTTAATACAAAGTTGACATTAGTCAAAATGTCTTTGACAACTTAACATAAACAAAGAAATCATTAATGATATAAATTTATTATAAAAGTATTACTGATTGCACTTTAAAAATTAGGCAACTTTATGTTATCAAAGGTAAAGTTTAAACAGTAATGATTTCTCGGTTAATGTCAAGTTGTGATAACAAAGACATTTTGAATAATGTCAACTTTGTATTAAGTGTCATAATTTACCGAATGAGACTTCATGACAACTGTCATAAATATTCATGAAGGCTTATTCAAGTTCATGACCGGTGTTATGTCATGTTTATGACAGTGTCATGACAGTCTTATTCACCCCCCTTCAAATAAAGTGTTACCATGGATTCTTTATTTTATTTGCTGCAGCAAGTCATATGAGAAGAGACAAGAGCTTTTCTAATTAAAATATGTGTTTTTGCTCTTCTCATGAGAGCAAACATACAAGTACACACTCACTTTAACTGACAGTTTTGCATTGTTGGATTATTTTGTGTGGTTTTTAGTTTACAGTAATTGTGGCTTTTGCCTGTCAGCTGGATCAACAAACTCTCAAAGGATTCAGTTCACCAACCCAGACAGTGTCAGTTCACATAAAGACACTATAAAAAGAAATCCAACTCCATCTGAGCGAGCACTTAGAGAAAACTCAGTTAAAATAATACGCCACTGGGAGAGCTGTCTTCTTTAAAGAGGCTCCTCATTTTTTAAGACCTGGCTGTCCCTTTATTAGTTACCATTTTGCATACCACTTACCAGATTTGGCTGCTAGCTGCATGCTTAAGTGTCTATATATTCTATTAGTTGGATCCATCATCCTGCCTTACCAATTCCGTATATTTACATCAAAGCAAAAAACAAAAAATAAAACATGCTATGATTAACATCCATCCATCTGTCTTGGCAGAATCAGGTCCAGGAGGGAAGCCAAGACATTCCTCTGCCCAGCATCCATTTCCAGCTCATTCTAAGAGGTTTTGGGGTGCTGTGGTGGCGGACGGGTTAAGCACAACCCATGTATGGAGGCCTTGGTCCTCGACGAGGCTGTCGAAGGCTCGAGTCCCAGCCTGGTGATCCGTCCTCCCCCCCCCCCCACCCCCACCCCACCAATGGTGGATCCTCATTTAAAAATGCACTCACACTTCTGCAAGATAAAGTTATGAAAAAAAAGACAAAACAACATTTTGAATCAATTTTTTCTCTAGTTCTAAAGCCTTCAGCTTATTCTCAGCACTAAGAGTATCTGCCTCTTTTTGTTCGAAATCACAAAAAATTAAACAAAAAAGTCGAATATGTTGAGTTGCACCCAATATTTGAAAATCGATTTGGACAGCAAATACCTTGCCCTAAAAATGTCTTAAAACTATTAATCTCCACTACCATCTTTAAAATAATTCTAAGTGTTTCAAATGGTTAATTGGCTAAACTTTGAATGACCCAAAGTAGAAGAAGAAACTCCAGCCCCTCCAGTGGTTGGTTTTCAGAGTCCAGATTGTGTGTGGAGTTGAGTCCAACTACATGTTGTTACTTTCAGACTCACACATCATCTCTGTCACCAACACAACTTTCTTGTAAATTAACAGACCCAGGCACTTATACATGTCTGCCACTAGGTGTCAGTAACTGAATTTCCATTACAAAAGTAACTGAATTTCCATTACAAATGCTCACAAAGCTTTGTCGTTATTCTGCTAATGTCAAAATACACAAATTTGCAACTGTGGTGTTTCTGTTAAATAGGAAATGAAATTAAAATTGCATGTGAATTAACTTGTTATTGCAATAAGTCATTAAAAATCATGGCAGTGATGGACGTAAACAGTTTCATGAGATATATTTCTAATTCAGACATGACGCTAATGCTAATCAACTACCAGCCATCAGAGGAGTTGTTGGTGTCTTATTCGGGTGTTGGGAGCGACAAACCCATTGAGCTTTGGAGCAGCTACGTATGTGATATTTTGAGGAAACTGCAGTCTGCAATTTTACAGAAGACCTGTGGATTCAACACGTTTGAATTACTTTTTATGAACTGTGCGAATCTAAGAGACCTTTGATAGAGCCAGCAGCACATGTCCAAATAAATCAGAAACAAACCATCATCCTCCTATTACTTCCTGTAAACTTGTTTGTTGTTTTCACCAGTAGTAACATCCGGCTGTTGATCAGCTGAAAAAAGTTATTCTAGCACAAAAACCTTTCATCAAAGAACTTATTTTTGAGATTAGTGTGTTTCCAATAAACACATTTGTTTTTGGAATCTCAATTTGTGTAATTCTATTGTTGGGATCAGTTTCCTAAAGTTTAGAGACCAATCCAGGAACAAAGGTATCCATGTATGAAATTAAACTGCTCACCTTAAGATCCTATAGGATGTATACATTCTCGTCATATGTCTTGTTTAAGATGGTTTTGGACATTTTCCAACAAGGAAGTACTGCCAGCTGTAGCTGCCTCCAAAAACATCCGTTACCGACTGACCTTCTCTAAGCATTCGAACAAAGTGACGGCTCTGATCCATCAGATCTACGTCTTTAAATTTGCTTGACATGTCATTTTAAGTGTTGACTCGATAAATTTGTTTATGGCAGGTAACCTAGTCATAATTTCCATCAATATCAAAGAGTTTTCTATCCAACTCTCTATTCAACAAGCAAGTTGCGAGGCCTTGTGAGAATACCAGCCCTGCGAGAGCTGAAGAAGGTTTTTGAGTTTCAGCAAAACAACCACTGAATTCTGATCACTTTTAAAAGAAACCCTGAATGCAGGTTGTTTCTTTTTCCTCCCTTCCTCTTTCCTTTACAGAGCGGCGCGTAGGCAGCTCTGCTTCTGCTCTACCTAAGAAGAGGTTACTGTATATAATTGCCTGACTACAGGCGAGTGCTCTTGATGTCTTCTTGGAATGCACATGGCAGTGTGTTTGCTGTCTTTTCTAGCACATTCACCCGTGACAGTTATATCCAAGAAGCTTGCAGAGGTTCTGACACTGTTTGTGCTATCATATAAATCAGTGACCCAATTACAATCTAAAGTCATTGGAGTTTTCTAGAAATAGACTGATGTATGAGAAGATTAAATACTTGGTGATGATGGCTAACTTTCTCTAAGGTGCAAATATGGTCGGTTGTTTAAAGTAAGGCAATATGAATGCAGATTCTTTCACTTTTTAATGCTGGGATTGTCTGTTTTATCAGGTTTATCGAGATCCAGGAAACAAAGAACCTTGAAGGTGTAGCAAATTGGTTGCTTTTTTTAAACTGAAAATGTAATTGCAGATCTTTTCTCTAAGGCAAATGGAGCTTCATGAGTCACTGTCTAAAACAGGAAGGTACCATTAATTGTGGATAATAATGTAGTTTCTGTGACTGCGCCTTCTTAAAGCTTGCTGCTGTGTTTTACTGAAAACAAACAACTCTCTATCAAGAATACTATCTGTAGTCATTTTGAAATGTTCTAGATTGCCAATCTCATGCATGGGTTTTGCATCACTCACTATGTCTTAACTGTACTAATTAATGTTACAGTTTAAGTTTCTTCAGTTCCCTCTCTGCTGCATAGCCTGTGTAATTTGCAATTTTGAATTAAATACTTTTCTGAGAACTAAAGCCAAGACGCACAGCTTGCTGTCTGACTCTTAACCACCTGATATGTTTTTGTCCTGATGTAGAGGTTTGGACTTGAGACCAAAAGACTCGTGGGATCGATAATCACACAACAGTATCTGCTGGAAATCCTGCCAACATGAACACAAGCTGGTTCGGTAGTAAACTCAGAGCTCAAAGAAGTGCACATTTTTCATCTCAAGCGGTGGTTTATCACTTTTGGGAACTGGAAGCAGACAAGCCAAACCACAGAGAGCTTTTCATTCCCTTCATTTGTCTCCAAGCTACTCCTCTCAGCCTCTCAGGATAAGTCATCATGTGAATCTTCAATAAACTGACATTTGCATGACATACTTTACTGTTGCTACTTTGTTGTGTTATGCTTTGACCATTTTTGTTCAGCACCTTCTGGCTGCCTTGTACTTGCAACCTTTCTTTTGTCCCTGACATCTTTATATTAATAAATATAGTTATCATAAGCTACAAGCTTGAACACAACTAAGAAGTTTGTGAAATGTTATCATATAGGCCCTAAAATAACAAGGATGAGACTACAATAATGCTATAATTTACAGAAAGCTAACTTGCAAACATCAAAGTACACTGAAGATACTTTTTTCCGTCTCTCTTAACCCAGATTATTATTTTTTTGCATTTGCCCACTTTGATAAAGCTCAAAGACAAAAGAATCATCCTGGAAAAAAATTGGAGTTTTGTAGAAAACATTCAAGCGTACTGTTCTCATTACTCGTTTATCTGTTTGCTTGTGTCATAAGTCAAAAACGGAAGACTATTTGGGGGGGAAAAATGGAAGATATTAGATTTGTCCTATACATTTTCATCAGATGATTATGGCATATTAAACAGAGAGGTAGGGACCAAGTCTGCTTTCGCACCTGCTTTCTTACAAAGTTTTTAATCAGAGAAATGGGGAGCCGCTTCAGATAAGAAGCACCAGGAACATGAAAGAAACTGGAACCTGGAGCAATCCACTGCAAAACTCGATTAGCAAAACACATTAGGTCACGCACGCCTACCATTATTTAACTTTTAGATGAAAGGATCTGGGTACTTTACGCAGATCCAGCAACTTTATGTTTTTTTGCTTCGGTTTCTCGATTACGGCCAGACATTCAGATTTTGCCTCTCCGATGTGACTCTGAAAATAAGAGCTGACATAGGTGAGAACGAAAAAATGAGAAAATTAGAAAAACACTGAGGCATGCACTTTCATCATGGAGACGCTGCTTTTATCTCAGGTAAGAGGATGTTTATGCTAGCTGTGCCTAAAACCACTTTTTTTATTTTTTTTTCTATCCTATTAGCACAGATGGAAATTTTCCAAAAGGGAGATGTTGAGAGAGGGCTCCGCCAGAAAGACGACAAAACGGCACACATCAAAAGGAGGGAAATGACAACTTATTTTGAAGAATCATCCAGGTAACACCTTTCCGCTACAAGTAGGCATCTGAGGGAAGCCGGTTCGCATGCAGAACACACACGTTGAGGCTTTTTATGGTCAGAACGACTCGAGGAGTTGGCTCTGTCTAAGCAGAAAGACTTCTCCACTGTAGCTTGTAGGGATTGTCTTTCGGAGGAGAATTTATCTTTGTGACAGGTGACAACAGCCTCTACAAAAACCTTTTGATTCATGTAATATTTTGATTGATCTCCAGTCCTGCCTCGAAAATAAACGGACTAGAGGTCGGCCAGCGTTGCAGGTGACAGTCTATTGCATCAGACGGACTGCCTGGCGATGGGTTCTCTCTCTTTAAGGTTTCTATGCATCATTGAGATGATACGTTTTGGTCCTGCCCTTTGTTGTTCTGCCCTCTGGACCATCTTTCAAGCAAGTAACAGTATAGCCCTGACCTTAATCTTTCCCGCACGCTTGTCATTCTTTCTTAAAAGAGAACCACGTTTTCTGTTTGATGCGCCACATGGTCTGCAGGACGTGGCAAATGAAAGAGGAGCTGAGCATCACAGATGAAGCCTCATATTGTTCAGTTTTCCAAATTAATTACTCAAGTTCTCTGATAAGCTTTGCGGGAAAAAAAAGAGACCCGAGTGAAATATCACTGTACTATTGTGGACTTCTTGGTTTGGCAAGTACAAAGGGATAAAACTGTTTCAAATAACCTTTATTTTTCACTGTCAAAACTAAGACAAGTTCTTTGAAGTGTAAAATTTCCCTTAGAGTGTAAACAACTCTCTCCCATCCATGACGTTTACCTCTCCTCTTTGTGCTGGCAATTTTCTACATGAATAAAGAAGCGGCTCCTTTTTCCCACTGGCTAGACCCCGACTGGAGTGCAATCTGTTATAATATCAACTCAAGCCCCCATTGGCAAGCATCATTAGTCTCCTCTCTTTCTTGCATATTCAGTGCTGGCACAAATTGTGTGGGAATACTCGACACTCCCATTCATCGGGAACTTGAAGACACAGTTCCTTGCAAAGACACTGTTTTTTTGGGGGGATGCGGGGGGGCGGGGGGATTTTGCATTTTGTCACAATACAACCAAACACTTCAATGATTTTATTTGGGATTGTCTGACAAACCGACACAAAGTTACAGTTTTTAAACTTGTCTTTCTCTTTATCTTTCAACCTTAGTGGGACTTGGTTTTTAAATTGCATGTAATTGTACTCTAAGGAGTTGTCTCCTTTTTGTGTGTGTGTGTTCAGCGCTTTGTGTCAGCGGTAGCTCTGTTAAAGTGTTTTTTTAAATAAAGATGGAATGGAAAAGGGATGCACAGCAGTGGCTATACATAAAAATCTAAAAGCCAATTTTCTGAAGCAGCTTCTATGCAGACTGAGATATTTATTTTTTTTCCTACGGTGGCCGACAGGTGCAAATGCGCAGCAACAGAGAAAACATGCAAACAAAAAAAATGACACGCGCTCAAATGAAATGCAGCAAACATAAAAATTGACGCAAACAAATGAAATGCAGCAAAGCTTAGCTTTAATCAGTCAAACCCAATTGCTCAGGAATAAATTAAATACTTTAGTGAACCAAAAAAATTGACAGCTATTACCTGGCTTAATATCTGTGCTCCACCTCCACTCATAGGGGAAAACTAGTGGGAGTTTTTCTAACAATTTGCCGGGAGACCTGGGTTCTCTCTCGGTACCGAACCTGGAGCTCCGACCAGCTGACAGCTGGCGAGTGGAGCTGGATGTTATTAAAGCAGGAGCAGACATCTCCGAAAACGTCGGAGCAATATTGTAATTAAGTGATTTATTGATGAACTGAGCAGATATTTCTGATCGATATATCTACATTCTTGTCTAAAAACATTGTAAAAAATCATCTTGTGTAATTTTAAGTGTAATACAGGACTTCTGGAGCACTTCCGGTTTTCAGCACTTTTTGTTTGCATCTTTTTTTGTTTGCTGCATTTCATTTGTTTGCGTCTCTCTTTTTTGTCTGTGTCACTTTTTTTGTTGGCTGCATTTCATTTGTGGTTGTATTCTTTTTTGTTTGCGTTTCTTGTTTGCGTCTCTTTTTATGCTTTCTGCATTTCATTTGTGCGCGTGACTTTTTTGTTTGCATGTTTTCTCTGTTGCTGCGCATTTTGCACCTGTCGGCCACCGTATTTTTCTCCTCAAAATGAGGAGGTCAACAAGATTTGATGAAAATGCATGCATGTGCTTTCACCACGTATATTAAACTGCAATGGTAGTCGGAATATTGAGGTGTGTAATATTCATGTATGGTACATTGATTCGCCCATACTTTGATCTATTCGCAGAAACCTGTGGTAGTGAAAGCAGGTAGATCTTAAAAAGAAGGATTGAACCTTGGAGTTCCCCTCATGTGACCTCAGTCTGTTCTTCAAGTAGGACTTGAACCAGTCAAGTTCTGGTCCAGAGAGTCCAATAGAAATATCCAGTTGTTTCAGTACTATGTCATGGTCACCACCTGAGGTCCAACAGAACCAGAACCAGCTCTGTGGCTCTTCCACAGTCTGCATTTATGTGGATATACCACTGACCGCTTTGACGAGGGCGGTCTCAGCGCTGTGGTGAGCATGGAAACCGGACTGAGGGACATCAAAGCGGTTGGTGTGTTTACGGGAAATACCCGATGTGGAGGTTTCCACACTTACCGGATGATTTCATCGTTTCACAAAGTACAATTTTATTTCTGAACTCTGTGTTTCTTTCTTAGTGTTTTAAGTCAAGCTTGTCTTTTCTTTTCCTTCAGTCTAGCAGGATGCAGCATATAAAACCGCAGCTCCTCTTCCTCTCCATCCTAATGCCGCTGCTGGCTTCACACTTCGCTCTGCACTGTAGGTACGAAGGCTGGCTTAAAATTTTCTCACACATCCCTGTCATAAAAGATTGAGCATGTGGGAGTCATTGAAATGTATTCATGCTCACAATGTAGAGGAAGCACGGGGCCACAGTAATGGTTGTCAGGGGCTGGTATGCCTCAGTGAACTGAAGACGACATTTTCTGTCTCACTGGCTGCAGGGATGCTGGAGTTATATAACCCTACAGGAGGCCACAGATGAGAGCGTCACGTGTGACTCCTAATAAAACGCAACATTTAGTTTGTGTGCCGTGCAGAGCGTCACGTAGTCCAAGTGGTTTTCAGAAACAAGCTGTCTTTCTGTTGCTCTGGATGATTGAATCTTTTAAAATAATGTCTTTTTTGGTTTGGTTTTGCTTCATTGGTCTTATTTGTAAAGATATATGGTGAAATATTTAAAACCTCAGAGAATGTTTTGACATTTCATCTGATTATTTCACCAAACTTTCACTTCCGCTCCTTTTATTTATGCATAATTTTGTTCCCAATGTCTGCTTTACGTATTATTTTGCAATGGTCTATATCACAAAATCTCAAGAAAATATAATGAAGTGTATTGTTGATTATAAGTGAAAAGGTAAAGAGATATGAATAGTTTTGCAAAGCACAGAAATTTCAATGACGGACCTGTAAGGTGCTTAGTCACAGAGCACCATTGTAGCTTGGAGGATCAGGACGTTTCCAGTATAATGAGGCAAAGAGCGACCAATGAATATAAAAACCTTGACGTTTTCTTCTAATCTGCACTAAATTGCACATATTTTTGAAAAACCTCCAGCAAAAGGATGAAAAGAAGTAATCAAACCACTGTTGGAATATTAAATTAGGGGTTTTTTTTAAAAAAAGATATGGGATTCATTTTCTCACCCTTCCAGCTTCTGTTTCTTAATACTGACAAGCCATTTAGATTTGGTCTGTAGTTGAGTAGATATACTTCACTGAATCAAAGTAACAAGCTCTCGTTTAAAAGTGCTTGTTATTGCTATTGACAGGCTCAGATGGTTATTTGACTGAATATAACGACAGAACTGAGACATCCAGTGCAGCCATTTCTCATCCGACATTATCTCCTCCCAGCACACTTCCACCAAGCTGACTTTTACAGATATATTTACACATGTGAAGCAGCAAATGGCTTTCAACTCAGCATGTGTTCAAATTAGATATGAAAATGTCCTTATAAGCCTCATAAAACATTCATTTTCTGCACATTTCTAGATATGCAAGAATAAAGTGACAAGATATGTTTCATGCTATGTTGGTATTGCATGGTTTTCTTTTTCTTTTTTTAGGTAAAGCTTCGTCTTTGTAGCACCATCATAGTATCGCATATCTGCCATGCATTTCTGTGCCATGTGTCTCTATGTAAGCAGCATTTCAGCACTGAATTTCTGCAAATCTGGCCATGCAGCATAGATGAAGCGATATCCAGCTAAGACTGGCTGCCACTGAGTTTGAGGACATGCTGAACATTTCTGCTGCAGAAGCACAGCTCAGAGTTTCCATATATTCCACTTTTAGGCTTTGGCACTATGAAACGTACATCAGTACTACACATGTTTTGTAGCAATAATTAGCCTAAGCTAATGCTGTTGGAAATGGCTACCCAGCACTAAAGAGCAGTCAGTCCCCTCAGCATGTCGATAGAGAGAATACAGCAGCAGACACTGGCCTGTTTTCTAGTAATTCAGCTAATAATTATTAAACCACTTGGGGCACAATAATAGACTGTGCATAGATTGGTGAACTTTCATCGCAAGAAGTTAGGCAACCATCAATTTGGGGAAAAGCTGAGCATAATCTGCATTGTAACTTATTTTAACATTTGTTATAATGTGAGGTAAGCATGTGAATAAAGTAATATTTTTTAAAATAAATGTTTCAGGCTGTAAAATTATAGAACAGCCACTTACCATATGCTAAGTCACCAGGCTAGCTATTATTAGCAAACTAGCATTAGCACAGCAAGCAACAAAGTAGAACTCTGCATTTCATTACTTTCAAACACAGTGGAAATTTGAAACACTGAAAGAGACTGGATAGTACTTTGTGTATGTAAAATATTTCATGATACAATTGCCAGAAGAACTTTGTTTGCTGCAGTAACCAGTAAAATATGACTGATAAATGTAGGATAACCATATTGCATGGCGGGAAACCTCTTATTTTATAGCTTCAAAGTAACTTTTGTAATCTTTTCCAGCTCCAAATTTGGACATTTTGTCAGTATAATATACAGTTTAATTGCAACGTTCAAACACAAAATTTAAGTTTTATTATCAAATTCCTAGATTTGTTGCACTGCTATCTTAAAATCTAAGAATGGTGCTACACAGAGCACACTTTCTTTAAAAAAAAAGCATCTGCTTCTCTCACTTTTCAACTAAACCATGGTCTCTGAGATTCGTGCAGTTACAGTTTAAATGATCTGACTTGCAGGCAGGAAACAGGCTTAATCAGACAAGACACAGCTGTGACTGTCAGTGTTAATAAGAGCAAAAATTTTACGTGAAAAAAAAAAAAGAAATATGATGTTATTCTTGCTTCTGCACCACTAATAAGTACTGGTGGGGTTGATGTAAAAAAGAAGAAAGTGATATCATTCTGACAAAAGTGTTACAAAGAGGAGTCGGGGATTGCTGTTTCTTTTTAAGGAGAGCTTGTTCAGGTTTGATTGGGAAATATGAAACCCACAAAAAAAGGGGAGCATGATGTAAAAGCGAGGTAAACCCACTGCAAACACCTGGAATTAACAGATTCGAGTTTGTTCATGGATGTGTGACTGCAGGAATCCTTCCCTGTTTTGTCTTAGCAGAAAACTTTCAGACCTCCTCTTAGGGCGCAGTTTCTCTCAGATCCGTTTTCTTTTTTAAATTGAACTCTAAAATAACCTTTGAACTACCAGTTATTTTAAGGGTGAGCTGTGATAAGACGTGATATGATGCAATTTTTCATGAGTAAGGATTCCATGGAGAAAGCTTCAGAAGCTGAGTCCAAATGAGATCAAAGAACTTGCTTTGACTCTGAACTTGTATCTTTTTGCTTTTCAGCTCAAAAAGTAGAGCAGATCTTGAGTCTTAGGAGTCAATTTAAATATTTTTGCTGTGATTTATGTTGCTAACATTTATTTCAATAAACCAAACACACAAAAAAACAATATTTTAAAAAGTAATTAAACAATTAAAAGAGAAGGTAATTGTAAAAACATCAAGATACATTTCATACAGCATAAAGAGCATTTAAAAAGGCAATTTAAAAAATTCATATCAAGCTGCTGTGCTTAAAAATAGAAATTATGAGATCATAAACACATTGAAAGGTGATTCCAGATAGTTTTGTCTCACTGAGACAATATTGAAGAGTAGACTCGGTACTCTTTGTGCTTCAGTGATTAAATGTGTGTTTGTCTGCTGTGAAGAATGAATGAATCATAAGTGACTCACTTAGATGTTATATTTAGCGTTTTCCCATGTGGATTCGATGGTTATCAACTCCGAAGCCAAACAGTTTGATTTTTGTATGTCTCTAAAAGGAAAACAGCTTTTTTTTTTGGCATTTATTTCATGTTTCTGCTGTTTACTCAGACTTCACAAGCTGCCTTTAGTTTTCTATCAGACAAATTCAAGAAGAAAATAAAATAAAAAATCGACTCCACCAGTCTAAGTGGTTCGAAAGCACAATATTGCACAAAGCCAGAAGTACAACATGATCCAAATCAATGCAATCGCTGCTGGTGCTCGGGTCGCACTCGTCCCACTCAGTTTGCCAGGGTTCAAAATGTACTACAGAAATCAAATGAAAAGCTAAGCATGTTGTGGGGATCCATAAAGAGTAAACAGCTGAATCCCAAACCAGACTTGACAGAAGAGCTTGAAGTGAGGCAATTGCCAGATGAGAGGGTCACGATACGATACCCATTAACACTCTTGCTAACGGCTGGACAGACTCTTGACATGAAATACAAACAAAAAGCTACAGAGTAGCTTCGTTTTTAGGCAGAGAGAAGCACTTCTCCACACAGAAAGAAAATATTTTTTATATTTTCAATGCATTCTTGTACTTTTATGTGCCTTGCAAGAGAGTTTGCATCCCTTGGATGATTTTGTCACATGACCCACAAACGTCAAGTGTATTCATTTGGGTTTTTTAGATTAGAAGGTGGTCCATATCTGAGTAGTGGAAGGTTTTAAAGTTCCTTTACAAATAAAAAGAAGAAAAAAACCCCAATTTTTTAAGAGTGCTTCATGAAACTGTCTTTTTGGGGACTTGAAACACTTTTATTCTTGGAAGCTGGAAGTGGGTTCCAAAGTGAAAATGTTGCCACAATAATCCAGGCATGTCCAAAGTCAGCAGACCTTTGCAGAACGTTGACATGCTGGGGAAACGGTAACTTCCTCCTCTGCATGTCCATGTTCTGCAGAGGCCTGCTAACGAGCCATCATTTGATTCAGGTGTGTTGAGCCACCTTAGTAAAACATGCAGGGAACCGGCCTGCATGTTTAACACCCCAGTGTTAGACTGACCTGTGACCCCAAAAGCACCATTACTAAACAACAACAGGTTACATGTTCATGGAGGTGAGGCAGAACTTCATTAATCAACTTGGAGAAATTGTTTGTCATTAATCTTGCTGTGTTTGTCGCTAACGCTGTGTACATGTCCCATACTCCAGGTTTAACTCCACTTACAGGTCTGAGGGAGTAGAAATGCTGCTCTGAGATTTTCTCTGTTTGCTTCTGGATGAAAACATTTCATTAAATGCTCCCATGTGGATGGGAGAGTTTGTGAAACTGACTTCTTAATGCTTTTTGTGTTCCTGTCACTTTAGGTCAGGGGCGTCAAACACATTTTCAAACGCATTGATAAAACCAGTTCACAAACTGGTAAAATATCAGTGAATTCATAAAAATAAATAATATTATTGAACATATATATTCAGTCCCTCCAGGATTTTGTAACACTTTTAGTGATTTTTTTTATTTATTTTTTTGCAATAAAACTCAAAATGTTTGTGGTGTTAAATTGGAAATATTTTTGATATTTGCTGTTATTTATGATGGTAAATGTGACTTTTTATTACTGGCTGTTTAGATCATGGACTATAATCTGACACCAATGTAGGCCGAGGCTGTTGTTAGTAAAGTTTTGACAATCACTAATAAACTCCCAATTATGTATTAGCGCAAAAACAGTGAAGGGTTTGTTGATTTTACATGAATTTCCACAATAATTCTCAAGAAACTGGAGGGACTGATTGATATAATTTGGCAGCAAACAGATAAAAACTGCATTGAACATATTTAAGCACACTTACAATTAAGTCTCGAATCGGTGAATTTTGTTCTGTCCCCCTTTCACTTTTGGATGTTGTATTTATGTACAAAACCTTTTTGTGGTATTTTATAACCTAACTCTACTTCAACACTGACTTTCTGCTGGGTTCCTTGATCTTGCTGTAATCTTTGTAACTAATGTTCCCTTTAGTTGCATTTCTAGCTGGAGGAAATTGTCATAGAAAAATGAGCAACTAGTGATTTTTAAAGGCATCTGAATGTTTTGAGTCTTATTTAGGATTAAGCACCACTTGGTTTTGGTCTATTACTCAAAAATATATGTGAAAAACTTCAAAGAGTTATTAATATATATTTGCAAGACACTGTAAAATCCTAACAGACCACTCTTTGCTCTTGCAAAACAGTTTTACAGCTTTCCTTATCTGTACATTAACCGACGGCAACAATTAAAACGCAATCAAATTAAACAGAAATTGCAATAGATACAAGCTAATTGAACGAATGAAGGATGACACTTGAATTCATTACTGTAATTTACGTGATTTTGTATCTGACATTTCATTCACTGACAATTAAAGTGACAATTAAATTACCCCTCTAATCGCCTCTGTGCAGAGCGAATGTATTAAACATGGAAATTAGGGGGAAAGTAAAGTTAAGGCAATTTTCCAATGGAACTTAAATCACCGTGGTTTTCAGGGCCCGGAGCTTCCTGTTAAACCAACTTGTGTGCCAAACTTTCCCCCTGATGACTCCACTAAAGTGTCTGAAAAGAAGAGCTATTGATTTGTGTTTGCCATCCAAACAAATTTAAATCTTTTATTAGGTCGGTGACATAGAGCCAAATGTAAATTAGACTTCTGAACTTCGATCGCGTCAAGATGCTGCCGAAAATGTTCCAGCAGTGGCTTCTAGTGGAAACAGATTGACGTCTACGATGAAAGAAATCTGATTACTGAAACAGGAAGCAGCGCAAAAGGGTGATGCAGCCTGACACACTAACGCAAATCTAATGTCTCTAAAAGCTAAACTGCCTGTTTATCTCCACTGTTTTTTGAGCACATTTGCAGGAAATACATTAGATGCACTGCAGAGTTTCAGCATTACCTCACATAAATATGGCTTTTAGCGGTTATCTGCTCATGAATTGCTGCCAGAAGCTCTCCCCTTCTTGCCTTGTTTGCTGAGTTAATATGTTTTCAGTGACTGGCTGTCCAAGCCTGTTGACTCGTGTATCTAAAACGGCAGGAATATGGCACAAACAAACCACAACACCAAAGCTGTGAAAACACAAAAGTGGAGACAAAAAAAAATACCTCCAGGCTGTGATGTCAAAATGACAACATACTTTTCCACCTACTTGTATCCCCCCCAAAAAAAATGCATGAGTGAAATTCATGCCCTCGTGGCATATGGCGTGTATTTAAAAAATAAATTTCCGTCTCGGCATTTCAACACCCCCAGATTTAACCTCAGGTTGGAGGAGATTGCCAGCCCGGCACGGAGACAACTTCTGTCCACAAACTGACAAGATGCAACTTGCGAATAAATGTTACCCGACAAACTATTAAAGCGCTTTGCAAGCGTGTGTCGCTTTGACACGAAAAACAACCGGGCCCTGTTACTCGGCCCATTTAATCAAATTGCAAACCCTGTGAGGTTTAATAAATGTTCCTGCCAACTTTCATAAATGGAAGATCAATTGTAATTGATTTTATGGCCTGATACATTTATTAAAGTGACATCCATTTATTCACGTTCTTACCTGTTTTGCCATCAGTGCCTGTTTGCACAGAAAAAGCTGACAAGCTCATACTTTATTCAAACTGTGACTTTCCGATTTTTGTCATGCAGAAATAATTGCTACACCACCAACACGGATTTAACACGCCCAAAGTAACTCTTAATTTCTCTCACTGGTCAGCTGATGAGACATCTCTATGATTTTAACTACATGATATGAGCTAGTAGTTAATTTGCAACAGCCTGATGAGAAATGCTATTTCCCCCTTAAAAGATGAATAAATTAGTTTTGGGACAGCAGCTCCTGTCGCATGAAATGGCACACGGAGAGCCGCCCCTCCTCAGAGCCGAGCACAAGACAATTAGAAATTAGCTCCGCTCGCCCACTGTGCTGCAAAAGATTCTCGAATGAGCCATGAGGGGAACCTCTTGTGAGGTTGTAAATGTTGCCTTTTTTTAATAAGATTCAACTATCTGCATGCATAAAAAACACCAACAGTGCCTGGCAAAAGTACACCCCCAGTTTGACGATCAGACTTCACAGTGTTTACTGGGAATTTCACTCTGTATCTGCATTACTTCTGTCATCTGTTGCACAGAAGTAGTGATGCAAAGTTGGTTCATGGAGGAGTTTACTAGTTTTGCCTAAGGATGATTGTTTTTTTTTCCAGTTGGAAAATTGGAGTCAGCTTGGATCTTTTGATTTGATTGTGATCAATCAACCTGTGGCTATTTACTGAAGTCATCGAGAAAACATGAAAGGTTACATTTGGAAAGGTTAAAATCAATCTAGATGATGTGATCAGGTTGTGGCACAACATGGACTGCTTTCTCTGAGAGCTTTGTTGTTTTCTGTATTCCAAAATAACCCCAGAAGCAAGCACACTGTACTGTTTGCCAGTTGTGGAACTGATAAATCAAGCTAATGAATAAAACAAGCTTGCGGCAGCATGGAAGTGAGCCCCTGTGACATATTTCAAAAGTTAATGGAGCCTCACAATGACCACAGGCCGCCATCATTGCCTGGTCAGAAAAAAAACCCTGGGCACTGAGCATCAGCTGTTACACACAGGGTAAACTTAATTCAACCTTTTCCCTGGAAAAAGGAGAAACTGAAGTTAAATACACTAAGAAAGTGGTCATTTTTAATGATCTTCTGTAGACAACCTATAAAATTTTACTGCCATGTAGGCACAAGTTCCATACCAATATTGTTGACATTGTGGGTATTGATTGTATTTTAAATGTGTAAATTGGCTTCGTCCTTGTTTACCAATATATTTAATCGATTATATTTACCTGTTCAAATGCTAACTCTTTAACTCCTTATACTTTTTAAATGACCTCCAGTTATTTCAGTAAAAAGCAGCAGATACATTTGTTTTTGGTTGAACTGTGTTCTTGGTTATCTCAATGCTGTTTGGGAACAAAACTGGATTGTTAAACAGATTTTGTCCTGAACCTTAACTAGTAGCAACCGACCCTGATGGCTAACTAAATCACCTCCTTTCAAATTCAGAGGTGAAATACAGATAAAAATTCAGAATTTGAATTTGATACTCTATAAGAGGAGTATCTTATAAATACTCTTCCAGAGTCTCTATAAGAAATAGATGCTCTCCTATCCACCTGGACAGGTAGCTAGGTAGTTGTTTTCAAGCTAACGAGTTACAGACGTAGCTAGCTAGATAGCATGAAAGCTACTTCAATATAAGCTATTTATTGAAGTAAATACCTTGTAGATAGATAAGATGGTTAAAAACTAAGAAAAACTACCAAATGGATTCATAGAATCTTATTTAAATGTTTAGTAGCTATGCCTCCATCTTTATTTTTCCAATCATGAGTTTCAACCATTTTACAAATTGCAATATTTGACGGGTTCTTTCCCCAAGCAGCCTGACTGCCTTGGATGATTAATTTTCAATTCTGGAAACCTAATTTCAATCAGGTCTACTGGACAAATATTGACTTCCATCAAAGATAAAATCAAACAAATAGGAAGACAAATGAAGAAAATAAATCAAGGAGGCACAAAAATAGAAATTTTGTTTTTTTGGTCATTTATTTTTATTAAATCTTGATTGTTCTTCTTAACATCCAGGCAAAATCTCCATCGACTTCCAGCTTTTTTTTTTATGACAGTCTTATAACATGATTTTCTGAGGTATGGTCAGAGTTACTATAAGGAAAATTTCAAACAAGGACAGACTCCACTGCTCCAGATGAAAAAAAACGGAGCTTTTCAAGATCAAATCAGGACACATAGCAAAAGCCGAGGCTTCACTCGTTTTCAGTTTCTTGACAGCGTAGCTTTCTCTGCTCTCTCCATGACAAGTTATGTTTTCTCTCTCTCCCCCAGATCCACAAACGATGCCTCAGCAAACAACTGTGAAACAGATGCTTTCTCCTTACTGAGGTTCTCTGACCTCTAAAAGGAGAACTCATTACAAGCGTGTTTCGGAGAAGAAATTCAAAGTAAATACACATTTGTTGTTCTCCTAATCCCACCTTGCCGGCTCACGTGAAAGTCAGAGCTGATTGGTGCTGCAAACGAATCAAACGTGAGCGTTTAATTGTGGCGGCGCTACGTCATCCTCGGTATCATCCCTCCTCGTGTCTCGATGACAAAACTGTTTGTCAGGTTTGTTCAGAATTGCTCTTGTGAGAATTTAGCAGCTGGGACGTCCAAAGGCAACCCAAATGACTTGAGCAACGTTGAGAAAAACAAGTGGTTTGATGAACCGAGCTGCTTGTTAGGGAAATTACGTCTCAGCCAAGCTTAAAACACCAGGCTTTACCATGTCGGATCCTCGTCCTCCTGTGAGGGTTAACGACGTGGGATGTTTCACAGCTCTGTCAATTAATTACAGCTCGACTGAGGTCACTGCCTCCAACCTTTAGCTGAAGCTACACCTCGTAACAAACAGCTGTATTTACACGAAGGCTGCAAGTGGGCGGCTGTGAAGAGAGGAGCAGAAAGAAAACGGCTCTGCCTCCAGATATGGTTCGTGTAAGTCACACAAAAAGACCAGTTCATATATTATAAGTTTGTCCCTTCGTCGTACCTAATGACACCTTGTCAGCCTTTCAGCAGAAAACACGAGAGAGCTCATAATTGCAAGGATTGAATAAATCTGATGATGTACTTTAAAGCTGTGAAAAAGAAGAATCAAATGCAGTATCTTCCTGACAGCAATGAGCTGGAGTCCTGATGTTGTTGTACTGCTGATGACCAAAGAGAAGCATCATGTTTTATTCAGCTGCCACACATGAGCTGCACAGACCGAATGCCTTGAAGTGACCAACTGTGGGCTGGAAACCTCTGTCTTTGGGCTCCACCCTTTGGTCAGTCAGCAGAACTGTAGCAGCAAGAGTCGTCATGAAGGCCTGGAGGTGAAAATCTGAGTCCGTTGTCATTTTTGTGATTTCTTCCTCCTTCCACTTATTTGAACGCATACAATAAAAAGTGAGCAATATCTCCAAGTAATAAGTTTCAAAAGGTGGAATGAATGCAGATTGTTTCACAGTCATACTTACATTTTTACACTCTGTAAACTGACAGACAGGAAGTAATCTACAAGTCACACAATGCTGCTCCTGATTAGATCTCACACATCACTCCGAGGGACTTTTCATTTTCCAAATGAGTAATCCCGCTTTCACAAATGATGCAGCCGCATGACATCAAGTGTTAAATAAGCTTCGGACCGAGGCCATCCATTCTGCTTTGTGGCTGCGCCGTAATGTGTACTCCACCATAAAAATCTTATTTTCTATTCAATTCGGTTAAACGATCTCCAGGGATATATTCATGTGCATATCTGACTTTCTAATAGAGGACTTTAAAGACATGCAGATGGCTCCTCACAAAGGCAGCCTCGGCGTGCTCAAGCGCATCCTGCCATGACAACAGTTGTCTCCAAAAATGCATCAGAAATGCGATGCGGGGTGGAGGCTTTCCACGAGAAAGAAAAAATTGAAGCATTACACCTTTTCATACTTCTTTTCTTTCCCTGATGGAACTGGGATGATGTAATGTGCCGGAGATAAACATTGTTGTCAAACTGTATTTCATTATTTTCGTGATTATTCTTGGCGGCTGATTCGTCATGCAGAAGAGACACAATTATGAGAGGCCCCTCTGTTACTGAATGCAAACAAAAAACAAACAAAAAATAAAAAATACAATCTGCCGTTTGAATATTCAGATGCCTTATAGGTGTTTAAATTACCACAGTTTATTTTAGTCTACTTCCAACAAGTTCTGCTTCAGCAATTGTTCTATTCTTCAAAAGAGACAAAATGCTACATCAGTATTGCAGAAGGAAAATATTTGCATTATGAGTGATTTTGTTAATTTAGCGAAGCAATTATTGTTGTTCTTCATGAGCAGGATATTACAGACTAATGAGAGAGCAAGAAAAGAAAGACATTAAAAAATAACAGCAGCATTAAGGATGACAGTTGATCACACTGGGTTATAAAAAAAACTCCTTTTTTGGAAGTTTCTATGTTTCTTCGAATGAATTAGGAATATTTAGATATGTGGATATTTGTTAAATATTAAACATATTAAATATTTGTTATTTCTGGATAACAAACATTTTTGTTATGCAGAAAAATTCAGTTTAATTCTTTATACAAACAATGTCAGGGGACAAAAAGATGCTTTGTTCAAACAAAATCAAAAATTTAACACTCAACATCAACTTAAAGTGCAAAATATGCTGGAAGCATTATGATGTGGGCAGGCTGTTCTCTGTCAGGGTTGTGAAAGACGTTGAGGCGGACAGAGATAAACTTAAGGCAGTCCTGGAAGAAAACGTGGAGCGGAGATTCAGCTTCCAGCAGCACAATAACTCTGAACATCCAGCCAAGAAAGAAATCAGGGGTATAAATACTCACTGCAAGCCACTGTCTCAGTCACTTCCACCGTTTGGGACTGTTATTAACTCTTAGGTTAAGTGTTGCCTAAAAGGAGAAGCTGCTCAGCTCACTGTTCTTTGTTTCTAAGAGCTAAGCAAAGCCAAGAGCTCTGGGTATTGTTTTTGTGCCTGATTCGAGTAGAGCTGCAGACTTTTAAGTAAAAAGAGGCATATCACCGATCCCCAGCGATTTATTGTTGAGGGGATTTTTATGCCCCTTTAGCCGCTTTGGTTTTACCATGGAAGGTACTTTGAACCTCAGAGATCCAATGCTTTTTGTAAATGCAGCTACAGCAGACTGTAGAGCGAATAGTTTCTGCACACAGCCACTGCAGTGCAGACATAGATGTAACATATCTCTAAACATCTGCAGTGTTTAATTTAGCTAATTTACATCCCTTCCTTTGCATGTCTTGCATTTGTTCAGTCAGCTTCTGTTTTGAAATTAAATGGTGCGTTTCCCTTTTGCAGACCACACACACACACACACACACACACACACACACACACACACACACACACACACACACACACAACACACACACAAGTAGAGTGCACCTTTAATTTGCAGGGTAACACTATATTGATTGCTTGAAGCAGTCAGGCCGCATCGCTGTAAGACCTCCCTCAAACAACACACACCTAAACACAATCACATTTACTTCAACATCCACCGAGCGCTCCCCGCAGGCCTGCAACGTACATTAGCCTGGGGAAATATAGAAGTTTGGCTCACCTCACTCACTTCTGCTGTGCTCCAAAGTTTCACTGAGTTGTTTTCCTTTTCAGCAGCTGAAAGGGGCACAACACCTCTAACAAAGCAACCTGCTCCACTTGAAATCCTCAGCTTTTTTGCCCGTGTTAAAACCATAAATCATCCTGGGCTCGTTATGACAGTTCCAGCTCCGCTTCACCACATTACTTTGGGAAAGCGTTACAGTTGCATGCCAGGGTATCCCCCAGTCCTTAGACTGCAATTTGGTTTTGTTAGTTTTGCTTTCCCTCTTTGCCTCAGTTGATACAATCATGGTTTTAATCATGGCTGGCGACTGCAAGCAAAGATACAGCACAGGAACTGGCAGACTCTAATTCTGTTGTCAAATCTCTGAGGCGACGCAGCGCCTGGAACGCAGTGGTTTTATATTTTCTATGTCTTGTTCTACATTCTTTATGCTGGTTCTTCATTCCGTTTCTGCATGTGAGACATATTTGTTACCTGTTCACTTTCTTACTGGATTAAAGTAAGTAATTCACTTGAATCATCTGTCACGGCGGTTGTTTTGACAAATGTAGTTAGAAGAGTGCTATGATGTGTTTCGCTCTTTTACAGTTTTGTTTAAGTAAATTTGTCTGCACTGACATGACTTATTTAAAAACAGGGTAAACTAAAGTGTTGGTTTAATAAATAAGCATATTAACTGGATTAGATTTGATTTGAAATGACGTTTTGTTTGCATTCATCATGTGGCTCTTATTTCACTGCACCTAAATGAACTGACTTGAATCAAATTGACCTGAATTGAGCAATGTTGAGATTATTGAATTGAACTGAATTCAATTAAACAACTGAATAATTAAAAATGAACCAATAAACATGAAACTCAAATGTGTTGAATTTAGTTGAGTGAAGCTGAACTTTGTTTAGTTGAACAAAATTGAGCTGAACTATTTTGAATTTAGTTGAAGTGAGCAGAACGCGACTGAAACGAGGTTTATTAAGAATTAAATAACTTCAGCTTGACTTAATTTATTTGAGGTAAACATAGTTGAACTGAAATGAGGTGAGCTGAACTGAGTCAAGTTGAAAAGACCTGAAATAAACTGAACTGATTCATTAAAATCAATTGAACTAAAGAGAGCTGAGTTTAAATAAATTAAACTGAAATGAGCTGAGTTAAATTTAACTAAACAAACTAAAGAGGTTCAGATGAGAACTGAACTGAACTGAGTTTGCACTGTGATAGATTGATTATCGATCCATCAGTCTATCAATGGCCCCTGGAGACAGATATGAAGTCTGCGTATGATTGGATGGATGAATTCAGACGGATAGAGTTGAACTTGAAAGAATTAGACTCAGATTATTTAAAATGTGAATTTGAGCCAAACTGAACTGAGTTGAATGAATTGAACTTGAACAAAAGTTCATTGCTATCTAACAACTTTTTCTACATTTAGCTTGGATGCACTGCTAGCTAACTGAAGAGTGTCCATATTCTGCGATTGGTTTAACATTAGCGCGATAAAAATATCTACTGGCCTTAAAATGCCAAAAACACTAAACATACTTTGCTTTTGTAATTTGAAATTAGTCATCTATCTCAAAGTACGATGCCCTCACATTTACATTTGTCTCTTGCTTAATTAGCATAACGGTGCCAGCTAAAATCGACTTTAAACTATATTTTGTTTAATGTAAGCACATTGGAATGAGAGCTTTTACTAACGACATGTGTTATTTGCTAAACGTTGGTCCTCCCTGCACTCACCCCCTGACTCTCGGTAGACTGGATTACTTTTTAATCGCGTTCCCAGGGCCCACGCAGAGCATGCATCCACGTTTTGTCATCATGGAGCAGTGGGCCAGGTATCGGCACACAGACCCGTTTACCTCGGTGCTGCAGACGGATTAGCGTGAGCTTTGATGTCAAATTTATGGACAGTGGAGGAAAAACACCTAAGTGCCTCTCAGAATGATCTGTTTGTTTATGAGCCGTTATAAGGCAAGAGGAAACCCAAGGGAGAGGAGAAATTATGAAAACATGCAGAAAGGGCTGGTGGTGAAATTCCTTTTGTTTACGATTGTTGTTTATTTTCATGTTTTATTCATTCGGGTTTTGTGGGTCATTTGTACTGAAGAAGTAACAGAACTCTCTTTGCGTGCTTTAGGGAAAGCCGAACTGTTGTATGAAACACATTCTGCTGTCTGAGCGCCTAATGAGTAATAATGTTGTTGTCATGCACGGTTTGCACTTAAGCAAATACTGCTTCATTATTTATCCACTGTTGTTGCAGTCAGATTTAATCTTGTCCCTGTAATTGCTTAAAGGAAAAAAACAAAGAGGGTGTTTACAGCCCTGCGTTTGCGGGTTTTACAGCAGCACTACCACTTAAGGTCACTTACTTGTTCTCCTCTTTCTTCTTTTTCTTTTTTGATTATTTCTTATCAGGCGTTTTGGCCTGAAGCTCAGGCGGCTCGTCTCCCTCGGGTCCTGCTTCTGGAGCCTGTAAACACTGCCAACGAGCTTCTTTATTGACATAATCAGGTTGAGTGGTGCTGATGTGGTGACATTTGCTGTAATACGAGACTGATAATCCTCACACAATTGCTTTCTTTCTTTTGGACTACAGGGGGAGGCCATGGGGGACACGGTCCGCTTCTGCAGGCAATCTACTGCCCACCAAGTGACCATGAGCAGGACAGCCTCACCTCACTCTTTAACTTGCATTACCCTGTGGAAAATAGGAATCCTGCAAGATCAAACCGTCTGCGGTAAAATGGGGAAGGGGAATGAGGAGGACAAGCACAGACAGAAGCTGCAAGAGCTCTCTCAAGTGGTGAAACAGGAAACTTCTCCATGTCCTTGAATTGTATTTTCATTTATGCTATTCATGGAAATGGGCGTTCTATCGGAAATCATTGCAACGTGAATCCACAAGTTGTTTGAGGTTTGGTCTTAAAATGAGTTTTTGAATCTCAAAGGAACACAAAACTTGAAGCATAACACCAGGATCCTTTCAACCCGAAGCAATACTGATGTAGTT
Source organism: Poecilia picta (assembly GCA_033032245.1). Lineage (NCBI taxonomy): Eukaryota > Metazoa > Chordata > Actinopteri > Cyprinodontiformes > Poeciliidae > Poecilia > Poecilia picta. Next base: position 28,113,086 of record CM065365.1, on the reverse strand, counting down.
ATTACAATTTCACCTGTCCCTGGAAAATAATAGCACATTTCTAAATCCCACTGCTTGTATCATCAGAGGTTTACATGCAGTGTTTTGTAAAAAAAATAGAAAAAAAAGGATCTGAATTTGTACCTTTTGTTCTGCATTACCATCACAACCTCCGATGTGTTTTAATAGGATATTGTGTAGCAGCATATATAGTTCTAATATTTTCCTCCAAAGAATTTGAAACTGTGTAAATCATTTGTACTAAGTTAAATCCAATGTAGCAAATAATTAGTCTCAGCATCAATACAGCAGTTGTCAGGAGGTTTGGTAAATAATTTTAGTACGAAAACGACACCATGGAGACGACGTAACACACCGGAGATGTAAGCTTTAAAAATGTTTAAAGGAGCTGTGGAGGAGCTGGAACTCAGGTGGAAGAATATGATGAGAGTAGAATGTGAACAATTGATTCAATATCAAGTAAATACAGGGCCAATATTGCTAATACTTTTAATTTTTTTATTATTTGACCTTTAGGTGTTTCCTTCACGTTTTCTTTGAATTATTTTTGCTAAAACCTATTTGGACAAAGTTAATAACCGTCTGCCAAATACGGTTATGCTCTCACCTTAACATCTAAGGTGAGAGCAAATCAAAACTAATTAGATTTGTTCTTCAGCATTTAAAAACCACAAAAAATGAAACAAAATGTTAAAAAGTAATTTGAAACTAAAGTATCGATCTTATCGTGCTAATGTTAAACCAATACTGATGCCAATCTGGGATCAATATTATCACTATTTTGGATTGATCCGCCCACTTCTAGCAGACAGAAGCTGTGCAAAATCAGCAAATCGTGTTGTTATGTAAAGGTGGCAAGGAAAGATAATAATTGTTGAAAGAGCGCCATGAGATTTTCCAGAAGACATCCAGAAAAAAAGACCAACGTGTGGGAGAAGCTGCTCTGTGCATGGCAGAAGACTGACACGTTTCTCTGATCACAGCATTTCCCACAGTGAAACATGGTGATGACATCATGCTGGGAGGATCATTTTGTTCAGTATTTACATGGGAAGATGGATGGAGCTGCTGCAAATAGTGCAAATCTGTCAGGAAGCCAGTTACAGGCGTGGAGGAGCTTCACCTTTAGCCTCTGGATGTACAAAGATGGGAGAGATTTACAGCAAAACGTGGAAGTAACATGACTAGTTGTAAAAATGTTCAAGTTGTATCAATGTTGTGGTCAATCAAGTCTGCGTACGTTTGTCCTCCAGTTGACAGAAACACATGAAAACCACATACTCCAGTTTCAGTCAGCTTAGGTTTAGTTTCCATTTGAAGCAAGCAGCTAACTTGGCGAGTCAGGCGGCTTCCTATAGCCTTCAGGCAGCTTCTGGATATTTACTTATTGTATTGGACAAAATCTGAGCAGACAGAGTCCCTCTGCATAGCTGTGCATCTACCTGATGGCTTCTGTTTCTGTGCAGTTGCATCATCGATAGGTGCATTCTCACTGGCAGCCACCTGAACAATGACAGAACTACTTTAACTGATGAAGAGGCTCTGAAAGCAGTTTGTGTCTGTAGCGTTTTCTGTGCCGAGTCCCACTGAAGTTTCTTGAGGGAATCTCTCTGTGCAACCGCTGCCTGGTTGTGACGTATTCAAAGTCTTTGCTCTTTCGCTAAATTGTGAATGTATGGATATTTTGACAAACGACACCGACTTACTTAACTTCTGATGAGGTAAAAATATTCCTTTTTCATTCTCCCACAACCTGTTTGCTGCAGAAGTCTCTTTCTTATCCACTGCCCAAGCTGTTATATGTTTCATTTTACTTTTGTCATAGTTATCTGCCTGATAAAGATACCAGTAAAAGAAACGTTTAGCACCAAACTGTTGGAAACTGCATGCTCTGCAACATTAAGCACAAAGAATAACTACATTTTGTATTGTCAAACAAATTTAGATTAGACTGCCAGTGCAGTAAAATTTGAAAGAAATTCCACTTATTCTTACTTAGAAACAGTTTTTTTAAAACTGTTTGTAGCCGAGTTCCTTAAAGGGAAGCAACTTTTCAGTCAAAAGCTCTAACTGCAAATAAGGTTTATTATGTTAAATTGCCTGTTTTTTAGCTTTATATCATTTCATAATATTATTCCCTCACAAAAAATATACATCAAAAAAATACCTGACTGCATGTTTTATAAATCCTTGAGTCTCCCATGGCATGCATTTAGGGAGCTCCTCCTTGAAGCTGCGTCTTCAGCAAACTTACAATCTCAGAGCAACTCGTACTCATGTCTGTTGAACATTGTTCCTGGATTAAAAAAAAATGTATTTATTTATTGTAACAATAAAAGCAGCCCCATGTCCAACAATAGACCTATGCACTAGTTAGGCAGACAATTAAAGCTGCTTTTATGTTTAGTGCTTTTTAAAAATCTAAGCCTAGGGTTTGCTCTACCTACATCTTCTTTAATACAGTTTTATTTTATTTTAAGTGGCATACAGTGAACAGGAATTGCATAAAGTGTTTATAAAAGGTGAGTACTTGTTGAGAATACTGTGAATGCCACAAAGGCCTATTCAAAGACAACAGTGTTTCGCCTTTCCTTTGACAGTAAATGTTGCTTTCTGGGAAATACGTATTGTTCTTCTGGCATCAAACGGGAACAGAGGATGAGCAGAAATAATAATAGGTGTATTATATGTTTTAATATTTCATGTGCAACGCTGGTGCAAATTGCCGTTGGTATTGGTTCGGTATTTGCACTGGAAAAGCTTGCAATAAATGTATGTGCTAGTTCAGAGGGTTAGCACGGAAAACTGTTTTTTATTTGCTGTTAGCACATTAGCTATTTTTTTCTTTTGGGGAAAAAAATATGTTAATGTGGAAATGGTTCTGAAGGTTTTCATCTATCTTCCTTTAACATATTTCTAGGAAAACTGCAGCCAGAATCTTAACATTTTTATTATTTGGTACAATGGTCAGTTTAGATGTGAATACCTTAAGAAACCAAAAGTATAAAAAGTCTAATAATTGCTATTTTCTTTCCGGGCTACTCATGTGGTTCATTAAGGAATTGAACTGCCCTCCTCACCTTTCCAACATAATTTAAGGATTTTTATGGGAGGTTGCAGTTTTTTTAAAACAAAATCGTAACAAACCTAGCGACTTTTTTCTGTTTGTGTTAACTTTAGGAACAACGTGTGAAGCACCAGTCTCACTGAAGTAACTGCGATGCAACGATGGACCAAACTGTACCGTTGTAACCAATAGGAAGATTCGCCTGCAGTAGCCAGCCTTCAACATAAGAGGGCAGCACAGCGTAGACCCGTAGACCAAATATCACAGAATTAAAGAAGTTTACAGCAAAATGAACCTATGCGCTGTTGTTTCCTCAACTAGACAGCTTTCATTATTTATTTTATTTTTCCCATCTATCTAATTACCGTATTTTCTGCACTATAAGGCGCACCTAAAAACCTTAAATTTCCTCAAAAGTCGACAATGCGCCTTATAACCCGGTGCGCCTAATATATGGACCAATATTGAGCCACAACAGGTCTAGCAACTACGGTAAGCAGCTGCCGACTTCATTTTCCCCGTAGAAGAAGCGCGCAGTGCATGCTGGGATGTTGTCAGAAAAGTTGTCAAAAAACTGGTTTGTTAATAAAGTTTGACTGACCTATCTACCCATAGACATGTCTATGTATCTACCTACCCACCTAATAATCAGGTCGTCTGCAGGTCATCTAGCATCACGTTCTCCACCAACATGCTGTGCGCGAACGGAGACGGGTGACCATCGTCCAGACGCCCCATTCCAGTCGCTCTCCAGGTTCTCCTCTCCTCGCCGACCGGAATCTGACTGTTTTGTTGACATTCTTTATGTCAACAAAGTGGCTTTAGACATTTATCCGGGGAGCTTCGGCTAGAGTTACCAAGGGACCAGCACCTATACATTTAAAGCCGTGGAGGTCGGGGGAAGAGAGACAGAGGCTGCGGCGGCAGCGTGTCGGTTGGTCTGTGCTAACCAGAAAGCAGTTGGGCACAATATCGCAACACCAAAACCGTGAGTGAAACAATGACTAGTGCAGACTAGTATATAAAGAACTCGGGACCAATTTTTTATTATTAGACATCCATATTTGTAGTGAACGGAACAAATCATGTCCCGTTCAATACCGGACGGGTGACAACATAACTATGGCGTCTATTCTATGCGTCTTATAATGCGGTGCACCTTATATATGAAAAAAGTTTTAAAATAGGCCATTCATTGAAGGTGCGCCTTATAATCCGGTGCGCCTTATAGTGCGGAAAATACGGTACTTTGTTTTATATGTTATTAATTTAGCTGTGCTCTTGGCCTAGTAGCTGTAATCTGTTCTTACGTTTTCTGTAAATAAGCTAAAATATAATAGTAATCTGTTAGTTTCTTCTTCCACATGAGAGCTGATATGCTCAGTGCTTTCTAACTTGCATTTTTTTCTGAGTTAACCAAATTCACATGTGCTGGAATCTCAAAGTCCACCTCTGCTTCCACCCCCTTCTCTGATTGGCTGACAGCGATGGCACAGTTTAGGGGAGGAAGAATGCCCCGTCCCGCTGTGATTTAAGTGTCATTACTTCCCCCTTTTTGTTTTTTTTTTCTTTCGTAATTCTCTGCCTACTCCGCAGACAGCAGGAAGATGGCTTCAGCGCATGACAGAGCTGTTCTCCAGGCTATATTCAACCCCACCACCCCCTTTGGAGATGTTCCTGCCCTGAACCAAGAGGAAGAATTAATTGATGATGGTGAGCGTGAGCTTCTGACTTGATGTGTCTCTGCATATCATGTCACAGCATATTGAATTTATTTGAACACATTCCATTCCAAGGGAGAAAAAAAAAAATCCAAAACAGTGTAATCAAAACTTAGTTCTGGGTGACATTTCTGTGTTTTTCTTTGCCACGGTACCTGTCAGCTGAGTGTGAATGTGCTTCCAACCTGTTTATCTCCTCCTGCCAGACAGGGGTTTTGACATGGAGTTGCTGAAGCAAGTGAGAGAGCTGGAGATGCGGGGTGTCTCAGCGGCAGAGGCTGGGGAGTTGCAAGCCGCTCTTCAGCTGCTCAGCCAGGCAGTCCACATCCTGCCTCAGCGAGCCTCTGCCTATAACAACCGGGCCCAGGCCCTGAGGCTGCTGGGGGACACAGCAGGTAAATTCAACAAATCCAGTAATAACCCTTCCCAGAGGCGCCGCATTGTGCCAGCATGTCAGACTGCTGAGTCTGAGGCCAGCGTGACACAATGCAGGAACTCTGCCTGTCTGCTGCATTTTCTCAGCATAGTTACTTTATAAGCCCTGTGTTGGCCTCTTATTATTATGGTCTTTACATGCTAAAGAAAGTTTTAGGAAGAATTTTACTGTTCATATCACGTTCATCTAACTGCATTTTCACATCTGGAAAGACTCTCTTTTCATAGATAAAAATTCCAACATTGTTAGGTGATACGGTTTGCTTTCACACTGCACTGTGCCAAACGAACCAACCCGTTCCCCGCCCCGCCTGTGGAGGCGCTGCACCAAGGACCACTGAAAGGAAACGGCATGAGAAGAAGAAACGAGTAAACAAATATGGAGTAGTGTCAGATTTTAACAATCGGTGGATTTTCTGTCTTTGGTAAAAAAAAAAAAAGACTTTGCTACTTCTAGCACTAGACAGATTATTTGTATTTTATCTCTGTCCTCCTTTCATTTTTTGAAAATAATATGATATGAACACAGCTGACGGGTCAGGAAGAATGTTGTGGAGACGTTAAAGCAAGTTTGGGTTAAAAAGACTGAACTGTTCAGAACTGTGTCCTGAAACTGGAAAAACTATGGGAAATTTGCAAACCAACTAGTGAAATTGCTGTCAATCAAAGAAAATGATCAAAGTTTTACCTTAAATTTCTGTTTTTTTCTTGTGTTAAAAGGAAGTTGTTAGTCATTAGTCATTTCTAACATTATCAATGTATGTTTGTGTGTTTCAAGCACTAAACTTCTCTCATATCTTCAATTTTATTCTAATGTTTGTTTTTCTATGTTGTATTTGTTGCTTCCTCCCTTGAAAAAGAGGCTTTTCATCTCAAATATTCTATATATATAGCTTTTACTACTACAAATTCAGGACAAACTACTCAAAGAAATGAGCAGTAGATGAAAGTTTACTGCTGTATCTGATTCTTTAGTTAAACACACTAGAATAAAAAATCTTCTTCTGTAACATATATCTGCATACTTTATCGTGCCAGGAGCCCTGCAGGATCTCGATCAAGCCATTTCCCTCAGCGGCGGTACGGGACGCAGCGCCTGCCAGGCTCTGGTGCAGAGAGGCCTCCTGCGGAGACTAGCATGCCAGAATGACGAGGCCAGGGCGGATTTTGAGAAAGCGGCTGCTCTCGGAAGTGAATTTGCCCGACAGCAGGCAGTGCTTCTTAATCCGTATGCAGCTCTGTGCAACAAAATGCTGTCAGAGGTGATCAACAATCTTCGCAATCCCAAGTTACCAGAGATGGAGTAGCTGGTGAAGATATTTTTTGTCAGCGTCTTTCATTCTGATGCTGAATGTCAGAAAAATAAAATGTTTGCCTTTTTGACCTTGTCGTCTGTGCTCCTTCCACTGTAAACAGGAGTCTGGGTGTATATCATACATCATCCATTAATGTTTTTAAACAAAAAAATTAATAAATTAACAAATGAAACATGTAGCACTTGTTTAATTCCAGCAACATTTGTAAAATATTTTGGTAGCAAATCCTAAGCAGATATCTTAGTTTAACTAAATATGTTCATTCAGCTCACTGTTTTTCTCATTTGTTGTGTGTGACACGGCACTGTTTCTACATAACAGTCATATTATGGATGAAAATATCAGTCTGGTAAAAATAAATAATAAAAAGTCACAGACTTGAGGTTGAGAAAGTGTTGTAGAAGCAAAAAATTCAGTTTTGTTTCCAACTTTAGCTAGTTCTGTGTCAGTGCTAACACAGAGATGAAAATAGCTAGCTAAGCTTTTTTTAGCCGTTGCTAATGAATGGTAGCAGCAGTGCTTGTCAGCTGAACTTTAACATGCCACCTTGTTAGAGCTGACTTGTACCGCCCACCTATTCACTGTTAGTATTTGTGTATTCAAGCCGTTTATTTGTATAGCATATTTCAGCAAAAAGGCAGTTCAAAGTATTTTACACCATAAAAACATGATACATTTATGAAACAACCAATAAACATTACATTCTGTCAAATCATCAAGAAAAGATGCATCAAATATGTTGATCAATGTTACAGTGGTTATGAATCAAAGGTAATGCTAAGCAGATGAGTTTCAGCCTTTATTTGAACAAACTCAGTTTCTAAGCTGTTTTATTGTGTTTCTGGAAGTTTCCTCCAGATTAGTGGAGCATAGCAACTGAATTCTCCATTTATGAACTAACAAAAGTATTTTCAAATTTATTATGAGAGCTACAGGGAGCCAGTATAAGGACGTTCGAACTGGAGTCAGGTGCTCTTTTTTCCAGTCTTAGTGAGAAAGCGCAGCTGTCTGATCTATAAAGAAACTGTTTCAGTAATAAATGTAACTAAAGATAAACGCGTGGATGAGTTTATTTAGATCTTCCTGAGATTTTGTCCTTTAATCCTAAAAGTGTTCCTCAGGTGATAGAAGGCCGACTTTGTAATTTGTGTTCATGTGTCTCTGAAGGTTCAGGTCAGAGTTCATCACTACACCCAGACTTCAGGCCTGATCTCAGTAATAGCCAAAGCTGTGTGATGACTCTCGATCGACCCTCTTTAGGTCCAAAGATAATGACTTCACCTGGGAACAGTTATGGCACATCCACACATTTATCTGTTCTGGTGCCTATCTCCAGCTGCCAACAGGTGTAAGGCAGGGTCACCCTGGACGGGTCATCAGTCCATCAGCAGAGAGTCAGACAGGACAAGCACACACACACACACACACACACACACACACACACACACACACACACACACACACACACACACACACACACACACACCTAAGGATAATTTATTCCCACCAGTTAACCTGACAGTCATGTTTTCAGACTGTGGGAGGAAACCGGAGTACCTGGAGAGAACCCACCATGCACAGGGAGAACATGCAAACTCCATGCAGAAACAATCCGGGCCGGGAATCGAACCCAGAACCTTCTTGCTCCAAGGCAACAGCTCTACCAACTGTGGAAAATAAAACATTTTTTCCTAATCTAAACTAATATTTAAGGCAACATGGATTCAGATATCTAAATTGTTTTATACTCTGTAATGTGATGCCATGCTCTGCACAGGCACTTCTGCTCTCCTCCACTAGATGTCAGTCTTGCCATATTGCAACAGCAGCACCTCCTTTCGGCTTCACAAGCAACAAGGGTAATTTTTTGCTTTCAGCTTTTAAGTGAGATGATTCAAAATGCCTAATGAAGATTTTTTTTTTTCCCATTTTGACGCAGCAGCTGTGCAGAACACATGCATCAGCCAATTCCTCCAGTGACTCCTAACATGGCGCTGCTCCTGGTGTGGTCCACCCACTGTGCTCCAACATGTAAGGATTATCTTTTGTGCTTCAGTTGTTGGTGTTTTTCTCTGACCTCTTGCAGGCAGGCCAGAGCCGCTGGCTCCCTGCGCTCCTCTCTCTGGTAGAAGGAGCAGCTTTTCAGGTGCTCCGACATGGAAGGAGCATCACTGAAGCTCCAGCGGTCCACCGGAGAGAACAGAGAGCTGAACCTCCAGATCTGTGAAGCATAAAGGAAAACATAACTTCAGCAGCAGGGCAAAGTGCAGTGGTGACGGATGTATTTTTAATTCAGATTGAATCTCGAGCACTGAGTATTTTTATTCCATGTCAGAGCACGATGGGATTTCAATACCATCTGTTACAAATTTTATACAAATTATGCCGTTCATTGCAGAACAAATACCCAGCTGTTGCCCATGCATTCGTTTCAACCTGCAGTGTTTCCGTGAGAGATCACATATCCCACTAGTTACTGGGAGTGCTGTGTTGGGTTTCAGGCCATTCCTCATCAATGATATCACTGGAATCCTCTGTCTCGTGATTACCGCTTGACCAACAGTCAGTGCAAAAATAGATGCACAAATTCATGTCTTTCCTCTTGGTAAAATTCAGGTAAGTCAGTGTCTGAAATATATTTTAAAAACTCTGTAATGGGTTACACTTTATTCTTATCTGTACCACTTACTTTTTACTTTAGAAATGATCTAAAATAATTTTGTAGATTTTAAATATGTTATTGTTAAAGAATAAGTTTTAAATGCATTCTTAAACTGCATGGCCTGCTCTACCACACCGCTTCAATAACTCTGCACCTGCCGCTGAAATTGAGTACGGTTAGTACCGTGAGCTCATCTGCTCTGCCTCAAGCAGTCCTCCAGATTTGGATGCATTTCAGAAGGAGACGGCGCTAACACAAAACGCTGACTTTCAATTACTACTGCTCAGCACTTCTAAATTATTCAGCAGCTTCTACACAGCGCTTGTAAATCTGAATGGGATTTAAGTGAAACTTATGCAGGTGTAGTTTCCTGGAACAACCGGCATCTTTGTGGCATTGCGATCTAAGGAGGCTGGTTTCTGTGTCAAACAAAAACCCAGCAAACTCGGTGAGATGACAGCTGTTGAATATGACCTCTGACATTTTACCAGAGCTGTTGTGAGCTCCCAAAGAAAGAAACACGGGAGAAATAAATGAATCTTTTCAGCTCTATGTAAGAATATTGATACTTCTTGAAATTCAGTTTCTTGACGTTGCATTGTATTTTAATTAGTGCTATTTTATTCCACAGTCAAGTAACTATGTAAAATAGCATTTCTTTTATATGTCAAACAAACATATAAAAGAAATTTGACTTTGCAATTTGACATCTTGAAAATGTCCTTCATCTCTTTCAGAATCAGATTAGCCATTTATGTTAAATATGATCGTAATCAGATTTTGTGCGACGGATTTATGAGCCCAAAGCAATCCGGATACACAGAAAAATGTAGACGTTAAACAGTAATTATGGATGCTGGGTATTGATCAATTTTACATTTGTGAATCAATAGGAGTTGACGCTATTGTCACACGATCATAAATAAAGAAAGATGTGTCTGAACTGCTTACTTCAGCCACAGTTTGCGTCTGTATTTACTGTCTTCATCTGGTGCAGAATCATGGCGCATGACTCACATCGTCGACGTAAAAGTTGGAGAAAGTGCAACACAACTGTTCAGACTACAAATGTTTTGAAAACTAACTGATATGTAATGGATTTTGTACAATATATGGAAATGGCACAAATCAGATTTTTTTGGAGGGTTGCATAGATTGGAACTGGGCCTCTCAGGTTGCTGAGAAAAAGTTGGTTAGGGTAAAAAATTGTCTCACATCTGCCTGCTAAGGAATCGTAGTCCTCAGGTGACTTCTAAAAGTAATTTATTCTGCTGGATTTATTTTAATGGTGGTGCGGGTTGAATACAAATGCATTACATTAAGGATTCAGGGTAATATTAAATACACTTTTACAACTTTTGAAAACCATGCAACTTTTTCTTCTCCCTTTAAAGTTCTGCACTCCCTTTTGTCTGTCTATCACATAAAACTGAATGTCCTCATTGTATTATGAGTAGGATGAATTCATTTACAAGCCACTGTGCCATCAGTTTAATGGACCATTGATGGACATGGAACAAAATGCTTCACTCACGTTTCATTTTGCTGCCTGACTCTAAAGGGCAGTAATCTTCACTAAAGACGGCAAAAGGTGAAAAAAGTCTGAAGCCACTATAAGTGGGAAGCCATTAAAAACTGCCAACCCTGCTGTTAGAGACTGAAATACTGTTGGAGAGGACTACTGAGAGCCTGGAGATATTTACAGCAGCTGCTGTCATGTTTTATGAATGACTGAAATCTTCCAGTGACACACAACATAATGGTGACAGTTACTACCTGATGTACCAATATAGAAATCTGGCCTTGCTTTTACTTTCCATAAGACTGAGATAAAAATGTAACTATTCTATAAAATCTAGATTAAACTGAGACTATAAAGCAATAAAAAAAATCATCTGCAGCAATGAACAAAGGAAGAAAAATCTTAAAATACTTGCTTTTTTCCGACTTTTCCATGAACTTCCACCATGAGAATATGTTTTTTTCTTCCACTCCAAAGACACCATTCCTCTGTCCTGCAACAGTGTGGCACAAACGTCTCTCATCAGACGGGAAACCTGTGATAGCTGAGACAGAGTGAAGCTGTCAAGATAGCCAGCAATATGCTGAAGGATCTCAAGGGGCAGACTGCTGAGGCCATTGAAGTCTTGACCAGCACTTCCTGGAGGACTCAGGTTTTTTTCAGCGTCTGTGAAGGAAGAAGGGAAGTGTGGCTGGAGTACCAGGGCGCTGACATCTTGGCGGTATTTGATTGTAGCTCCTTGACCTGAAGGGTGAAACCTTATCTGGGAAAATGTACAGCCGAGGTATGCCAAGGGGCAGCGCTGTTGAAACCAGCCACTTAGCGAGGCCTGTATGTCACAGTGAGCGTTCCTGAAATGAGACTGGAATTCATCGCGGCGGAAAGAGTGGCCACACGTGTAGCTGAAAGCTGAGCTGGTTTTGTTGTGTCTTCTGGTGACGGGTTCAGCTTCAACGTCAACATAAAGGCCACAAGGTCTTTCTGCGATGACATCGGCTAGAGTTGCATTTGCTTTAAAGGGGGCGGAAGAAAAGTTGTACGTTTGCGTCCCTATGTCTACATAAAGTCCATCTGTCGCGACACTCTCTGAAATTAAATGCCCCTTCAGCTCCTTTTCGAGGGAACAGAGAAGCGTTGTACTGACCTCTTCAGACAAGGGAAGATTTTCAACTGGCACGTCCAAATCTAGAGTATCCACATTCTGGTGTGCAGTTTTGGCCTTGTGCGACGGGTCCTTCAGGTGACTGCGCTTTGCTCGGTAGCTGGTAGGAACATTAAATGAGCGGACAGTCTGAACCTCGATTGGCTCTAGATTACCGTAAACAAAGTCCTTCTCTCGCGGAGTGCATGCAGCAAGTTGACCAAAGTTAATTAGCATTGCCCCGTTGTGCACCAGGTACATGTTATATTCTGCAATATTGACTTCTTTGCCCAACCTTTCAAGGACACCGTCCTGCCAAGGTGCAAGGCCAGTTGCACCGTTCATGTTTCTGGACTCATTAACCTCAGCTTGATGTGAGGTTCTGTTTCCCACCTTTTCTACTTCACAGTTTAGAGATTGTTGCCCTGCTTTTTCTTCCTCCTTTCCTCCATTATTTAAACATTTAACAGCTTGGTTGCACCCTTCCTCATCCTTCTTAAATATTTTCTCCCATGCATTGTAATCTTGAGTACTTGCCACACTCCCATTTTTTGCCAAGGCATCTGTCTCTTCTTGACTCAATTCTTTTCCCTCCATCTCTGCGCTGTGATTTTCTGTAAATTCACCACAATCTAAGGAGCAGGAGGTGTCCTCAACAGAATTGCTAACTCCATTGGAAATATTTGGAGAAGCAGGCTCTTCCTCCATCATCTCAGGAAAAATGCTTTTCATTTTAATGGACCGAAACAGCAGGGTTTGATCCCGGAGCGCCAGAGCAACGTCAAGGTTTGCCTCAGTGTTCAGCTGAAGACTTTCAGAAGCGTTTCTGTAAAAGGTCATGTCTGTTTCAGGAACAGGCCAGCGGTTCCACTCCTGAGAGCAGCAGACAACACTGGCTGGGCAGACCTCCAGGTGTTTGGCTGACTTGTGGCGAGGCATTCTGAGCGGACAGCCAAAGTCAACATTGAAGCAAGGAACCGTCTCGTTTGGACAGAGAAGCTGGTGCTCTTCTTGCTTACACATATGAAAGGTGGCGCCACAGTTTTTGTGACACTTAATGACCACACATGAGATGGAAAGATTCACCGGGGCTTGACAGCTGACACTGTAACACTTGTCACAGTGATCGTGGATGCCTTTTGCCATTTTTGTTCCTTTTGCCTGGAGAGACAAATAAAAACACAGCACAGAGGATAGTGACAATGTGGGCAATATTTTTGCAACTGCTAGGCATTTTTACCTGCTATCTTTTTGGAAATAATAAAAAAAATACCAATCTTCAATTGTGCTGTTGAAGATTGGTTTTAGATGACAGTAACTAAGGCTCTGCTGACAAGGACACAATTTTATGCAAGAGTTTTTTTGTCTTTTAGGCTGTGCATCCATAAGAACTTAGCATCTTGGGAGACTAGAAATGACCATGAAAAAGTGGATGCATTTCAGTTTTATGTTAGCCGAGTCATTTTTTAAACGATGACCTCGAAGCTCCACCTAACTCTCTATCCCGCATGTGCCTTTTTCTCCTAAATAACAAAAATAGCACAGGTCGATATTTTTCATGTCGCTCTCTGGCACCACCTATTGGCCCGGCATACCTACTACATTGTTTTCTGAGATACTACATCCTGTCAGCTGATTCAGATTTTTTTCTTAATCATTTACAGAAACATACTGTGCTTGTCTCCGTGTGTACAGGGCCAAAAATAATCACTTCTTTCAACCACGGTATACAAAATACCATCTTTAAAAGTACAACCTTTGATGCAGCTTGGCTACGCCATCAAAAGACTCCCCCCAGTTCTCTCCTTCCACTGTGGCTAATATTTGCTCAACCTCTCCAAACTCGGACATCAAGAGATTATAAGAATGTCTCCTGGCCTGAATTCAGTTGCAATATTCAGATTGGTTGCAGTCCAACATTGTGTGAGAAACATTTTGAAGGTACATTTTGCCCCCCTGCCCCTGGTAACACAAGTTCAGCAGCATTGGTTAAAAAATCACCTCCTTCTTCATTGTATCATGTCCCAAATCCCAGATCATCTCCAACTAGTTTACTGAACATGACAGTGAGCCGGCTTTCAATCTGATCAGATGTCAATCCAACAGAGCTCCTCTGAGATGAGGGGGAAGCGGCGATTTGCATTATGGATTTACAGCCGACAAATCTGCTGCAACTGCATGATGCTATCATGACAGTATGGACAGTAATCTAGGATGGGACTAAGAAGTATTAAGGAAGTTCTGAGGATCAAAGCCAATACATCAAACCTAATAAATCAGCCAGTGAGCTCATTGTTGAAAACTACGCATATTTTAAACACATTTTTAAATTTGTTTAATTTCAGGGCTGCAGGTAAAAATATCTGTACTCACCATTTGGAATCTAACCGTTTCAGGACATTAGTTTACTGTCCTGTAACATAAAATGCAGCATCAGAAAAAGTAGCAAGAATATGTGTATCTTAAAATGCATCGCTTTAAATTGCACTTCCATAATAAAGCTAACAAAGGTTTTAGTCAGCAGCTGCTACAATACCAACATTCTCACCCTTTGTTCTTCTGTCGCCTTGTGTTCACCGGCACCTCTGAATAACCTCTGCACTGTCTGGACATTATAAATAGACACAACAAAGGGGCAGACAGGCCAGTGGGATGGGGCACTGTTGTCACACAGCCATTAAGAACCAAGGTCAAGTTACAGCCTCCACCTCCACTCCACAACGAGAGGGTGACGATGAATGCAGATAATCCCAGTAATTAGCAGTTCAGCTACTGCATGTTCATAACACGCTTTTAGTTGATTTTTAATCCCTTCCCTGGTAAATAACTGTACTTGTTTTAACAGTAGAGCTAAATGACGGTACCAGAGGGGTTACAGTGAAAGTCACAAGCAGTACTTTTACTTTTTTTTTTTCAACAAGCTCTTGCCATGCTTCATGTTGACCACTGGATGTCAGTCACACACTTCTGGAAATTGAACCAACATTTTCCCAGCAGTCTTTTCTTCCCTTTAAAATAATAATAATAAAAACAACACACAACCCTACATGAATTAGGTGACACTTGGTTTGCAACTTGCTTTAAAATGTGTGTGAGAGCCCTCACTGAAAAATGATAATTTCTCAAGCTTCTTCAGCAAAAAAAAAAAAAAAAAATCTCATCATGTCAAAGTAAATCCCTAATTACAACTGCAGAAGTTAAAAAGTGTCCACAGCTGTTAGGTTTCTCCATAATAATAAAAAAAATCTGCATCTAAAATCTGCATCTGCCTCTCTCAGGCAGGCTTGTCATTCATACGTTTTATTTAATCAATTTAATTCTCTCAGAGGCAATGCTGTTCAAAACAGTGGGGTGCTTAACTAGCCTAAATAATTACACTAATTTACATTAATTCTGCTTGAACTATCCTCCCCTTTACTTACTCCACATCAGTCTGAAAATATCCCCAGCAGCTATTTCATACCCCTGTAGAAAATGTGCTGAATGCTTCTTTTTTCTCTCTTTCTTTTTGTCCTGCTGCAGATCACAATGAACAGCTTATCAGAGCCAGCTGATTTGTTCTCTATAGACCCTGCAATCAGCATACATTACAACTGGCAGACAGAGAGGAGGGACAGACACCATGGTGAAGAAAAGGGAATTCAGCATCACTGTTTTATAGCTGCACAACAGCAGCTGAGAATAGACTGTTCTGGTGCTGAGCTTAAATTATTCCAGCAAAAATTACAGAATGCTTCGAAGCAGGTGGAGAACAAAAAAGGACATCATTTATATTTGAAATTAAAACAAACTCCAGTGAGTTTTGGTTGAACATTAAGATTATGTGCATGGAAATTTTCTTCCAATAACTAATTGTAACTTGAGTAATGTTTGCCAGCTGCTGAGTATTTAGCATGCAGTCTCAAAACAGTTAGATTTTCTGCCTCACAGCAGAGATCAAAACATGTACTTACCAGAAGAGTTAAAGCTCAAGAAATAACACCAACAGTTTGATAATTTAATAATGTATGCATAAGCCAAATTGTGCAACAAAATACAGAAGCTTTACAAGGTTTTCAGATGGTGTGCATCAACTGGTGAAAAGCCCGGCACTTTATGACAGTACCAGTTGTTTCTAATTTTTCCAGTTTCCATTCTGAATGTGTGAACTCACCAGGAATGGCATAATCTTGGCCTGCTTAAAAATATATATTTTTAGGTGCAGGGGAGCCGTGTTATTTATTCCACCTCTCATCAGCAGGTTACTAGTCTGGAGGTATGCAAACTTTCTAAAGCACAAAATTGCTCTGTCACACTGTCCCTGCAGTTTAAAAGTTATTTTAATGAGACACCAGCGAAACCAGAGTTTCCTCTACGCACAACTGAACAGCAAAAAAAAAAAAAGAAACCTATAGTATTCCCAGAACAAGCATTTGAATACTAATGAATGGTTTAATCTGTATTTTTACACGTATCGTATCAGAACCAACTAACAATAAATAACATAATAGCTTCAATATTTAGTAAAAATTACTGCTTTTCCATTTGAACAGAAGGGAATGAGATGTTTTAAAACATTATGTTGATACCAACAAACTTGAAAAATATATTTGTATTCAAGATATTACAGCGAGAGTCTTAGCTCTTCATGAGCCGCTACGCCTCATTAGATCTATTATATGTCAGACATGTGGAGTGTATGCAACACAAGTCATGTGTAAAATGTTTTATTGGAGCTATGAGTAGAATTTGTTTTGCTTGTTATTGTAGAATACAAGCTTAATATGAATATACGGCTGTTAAGTGTTGCTGCAGTACTCCATCTTCCTTCCACAGTCAAAAACATAACGGCCCTAAAGTATTAATACGTGTGTGTGTGTGTGTGTGTGTGTGTGTTGTGTGTGTGTGTGGGTGCGTATGTGCTGTGTACTGTGATAGACTGGCAGTGTGTACTTTGGGAATAACTGTGGATCAGTAAGGACAAGTGAGTGAAGATGATGGAAAAGTGGATGAGATGCTGGACAAAACTATTTTCACTAGAGATTTTCTCAAGATGTGATAATTTCATTGTCTGTATTTTGAAGTGATATATATTTTTTAACTAATTTAACATATAAAAATAAAGGACCATAGAGTAGCAAAACCATAAATGAAAAAAATGGCAACATTGTAATGGTGACATGTGCCCGGTGTTTTTGTTTTGAGACCATCCATGTTATGTCCCTCATCTCCCTGATTCTCTGCAGCTGTGTTGCTCCCTGATTGCTTCCCTTCTTAAGCCTCCCTCTGCTACCCACACTGCCAGATTATCGAACGCTTCATGCAAGTAGTTTCTAGCTCTCCATCCACGCTCCATGTGTTACTGCCTAGCCCTTGTCCTCTGGATTTGCCCCTTTTGCCTGGCCCACGTCGGACTGCTGTATTGCCTACCCGGATCTCGACCCTAGCCTGTTTCTCTGACGCCGCTCACGCCCACTCCCTCGGACTCCGCTATCTTCCCTTTTGTGTATGACCTCGGCCCGGCTGACTAAGAACTTGGATCTGGACTCTATTCCTCTGATTGTTGTGAGTAGCTGCCCTGCATCACGCACCTCTCCCCTACCCCACGCACCATCCTCTAGCCAGGCTACAGCTGCCCATCCAGTGTGCCGCTCTTGGGTGTCTCAAATAAAGATCTGAGGTTTTCTGCTCACTCCTGTCTCGTGGCTGATTTCGGGTCCTCCTAGCGTGCTGTTACAAACATGGTATGTCATTACATTTTATGTGGCTCTCTAAACTGTAACTTGCCAAATTACATCAATGTGAAAAGATATTCAATATTTAATCTTAAGAAGTGCTCACTGAACTTAGAGTCTACCATTTATTCATATTTTTACCATTTGTTAATGGGTTTTATAAATATTGTCTGCCACAACTGGCCCTTCGAGGGCATTCATGATCTTGATATGACCCAAAATGAAAATGCGTTTCACACCTGTCATAAACTACACTGTTACCTTTTGGAGAGGTGGAGCTGCAGCATAAACAATTAGTGATGTCTGTTTCGGACTTCGCACAAAACATGGACATTTTTAATAAAAAGTGAAGAGTTCCTTGCTTAAACTTAACCTCTAGTACTTGTTGCTACTTGTTACTTAACCGATTATAAAGCAAAGTTTACTCTTAGAACACTTCGTAATATAATAAACGTCATCATTCATATATCACAGTGCAGAAAACAGCAGCTAGCATTTGGCTAATTAGCTCTAGCAAATTCACCAAACGCACGTTTAGAACTGATAAACTTATCTCCTACAGCTTTACAGCATTAATATAACTCTCCACGTTGGGCAACACTCATAAACATTAGTAAAATGTGATTTTATGGCAGGTTCGGCTTATTAGTTTAAGCTAACGGCAGCCTAAGTACACTCCTGATCCACTCGTTTTCTTCTTCTACACATTAATTCACGTACCAACACAGAGCCCTCTAGTGGAATGGGAAGAGGACGGACGGACGGACGGACGGACAACTACTGACATTCATACACCTTTCTCAACATGCGGGGGCGCACTTTCTCACTTTTTCGGTCTATAGTCCGACATTCGAGCGACTTGAATCCATTCCTCCCTCCCTGGCTCCTCCAGACCCGGGCCCCCACCGGCCTGGTTCGGGGGGGCAACCGCCCCCCCAACCCTCCCTATAGCTCCGCCCCTGGACCTGACAATACATGAACATTACCAAGCTCCACCCAGATACGCCCTTCGAAAGTCTCACGTGACTGCATGTCTGACAAACAAAGCCTCACGTTGTGTAATTTCATTTTGACTGACTCTCTGCAGAGTATTTCTGAGTCGATTAGTGTAGCATTTCTGTCGGATTTTCACAAAATATAAGCCAAGACAATGGACAGGGGAACCAACAAGTTCATGTCATCTTTTTTGGAGGACATCAAGGTGTTTGAGCCACACGATGCCTCCAACATTGTGCGCGTCACAGCGAAAAGCTAGCGGTCGATGAGAAAAACAGCAGATCCTCACACCCTCAGCATAAATATAACTGGACAAGATCACTGATGGCTATTGTTCTTGCAAGGCTGGGTAAGTTGGACATTCATGGTTTAGAGGGTGATTTCTGTTGGCAAATGTTCGAATATGCTTAGGTCTGATACACGGTACTCGGTGGCTAACACGATTAGGGTGCCTAACACAGTTACAGTTTAGTAAAAAGATTTTTCAGGTAAAATAAAATCTTTAATGTATGTCAGATACGGTACACATTGCATATTGATCTGTTCAGCTAACGTAAGGCTGTAACAGACAGGCTTCAAGGTGTAGAAGTTGTATCAGTACTGCCATTATGCTGTACTTCACTAAAAGGTTTTCATATTGGATGTGTTTATTATTGACTTTTTTCATTCACTAAACACAAAGAAAGCAAAGCAATAATACTTACACCAGCAGACAATCCTTTGTTCTTATTGATCCTACGACAGTTGAGCTGCAAATGCAGTCGTGCACAAGCTTTGATCCAAGCAAGACTTTCCGTTTCAGATTTTGGAAATCTGTGAATTTTAGTACCACAAACACAATCAGGATACCTGACATCACCTGTACAGATTCCCCACTGACAGTGGAGAACCATCCTTTTTCGAGTCCTGACGCAAAAACTTTCTGCCGGTCTGCTAGTCCACAATGTACATTAGCATGAGTTTACTACTGTAGCTTGTGTTTGTGAGACTGTCACGCACGTGGTAGCTGCGCTGTGACGTAAAATGGGCATTAGTCAATGAAACGCGGCCCCTGTGGTAAGGCCCATTGAGTTCACAAATCTACTGACAGATCTCGGTTTGGGTGGAAAGCAGCACAGATAGCAGCAGAAATAATAGTTGTAAAACTGTACATGGTACAAAGTGAAGTGCTAAGTTTGTGATGAAGAGAACAATGTTTTCTATAAGACCTAGCCAGAAATAATTTACAATCCACGACTAGAAGCCAGTAAACATGCTAGCCAGTAAGCATGCTAGCCTTGTGGATCAAGAATCTCCTTGAAAAAAAACTATCAGTATGGGTCAGATGTTAGTTTACTTAAAACTGTAGGAGTAAAAACAGAGACTGGAAAATTTGGTGAGTCTAGTGAACAATGCAGGTTAAAACCAGCTTAGTTTTGGAACATTTATAGGCACTAAATTGATTAAAGAAGTTTTTGACTGTGACTTTTTATCAATAATTTATTTTTTGTAATTAGGTCATTAAATGTTGACTGTTTACTTTATTAGGCATATTAAATGTTTGCAATGTAAGCATACTCTAAAGTTTTTCTTTTGTCAAATAAGCATATTTCTAAAAAATACTGTAACACCTATTCTCAAAATACCAGCCAACTTCAAAAAGACAGTTTACTTTGCTCTTGTGAGAATTTTAATTTTCACTTGAAATAAAGATTATTTTTGGAATGTGTAAAATTGCAAATAAGTTACTGCGCATATATATTTGCTATTCATTAGTGTTTCAATTGTACATTTGTTTTGTTAAAAATCTACAATTTAAATAATTTCCTCAACATCTATATAAAAAAGATGAGTGACTAAATCATCTTTTAGTCACTCAAACTAAAAGAGTGACTCAACTGCCTCCCTTGAAAAGGAGGCAGTTGAGTAACAATATGTTTATCTAAAGAAATTAGGCTTTTAAACAAATTCAGCAAATGACTTCTCAGCTTGAGATGTTGTGCAACGTATAGTGGCTCAAAAAAGGAGATAATTACAGTGTGTTCATTTTCTATAACATGGATTTTAACAATGCTGAGCTGTGAGGTTAATGATTCCTACAAGCTCCGTGTCATTTAACTCAAACCTAATGTTCTGAAATATAATTGGAAATCTTAAGATGTCAGAGAGAAACGTTGATTAATATTTAAGGCTTATAATAGCTGTCAGCACACAGCAAGACACATTAGCATCACTGCTTTTAAGTTGAATACTTGCTTGTTTCCACTAAAACTTGAGAGCTGTAATCCAAGTAAGATACAGAAGCTCCTATATATCTCACTATATCCTCTTGCTTTTTTGGGGATTTTTCTCTTTTATATCCGTTTCCTTTAAAGACTGCCCCCGTTTTGAAGCTTCTGCCTAGTTTATTATACCTGACAAAACACATTAATAAGCTGAAACCACTGGGAGAGCAGGCTGAAAAATGTACTTTGCTGAATTTTCACAAAGGAAAAAGGAGAGTCTTCCAGTTTGTATTTATTACTGAGCACAACCCAAGAGGACCTTAAATAAGCTTTAGAAATGTTATGGAAATGTGCTATGAAAATGCAAAAATCCACAGGTGGGCTCAAATAATAAATGAGGAAAATCCTCAAATAAAACAAAAGCTGTGTGGGATGCGTGGATTGCATGTACAATTTCATATTAATCAAAGATAGATTCTTTATTGTTCTGCCTCCCATTTAATGTTGGGAACTGAGTTAACTGCGTTCATGAAGTACTGTTGCAGGGTCATGAATATAAATAGATGTTTGTGCTCACAACGTTTGTTTTTAGCTAAAACTAAGACAGAAATGGTTCTATTGAAGTGTAAGAGCATTTTTAGGTAAAGATCAAAAATAAAATAAATGCATTTTAAATCATTCAAAATCATCAAAATTATAATTTTGACTCAAACCAAAACGTATTATCAGTGAATTACATGTATAGTGGTAAAACGAAAAACACACTTCTCTGGGATCGTCAACAGCCTGAAAAGCTATAAAATATAATAACAGAAAAAAAACATGCAATAATGGGAAGTGTATTATCTAAACAATAAGTCAGCATTTTAAACAGCTTGAGGCGGAAAGCAGTGAAGCGTTTTGTTTCATCTTTCTTATGTTGTGGAATCTGATGGCAACAGCTAGACGTTACTGATGAGGGTAAAAGGAGTTTGCCTCAACGTTTCGTGTCCTGTTCCTTCACCAGTTCTGAAACACAGAACACAGTCTGATGCTTGTCTTTGCACCATATCTTCTGTTGTCTGCCGTATTGCACATGGAGCACGGGATGAGACATACACAGTAAAAATGCCAGTGTTGAATTAACACCCAAAAGTGTCTATATGTGTCCAAGTCAGCTGGCGTTAAATTCAACAATACAGAGTGTCACATTAACATTTACAACGGTGCTGGTGTCGAAATATATTAAAAGTAACACCAGTGTAGTTTTGATTGCGAAACATAATGTGGTGTTAAAAAAGTAAATAATTGACCTGCAAGGTGTCAATATCAATCAAATCCAGAGGAAAATATTCAAAACAATACACAGAAAAGGAAAGTTTAACTTTTCTTAAACCCATTTCAGTATTATAGACCAATGTTAATTTAACAAAAAAAATGGGCGTCAATCTTTTAACACTTTCAAAAGTGTTACTTTAACACCTGCTGACGTGGATCCTTAAAGACACTTCAACACTGGCATTTTTACTGTGTACAGAAACACATATTAAACTGTAACTCTATGTTGTAAAGGTGCATGTAAGGAATTGGTTTGTCACAAATTGTCTTTATTTTACTAACATTTTGACTGGAAGTAATATTAACATTTTGGACAATAAGACTGGAGTAATAGAAAGAACAGCTTTCCATCTCATAGACTTGGATCTGATCACCAAACACTGCATCAAAATGCCAGGCGGACATACAAAATGTTTACCAACTATAAGGGAACTTAATTATTGCAATACCAATGAATATTTTGCCACTGATGATGAACATAAATCCATTCAGGAGATTCCAGAGGGATTTAATTGACCTATCATGGTTCTTTTTGGACAGGAGTACCTGGACAAACGGAGAACATAAAAACCCACAACCAGAAAGACCCCGGGGTACAAGACCACAAAGCTAACGGCTGTGCTAGCATACATTCCTGCCATGTTTGATAACATATATAAAAATTCACAACTAATAAAACCACAAAACAATTTTTTTCAAACTTTGCATTATCCTTTTAAAGATTCCAATCAAAAACAAACATCTTTATTGAGAATAACTCCTAGTCTGAATTTTTGGACTAATTTTGTAGAGTATTTTTGTTTAGTTGTCATATGAATTATAAAGTATAAATTTCACTTTATACATGGAAAACCTTTAGAATGTATTTTTACATCACAAAATGTTGGCATTTCGACACAGCTGTGGCCTATATATGACTTTAGGTTGATAATGTGCTATATTGCACCGCATGCTCCGACATTTAGCTCGCAGATGCATTCGAAACTTCTGCAGTCAGCTTCACCGCAGCTTTTCACTGCGCCATTATACTGGTAACGCTCCCCACACCACCATTCCCCTGAACATTTAATGAAGATAGTGTCAAAAATGTTTTCTTTAAAATCTCCTCTCCGCTGGTCTCGCCTTACTCTCCTTACACCTGGCTGAGTAACAAGAAGACAGTTTGAGAGCCCGGACTGGTGAGCATAAAATTGTTTATAGCCCTTTCAGTCCAGCTTCCAGCTTTTCCGCACCTGATATTCTGCTTTTAATTATCAAGACTCATTAAAAGCGTCTTTTAATGAAGTCTGTGCAGGTTTCCCCGAGGACAGCGCACTTTGTGTCATTTCACATCATTAATGCAGAATACGCAGAAGCCCGACAAAAATCTCCAAAGTTGTAAATGAGACATTTCACTCCACTCGTTCTGCTAATGTCAGGAGCTAATAACTGCAAAGAGAGAGAGGGGCACCAGGGAGGGTATGATGTCAGGGAAGTTTTTCAGCTTCATGCCATTTCATGCCCAATATACACCCATAATAAATGATAGATTATCTAAAACTCATAAAAGAAGTTTAAAAAATAGTCTTGTTGCAGACAAGTTGGGTGATAAAGCTCACTGGAGTCATTTATTGGCTCAGACTTTTCTCAGTAGAAAGTAGCTTAGGCTTATAATGAGCATATCTTTACTGGTTCAGTTGATCTTAAAGTAAATGTCAATGTTGCTAACCTTCAACTGACTGCTCACTATGTACACACAACATATTGAGCACAATTTGATATCTGGATACTTTTATTCGTACATTGATGTTATTGGCTTTTTTAATTGTCTACTTTATGTAAAGAAGTGAAATTATGTTTTGCTTCCAATCCAAATAAAAATGTTTAAAAAGGAGAACAGCTCTGTGATATTTTTAAAATGACTTTTGCTTGTTTTATGTTTCTTTTTCCATCTTTACACTGCATATTAAACTGTTGCATATTTTTATAACCAGATGATATAAGCTGCCACAATTTTTTTTTAAAACATGCAAAAACATTTATGCAACCGGCAAGTTCTCACGCCTCAAAGCTAAGCAGCGCCTCAACACCACCCTGGGAATATTACTTCATTTTAAAGCACACAGCTTCATGTATATTCAAATATTTATCACAGCTGGGAAGGGATGTTAAGCCAAAAGACAATTCATTAAATTCTAGATTACGAATATCTAAAAAATACTTACCTGAAAGGGAAAGGAGTGAGGAAGTAAACAGAGCCGGAGCTGAGGTTATAGAAGAGAGGTGGGAGCAGACAGCAAACACCAAACAGCAACACAAAGGAAGCAAAACACTTAAGGCAGCAGATACATGGTGAGACAACCCAAACCCACAGCAACCTCAACTAAATAAAATGAGTAGATTTCATCATAATAATTCAACAAAATGTATCAAATAGCTGAAAATAAGATGAATTCCACCCCATATGATAACATCTAAATCAAAATTGCATGGGCTGCAATCACAAAATGGAAGTAAATAAAAATAAAACTACTGAAAGAAATGAACACTGGGACAAATGAAGTGGACAAATGAAGAAATAACTCAAGTTTCCGATATGATCCCTGACATAGTTGCGCATTTTTTCCTTTCCTCTCCTGTTCTTCCTTTCCTGTCTGGCTACTATTGAAAAAACAACTACAGTATTTAAAATCTTATTTGTCCTCAACGACCAAACTATGTTAAACAAGCTAAAGCTATTATTCTTTGATTCTGTTCAATAAGATAATCAGTTAAAGAGCCAATTATCTCATTTGGCTGTTTAGTTGCAGTCTGTGCAGTGGCAATTACATTTTAATTGACTGACTCGACTTTTACCTATCGAATCGGTCAAGTAGAATTATGTTAATATAATCAGTTATTATGAATAAGTCCACCATAATTTTTTTCTAAATTACAAAACATACTGATATGAGCAAAATTGACAAGTGAAAGAGACCCTAAAAATCGGTGCAGAACATATAAAGCTATACTGTTCATATATTATTTTGCAAATTACCTAATGGGGTCTGAGATCCGCTGGTTTACCTGGTATATGTACAGAAAAAAAAGCAGCAGAAAAATGCCATGCGACATATATTGGCGGAGATAATTTCAGGTTACTTTCAGGCTGAGCCGAAATGCTCTCTGTGTGTTTCTGCTGGTGTGGGTAGAGTGATAAGCAGCAGACACAGATAAGGGACCTCAGTGGAACCACAGGTTGTGACTCCAACCATTCCCTGTTTACTCCCCCAACTATTTCAGTAATGCTCGGTGGAGGCATTTTCACATATACCCGACATGCATTGACGCTATCTGCACAAAACGCTGTGAACACTGACATGCAGCATTTCTGTGTTTTCCTTCGCGGTGACTGCTGCAGCGTACAGCAACAGACAAGAACGACATGGACGATACTAAAATGAGTTATATCGCTCTGCCTCCTGGGAATAAACATAGTGGATTATGCAAAGCAAAAACAGCTTGCGTTGGAAATCGCCATAAGTAATAAGTATGCCTCATGAAATTAACACCTTAAACCCCGAAGTGCGTTTAGTCAAGGTCTGCTTGAATGAAGAACCACTGTGATGACATGAATTTTAGTAAGAATAATAAAACTAATCATAATGTAATTTACCAAACATATGCTGTGGTACTCCTTTAAATAATTTAAACTTTCACTTTGTGTAGTATATTTAAAGAATGAAATATAAATACATGGATCAATTGGGCTGGTTTCTCAGAAGACTAGCATTCGACTCATGAAGGAGACACGGAGTCTGAAGATTTGCAGTGTGCCAGTGAGTTATATTCACGGTGAAAGACAACATACAAATCCAACAAGAAAAACAGACATCTAAAAGGCCATACAAAAAACATAAATATGTGCAATACTAGAAAAGAAAAACAAAACAACAAAACCAAAGTAAATTAATCCCCACAGTTGACTAAGCCCACACCCTTCAGTCCTTTGACCCCAAGCTGGGGTAAACAAATCCCAAGGCAAGCTGGCTTTGGGTAAGGTGCTTGACTTGATGTGGTTTAGGTCCCAGGTGGGAAATCAGGAGTCAGGATGAGACAGAAAACGTTCTCAGGCTACAAGGAGCCTCCTACCATCCTGGCAGGAGAGCGGAAGTCTTCACACACGTAGTGCAATCTTTTTCTTATGGCTCTAGGCCTGGACATTTAGCTCGCCATCTTCTGGCCTGTATAAATAAACAGGACCAATAAACTTTGAAATCCAATTCAATCGTTCTGATGTGTACACAAATCTATATTCAATAAATATCAAGTTCATTATCAATCCAATCAATATCCTATTTAGAAAGATTAAAACACCATTATTCAACCCAGTGTGGGTTCATTCAGCCCCTCACAGTCAAGCATATTGCTAACCTGTACGTCAAAACAACACTCACCAGATCCACCGGTTGTTCTACATACAATTGACATCTCTCCTGGCTGGTCTGGTGGTAGTCGGCTCCTACAGCGCCATTATAGTTAGACGATTTTTATATAAAATAAAATAAGGTGAAGAATGATGCTCAACAAACCTGTAGCTCAGCTCAGCTCTGCTGTTCCCCCCCAATGCATCTAGTGTTCAAACTTCCTGCTCGAATTAATATAGCCAGCCAATAGGCTGCAATACTACATGTGACCTTGGAAACTGGGCAGTGATTGGTTGCTTCGTAGTCTCGTGAGAGCAACATCATTATCAGGATTATCACGTGATTTAATGAAGAGTTTGAGAAACCGGTGAAAGCTAGAAATTTACACCCGGGTTACACCCTCCCCCCTTAAATCCATGCAACACCGATGCATGCTATACCACCTGGATATTAAAACAATACAGGAGCAGATGCAGGTTCAGTAAACATCTCATCATAAGCAGTTGCTATACTATGCAAAAGGGTTTTCACTACAGAGGCTAGTGGTTTGCCTAAAGCAGAATACTGCAGACGCTGGACTGGTTTTGGCTGTCGACTAGATCGACGAATTGACTGTTCAGGTTCTAAATCTCCAGTAACCTCACGAGTGGCTATAGGTGATTCAGCGGAATGCAATGAGGATGTGGTTGAATTAAGTAATGTCTCTACTGGGCCATGGGACTCCAAATTTTCCTCAGGAGAACTCAGCTCAGGTTCAAGTGGATCTCATGGATCCATCTGATCATCTCCTGAAAACACGTTGTCCTGGTCCGATGGTGGATCCATAGCATCTGACAGTAGAGACGACTCGCCATCAGGTGAAGGAATCCGCATCTCCATTTCAGTTTCTGGAACCCTGCTCATGGACTGGGTAGGGATTGTTCCCTCAACACTGACCTTCACAGGTGACAAAACCGAGAACCGGGGCACACTCCACTCATCTTCCTCATCCAGGCTCTCTTCCAGGTCCTCTGTTGGTTCCTGGAGACTACGGGTATGAGGTCTACGAGCAGGTGTAGAAATTGGCTGATCCACTTCTTCAATCTGGGGAAGAAATCCACAAGGGAGAAGAAGGTCGCGGTGCAGAGTTCAGGTCCCTCCAGAGGGATCCGCTTCTGGTCTTACAACATACACAGGAAGATCACCCATACGACCAACCACCACATAAACATTTGTCTCCCATTTATCCTCCAGTTTATGCTTGCCTCTGAACCTCACATTTCTCACCAATAACCGATCACCTTCTTTAAGACTGGCTGGTTTCACTCTTTGATCAAAATGAATCTTGTTTTTTCTTGCCATCTTCTCTGCATTTTTGGAAGCTAGCTGAAAACTCTCTTTCAGCCGAGAACGCAGGTTCTGCACATATTGAGAATGTGATGGAGATGATGAATCTCTAACAGGTAAGTTGAAGGCTATGTCGACAGGAAGTCTTGGGCAGTGACCAAACATCAACTCATATGGAGTAAAGCCTGTGACCTCATTTCGGGTGCAATTGTACGCATGAACAAGTGGTTTGACATACTCCTTCCACATAGTTTTCTGCTCTGGCTCCAATGTACCCAACATGCTGAGCAAAGTTCTATTGAACCTTTCAACAGGATTCCCATGAGGATGGTATGGCGTGGTGTGGGACTTTTTAATGCCAGCAATGTTGCAGAGCTCTTTAATGAGGTGAGATTCGAAATCAGGCCCTTGGTCTGTGTGCAGGTGTTCTGGAAATCCATAATGCACAACAAAATTCTCCCACAGACATTTTGCAACGGACTTTGCTTTTTGATTGGCTGTTGGAAAAGCCATAGCATACTTAGTAAAATGGTCTGTCAGGACAAGAATGTTTTTATTGTTGCTTTTATCAGGTTCAATCGATAGAGAATCCATGCACAGGAGCTCAAGTGGCCGGCTGGTCTGGATGCTCACTAATGGTGCAGCTCGTTCTGGCAAAGCTTTCCGACGAATGCAGCGATTGCAGGTTTTAATCTTGTTTTCAACATTTACAGACATGCGTGGCCAGAAAAATCGCGATCTTACAAGGTCAAGTGTTCTTTCAATCCCCATGTGGCCCATGTCATCATGGAGACTTGAAAGGACAACAGGACGACATTCCTCTGGCAACACAAGCTGAAATGATAAAATCTCACCATCCTGTCTTCTTCTATACAAGATGTCATTTCTTAATTCAAGACGATTCCACTCATCAGAAGAGGAAGGTCAGGAAGTTCAGCTCTAGCAGTTGGAGGGATCTTTTCTCCTGTTTCGAGCTGATGAATAACTTCTCTCAAAACAGGATCAGCTCTCTGTTTCTCCCTGATGCCTTGAAGGGACAATGATGGAAGCACCGACAATCCTTGAAACTCATCAACATACAAATCAGGGAGAACTGTAGGAGTTATACTCATCGTTTCCACCAGAGTAATGTTCCTTTCCGAAAGACCATCAGGACTTTGGCTTCTCAGCAGACAGCTGTGGCAAATGGCTCCAACCACATCAGGGGTGAGTTCTGCAGCATCCTCCGTTTCATCCATCTGTGCTGCGATGAACTGTTGCACCATAGCCCATTCTCTCTGTGGATCAGGTGTCTGGGAGTGTGGTCTCCTGGAGAGGGCATCAGCATCACTGTTTTGGCGGCCGGCACGGTACTGCAATTTGAAATCATATGTAGACAGCGCAGCAAGCCATCGATGACTAGCAGCATCCAGTTTAGCAGAGGTCAAGACATATGTTAATGGATTGTTATCTGTAATGACAGTGAATCTGGAGCCATAAAGATAGTCATGGAATTTTTCAGTTACGCTCCATTTTAAAGCTAAACATTCCAATTTATGGGCTGGATATCTAGCTTCACTGGCAGACAACCCACGACTGGCATATGCTATAACTCGTAGCTTTCCCTCTTGTTCTTGATAAAGAGCAGCTCCAAGCCCAATGGTGCTAGCATCTGTATGCAAGATGTAGGGTTGACTTGGGTTGGCAAAACCGAGTACTGGGGCCGTCGTCAATTTGTCAATCAATGTGTCAAAAGCGGATTGACACTGCACAGTCCACCTTTCATTAAAAGGTTGCTTTACATCATGGCTTTTATCTAGAATGTTTGCTTTGCGGCCCTGTTTGCAGGTAGAGGGGTACCCTTTTGTCAGGTCATTTAAAGGTTTAGCAATAGCTGCGTAGCCATTAATGAACCTGCGATAATAACCCGCAAAGCCAAGAAACGATCTTTTAAAGTTTGCGGAACTGGCCAGGATTTTAAGGCACTAATCTTTTCCGGATCTGTTTCAACTCCATGTTCAGAAACTATATGACCCAAATAACGCACAGATGTTTGGAAAAACTTGCATTTCTGTGGTGATAATTTAAGACCATAATTTCTGAGTCGGTGCAACACTCTTATCAACCTACTCTCATGCTCTTCTAGGGTGTCAGAGAACATGATCAAATCATCCAAGAAAACCAAAACTTCTTTTAAGTGTAAATCACCCATGCACTTTTCCATAAGGCGTTGGAAAGTGCTTGGTGCATTCGTCACACCCTGAGGCATTCTATTGAATTCCCAAAACCCAAGTGGGGTCACAAATGCTGTTTTAGGCTTATCACTTTCCTCCATTTCTATCTGATAATATCCTGACTTCAAGTCAAGAACACTGAACCATCGTGAACCAGTGAGAGCTGAAAATGACTCTTCCAAATTTGGTAATGCATAAGCATCCTTTACCGTTTGGAGGTTCAGCTTTCTATAATCTATACAAAGCCAAACATCCCCATTCTTCTTCCAAATGACTACGATCGGTGAAGAGAATGGTGACTCTGATTCTCTTATTACTCCTGTCTCCAGAAGATTTCACAAATGATTGCGAACAGCCTCAATGTCATTTGGATGGATAGGGCGAGCACGATGTTTAAATGGAGTCTCATCATGAAGATGGATGTGATGCTTCACCCGATCAGTACATCCAAAGTCGAGGTCATGATGGGAAAACACTTCTGGAATTTCTCTGAGTTTAGCAATCACTCGTTCTTTCCAATCAGGAGGAATAGGAGAATTTCCAAATTCAAATTGGAGATCAACTTTGTCAGGGTTCTTGAGCTGCGCATTACAGCAGGAAACCTCAGATAGAAGCTGTGGTGATACTGTGATTTCTGCAATAGAAGCAGGTGACGACAACGTTATGCTATGGTTCGACTCATTTGTGATGACCACTGGAATCTTGGGAGGTGCATGTTTAGGCAATGACACCAAACAACTTTTCACACATAAACCTCCTGGCAAGGGGGTAGAAGGCTGCTCAACTAATGCCCAACTGCTAACTGGCAGCAAGCTGGTACAGGCATACCTTTCTAGGACGATGGTATGGCCTGCTGGAAAAATAACAGGTGACTCGCTGCCTAGCTTTACATCACATACACTGGACTCTTGGGTTTGCTGGTGACGTAACTGAAGCAGCTGAAGAACTACTTTGTAGCCATACTTAGCTGGGCTAAAGCTAGCATTTTCATCTTTCAGGTGCTTGTCATATAATGAATCAAGGGTGTTCATTCCAATCAGAACTTGGGACTGAGTTCCACTTTTAACATCTGGAACCACGAGCGCCAAAGTACAAACATCCAAATCTGTACCAACAAACTCTTTAGGAAAAATGACTGACATTTCTATGTAACCCAAGTATGGGACAGCTTGGCCTGCAGCTCCTTCTACTTGCAACAACTCATTTAATGGTTTCACTGGTTGATGAGAAAAATACTGATTATAGAAAGAAACTGGTATTGTGGTCACTTGTGATCCAGTATCTAACAGGCATTGAACTAATTGACCAGCTATTGTTACTTGACCAGTACATTTTGAGCCAATCAGCCCTTGTGGCAACTTTGTAGCCTCTGAGGTTACTTGAAACAGATTGGTGCATCTTATAGGTGTCTGCTTGGTGGGACTTTTCTGGTCCTCTGCAGTTCCCGTTTGTCCCTCAACAAGAACTGGGTTCAGTTTAACGATAGAGCATTGTGAGGGTTCATTTTCTGCCATTTTTTCTGTTTTTCCACAAATTGCTTCTTCTTGGCAACAACAAGTGAAGGATTAGGAGGATTGTCACATTTTGGTCTTATATGTCCATCTTCTCCACAATTATAGCAGTAACCTGTAACTTGCAGACTAGATCCCTACGTTGTATTGGTCAGAGGTGATCAGACCTAAGCTAATCTGCAGAGCTAATTTTTTACTTGGTATTTTGAAAACATTTAAAGCACCTAGCTTCCCCTAAATATATTTTTTCTGGATACATTTGACAGTTTTGTAAACTTTCAGCTGAATACAGTTCAACATGTGTAATTTACTGTGAAAAATTCTTCCAGTAGTTTATATTCATGCTGTTATTTAAAAATGGGTGAAAGTTGTTTAAGCAGCTGCTCCATTTCCTCTTCTAATGTTTTTTTTATCCCCAATAACTTTGTTTAAAACATAAAAGATACAAGAACAAAATAAACAATAGAGAACAAGATATAAACATAAGTGCAATATTTGGTGCTCTTATTGGTGCTCCAGGGTTTCAGTCTTCCAAGCGAAGCTAGTGCTTTAGCATTAGCTTCCGATAAATACTGTGTTTGTGTAGCATTGTAGCATTAACAGAACTAATGTTTATGATTAAGCAACTTTAAGGTAAAAACGACTAACTTTAGATGGCGCTTCCCACCACTGACTAAACTGAACTAAAATTTCCAGCAACGTAAGGCAGAAAAAAATAAATCACAATGTATTAAAGCATGAAAACATTGAATGTGTTGAAGTGCTAATGTAATAAAATTATATTTTACACAAAAAGTTATTCATTTATTTATATTTATTCCTCTGTGTTTGCATTTGATTGCTTCTGTTTTTAGTAAAAGAATAAATGACCAAATGATTTATGTTAAATTGTGGCAGTCTTGGACCTCTGTAATCCTCCTGCAGAAGTTTTAAAGATACAATTTGATTTATATAATACATATAAAATCTCAAAAAGACAGAAATAATGTAAAAATAATATGACAGGAACCGATGCATAGACTGCAAATGAGTTCCTTAAACACCTACGGTGAGTGACTAATGATTCTGATTTAATCTAATTACAAATACTGGTCTAATAGCTCCACTGGAGCCCCACTAAATTAGAGAAAATGATGGACAGCAACAGCTTGTTGTGTTAGCAGCCAAACAAGCTCTTCACTTGTGCAGCGACTGCATTAAGGCCGGCTCTGAGCCAGTGAGCTTTGTACTCATTCAATCAATAAAATTGCGACGATAAAACACACTATATGTGAAATGTGTGCCAGGGGGGAAGTGCAGGAAATTCTGTGAGAAAACAGAAAAGACCTCTGGCATACAAGAAGTCGCTTCTTTTCACCTGGAAAAGTCAGGATATTGTCGGCTGAGCCACATAGAGCAGAAATGTATGAAATTCCCTGCTGTGCTGTTCTCCAATTACTGCCATCGATGTTTACCCCTGAATTGG
The DNA here is from genome assembly GCA_033032245.1 of Poecilia picta. Classification (NCBI taxonomy): domain Eukaryota; kingdom Metazoa; phylum Chordata; class Actinopteri; order Cyprinodontiformes; family Poeciliidae; genus Poecilia; species Poecilia picta. The sequence continues at coordinate 28,080,091 of CM065365.1, read as the reverse complement.
CCCAGACTCTCACAGCATGCCCTGTTGGTCCCAGTCTCATACAACCGTTGCCTGCAGCTCCTCTCCAAACGGGGGCGTGACTCAGCCACACAACTCCGAGGAAAATGCCACTCTCATGCTCCATTAGCCTTCGCGTCCCCAGCGGATGAAGAAAAATGTATTCACTGCTGGGATACTGGTGCCTCAGACATCTAAATAGCGACCGTTCGTCCTTTCCGCCGCGTCCTCGACCCTCGGTGTGACCGTGCGACTGGATGCGCGCCTGTGTCAGAATCAGCAGAGAGGAACGTAACTCCATAATCGCAGGATGCAGAGATCAGGATGTTGACAGATTGCTTTACCCCGGAATTTTACTGAAAGATGGAGAGCATGTTGTGTCATGTAAATATAAGTGACTAAATAGGCACATCAGTCATGTGCATATGAGAGGTGATTATTGCTGCAAAGCAGTCACTTTTATTCCTGCTGTAGAAGGTCCAAACACAGGGGAGAGGATGATAGCTTTGCGGATCAGAGATGTGTACATGCTGAAGACGCCATGTTCTAAATTGTGTGGATTTTCCAGTGCTCTGTCCAGAGGGAAATCATGGAGTTGTCTCTGTCAGGCAGCCAATCCTGTAGCTCTAAATGGGATGAATCACAGAGCAAATGCTCAGGTCACTGCTGCAGTATTGATTATCAATGGAAGATGTCTGACTCTTTTTCTGGAGTCTCGGTCTTTCACCCTGCCACACACACACACACACAGACATGCATGTCTCCTCTGGCACACACAAGCACACACAACTAAATTAAACTTTGCTCCGAGTTTGAACTTATTTGCAGTCAGGCTGCATGCTCAAAATGTTTATGCACGTAACCTATCCAGTCAACATTGCATATAGCATCTGATTGCTTCAAACTCCACAAGCAATTTTGCAGTGGGAGTGTTTTTTTTTGTTTTTTTTTTGCTGCGGGTGTTTGTTGAACATACAGTATCATTCATTGTGCAGACATTAAATTTGAAAGCTTCGTGGGGTATTTATTGAAGTCCTGACCCTGTCCTCTGCTCATTAAATTGATTCATGGATTCAATAAGTGGGGCACAGGCGGCAGGTGTGCGTGTCGGAGCCACACAACTCTCACAGGCATCCATCACACTGATCAGGTATCTTCAGCTTTTTCTCTATGCAGCACTCTCACAAGACCCCTGCAGATGTTGCTGGCCAGCAGCCCAGACTGGCTGGATGCTATATAGAAGCATCAAGCTTCTATATAGCAAAAAACCGAAAAACCGAAAAACAAACAAAAACTTACATAAAGATGGCAAGTGAAATGGCCAGTACTGATTAAGTTGTGCACACTTATAGAGACTTGTAAGTCATGTAGTTAGTCTCAGTCTAAATCAGATTTGTTTAAGTTGATCATGTTTTGGGTTGTCTCCAAGAATGTCTGCCACTTTGTATCTTAAAATGACTTCATCAGCCCATCATGTTACCTGTCGTAGCTCACGTTCAGTTGTTATAAAACAACCAATATCCACAGAGAAAGAGAAAAAGTAATAATAAAAGGTAATAATCAATTCTTGGGCTGAAATTCCCAAATGTTGATCACTTGTTACACCTCATGGTCATAGTTAATGTCTCATTCCCTTTAGGATGTTGCCAAATAGCAAAAGAGCTGTTGATTCTACAATATGACGTGTTGTCTGAAAATGAAGAGCACACCTGTCTACTGTGGACAGAAAACAACTTTCGTAGACAAAAAGACACCCCTAATAGGGATATGTAGAGTATATGCTCACTTATTAGCAGCACAGAAAACAGTGAAGTGAGCATACTTATTTTCACCAAAGATAATTCTACACAGGAAACGTGGGAGAGGTTCTTTAAAGTGTTTTTTACCTACCAAAAACATTCTTTTTTTGGAAGTCACTTCTGTGACAAGACTGAAACCTTGACTTTAGGGAAGGAACCACCCAGGCTGATGGATGACGATGCAACACAGACAGATAGCTCTGACAGTGAGTTGCCAGCCAGACCATCAAGGTGACCGTGGACGTTGTTTTTGAGCATCAAGTTTCAATATTAAGAAATCAACTTGCTTTAATGTGCATGTGCATAGATCAGATTTTGAAGTTAAATCAGTAACTGCTCTTTGACAGGTTTCTCTGTCGTGTTTGCTCTCAGTTATTAGCCACAGCAGCAACTTGTTTTTTCCTCTCGTCAATCACATGTCAATGTTAGCTTGAAATGGCTTTTTAGGACCAAACACCTTGGTGTGTGAAAACAACTGTAGATGGACTGGTGGAGTTTAAGAGGCTTGACAGACTTTGAAATAACATTTTCACAATTTTTGTTGCTTCTGCAGCACAGAAGCACTTTGATAAGTAAAACGCAGACCGGATGTGTTGACACTTTCAGCTGCTTTCATTCATTGCTACTGTATTTTATTTTGGCTCACTAATGTAAGCTGTGTAAACAGCTGTGTAAAGCTGTTTAGGAAAATGGGAGTGTTGGCATTTTCTGCCTAAATAATGGCCTCAATGTTGTTGCCATTTGCCATATTTTGACTGGGCCATTGAACACTTTTACATCCCAAGCTATTGTTGTCACACTGCATTTCTTCTCATCTGACGGATTCATCCTAATATCTCACATACACGCTGCACACTTAATATCATAAGTTCTTTCCTAGATGTGCATTATTTATGAACTAATTACTCAGTTATTTATGTAATAAGTATAACTTCATGCATCGTCAGCAACTTTCAACTGTTTCTTCCTGTCTTGTGAGTTTTCTTCTACTTTTTCTTTTACATGTTGCTTGACATTCAACATAGAAATACATTTGCATTATTCCCCATCAACCACACCATTTCAGTGAAAGGTACCTGTGGACACACATCCTGAGGCAGTACTCATCTTATAATTGTGCTTGTCTTTTCACTCTTTATTTGCACATTGATGTCTCGTTTACACACACTTGAGATTTGAGTAAAGGAACACAGAAGTGCTCAAGCTATATATATATATCTGAATTATTTTGGGTGAAAAATTAACAAATACATGCAGACAGAACAGTAAATGACAAGTAAAATTACATGGACCAAGAGAAAATGTATCAGCTTAAAGCACAACGGCACCAGGTGAAATGATTAGCATCTAGATAAGGATTATTTGTTTTCCATTATGGTAAATTCATTCTCCTTTTTCGTTGCCATAAACCATATTAACAAATCCACCAGCGCATTTTCACTCACAGTTGTTCTGACAACGCTCTTCTGTCTATGTTCTTCTGTCCTCTAGGTGCAATTTGGGAACTGAGACATCTTTTAAGATGTGCTGAGATTGATTTCTGCCTCATGGGCCGGTTTTGGTGCAAGATGTTTTTGTAGTCCCTGAACATGTGTTCTCTCCTAATTCTGTCTTTCATCCTGTCCTCAGGTGATGTCTTTGGTAGCAGTGTAAGCAAAAGGCTCTACATGAGATTCACAGTAGTATATACTGTAAGTTTACAGCAATCAGGACTGGTTCGCACCCTGTCTGAACGTCTGCAACTATAGGCGCTATTCACACAGTTTGAATATAAATAATCACAATGTGAAGATTCAGCTTCGTGAAGCTGACTTGTTGTCTAGTAAGGGAATCATGATTGGAATATGACGTGAAATGATTGTGTTATTGCAGCCTGAGGTTTTCTTACATAACTTTGCTAAATCACACATCTTGTCAAACGGGTAGATGGGTGTGGTGCAGTGAATGCAGAAGGTACAGAGTTTATGGCATGAACTGTGGCATCCAGAATCTCAGGTAACACGGTTAATACAACATTTACAAAAAAACAAACAACTGAATAAATATTACACTATTGCTTTAAAGAAAATTTGGGAGACCACTTACAAGTATTTTTACTGTTTGATATTCAATGGATCTATAAAGCACTGGTTGAGAAGGGTTCACACTTCATGATCAAGGAAAGACAAACCAGCAAAATCCTGCACTGACAGCCTGGTCATTGCCTTCCAAGGTAATCCACTCGATTCTCATCTCCCTTCACTGCTCCAGACATTGATCCTAAATATACATTATAGCTGGATTTGGAGGGGATAAGGCAGTTTAACATTAAGCTTTTATAATGGCAACTACAGTGAACTATTTTCCATTCATCCATCCATCCATCCATTTTCTAACACCCTTGTCACTTAGTGGGGTCAGGAGGGATGTGAACTATTTTGAGAATCTGAAAATATTGCCTTAAATAAAAACTCATACTTACTTTAAAAAAATGTATCTTTAAAAATTGTGTGCAAGCTGTTCCAAGGACAGAAGGTAGGTCATGTTGGACTGGAGCCAGAGTGGTGGAGGCTGAGGAGGACAGCCCACAAAACGTAAATAAAGTATATATATATATATATATATATATATATATATATATATATATATATATATATATATATATATATATATATATATATATATTATGTAACTAAGAGCAATCTAGCTTATGTATCCATAGATAAAATGCGTTTTTTTAAAACCAGTTAGAACTCAAAGCATATTACAATTAGAATTTCTATGTGTGTAGCAGTATGCTAGTTTTGGATCAGTTGGAATGTACGTATGATTGGACAGACGTTTTTTTCTGTAAAATGTCATAAAATGACATCTGTCGCGAATTGGCACTACATAAATAAACTGAACTGAATTATACACCTTTCTTAGCTTCTGTTTTATTCATATGCTTATACTGAAAATCCAAGCCACAGTCACAAGAGCGTCACATTGCCAGTAATCACAGATGTCTCTGAGACTTGTCTTTATTTGATTAGGCTGTATTTACAGCTTCTTTTTTGTATGCTGTGCAGACAGTCAACCAGCTTTCTATTCCTATTGTTGCTTTGTTTACAGTTCAACTCTCACAGACAGTTTGTGGGATTTTCCCAAAAAGAAGAAGAAGAAAAAAATCCACCCTGGCACCTAAGCTCCAGACCTCAAACACAAAGCACAAAAGATTTCTTTTCTTTTCTAAAGCTCCAAGTACAAATTCACTCTGAGTCAGTTTAAAGTCTCACAGGTGAAGTTTATTAACAGTTCAGGAAGAGGGACATGAAAAGAAAAAGGGGGGACTTCAGAAGCTTGCTCATCCTCGGTCACTAAAGGATTTCTGACATCCAGGTTTGTGCCTCTCATGTAATGTACGTCGGACCACCGCTGTCACTGTAGGTCACAATCAGTTCTTTGCCACCGGCTTTCCATGCTCCTTTGCTGAAGAGGGCCAAAGACAGGAAGCCCCTGAGGTACGGTCATCAGTGCCCAAACACCTACTGGGTCTGTAGCTTTAGCAATGAAACCACAATTAAAGAGCCACTCACATCCCCAGTTTTTTTCCTTTGAAGATAACATCTTCCTCTTGCCACTTTTCAGTTTTTCAGCGGCAGAATGTTGGCCCAGATTTCGTCTCAGTGCTCTATGCACACTCTACTTGGAAGTACTGAGCATGCATGTTCCTTACTGTCCTTGTATTCTTTTAAAAATGTACTATCTCCACAGGTAAAGTTCAATAATGATGATTGATCTTAACTTACCTGGCAATGAAAGTCAAGACAATATTTAACAGAAAACAGAAGATCCTCCATAACGATAGCAGTTGTCACAATGTTTTCTGTCTTGTAATGTATACTCATATATGAAAAAACCTTAGGAACGTGTAAATGTGGAGAGAATATTGGATTGTTGTGGTACATCAAATTTGATGTGCTTTGTTTTGAATAGAACAGATGTATTAGGATTTATGATATGGAGCTAACAGTGTTAAATACTATCAAGATTTGGTCTGCCATTATTTATTTTTTTTAGTTTTTCAGTTCTAAAGCAAATTTTAGCTCTCTGGTAATTATATTTTAATACTAAATGCTAGCGTGTTAATTATTAGCCGAATAAATCCTAAGTAATTCATTCTATCACTGTCAAGCATCTATGGTCTGGAGGTGAGTGAATCTTTATCAGTACCATGACAACCTTTTGTAAAGTCGCACAGGATAAATTATTGGCTCATTAATATGATATTTGAATAGCATTTGTGTAAACTGTTTTTTAAATTGTTCTCTACTGTTTTACATTTGTGCATATGTGTTAATTAGTTTTATTTTGTAACCAGGTTGCTGTCTATTGCAGACTTCTGCCCAGGTAACTCTTGAAAATGAGATCTAGATCTCAAAAGAGTATCTGGTTAAATAAAGGAAATAAAAAAAATAAATACAAACAGAGATGAACAGAGATATCCAGAAGAAAGTCAGTTCCACTGTGTGAACAAAAGAGTAGGGGGCACAGAAACACATGACACATGTAAAAATAGACTAAATAACAAGAAAAACTCAGGGATTAGTGAAGAGTTACTGTAGATAATCCACATTCTTTCATTGAAGATGTGTAATCCGTCCTGTCAGAACCCAGAAATGGTTCTACAAAGGGAAAAAGGCTCAGTAAAGGCAGCCATGCTGGTCTGCAGCTATGCATCCCTATACACAGCTGTGATGTGATTTCTTACACCTTATGTGTGAGATGGAGCTGCAGTAGCTTATATGCTTAATAAGACCACATGGGTCAGTCTTCGCTTTTTCTCAATCTTCACCACTGTTCAATCCTTGGACAACATTTGATAGATATGAATCCTTGTAAACACATCAACTCTGTATTTTTACTCTGATCCAGGTTTTCCCTTGTCGAACTTGATTAAATCTTTATGTTTGCACGCTTTTGCATACTGTCTAATAATATTCCGTCTATTAGGTGGTAATTCAGGTAACTCACCTTACCGGTCTGGTCATAATGCTCCACATGACTAGTGTAAAAATGCCATTCAAATAAATAAGAGTAAAAACCACAGCCAATTCGCTCTTTACCCATTTGATTAATGTATCTCTCCTGGTCAAGAAGGACAGAAACTAATGTCCAGGTGTGAAATCGCTTCATCTTTTTAACGTCTTCTCTCATTATTCTCCTCTCTGGATAGTTGGCACACCTATGCATTATCATCCTTATGAGAGCTGGCAACACTGTCTTTCGCATTTGTAAATACAGAGGAATTATGCCAAAACCCTGGGACCAAAATTACACAAGGGGAACATCAAAACTCTGGTGAATAAGATGGCAACACAAGAAACACTTTCAATCAAACTCTGTTCAGCTTCAGGTGTGTGATAAAATTACAGCAGCTGCAGTACCTGTCCTCAGGTTGATTCACTGGAGCCAGCTGGAGCTGCTATCTTTTCATGCAGGCTGGTGTGTTCTCCAGCTACAGTGATGGCTTAATCTACTGACACACTTGCAGTATTTGACTGACAATGTTACAACTTAAAAAAAAAAGAATCTCTCCCAGCTAATATATGAACCCCCAGCTCTGAGAAGGCCTTTTAAAATATGAGGGAGAATTTCACAAAGACGCACTCAGCTCCGGCCTAGTAGCAGGTACCACCGAGACACCACGGTCAGAATATGACAGGAAGGAATACTCTGTGGTGCAGGAGATGATGACAGTTTTTTTATTACTGCAGGGCCTTTTTCTGAATAAAAATATCCCTCTCACTTCTTTTTCCTTGAGGTGACAATTTTCACGGGTAAATTATAAGCACAAGTTTTAAAAAAAAATCTGCTATCCGGTAACCTGAAGGAAGTGCACAAATAAGCTGTGATATATAAACTGTTTCAGCTGTTTTTATCCTTTTAACACCAAAACTTTAAGACGGTATTACAATAAACCAACATATTGTTAACTGGTTATTTAGTTAATTAGTCATGCCTGGCTTACGTGGCAAAATTTGATTTTCAAAACCTAAGAGACCTCAAAAATGACAATTAATCATACACACATGTTTGGTATACAACACACATCAACAGATTTCACTCAAACATTCAGATGTCAGATGGGAAATCTCACAAAATCTCTCAAAATCAAATGTGAGTTCAAAGTAAATAAACATGACTGATATACGTCTTATTTTTCTCTTTGTCATGTCTAGGTTGATTTCTGAGTTTGACATTACAAGCAATACTTGGGGTTCTTATGTCATCAGACTAGAAGTAGTGTGCTTCCACTTCAGTAATATTTATTTATTGTAATCTGTAAAGATGCCAGCAAATATTACAACACTGAAAAATATGTTATTAAATAGTTTACTTTTACAGAAGCACAGTCTGTCAGAGGAGTGACAAACAAGTAAGAAATAAAAGAATTAAGTATAGAGAGAAAACAAGCACCAAGCATTTTTTTGCTGATTCTATTCCAAGTTCTGTTTTATCCAGAGGGACACTGAAAAAAGTGACCTTAATTTTAGAAATCGACAAAAAAAAAGAAGAAAAAAGTCAGTTTCTTTAAAAAAATTCCTGTAGCGTTCATTCACTTATAAGTCCGCTTAAACCAGATGTGTTGAGTAAAAGCTTCTATATTGTTTAATTTCAAGAATTGAACAGATTATTTGTTTGTGAGTCGACTACTAGAACGTTATTTTTGGAAATAAGACTTATTTGCTGTATGCTAATGCTAGCGGACTTTGGTCATGTGTGGAAAGCTAACTGGAAACATCTGAATAACTGGTAATTTTACTTAAGTCTCTTTCGCTGCGTAGTTATTTAAACAGTACTGCCCGATCATCGATTAAGCAGATCGGCCGATTAATCTGCGTACCCCTAATTATTACCCCTCTGCCTCCTGTCTTCCCCCCACCAAGGCCAAGTTCCCAGGGAAAACACTGGCTTGTGAATCTGTGAAAACAGGAATTTGAAACTCATTTAATAAGCAACTCTGAGCAAAACAGTACTCTGAGGTATCTGACCCCAATAGCCTCATACAGAACCTGATATATATAGAATTTGCCTGCAGTTTTTTTTCTCTCACACTGTTTTTTTCTAGCACATCAGCAAAAACAGCCAAATCTTACATCCTCGTTGTTTTCGTTCTTCACGGATTTTCTGTCTCGATTCTGGGCCTACTCTCTCTCTCTGAAGCACAGTCTTTTTTTTCTGATGCGAAAAAAACAGCGAGTACTTAAAATATATCATTAAGTACTCCAAAGCAGAGTATAACTACATCTACCTCCTCTGGATGCTGGGGAATTGCAGGCTTGTTCCTCTGGGGAAATGAATGCAAAATGGCTTTGGAGGGTTCTGGGGCATTTTGTGCTGAATTCAGAGGTGCTGGGTGAAGAAGGTGACGATGCAGAAGTGGGTGAATGCTGGCAGAGAGAAACCTGTGACTCCACAGAAGCCTTGTTTTATACAAGTAGTTTGTTTTTCTAAAGTGGAGCCCACACTTTTTCAGCTGGCGAGCTACTTATGAATGCATATTCAGGTTACAATGATGTAATGAGGAGAATCTGGCTTTATTAGTTGATCTACTGTTATTACATTTGCGATCGACGTGACGGGCACTCGTGTAAAATAAAATTTTAAAAAAGGATTTATTACATTTTTCTGTGTTTTGCAAGAGATGAAAGAAACTTTTGTTTATTTATATAGCACCAGTTCCCAACAAGTGTTGTCAAGTCAGGGCATTTTACAAAAAAATAATCATTTCAATTCAGTCATAAAAACTCATCTCCTTCAGGAGTCGGGGTCATTCTTGTTTCTTCTTGGATTGCCACTTTTCCCTTTAGTACCCACTTTCTTACCTTAACATGGTTTAAAAATTTTTCAGCTGTTTTTATAATGCGTCCTCGCCTATCTTTTTCCAGGAACTGTTTACAATTTGTACACTTCTGTAATTTTTATGGGTTGAATCAAAAAGATGTCTGAATTTGCGAACCTATGCCAAGGGGAGCTGTTCCTCATCTGCCATGATTTCCTTATGGGACGATCTGCGTTGTAAAGACATTTTCCTGTGTGCGCCATCCATCCATCCATTTTCTTCCGCTTATCCGGGGTCGGGTCGCGGGGGCAGCAGCTTCAGAAGGGAGGCCCAGACGTCCCTCTCCCCAGCCACGTCTTCCAGCTCCTCCAGGAACCCCAAGGCGTTCCCAGGCCAGCCGAGAGACATAGTCCCTCCAGCGTGTCCTGGGTCTTCCCCTCCTCCCGGTGGGACCTGAACTCCTCACCAGGGAGGCGTCCAGGAGGCATCCTGACCAGATGCCCGAGCCTCAACTGGCTCCTCTTGATGTGGAGGAGCAGCGGCTCTACTTTGAGTCCCTCCCGGATGCCCGAGCTTCTCACCCTATCTCTAAGGGAGAGCCCGGCCACCCTGCGGAGGAAACCCATTTCGGCCGCTTGTATCCGTGATCTCGTTCTTTCAGTCATGACCCAAAGCTCATGACCATAGATGAGGGTGGGAACGTAGATCGACCGGTAAATCGAGAGCTTCGCCTTTTGACTCAGCTTCTCTCTTCACCACGACGGACCGGTACAGCGCCCGCTTCACGGCAGACGCCGCCCCAATCCGCCTGTCGACCTCCCGCTCCCTTCTTCCCTCATTCGTGAACAAGATCCCCAGATACTTAAACTCCTCCACTTGAGGCAGGACGACCCCCCTGACCCGGAGAAGGCACTCTACCCTTTTCCGGCTCAAGACCATGGCCTCGGATTTGGAGGCACTGAGCCTCATCCCGGCCGCTTCACACTCGGCCGCGAACCGTTTCAGCGAGAGCCGCAGATCACGATCTGATGAAGCCATCAGGACCACATCATCCGCAAAAAGCAGAGATGCGATCCTAAGGAAGGCCACCAAAACGGATCCCCTCAACACCTCGGCTGTGCCTAGAAATTCTGTCCATGAAAGTAATGAACAGAATCGGTGACAAAGGGCAGCAGCCTTGGCGGAGTCCAACTCTCACCTCCTGTGTGCGCAGTGTGGAAAATTTGGGCGCCTGTGGAGGGAGAATGCTGCTGAAATGATGTAATTTAGCTGCATGGCGCTGTGCGGATCTCGTGAATGCGTCAAGCAAAAAGAAACTTTAATCTCTTCAATTATTCTTAAACAATTAACACTCCTCCAGTCACTAGATGGCAGCAGTGGTCAAACTAATCAACAGGCTTTCTGTTCAATGCAGTAGAAGTAGCATATGCAGGCACAGCTGTGTGTGACTAAGGAGAAAAGTACGGAAGAGGATTAGGGCCACCGAAAAAAAAAAAAATCTGACTTAGTAATTACACAGTCCAGTCACATTAATGTGACCACCACGTACTTTCCACTTCAGAGTTAAATAACCAATCACAGAAGGCAGGTGGCAGCACAGTGCAGTTGAGCGTATATAAAGGGTGTGTGTGGGCTTCGGAAAACATTTCAATCGTTGGCGTAATGCAGAAACGAAGCGATTTATCCGACGTCCAAAAGGGCATGATCATTGGCTTTCGGGCCAAGGGTGGAAGCATTTCCGAAACGGCTGAGTTTGTGAACTGTTCGCGTGCCGCCGTGGTAAAAGTGTACCGTGCATGGCAAAATGGGACTGTCCAAAATCAACGACGTGGCAAATGTGGTGCACCACGGGCCATAGATGACAGAGGCGAACGACGGTTGCGGAGATGCGTTCGGGCAGATAGATGGGCTACCGTTGAGCAACTGACCACTAAAATGAACCAAGGGGCTACCACAAGTGTCTCCCAAACCACTATTCAGCGAACATTGCTGCGTCTGGGCCTCCGAAGCGGACGCCTGGTTCGTGCACCTATGCTGACTGGTGTTCATCCACGACGAAGGCTAGAATTTGCACGCCAGTACAGCAGCTGGACGTCCACTGAGTGGCGACAGGTAGCGTTTTCAGATGAATCGCGTTTTATGCTCCATCGGACAGATGGACGTTGGCGTATAAGGCGTGAAACCTCTGAAAGGAACCACCCTGCAACCATTGCAGGAACGGTCCAAGCTGGAGGCGGGAGCATTATGGTCTGGGAATGTTTTCCTGGCATTCTCTGGGTTCACTGATTATTGTGGAAGGCACGATGGATCAATACAAGTACGCATCTGTCCTTGCGGACCATGTCCACCCCTACATGCGCATTGTTTTTCCTCAGGATGATGGCATCTTCCAGCAGGACAATGCGAGGTGCCATACAGCTGCCAGTGTACGTGCGTGGTTCGAAGAGCACCAGGATGAGTTTACCGTCCTCCCCTGGCCAGCAAACTCACCTGACTTAAACCCAATCGAGCATCTGTGGGACCATCTCGATCGAGTTGTTCGCGCCATGGATCCTCAACCGCGTAATCTAGCGCAGCTGGCCACGGCATTAGAGTCGGCATGGCTCAACATCCCAGAGAAGACCTTCAGGGACCTAAGTGACTCTCTTCCTGCACGTCTCGTAGCAGTTCGCTCTGCGAAAGGTGGTTATTCTGGCTTTTGACAGATGGTCACATTAATGTGACTGGACTGTGTAGTAATTAATAAAAAATAATTAGTATCACTTTAATTGTAATACTAATTCTGACTTTAAAGTCAGAATTCTAACCTTAATCTTAACTTAAATCTCAGAATTCTGACTTTAATCTCAGAATTCTGATTTTAAAGTCAGATCAAAGTGACTTTAAATTCTGACTTTAATCTCAGAATTCTGATTTTAAAGTCAGAATTTATTTATTTATTTTTTTTTGGTGGCCCTAATCCTCTTCCGTAGAAAAGGTTGAGAAATCTGAAAAGAAAAATTATGGACTCACCTCAGGCATATAACGGCCGGAAAAAACAGACCGGGAAACATGACGAAACTTAGATAGCCGTTCAGTTACTGTAGGCTACTTTACATCATTTTGACCTTAACATTTATAAGTGGCATCCCATGCATTGCACTTTTCATTTCTTCTGAGATGAGCTAAAGTTGTGAATTTTGCTCAAAGATGTTGAAAAGTTGTTATTTTTCAAGGAATGAGCTGATAAAGCTGACAAGTAGCAGATGTTTACAGTTTAAGAAAAGTTTTGAATGTTACTGAGGTTAGTCTAAAAATACACAACCCATTTGCACTTTTTCCTCAAGATAGTTTCTAAGTACTATAAAGCATAACCCAGATGATTCCAAATGCTTCAGAAAAGTAAACTTCAAAACATGAAAATCTCCAAATTCATCATTTTATTTTGTTCTTGTCATTTTTTTCAGGATTTATCCATATTCATGCCTGATACTTTATTAGTCCCCTAAATCTTTTCCAAAGATCGGAAATAAAATTATTGATGTAATTGTTGATGCTAATTAATTTTTTACTCTGGTAAAAAATTAATTAGCAAAACGTTGTCAGACAATTATCAATAGAATAATAAATCAGGAATGAATTAACATCTACATAAATTTGATGCTTTTAGATTCAGTGACAAAACAATAGAAATATATTCAGAGCTGGAAATGACTACATTGAAAATCAGTGGAAGAACAAATTAAACTTGTTTGCTCTTTGTAAATAGACTATATGCCTATTAGTCTATTAGTGTCCCTCTGTAAGTATTGAACTGACTGAAATATATAATTATTTTTTATAACAAAATTTTGCTTCTCGCTGAGAAAAAAAAACTGGCTTCATTCAATTAAAGTAACAGCCTCTTTAAACTACCTTTATTTCAGTAGTTATTACTAACTCAAGCCTTGTTGGCTGTCAAAAATCAAAAACGTATTATGACTCTTCAGCAAAATTAATTTATTCTGAAGCATAAATTACAACTTTGCACACACTTTTTAACTGGACTCCTAAGAGAACCCTTTTCATTAACATTATTGAAAAATAAGTAGCGTAAAACGGTTATTTAAAACTATAGGAAGAAATTTTTACATCTAATACTGATCAGTTATATTTAAAATAAAATAAACAATCCCAGGTACCTTGTGAAGTAAGCAGACAAGAAAAAGCAAACCTAGGCAAACTTTTTAAGTATTTATTTAATTCTTGGGTTTTCACTGAAAGACTTTTTTTATGTTCTAATGCGGATTTATCTGACTAAACAGTTATTTTAAGCGTCACTTCAGCATCCTTTCATGACGAGAGGAATCCAGCTAGTGCTGCCAGCTGCAGATCACAGAACCATCAAGTTATAAATATACTGTTTTCAGTTTGGCTTAAAGAAATGTCTCAATAGTATTGTTTCTGTTGGTCCATCGAGGTCATTTTCTTTTGTGCTGGCTTTGGATTGCTGGTGATCCCTGACTTTAGTTTTGGAAATGGGTTATTCATGCAGAGTGCTTCCTCGGGGAAAGTTTCTGAATGCTCATAACACCCATGTGGGATAAGTGCAAAGCACAAAAATCGAATCTCGCAGAGCTAAAATATAAACAACTTGACAATGCGAACAATGATCGAAATAATGAATGATTGGAACAGCAGTCTATCTCTATGAACAGCCCTGCTTTTTCCTTAAAAGCCTTCTCTTGTAATCAGTTGTGAGGAAACCACGGTGAGGCTGCATTCGACATGGGCCAGGTCAGTCAGAAAAGCAGCCAGCTTGATTACACATACTGTATATAGTCAATAGGGAAAGGTCTTTGTTTGTGAGATGTCACACGTTCTCTTTTTAACCGATATGCTAAATGTTGCTTTTCACGTTGAGGATACCTTAACATGCAAAATAGTCACAACTATCCAGAATTTTGACAAAATGAATAGTTAGCTTTTTAATATTATCACGCTTTATTCCAGGACATAACCTGCATAAATCAAAGTGAAATAAAATCACTACATATAGGAAAGAAGTGATTAACTGTCACAACTGTGTATTTTGACACCTAATAGAGTCCAGTGCAGTGGAGGCGGTTTTAAAATGACAGAGAAGCAAAGGTTAAAGTTCAAAGCCGTTTCCATACAGAGGGACAAGATTATATACATAAATAAATCATTACATAACTAAGTAAATGTACCATGAAATAAATGTTTGAATAATTTAACCATTTGAAAATTGATTAAATATGTCATAAAATCATTAAATGCAAACTTTTAACAGCAGATGCAGATAATTAATTAAATATGTATTTAATTATGTTGTGGTTCCTGTTCCTGTAGCATCACCGTGAAATAATTTGATCTGTCAAACTTGAAGGCGGAGTTAACACTTCCTTGTTAAACTTCACTACCTTCACTTTTTAAAAATCACATCGCCAGGTAAAGTCTAAGAATTGATTAAATGCTACCTTCGTATGTTAGCAACTGAAAAATTGAGGCTAAGCTAGTGGAGCTGAACAGATCTGTTTAAGCCCCGCCCATCGACTTTGATGGACGACTTTTGCAGAGTAAATCATTTAATGGTGACGCTGCAGAACAGGAACCATGAAATAATTAAATACACATTTGATTAATTATCTTCAGTGCCTATTATGAGTTTGCATTTTAATGATTTTCTGACACATTAAATTAAACATTTAATGAAACATTTATTTATTTCATGGTACGTTTAATTAATGATTTAATGATGTACTTATTTAATTTAGTCCCTTTTAAACCTTCACAGGTTCATGCTACAACAACAAAATGTTTAAAACTTCCCCAGGACATTAAGAGGAAGTTTACAGAAAGGTTAGTCTTGCACTAAGTATCTCATTTCTCATCCAAGTTCCTGTTAAATACATTTCTCGAAGAACATGATGATTATTGATGGTTTTGATTGGGGTCATTATGCATGCTGTGCGCACCATATGTTCCTCCACTGCTCTCGGGAATCCTGAAATTAAAAGAAAAAAACGTTAAATAACAGAATCACCTGATGTGGAAGATAATAGTAAACTAAATATCTATATCTAGAAGTGTACAATCAAAGGCATGTCTCTGCTCAAAAATCTCACAGGTAAAGGTCAATCTCAGCTATGTGCCATTTCAATGCATTTTTCAGTATGTTTCCTTTTAAAGCTAAATCAAAGAAACAAATACAAGTCTATAGAGCTTTCTGAATTGCCAAAACTCGACATTAAAAAGTACATACAGGACTGTTACTTGGAAATAAATGTGTATCTTGTCATAAAAAAAATCCCTTCCCTTTTCGTTGTTGGAATGTAAAAAACAACAATATGTCATGATGCCTGTCAGTCATTACTGGATAATATGTCTGTATCTACTTTCATGGTTGCTGATTTTCAAACACTTGTTCCATTGGGAAGGGAAAAAAAGACAAAGCAATTTCAAGCTTCATTTGTTGCATGAAAGTTAAAAACAGCTGTGATTTTGTCAGGAGGAATGACGGAAAACTTTGGTGCATTTGTTTCACACTTCTTTCTGAGAAATATCTCCGATTGAGATGTCAGACATGTACAGTGGCCAGAGGACTAATGGATCTACTTAGAGTGAAGATTTGAAAGGAATTTGTGCTCTTCAATTACCGAGGGAACTACATAGACCTGCCTGCTTTTGTATACATTTATTCATAGACCTCTTTAGAGAAACATAGGCTGTAGAAGAGAGGGGAAAAAAGCATTTAGATATTTTTTTCAGTCAGAAAACAAAACATTGTATTTCTAAGTTTCCTTGAAATTCTGATGACAATACTTTGCTTCTTAAAGTAAGTATGCAAATCATCTATAGAGAAAAAGAATCAGTGTTGTGGCTACTCTTGCGTCATAATAAGATAAAAAAAAAACAAAAGCCACACTGTAAAAAAATGGGTCAATGTACCGTATAAATTTGAAGAAATTTTTCTGTTTTTTAGTTTTGCAGGTTTTATCTTGTTAAAACGTGATAGTATCTTGTTAAAACATGATACATATCTTGTTAAACGTGATAGTATCTTGTTAAAACGTGTTACGCATAGACATAAGGATAGACGCCTCATGCACCGCTCTCCCCTATTGTCGCTGACGAGATTTAGGGCGACCATCTTGGAGCGGTAGACCGCTCCACTCAAGCTCGCTCCACTCCACTCCACTCAGTGTTTAGCGGGCAAAACGACATATCAGCGCATTTAATCGATCATAACACACTTTTTTGTTACTGGGAACTGCATTCAAACATCTATCAAAGCTACATTTATAAACAATTGTATTATTGAAGTATGTTTTTAATACATAGTTCAGCATGTTTAAATATGATTAGTGGCTATAACAATAGAATAGGAATGGAATATTCTGATATCGATGTATGATGAGCATATTACAAAGCACACAGCACACAATTTATTGTGAACGGCTGTGTGTATAATTTATTATAATAATACATAGTTATACAACTATACAATCACAAATAAATAATGATTAATACTGAATAATATATATTGATGCATGTATGTTTATTATGATATAATATATATATATATATATATATATATATATATATATATATATTATATATATATATATATATATATATATATATTATATATATATATATATATATATTATATATATATATGTAGCCTATATAAAAAAAATTCTTAGATTGTAAACAAAGATCAAGAGAAATATTTCACTCACACAACTGTCAGTTAACATCTAATTTGTTGTATAGACTTACACTTAAATACAAATTAATTTGCACAAATTTCATTTTAAAAAAAAATATGTATATATACATACATATAAACATGCTTCCGATATATATTATTCAGTATTAATCATTATTTATTTGTGTCATTATTAATTAATCATTATTTATTTGTGTTTGTATAGTTATATAAATATGTATTATTATAATAAATTATACACACAGCCGTATATATATGTATATATATTTATATATGTCCATCGTACTGGTTTCCCTTCATGTTTGGTCCACACGGATACGGATGCTGCTTTGCACTGTGGTTAAAACCATTAATAGCATGAGCAGAATCCTAAATAGAACGGGATGCACAGAAGGAAACGTCAATTCGGTCCTCTAGCTGTGGCGGCGTTCCTGACTGTCTGGATCGAAGCTGCAGTTGACTTCCGATTGTAGCTTCTGATTCGGGAAATGGCTAAAGAGCGATTATACCGGAGGCTCAGAAGGATTTGCTGAAGATTTTCACTTGCACTTGCTGAACAACCGCAACGGCTGTTCTAACCAAGTAACCAAAATCAACAGAAGGCTAGATAGTGTTAAGCATTCTTCAAAATAAAAGACTTCCTCTCTCCAAAATAAATCATAAATAAAGCTTTGAATTTCATTATTTTTCACGTCACCTTTTTGTAATTATGTGCAATCAAGTTAAATTCGGTGAATAATAATAATCATGTAAATTATACTTAACATATGATGTGACATATGTCTGTGTAAATAAGTAACTTATGTAAATTATATTTAACATAAGTATTAATAAATCATTTTTTCTGCTTTAAAAACGAACATACATCAACACTTCAAATCTGGAGTATATTATTCTACGCCAATGGCAGAATATTTCAAACCTAGTTTGTGATTTGTCAAACCTTTATCTGAATTGTGAAGCTTCAGTAATGAGCTTCACTAATTTCTAAGGCATCTGGAATGCATTAGAAATTAACTATCAGATTTACAATATTTTATATTATTTTAACCTTCTGTTTTCTTTCATTTTTATATTTATATATATATGTTTATATTATATATTTATATATATTTTTAATTACAAATAATGGACTACATGTCTCACAAGCAAAGCCTTAACGCGCCTAGTTAACATGGCGTCGACTGACTCTGCAGAGTATTTCTGAGTTGATTAGTTTAGCCTTTCTGCTGGATTTTCACAAAATATCAGCCACGACAATGAACAGGGGAACTAACAAGTTCATGTCCAGGGTCCGCCATGCTTTGCTACCTCTGCCGCCAGGCCTAGCGTTTCAGCTTTTTGGGTTTCCCCTCGGTAATCTCCCTCAGAAAGCAGGCGGACAATCCGCGCTTTCTGATTGGCTGGCGTTAAGTCCTTAACACCCCCCCCCCCCCCCCCCCCCCCCTCCTCACCCCCACAGACCGCCAGGCTTAGCCGGTTTTCTGGGGGAAACCCTGATGTCATCTTTTTTGGACTACATCAAGGTGTTTTAGCCACGCGATGCCTCCCAACATTGTGCGAGTTGCAGCTAAATGCTACCGGTCGATGAGGAAAGAGACAAGAGTATTTGAGTCAATTAGTGTAGCATTTCTTCTGGATTTTCACAAAATATCAGCCACGACAATGGACAGGTGAACTAAGAAGTTCATGTCATCTTTTTAGGACGACATCAAGATGTTTTAGCCACGCGATTCCTCCAACATTGTGCAGCTAAATGCTAGCGGTCGATGAGGAACACAGCAGATCCTCAGCATAAATATAGCTGTGGACAAGATCACTGATGCCTATTGTTCTTGTAAGTCTGGGTAAGTCGGACATTCATGGTTTTGAGGGTGATTTTGAAATGAGTGATTTTTGTTGTTTGCAAATGTTCGAATGTGCCTCGGTCTGATCTGATAGGACAGTGCAGAGCAGCAGTTAGCACTCGGTACTCAGCGCTAGAGTGGCTAACACGATTAGCCGTGGCTAACACGATTACAATTTAGTAAAAAGCCTTTTCAGGTGAAATAAAATCTTTAATGTATGTCAGATACGGTACACATTGGATATTGATCTGTTCAGCTAAGGTAAGACTGTAACAGACAGGCTTCAAGGTGTAGAAGTTGTATCGGTGCTGCCATGCTGTACCTGGCTAAAAGGTTTTCATAATGGATGTGTTTATTATTGACTATTTTTGTTCATTCACTAAACACAAAGAAAGCAAAGCAACAATACTTACGCCAGCAGACACTCCTTTGTTCTTATTGATCCTACGACGGTTGAGCTGCTAATGCGGTCGTGAACAAGCTTTGATCCAAGCAAGACATCCCGACATCGCCTGTACAGATAACCCCCTGACGGTGAACCATTGTTTTTCGAGTCCTGACGCAAAAACTTTCTGTCGGTCCGGTACTCCACAACGTATATTAGCTTGAGTTTGTCAGACGGTAGCCCACCTATCGCTGCGCTGTGACGTCAAAAGGGCATTAGCCAATGAACAGGTCGGGCTGGGGTAAGGTCCATAGTCACCCCACTGTTGCCAACCCACTGACATTTATATTCAGACAAGACAATCAGTGTTGGCCAAAATCAGAATTGGCAAGTCAGATTTTTAAAGATTGGCCAGAAATCTACGATTGACACACTCCTAGTGTAGATTTTTTTTAAATTTGTCAGAATTCATCAAAATTACTCAATGTTGTTGTTTGTGAAAGAGGTATTAGCAATTGGTGAGACGCTGATGAGCCAGGTGATCTGCTGCTGTAGTGTAATTTAGAAGCATTTTGTAAAAAGTATGTTTATAACATGAAGTGTGTCTGTGTTAAACTTGAGTATCCATTCTCTTTGTTTAGAGATTTTCTGGGGTCAAACCCTGAACGAGGTCGACTCACATAATGCAGACGAAGGTGAAGAAGCAGCTTTGCATCCCACCAAGATGGTTCAAGTCCTTTAATGAGCCGAATGACTGGGAAACCATGGAAAATTTGAGCCTTTTGAAGTTTAAACGTGATTGACCATCTCATCAAACCTGGTGCACCTAGAACCTTTGCGAAGCACAAGAACTGGTCACAGAACATTTCAAGCTCTTGGTAACTGGACCTAAGAGTTGGATTAACCTTTTTTGCAGAATATAAACATAAAATGGACTGTTGTTTTATGTTCACAGCGACTAGAGCAGTGGTTCTTAACCTTTTTTGAGGTACCAAACCCCCCAGTTGCATATGCGCATTCACTGAACCCTTCTTTTTCCGACACACAAAATACTTTTCGGTATTCTGATTTAGTAATTTAATTATGTTTATTGTGTTACCACCTTCATGCCACTAGAGGCAGTACCAACCCCAAAAAGATGTGACTAAGGAGCAGATTTAGAAGTCCACCGTAAGCTACAGAATTAGGTAAAAACCATGAGCTTTGCTGAAGTAAATAAAGACACAAGTTCAAATCCATGCTAAGAGTGGAGCTCCTTCAATCAGAGCTCCTCCGCAGCTCTGATTGGCTAAGCAATGTAACGTGATCCACTGATTGGCTAAGCAATGTAACATGATCCTCTGATTGGCTAAGCAATGTAATGTGATCCTCTGCAGCAAGTGATGGCAAAGCGGGCGTCATCACGACTTTACACAAGTGTGTCTTTACCGAACCCCTGAGACCGACTCAGCGAACTCCTGGGGTTTGATGGAACCCAGGTTAAGAACCACTGGGCTAGAGGTAATGAGAGCACACACTCATGAATACACTGTCTTCCACTGTCGTTGGCATTAGGCTGGGTTTATGTAGCATTTGATTTTTAACTAAATATTTATACCTGTATTTCATTTATTTTTTGGCATTTATTTTGAAGTATGTTGGTCCTGTTTACAACTATGATTTTCATGTTCCAAAGCAATTTTTTCTATGTTCCAGGTTATAGTAATTGACAAATTGTTTGACTACAAAGACTAGAGTCAAAATTGCTTTACATTTAATTAATACATTGAAATCTGTATAATAAAATGCAATAAATTAGTTGTGATGTACAGAAGATAAACATTAGCAAGCTCAATAATATGTTTAACTCTTAACATATAATAGCAAAGGTTAGTTATAAAGACTAGATGATGTCAATTTATGGTTTTAAATTGCAAAATAAATTCTATTTGTTGAATGGTTTAATTTTTATATCACTTTGCATGAGCTACTTTCAAACTAAGTGTTTTGTGTTCTACAACTACATTTTCTGTAGACTTTGAATTTCGTTTTGTTTCAAAATTATGCTAAGAAAATATTAAATACATTAACTAATATATTTTACACTATAATTAATATGGTATAGAATACAGACTTCAATGGTTTGGAAGACAAAAGTATTTGGAAATATCCAAGGTTTTTTTTTTAAAAAAAAGTTTGTGAATATATCACAAAAAACAGAGAATTTTAGTTTTGGTTAACAAAATATTGGTAAATTTGACATAAAAACTAGGGATGTGCCGATCAGGTTTTTTTCTGCCAATACCGATACCGATCACCCCTGAGGGCCGATCGCCGATACCGATCCCCGATTCCGATCCCCGATACCGATCACATAGTTATGATTTATTTATTTTTTATCATAAACTCTACCGTTACATTATGTGAAAAAAGGAACCATGAATTCACCTTAATTTAGACAAAAACTTGTTTTTAATAACTTTTTCCAAGAAGAAAACTAAACAAAACAGGCATTGTGCAAATTGAACTGCTATCAATAATACTATCTTTAACAGACTGATAACATATGAGGCTCTGAAGAGGCTAAATAATGCAAAGAGCTAAAATATAACCTTTCAACATTGCCAAAAAAATTCAAGTATAAAACTTAACATTCAAAGGATCCATTACAATAAACAATCCTGAGTTAATGAATGAAAACTTCCTGTTAGCATGGCGGCTAGCTGATTATTGCTAGTTCTGATTGGCTGTTTCTGACTGAGCGGAGTAATTATGCAGAACAGGGAGGAGATCGATTATTTTTTAGAGATTATCTGTCTCATGTTAGGACAGAGAAAGTTTTAATACTTATGTAAAATGTATATTTTTTAAGTTAGATGCTGCAGCTTTAAACAGCTTCGGTGAGAGTCTCTACCAGGTGGAGCAGAAGCGGCTCAGTGTCAAATATTACTAAATATTAAATATTACTACCTGTAGCGGAGCAGCAGTTCAACAGGAGAGCAGAACCAAAGATACAAATCATGTCCCGTTCAATACCGGACGAGTGGCAACATATCTGTGGCGTCTATTCTATGCGCCTTATAGTGCGGTGCGCCTTATATATGAAAAAAGTTTTAAATTAGGCCATTCATTGAAGGTGCGCCTTATAATCCGGTGCGCCTTATTGTGTGGAAAATACGGTACTGGCAGAAAATTACCAGGACATTTTCCTGTTTTTTTACGGATTTTTTTTTACTGTGCAGAGTAGTATCTGAGGAAAAGGTTTTTGACACACTCAAAATATAAAGCACTCTCAGAGAGTTTTCAGGTTTCAAAAAAGAGCATTTTTTTAACTTATAAAAATAATAGAAATATTCTCCGAGTTGACTTCATACAAAAATTCAAATATAAATGTTAATTTGTAGAAAAACTGCTTCACTCCTCAGTCCTTCTCCATGCATCATTTTGCATCAGATCAACCACAGCAGCTACTTTTGCTTGTTAATCACAGCAGGAGGCTGACTGACAAGGAGGAGGACCTAAGCAAAAACTAATAATAATAAATCTACCGTAAACTTGGATCGAGAACATTAATAATTTAGTAGTTGTCCAGTTTTGTTAGAAAAGGAGAGAAAATGATAAATCACATAAATGGAAATTATTGATCTCATTTGAATTTACAATATGATTAATTGACAGGCTTACTGACATATTGTTTGTTCAAAACCAAACCTGTAACAAGCTGAAACTTAAGAGAACTTTAACATGAACATTAAAAAAATATATCAAGATGCCATTGTTGTGTTTTGTAGAGTAGAACTTAATTTACGAAGCAGTTCATGGTCGTGAACTACATCGTCATTAGGTAATGTGCATCATGTGTCGGTAAAAGCACACTAGAAAAAAATGTCTAACCATAAATGTTTTCTGATAAAATATTAGATAAAAGTTGATATGACTCAAAACCATCATATTTTAATCAGTGTGTGTCCACAGTGAACGGATGAGGGAGGTAGAGCGGATGACTTTAAGGATTAGTTGTACAGATGAAGAGAACAGAAAAGGTATCTGGTAAGACGGCATCCGGTACCAAAGGTGTCTCCTCACTCAAAGTGTGAATAATTGTTGAAGCTGACACCATACTCAGACTGCATGCTCTCTGCCACACTGGCATTTGGCCTGAAACTTGAATGTAAAGGAGGAAGCAAGATTTATATCTGGTTACAAAGAATTGATATTATTTATCGTTAGTCAATGAAAGCGTTTATCAAAAAAAGTCAAATTTAAAAGCAGCTCATTATATTTGTAAAGTGTAGAATATTTGTGATGTAATTCTGTGATTCAGGAATACCCATGTTTGGTTTGCAAATCAGTTCAACACCTAAAGATTCTCCTTCCCCGTGTCTGTTGTCAGGCTGGCTTATTATAACCTCCGTCAAGCTTTCCAGGCTTTCCTGCTTTGACCTTTCTTTTTGTTCTTGTTTTTTTTTTTGATTGCTCCTCACTTTTGTTTGCTCTATAGTCTGACATCTTGTGTATAACCTTAGGCTTGCCAGCAAAAGCTTTGATGTTGAACTTTTTTCTTGTCTGCAGTCGGACCACTGCAGTTATGGCTAAAATAAGGATGTCGTGAAAAAATAGGTTTTGTTACTCTTTCAGATACTGAAACTCAGATTGATTAAACAGAGTGAAATATTTTCAACCTTAAATATAATTTTGAATATTTATTTATAACTCCAAATTATGTCTCAAACAAATACAATTTTACATTAGATCAACAAGTCGTTTTAGACAGACATGTCAGATTCTAAAAACTGTTCATTTTTGTCACTCTATACTTGGTGGCGTCTCCTTTTGGATGAATTACTGCATCAATGCGGCTTGTCAGTGACCAGCCTGTGGGGCTGCTGAGGTGTAATAGAACCTCAAGAAGCTTTGACAGTGACCTTGAAGTCATCACTATTGTTTGGTCTTTCTTCACAGAAAGAAACACAATATGCAAAACCAGTGAAATGGCATGGAGCCCCAAACCATCACCTGTTGGTTCCCCTGCCCATTGTCGTGGCTGATTTTTTTTGAAAATCCAACAGAAATGCTACACTAATTGACTCAGAAATACTCTGCAGAGAGTCAGTAGAAATGAAATTACACATAGAAACTAAGCACCGCAAGGCTTTGTTTGTGAGACATGCAGTCACGTAAGACTTTCCAGGGGCGCTTCCGGGCGGAGCTTGGTAAGGTCCATTGATAAGTTACTAGTCCTGTTAACCGGTAACTCCTAATATTACTAGTGCTTGATTACAAAAAAAGTAGGAAGAAACACGCAGTGTGTGATGGATGTGATGAGTTGTGTTATTGAACTTGATGCTGTTTATGTTGCCCATTATTGGTTTTAACACACATTTGTTTACTTAATTGCAATATTGAGACAGAGGGAGTCGAACGTGATTGATTGTTTTCTAACTGTGGGACCTGGAACACAAGGATGTCTGCACAGTTAGTATTTTGAGCAAGATACCAACTTCAGGAAGCTTCATAGATCATAGGTGAAATTGTCCAATAATTAAAATGTCCATATTAATAAGGTCATTCAAGCTACTCTTACTAGTAACTGCAGTAGCATGCTTAGTTTTATTAATTGTCCAGTGCGTTATAGTTCCAAATATTCTTAATTTTATTGCACTTTCACTGCTTGAAAACAAAAGAACTGCTGATTGTTTTATAAATGTTTAGTTGTACTATTAATTTAATTTCTTCAATTTATTATACATTTTAGATATGATTGAATCTTTATTTTGACATTACCCATTGTGTTTTAGCACCTGCATATATTTTCTTCATCAGAAAACAAACCATTTGTGGATTAAACGCGATTTGTGGATTCAATCTCAGATTTTTTTCCAAAAAAAAAAAAAGGTTAGTCAAGAATTTACTCCAAGTTTTGGAAATTAAATCCCATATTTACGAGTTTTAACATATTAAACTTGTAAATATGTACATAGTTTTATTTATTTACAAGTTTTAACATATAAAACTTGTAAATATGTACATTTTTATCTTTGAAAATTTGCATTATCTATCTGCCCAAGGCTGACCAAGAAAGTTACCCTATGTACACATGAAGGCACACTGTTTCGTCTCAGTTAAACTTCTTGTTTTTCGTAAAATGTCCCTTTGGCATTTATACTTGTGGTTAAATTTTCTGTCTAAAAGAAGTGTGAAAGTTCCCAAGGAGTGGCAGCTTTATCCTCCCCTGCCAACATAACAGAGGTCCTATTTTCTTGTTCAGTGAAGTGGAAGTGGGTGGTTCAGCTCTGTTTGCCAATGTAATACCAAGTAGATCTTATACAAACACAATTAGAGCAATATTTGGTCCTGTTGTGCATAAAATTGATTGACAATTGGGAGGGAGTATTAGTATGGCACGTTCAGTGGTTCTTTGAGCCATTGCTCTCCTGAGATGAGACTAAAAAGGTAAGCATATTGAGGACTTGTGCTCTGTGCAATCTCTTACACATAAAAATAAAATGCAAAACCCCAGGGTTATTAGACTTATAAATCCACAACTTCCCTCAGGTTTCTTATCACACTGAGGTAATGCAACGCTAAGCAGTAGATGCCATATTTGCTAAAAGTTATGCCTTTTTACACAGAAATATTTAATGTTGTTCTTATTGGTTCTTGGACACCTCCTCTGTCTACTCCCAATCAACAATAAAAACAAACCAACATTTGGGTTTGTGTTATAATTTACAATAACCTACCATTTTCACAATTTATGACCATACCGTTATAACAGAAATGTTGCAATTAAATATCAAACTTAATAAATCACAAAACATTGACATTTTTCCCCTTTCAACAAATCTATAATCAATGCAGAATATTTCAGTCCAGTTTTGACCATACTACAATATAGAGTAAGATAGTCCTATACATTAAAAAGTTTGATCAAACTCTGCTTTAAGGAATCTCATTTTAGTGCAGAATAATCAAGCTGACCTTCAAAGTCTTTAAAGATATTGAACTACAGAGAATAAGGTGTAGTTTTAGATTGATCACTGTTCATTATTGGATATTTAATGAAAATCATCTGGTAAAATCTGAAGTTAGAACAAAAATGAATGGTCATTTAATCAAAAAGTCTTCAGAAGATATATGAGCATTATGAATATTTTATTGTCTCTCTCTAAGAGTCATAAAAACAGTTGAATACAAAGAGAAATAAACTATTGCTTAATGGTTTAAGGTGCACAGGTGCAAAATGCTTTATTAGCACAACAAAATGGTGGAAGTAAAGATGAAATAGCAACACAGAGATACGCAGTGGTGGGAAGTAACAAAGTACAAGTACTTCGTTACTGTACTTAAGTACAATTTTCGTGTATCTGTACTTAAGTAGATTTAATAATGGACACTTTCTATGCATCTGCGATGAAAAAATGTCACTCGTGCTGAGTTATTGTGTGTTGACTGAGGTGTCGCTTATATGAACGATCCGATTCTTCCGGACCGATCTTTTCTGATTAAATTTAGTTTTAGCTCTAAGTATTTAATATCTAGTTTTTTAATGGGAATGTGGGTCTTTCAGATCAATTTCAGAAGCAATTTTGATAGGTAAAACTTAATTCTTTTTGTGTCACATAGTGCGGGGTGCTGGTCTTGACTTGGTCTTGGGTAGGTGGTCTTGACTACAACTCTGCTATGTGGCTCCTCGGTTGCCAGTCCTCTCCCACCCACCTTCTTTCCATCCCCTTTCTGTTGGATTTCTTTCAAAATAAATGCCACTAGTGGCAAAACAATGAAGTTCATGCTAGGTTAGGACAGGAGACAAGATGGTTTCATCCCTGAAATTATGATGCTTAGAATCACATATCTAAGTCTAAACTATGTTACAGAGACTAAACACAATAAAAATATGCTTTATCTGTGGCACTGTTCATTAAAATGGCACATTACTGATGTATTAAAATTAAATACGATCTGTTCTTAATGATATTAGCGATTAGGTAATCCATTCAGCAAGTACTTTTACTTTTAATACTTAAGTCTTTTTAAAAGCCAGTACTTTTTTTACTTTTACTTAAGTGCAAATGTTAATGTGGTAGTTTTACTTTTACTTGAGTACATTTTTGTCTGTGTATTTATACTTTTACTTAAGTAAATCTTTTTGAGTACTTTCTCCACCACTGGAGATATGAAATGGTCAAACACAATGATTAGACTTTGTACAGCTTTGCATTCACTCTGAAATAACTGGACATGTAAATATGAGATAAAACATGATTGAAATGGTTTTACCATTTTGGGCAAGAACTCACATCACCCATTTAAGAAATCAACTCGGGTTACAGCTGAAAGCAAAATGTTCAAATTTGTTTGTTCTGATCCAGCTGTTCGTTTCAGATAGAACCACTTTTGTGATATTTTTTTAAAGAGCTAAGTTTAGATCATTTCTAAACAAAACTGCAAATTTTTGTTTAGAAATGATGACATTTCAGTAAAATGATGAGTAACAAATTTGCCCTTGTACAAAATCTATTATTTTAATTTTCCACAAATGGGTTCTAAGAGGAACTAAGAGTAACACTTGATTAATTGTGCACTGCGTGAAATTCAAAAGCCAAGAGTTTCATTTACCAGTATTAAATGATCCATTTCTTTTCAGTATTTATTTAATCTTGAGACCATGTATTTAGTGTTTGTGTTCGCTATTTAGAAAATAGATAAAACTGATATAAGATGGAGGTTTTTTTTTTTTCAATATGTGTTTCAGTTGAAAAGGGAGAAGGTATCCTTCCTCTTTTTGCCAAGGAACTTGATTTCTTAGATTTCTTAGTCATTTGAAACTTATCTCAAGTTAAATATTTGCCCATGGATGGTGTTGCTGGGAGTACGAAGGAAGGATGTGATGAGAGACGGCTCTCTGCAGGCCACTGTTTGCTCGACACTCATGGGAAGTCCTGATACACATGAGTAAATAACGGAGGAAGCATCAAGCCGGATGTCTGCTCGGTTCATAAAGCTGCTCTCACTGGCACTTAAAAAACAAAACAAAGCAAAAATCTAAAGCGCTTCGGCACATAGTTTGAATTTTTTTTTATCAAACTGTTATTCTTCTGTGAAGATAGCTGATATTCAAGTCTGTTGTGGGAAAGCCATAGAAAATCCCAACTAATTTATGCTTTTTACTATAAATACTTTGAACAAAATATATTTGTGGGTCAGTTTGATCAGGTTCTAAACAAAAAGGTAATTCTCATGTTAAGGATAGAAACCTCCAAGACACATAATATTAAAAGTCATTGATCGCTATCTTGGTCTTCAGAAGTCGGAATTAAATTGAGTTATTTTGTCAAACGTCTCTCGCAAGGTCACTTGTTATAAGGCAAATTTTTATCTTGAGGTAACCGTCCAAATATTAGCTGCACTAGTGCCATAACATGGTGCTATAAATATTACCATTATAGACAATTAATATTGTCTATAAAATAAAGATATGATTTAAAAAAAAATAACTTGAAGGAGTTCTTTGAAATTGTTAAAAGATTAAACCTAATAGTAAAACTCTAGGCATGTCTACATTCAAATTCGCGAAATATAAACATGATCTAAGAGTGATTATATTTAAATGTCGTTGGAGAAGTAGAATAAACATTATTCTTTAGTTTTGCCAAAACTGTTGAGGTTAAAGGAGTCACTCTGACTGTTGCTTGTAGCCTGCCACTGCGCTGTTTCTGGACTATTTCCAACGGAAATAATCACAACATGATTAACAACTGTGTTCAACAACCTTTCTATAAATAACTAAATATAATGAAATAACAGGGTAAAATAACTATCAGTATTTGTGCTTCCCGTCTGTTTCATTTCTTTCTGGATGTTTGTTTTCAAGTAGAGAGCTTTTAAGTCAGGGAGCCATCCAGCTCAGACTGATTACCTTCTTTTCAGAGGGAAAGCATTGTCCTGTAATGTGTGCATTGAAGCTGAGAAGCTGTAAACAAGATAATCAATTTGTGAAGGAGTAAACATTAGATACCTTCTGTTGCACTGGTACACTGCACTAAAGAATATTAGAATCACCAAATAGACTTTTATGTAAAGGGTTGAGCAAAAAATTACATAGTTTTGTTCTTTTCACCTTGACTAAGAAAAACCCAGGCACTCAAAAGAGCCCATAACTGCATCAGGATTGAAAATGATTGGAAAATCTGATTGGTAGTTTGTGCCACTTTTGCTCCACTTGTGTTGATTTTTGATTTTTTTAAATTTGTGCTTGACACAGTCATGGTTAGGTTTATGGAGCAGGCAGAAGGAGAAAAAGCAAGAGTCAAACAAGACAATAAATACTCTCTCATAGGTATTGTTGGAATGAATAAAATTATTTTTGGGAAGTAGGTAACTAGGTACACGTAGCTGAGCATCAAACCAAGCCATCAAGTATTGGATCAGGTATGAACGATCACTTTCATGGGCTGTATGCATGCTACACTTCCATATTTGATTATTAGGACAGTCGAATTTCCGATTCCACCGTGTCGACAGTGGAGCGCTGTAATTTGAAGACAATGACTGTCTTTTGTGTTTACTCGTTTATTGGAACACCTTTAATTGATGTATGACTTGTTGTTCGCTCTCGAGCTCAACTCTACAGAGCTCGATGGAGAAAGGCTTAAAATATTATGTTTATTCCTACATACCAAAGTTAGAAGGTCGGTCGCTTATGCTGACTCATAACTAGAATCACAAGGCATTGACAGAAATCTAGAAAGTTCTCTTTTGAAGACATTTGCCTTAGTAGGCTGGTGTTTCACACGTTTGTAATATTCAGCACAAGTATTACTCGTGGTCAAAATATCCGTCCTCTCAGTTGTCCTTTGGTCAATTCTGTCTCTGTTCCCAAACACAGGTGCACGAAGTGGCAGAGAGAAATGATTCCATTCAAACAGAACACTTAGCAGCCAGCAGCGTCCTCATGGATTTGATGGGTCAGTTATTTCACCTGACACAAAACGACAACTCCAGTCCTTAGTCTAAATCGTAATCACAAAGTTATCCCATGTTGACAATCCACTTTGTAGCTCTTAGTGGCAGAAACTCAGCAGGTGTTTCATTGCACTGTTTTATTTGGGGGTATCAGAGTGATGGAGGGAAGGGCAGTTAAATACTAATTCTCGGCACATTTTTGGTGAAATGACATGTAATCCCATTTTTAAACTCTACAAGCTTTGATTTGTTCCAATAATATGCTTTGTTCTTCTAAGCAGATTTTTTTTATTTCTTTTGTTGGCATGTGACTGATCCTTTCTGTCATCCAAAACAGCTGCTAAGGGTTCATGGTATTCGTCTCTAATCAGAATTTCACAGCAGCTCGGTATCACCACCCATTTCCCAGGACGCTGCCAGATGATGTCCTGCTGGTATATTCTCTGCCAGCCACTGTGTTCTGGCTGTTACTGGTTTGCACGAATGCCTTTTCAAATCAGCTTAGCCGAACACAGGATGTCTGCATGAAAACAATGATGCTCCGTAGGGCCCCTCCCCCAACCCCCCAACAGAGACACCCCTCTTCCTCCCTCCCCGTCACTGCTCTCTGACTGCACACCTCTAGAGGACGGAGATCTTAAAATGAA
This sequence comes from Poecilia picta, assembly GCA_033032245.1. NCBI lineage: Eukaryota > Metazoa > Chordata > Actinopteri > Cyprinodontiformes > Poeciliidae > Poecilia > Poecilia picta. Next base: position 28,048,951 of record CM065365.1, on the reverse strand, counting down.
AAGCACAAAAAAATCTATCGTATACGTAATTTTTGGAGAAATAAACGGCCTTGTGTATCGATTAGAATTAAACCTCAGAACACAGACAATACAATGAACAGTGGGGAATTTCTATTTAAATTGGTAGAAACTGTTACATTTCTGAATGCTTGTTAAATTTTCCCCTTAATACACTCCGGGCTGTGTTATTCATCTCATTCCTGTCATGTGTTTCATCTCAACCCACTAACCATTTAGTGCAGCTTGACAGTAAAAGGTGTTTTATATTCTGCCTAATTACCACATCAGACTGGTGAATTAAGAGTTTTATAGAAATCTGGCACCAACCTAAATGCTTTATATCATTCCAAAACCTTCAGGAATGACATACTAATTTAGCTCCATATAGCAGGCAGGACATTATAAGCAGATTTATCAACTCTTGCTGAATGTACAGAACTGTCAAACAAATGCCTCGTATTCTAAGATCTAACTCCTTAACAAACAAACTGCTCCAGCTACCATACTGTTAGGAAGTACACAGATTAGTTTTTACACTCATTACGGTCAGAAAAATAACAATTGCTTAATGATATTACCATTTCACCCTATATAAGGTTAATAGTTTATTAGATGATCTTTGAACTGGTTAAAGAAATCTTAGGAAACTGCGATTGACTGATGCTTATGTTTGCTATCAGTAAAACATTGTAGTGATTGTTAGAACTAACCGTAGTCAGATAAGGTTATATTAAGACATTTGTGAGAGCCAACTATTTTTAGACTCTGAAAAGAAGCTGAAAAGCCAATTTGAATGGAAATTACTTTAAAACTACAGTGACCTGTACAATTATCCAGTGTACTTTGCATTTTGTGTAAGGATGCCTCCCACCCCCCCTTTTTTTTAATTTTTTTTGCTGTTAAAAATCTTCCCCAAACTGTCCCTATTGCTTCTGCCTCCTCGGACATGTTTGTTTACTCTGATGTCAAGTGAGAGGTTTTGCAAGATTTTGTCTTGGATCTGAATGTTTGCATATAATCTGTTGTGTGTGGAGTGTTGTGTTTGCTGTTTGGTTGTACACCACACAGTGCAGGAACAAACCTGTCGTATCTATAATTTTTCATAATTGTGTGTGGTCTCTCGGGTTTTGAAAATCAACTTGTAATTAATTTTGAAATCTGTGTGAACCTGACATTATGTTTCATCGTATGTTCAGGCAGAGGTTCAGTTTTAGTTTCTGTTCTCTCATAGCGACTGTAGCCACTGTCCTCTACAAAATGACTTTCTTTCAACAATGGCTGTTTGTCTTGACGCCATAGATATCTATACAAAGTCCACAACTAATTGTCATGGTGACAGATTATTCAATCTGCACTGTAGATGTTTGCAGTGCCTTCAAGGTTACTTTGAATTATTTTGTCACTCCTCTGTTCTCTCCTCGCCCTACCTGTCAAAATATAAAAGTTCAGCGACAGTACACTGCAGTATGTGATTGCAACGTGTCGAAACACATCGATTTATACCCTTTGGCAATATAATGTTGGTTACTTATAAGCGTTCCCATAACAAAACTGGATTGTATAAAAGCAGAGGCATCATTATGCTGATTTATTGGATTCTTAAGGTAGAAGAGTGGGATTAGTTTTGTAGTGGCATACAGTATGTTCAGTTAATGTTTTTACATTAAGAAAATGCATCACCTTAACTATTCACTCTTACTTCATAGGAAAGTTTCTGCTACAAAATTTCCGACCGTAATGGCAACCAGTCGCAAATGTATTAATTTTATATTATGCAATATAAACCAAATGATATATTTAAGTTTTTCAGAACCTTTGCTTCTGCATGTTTTGTTGATCTTATTAGTTGATGCATAGATTAAAATCTATGCAGTATAAAAATAAAGATATAACATACAGGTCAAAGACACTTACAAAGGTAAGGACCTTTTCACTAATGATATATTGGGAATCTATGAAATCTTATTACGGATGAAGTAGTTCTATTTATCTTTGGAGAAATCAGAATGTCAAATCTCTGTGACAACCTACAAACCAATGTTAGGAAGAAACCAGAGCAGTGGACATCGGTAAGAGGAAAACGATGAGAGCTTTTCCTCATAAATTCCTTCTGAACTCCAGGGAAACTATATCTTATCTGGGAATTTGCTGGTCAGTGACCAGAGTTCACCATGTGCCAACTAACAGCTGATGAATGATGCAATGTCAAGTCCAATACGCAGTTCGCACACCTTGTTTCCCTTCCTCTGATGTGTTGGCAAAGCAAGGTTTTGGTAAAAATAGGATTTTTTTTTTTCTTTTACTTTTTTGTTTTTAACTTGCAGCTCATCTCTATGCTTTCTATATATATTTTTTGCAAGCCTTAAAATTAAAAGCCATGACAGTCAAAACTCAGGCAGTGTGTTAATTCCGGGTGTTCTTCCATCATCTTTAAAATAAGACAGGACAAGAAGATGGGTAGGGGAGTATCAACCTTAAAAGAGAGAAGAGAAGAGGAGATATTGATTTATGGCCTCCTGTAGCTTTCCTCCCTCATTTATCATGCTGTCCGTCTGCACACCGCCATCGCTCCCCTGCAGGGAGCTTGTCTTCCTCACCATGAATCCAGCCACTCGTCCTCATGTCTGGGTAACAAGCTGTGTACTCCACTCAGACCGCTGGCAGCCCCCTTAAACCTTTCTCCCCCTTCCATATAGTCACACTCCTACACCCACAACTGTGCACCATGACAGGATTACTCACAATTCACAGGCTCTGAAATATGGCAAAACCTGATAATTGTGAACAGATACCTCCTGTCATGTTTTCAGAGCTTGAATTTGAAAGAAATAAATTGTGGCTTTTTCATGCATTGCGTAGCATGAATAAGCATAACTCCTTTTTCTCATGTTGGATTATTTCGTCATCACAAATCGAACCACAGGCAACAGTCATTTCTAAATGTAAGGTCAGTTATGCAACTATAAACTGGTGGTAGAGGGTAAATCTGTGACTACACACTGCATGTGTTACATGGGGGACGGAAGTTTTCTTGTCAAACATGAGCAAAGACGTTAGCGGTCTCCTCATCTTTATGTGTGTATGCAAATGAGGGTCAGCCTTGGGGCTGTGGTATGAAAGCAAAGTTTGTCTTTCTGAGCACAGAAAACAACTGCAGGGGCAGTTCATGGAAGGTTTTTGGAAAACAATGCCATCAACTAACACGTGAGCTTGTCTAGCAAGTGAAGAAACTGCTGATTTGTGACAGCAGACCTTGGACAAGGAAGGTCATGAGCTGCTTGGCCATTTTGCTTTCACTTCCTCCAAGTCGACCTGTTCAGTGGAGTAAAGAAATCCTTACTGTATTACAGTTTTCCCTAATTGCCACCTTTAGTGAAATTTATTTTTATCTACCAGTAGTACAAATAAATATGAAGTGCATAGCATATAGAGATCATATTTTTATGTACTAAAGGTGTGTTGTTATCGGTGAGAACCCACCAACTTGATATTTACACATATCGAGTCAAAACCACTCAAATTATATTGGCCCTTGAAAGATTACAACTCTTGACCACCAATTCAGTTTTGGCATTAAAATATCATATTCTATAATGCCCTTAAATACTTCATTTATTTATACATCTTGTTCTCTATTGACAATACCATCCATGTTTTATTTTTTCTGTATTCCTTACTTCTTAAAGGACTTTAAAAAATGTTTCAAAGAAACATTTGTCATACATTTCCAGAATATTCCTGTGTTCCAAACAGATACTAATATAATTGTAATCATGATGCAATGATATAGTGCAGCAAATTTCATTGACATTGAACCCACAATGCATTGCTGTAAGCTCCCAGCCTGGTACATGTTAAATGGTCAACTCAATATAAAGCTCACAGTGTTGTTTTTTAAATCAAACCCTAAATCAGACATTGACATCTATGTTCCTTTTCGCTCGTCGCCGTTCACCAACACTAGGTCACAGCGAAGGTTTTATACCTTCACCTTTTTGCTCAGGAGACCTTTCAGAGAGCAAGTTTGGTTTTCCTGCTCAAATTTTAACAAGCCCTTGAAACAAGTTAATGTCAGCTCCTTCATTACTCAACAAAACAATGTGACAATTGCACCTGTGTGATACCGGCTCATCTCATCATGCTGAGGCAATCTAATGGTAATTAGCACCGTTTCTCGCTGTGGGAGGTCCAAAAAAATGAATTGTTCAACTTCATGGCTACATTTAAAAAGCTTTATGTGCAAGAGGATTTATTATTCTCTCAAGTTGAACAACCCCCTTCAGAAAGCCGTGCACTTTTATGGCAACGTTGCTGTTGCATTTGTTAATTAAAAAAAAAAGAAAACGTTCTGTTTCCACTAATGCGTTCAAAGAGGTGTACAGATAGAGCTGTCTATGAATATTCAGATGAGGCTTTGCCCTTTTAAAGGGAGAAAAAAAAATCCCAATGGCAAAAACAATCTTAAGATAGAAAAAAAGAAAGTGCTACAAAATTTAGAGCTACATCTTATTCAGCTCGTATTGATTTTAGTAATAATAATGTTCACAAACATGCTGATCTCATTTTTCACCCACAAAAGCTGCTTTCCCTCAGTTTTATCGTAAAACGTCAGTGATGGACCAGAGGTCTGGGCATAATAACGTCTTATCCCACACCTCTGGTCTCAGTGTATCTTTAAAGTATCAGTGTTTTGATGACCTGAAGTGCCCTGCTGAGTTTCTGTTAATGCACTTCAAATATTAATTAGCTTATTTTGCTAATTTAGAGATTCAGAAAAGCTTTGTAAATGAATACCAATAATAAACCATAAGTTGTTTGCTTTTAATATTGGTTAATGTTTTAAACCTTTAATATGAACTTGTTTTCATATTGAATAGTGATTATATGTGTTATTCAGTGGAGGGTAAAACAACCACAGCCAGCAATCCAAAAGAGAAAATCAACCCAAATAAATAAAATGCTAGTTTGTTGATGTTTTTGGTCCTTTTCTAGTTTATAAAAATGTGGTAAAAATAAAATAATTAAAAATGTTGTCGGTGCCTTTGATTGGATGGTCATTCTCTTGTGATGGTTGCTGCCCTCAGAAACTGAATCTGTCCGATTCAGTCAAGCCTGATCCACTGCTTGTCATTCAGTTTCAATTCAGTTTCATGTTTGCATTGAGGACTGCTATGTCTTGTCTAATTTACTTTTAAAATATGTATATAATATCCAAGATTTAGCTTTGTTTATCCTATGTATCTGAATACAGAATGCAGTTCCACATTCTGGAACATGGACCAGACCAGGAGCCTTTCTGTACGACCTTTCAGCTGCATCAACAGATGTTTCGGCTGAGATTTTTGAATTGGACTGACTGAGCCCCTTAATGAGCCCATAGTCTGATTCTGGACCACAAAGTGAAAATATTCTCCTTTCCCCTTCGATAGTGGGAGTTCTGCTGCTAAACGCTGACAGACTGAAACTAGTGTCTGCCATCTTAAAAACAACTTCCTTAAAATTGAGTTTTATATTTTAACTTCATAGTCTCCAAATATTACATTATAATATCAAAGTAAGAATAGTGTAGTCAACTTTAAGTTGTGCATTTTAATTTGTGATAATTTATTGGTTGTGTTATTTGTTCGTAGTGTTTTCTGATAATTCTAAATTCAAATATTAACATTTTATATTTTTATGCAACATGAACCTCAATCAGTTATTGTTAATCTTGTGTTTTATATGTTGTTTTAAGACTTTAAGAATTTTTTCCTGTCAACCTGCAGCACCAATATCTGATGCTGCTGTTACACCCGAATTTCCCCTTTTTGGATCATGAAAAGCTCTTACCATTTTTTCGTATCTGAAATGGCCTGTCGCTTTGCTTCTTTAAATCGTTTTACATAAATCTTTTAACGGGAAAGTGACGACTTGCCGAGCCAAACTGATTTTAATGATTTATTTGCTTACATTAATAAACAAAGCTCATTAACCTTGCAAGACGACGGAGAAGAGAGTTTTTCAACCATTTTGAATAAGATTTTGCCGTTATGGCGAAGCCAGGCCGTCGTTTGGGGTCATCTGCATTTTCCCTGCGCTCGGGTTTCATGAAGCTTCACGGCCTCCCCCACTTACCACCGTCCCTCATCTTCCATGAATATAATCCTGCAGCGTAGCAACAGTACATTCTCATTCTATTCCTTTTCCCTTCCTTCAAGGCCCTCACAAAGTCAACCCCAATTTATTCGCAAGGGATGGACTCATCATCGCTCCGGCCTGCCTCTCTCCAAGCTGCTCTTTGCATTTGGATGGCGGATCCCCCCCGCTCCTCATTCACATGCAGCTGTTGGTTCGGCATTTCATATATCTTGACTCTGAGTCGTGCTGATCCTTGGTCAGCCAGACCGAATTAAAAACAGCAGCTGAATTCAAATGAATAAGCAATTAATAATTCACATGGTACAAAAGTGTAAAATGCCTGTGGTTCCATGGATTATCACATAAATGCTGTTTTATCCTGTGTATTGATTCGCTGAGTTCTAGTAAGACATGACTTTACATTTTAAATAAATATGAGATCTTTACTCTGTTATATTAAGGTAAATCTGTATCAATTCAGCCTAAAGCCTCTAATATTTGATGATGGAGCTGTACAAAATTTCAAAGCCTTTGCATTAAGAAAAAAAAAAAGATTGGTGAAAAACTGAGCGAGCCTCACCAGAAATACCCCTCGGCCATTTAAAACAATTAGGACAATTACGGCTATGCATCCAACTGACACAACTAATCAAGTGGGGATGCAGAGGGACATAAATAACACCCGCCTCACAAATGTTGCTCCAGGAATTCTCAAACTGAGCAAAAATCCCTTCAGCTGCTTTGCTGGAATCTGCATGATAAAGAAACAAAGGACACAGTAATGCCACAACTTCACAGCAGAAGAAAGCAAAGGGGCCTCAGCATTCACTCATGTTTTTGTTTTTATTTGCAAAGTTTCCCACAGGTACAGACAAATTTGTTGGCAATGCACCCGTGAAAAAGACTTGTAAAACGGGGGGAAAAAAAACCTAAATAATTTAATCTTCTCTGGCATTAGCATAATATCACACTGAAACTTTTTCTACAACCTTTTATTTTATTGCATTTATTCAGTGAGTGAAAATAATCACATCTTGAGAAATAGTTTCTACAAAGTCACGGGTGGCACAAAGGTTGATAACTGCTGTTAACACTTTCTATAATCAATTTTCCAACAAAAATGAAGTCTTTCAAGTCGTTTCCTAAACTACTCGAGATTAAAACATTTATTCTTTTTTCTCAGAATCAGAAATGTTTAAATTGTTTGCGTACCATTGGGCTAATCTTGACTTAAAACTCAGATATTACAAATACATTTGGGACAAGCATTCAGTCTGGATAAAGTGCGGGTTTACAGATCCAACATGAAGGAAGAAACAACTGTGATTATTTTTCACATAGTAAGCTAACACATATCAATGAATGTTTGGTTATTTGTATTTTGATATGTTACAGAATTCTGAGATAAAAGTCAGAATTTTGTGAAAAAAGTCAAGAGTTCTTTCTTTTTTCAGTGGTCATAATCCTCTTCAGTACAATTCACAAACAACAACAAAAATCCAATTAATGTCACATTTATATCTGGTATTAACTCAGTTACCTATAAAACAAAAATAAAAAAATAATTGATTTCAGCAAAAAAAAAATCTAAATTGAGCATCAAGATCTGCCAAGGGAAATTGACCCTAATATGTCATTATGTGACGGTGAGTGTTGGAGGTCCTCCCTAAAAACTCTTGTAATCTTGTTCACTGCGTGGTGGAGAGCCATGTAAGTAAAGGTCTTTAACTTAGCAGCCAAAATAAATTAGCATGTGTGTCATGTCATATTCGTAACCATGGGAATCAGAAAGTCATGGCTTAAAAGTTGCACTAGAAGCTGTGATAAACTTTAAACTGTTTAAGTTTTAAAAATGAGGTTGGTAGGGGTATCAGTGATTGGCACCACTGAGTTTGTTCATTACAAATATTTCCTATATTTCTTTTCTCCACTGCTTATGTAGATTTAAAATAAAAAACTAATTTAAAAGGTGCCAACTAATTTCTTCATATCTGTAAAACCTGAGTAAAACATCGTATCCAAACCTTATTTTCTTATTCACAATTCAAACCAGTGCAAATACGTGTAAGCCAGAATCCAGCAGCGTACAGCTTGAATCTGAAAGAAGCATCTCAAGCAGAATAACAGATGGATGTGAAACTATAAATAAAGTCAAATTGTTTATGCCAAACAACATTTCCAACAGAAAATACGTCTATTCTTTGCTTGACTATTCCGAGTGAAAATAAAGCCTCCAGAGGACTGATCATCCCTCTTCCTGTTTTTTTTTTTTTTTATTATTATTGAATTTTTTTTTGCTTTGTTTGAATAAGCTTTACTGAGACATGGATGAAAGGCAACCCCATGCTCAGTTTTCCATTTAGGCCACCCCCTTATGTTGCACAATATCTCACCATTTCTTTGGTTCTCCACTCTATCTTAAAAATCTCTCCAGGAACGCCATCCGAGACCAGAAATGTCAACGTCTCTTCAACAGAGAAAAATATATATTTTGTATGCTTATGCTGGATTCTCCTATTTTGTGCTTGCTCACACTGTGAGCGTTGCCAGTTTTTGATATTCCATTCTGAATGGTATCAACCAGGCCCAGCAAGCTGCTGCTTTTGGATTTGCTGTGTTGGCTGACTGACTTCCATACAAAGAGATAAGGAAGAATAAAAAAAAAAAAAAAAAAAAAAAAAAGGGAACTACATTCAGATCTTCCCACAGATTTTACTGTACCCTCATCCAGTCTGCCTGTGTCAAATTGGTGAGTTTTTTATGCCTCTCTAGAACAATTCTGGGCTGACTAATGAAGTCAGGCTTATTCAGAGCCACCCGAGCAGCACAAATGGAGCTCAGCATTCTTTCCAATCCACCTCACAATGTGCGTGTTCTGGGCTTTATTTTTTAAGCTGTTCTCTATAATGTTTGACTTGATCGGCTCTATTGCAACGTCCACATTATTAGAAATAAAAATTGAATTATTTCTCAAGTAGCTGCATTTGGTGCACACAAATAAAAATCCAGTTTGTCCTTTCCCCTACATGCAGTGTTTTCTTCCAAGTCTGGACTTTTAGATTTAGTCACAGCAACTTCTCATCCCTGTGGAGCTATTCAGCATTTTGCAACCTCAGCGGGTATTGTGCTACAAAAAGTTAGGTTAGTATATATATAATATATATATATATATATATATATATATATATATATATATATATATATATATATATATATATATATATATAATACAGTATTTTGTGAAAGATTTTAGATTAGATTTTAGTCTTTAGAAAGACTAATACATTTTCAAATAACCTAAAGTTACTTCATTTTAAGTAAAGACTATTCTATTAAAGCAACAGCATGTAACTTTAATGCAAAAAAATCTGTTTTTTAATATATTTGATAAAACTGCCATAATATGAGATGGATAATCTGTGAAAAGATCACGCTCCTCCACCTGCTGCTCCCGGTCAAAAACAACCAATCATTCAGGAAGAAGGTCTTGTTGTGGTAATCAACCCCAGGTGCGTGTTAGTAAAATGTGTAACTTGCCATTACAGGAAAACTGTTTGTGTACAACAAAAGGGGGGGTTGTACACAAGGGTGATTGACAGCACTAAGACTTTCTCCTGCCCGTTCACATTTTGACTGAGCTGTGTGTTTCTGTAGCCCTGGGGGAAATCAGAGGAGCTCCATTTTTTTCTTTTCTTTATTTTTTTCACAGTTTGTCTCATATGATACTGTCACAACATTGTGTTGGTTTTGACAAGCATGTAAGAAAACGTTTTTTTTTAAATTAAAGTTGCATGCTACTTTAAACCTGTTTTCTCAATACAATCAATACATTTTCACTATGTTAAATCTGAAAACAACCGACTGACTTTAACGGTATTTGTTATGACGCAGATGAACACTTTTTATAAAGTCCCATTTAAAAAAAGTACATCCATTTCGCTTGCTGTCTATAGTGACATAACTAACCACAGTTCTGCCCTGATTGGTTGATCAGTAACTCTTGACATCTTCTCTCACACTGCAGAAAGAAAAGCTGTTCAATAAATCAGATTCAGTAAAACAGAATCTTTGAATCCGGGAACAATCCTTCCCCAAATGTATCAGAGCCAGGATTGTTCACGCTGCTGTTTTTGTTTCCATCCTATGACATGATGCGCGTTGCAGTTGCTTACTTTTGTGCAAAGCTGTGCAGGATTCTAATTTTTTGCTCCACATTTCGGAACTGTGTCCAGCGTCACTTAGAGACTTTCCTTTGAGAAGTTCCCTGCTCTGAATCCAAAGTGGGGAATTACCAAGACATCCAAGAGGCTGGGTCCAAAGCCAGCAGCGGCCAGTTTACACTAGGACATTTTCACCAACGTGGTTCGAGTCGTTAATTAGAGCTGTCGTTTAGGCATGCTCTTAACTTGTTCTTTGAGGAATCGCTTTGCTTTTCCAAAAGCCAAATTCACACAATTAGGACATTATAAATGTCTATCCAGTGTATTGATCCTTCTTATGTTTTAATCTAAGTTTTTTGAGGAGGATTGTATTGTATGGAGACTTTTTATTTATCTTGCTGTCTCCTGCCAGATGCTCTAATGTCTCCACACCAAGTTATTAAGGAGCAAGCTGTGTTTGTGAGCACTTAGAGTCATAACCAAATAGTCTTTGGCTGGCACCAGGAGCACTGAAAAACGAAAGCGCAAGATTTATATCAAAATGTATTAATGCCATCTGGGTTGCTGTATCTAAGAACTGAATAGAAAACAGTGTTTACAGATTCAGCAGGAAATGTGAGCTGTGAGTCCAACTCAAACCAGCAGATTGACTCATAAAACCTGTGAAGGGTAATAAACTAAATCACAGAAAGAGTCTAGACAGTTTGTGCAAAAAGATCAAACTAGTTTTGATATTTTGAATTTCTCCCCTCCTCTTGTTTCTCTTTTCCACTTTTAGACTGACACGAGTATTAAGATTAAGAATCAGACCACAAAGCCGTTATTTTAGCCCTCTGAAATGATAAATGTTTCATTGATCATAGACTTTGATCAGTTTGAATCTTTTGAACGAAAACTCTCCCTTTGAATTGTAGCTGCAAAGTAAAGCTCAGTGCTGCCATCTTTAGTTGCAAGATGTGTTTATTGTATGTAACTTCCTGAAATAATTGGCAAGTAAAAGTGAAAGTGACACGTAGTTATTACTTTCTCAAAATTAAACTTGTAGTGTTGGTGTAAATAATCATATTCCTCATAAATGCACAAAAAAATCTTTAAATTTTCATTAGAAATTTCTAATGAAATATTAATCCAACAGATTTATTTTGAATCAGTTGTGCAAGTGACTGGTTTATGAATCTTCAATGAATGTAACTGGCTCACGTTGCATAAAACCTGAACGTCTTGCAGCCGAACCCTAATTGTGAAGCGATACATTTCAAAGTGTGGGTCCTGCTGTCCGCGCCGCGGTTGTCTCTTGGTGATGGAGAGCGTGTGTCGGTGGGCACGCGTGCTGTTGGGTGCTCCAGATCAGCCGCTGCAGGCGTGACCTTCCCTCTCTCGCTGCTTAACCTAATCAATTACGGTTCAGAACAGAAGCCAGGAGAGTAGGGAGACAAAATGCCCATGACCTTGTCAGAGTACCGAGGAGACTGTGAATAATTCCCGTTGAGTCTCATAAAGAAGGTTTCCATGGCAAGGAGGGAAGACTAAAGGTAGCTTGTTAGGCAGATAAAGGGAAGGTGTAAAATAAATAAGTTGGGCAGATAAGATAAGACCCTGTGTTGGTTATTAATGTGAAGAAGAGAAAAAGGAATCAAGTCAGTGTGAGTTTTCAACCATCAAACTGTGACAGGAAGTTAAATGAACTTCTGGGTGACTTGCAAACGACATAAAAATGGTTTGTACTCCAGACCAGCCTCCTCCTACTACTGAAATGCATTACTGTCAGAGTAAAAAAAAAAAAAAAAAAAGATATATGCACATTTATTTTCATCTATTTAAGTTTGGTGGGCTGCGCTTCACAAAATTTTGATTTGACACTCTTGAAAACCTATTAACATCCATGAGCAATGACAGAATACTCCTCAGGTAGTTTTTATTTAGGGTTATATCATTTTTTTTCCACTTTCTAAAAACATTGATGTGCTTATAGAGTCCTCAAAGTCACCCTGGATCTGCAAGGTGCAAATTCACGGCTTCTGCCTTCAGACAAAAACATCAATTAATTATTCAGCACTGACTTTAGTCATTTCAAGTGGTGACATTTGGAAGTATTGTATTTAAATGTGGATACTTATTTTTTTATTGTTCAATTACGTAAGTAGGAACACTTTAACCCTTCCTATTGTACATTACATTTCCAAAGTCTGCTCTTTGGATTTATTTATGTATCATACGATTGCAGCCACAAAACTGTTGGTATGTTATTGTGATTTCATGCGATACAGAAATGCATATAGAGTGCAATAATTAGAAGTAAAATGATAAATGAACAGATTCTTGCTTAGATTAAATCTGCTAAGTTAATAACTTGAAGAACCACCTTTTGCTCCACTAATAGTTTTTTGAACCCTTGCGTGTTGATGGACTCACCTATTGGTTCATTTTTCCAAGGGAAAATAATCCAAATTATTACCCGGTAATATGCAATTTCTCAGATTTTTTTGTATAACGTATCTAAAATATTAGAAAGAAAAGCAGTGTGGGAAGCTGAAATATCTATGTGCAATGCTAGTCGGCGTGCTTATTGACACTTTTTAGCTACAATGGCTAATCTGGTTGAAGCTCCATGATGGACATCAAAGTGTGGAACGGGAGTTTTGAACGGATGTTTTGCCAATATAGACATGACCTCTATCCATACCTTCTCTGTCATGCAATATTTGATTGCATCTTACTCATCGTACATGATCGTTAATCTTCTTACTTTGTAAAAAGTGTTGGTTGCAAACCCGCCGAGGGCTGCCAGTCCTTATGACTGGAAACTATCAGCCATCGTCTTCTTTCTTCATCACAGGATAAACGATAAAATGACAAGTTTGGTTTGTCTGTTTGTGTAGCTGACGGTGTACCACCCAATGACCAGTTCCATATTGAATTCAACTAAATAAAACAGAAGGTATGAGTTTGTCCTGTAACCAACTGGACCAATCTCAAGCTTTGCGTCCATTGGTAAGACACTTTACCTGTCTTGTCTGCTGGTGGTCAAAGGGCCGTGTGACTCCGGTACATGGTAGCCTCACAGGGCAATCTTCTGTCAGACTGCCACAAGGCAACTGTGGCTACAGTGTAAGCTTAAAAGTGCTTTAGAGTCCTCTCAATGAGATAAAGAGCGATAAAAGTACTTACCATTTGTTTTCTTCACCACAGATGTGTGTACCCTCAGTCAGAGCCCACATAAGGGAGACGGTAGGTATTAGTTTCTGCTGTGACGCTAATACGGTTTCCACTGTGCGTATTAATACATGTTAAGGTGTACTTGGTGTTTGAATGATTAAAGTAGCTTGGTATAAACACTTGGAGGGGATTTGAAGTTTTTGGATATTTTAGCAGTTCATGAGTGGCAGTGGTCCTGGAATACAGGGGGCAGGTCTTATTCTCACATGGCAACATAATCAGAGAGTATTTACTCGACACGTGGAGTATGATTCCCTTTTTTGTAATAATCATCCCTTGAATTAAAGGGATAATAATCCATATAATATTACTGTAACCATGTGGACAGGTTGGGACACTTGTCTCTAACAATGTTCTTTCAGGGTTGCTCTGAAATCAGCTTCACCCATCCTCCCGTCGACACTGGCCAGCTTTCATCTGCACAGCATGATGCTGCCAAAGCCATGTTTTCCCCACAGGGAGGGTGAATTCAGGGTGGTATTTGGTTTCTATTTTTCTCCCTTCACTTTGTTGGAGAAGGCGTTGAGGGATATGAATACATTTGCCAGGCACTTGCCAGTCACAGTCTTGTTCCAGAGCCCAGAAACTGCCAAGGTTCATTTTGTCAGGGTCTGTGGATTCCCACTGTGAGGTACTGAATAATTCCTGAGGCAGGTTTGAGTAAATCTGACTTTATTTATTTATGCTTAAGTAATTTTTGTCCTTATATTGTGCCCAACAGTAGAGGAAAAACATTACCCTCTGAGACTTTACCATTCTTAGAACTAGCAACTTTGTTTCTGTGGCGATAATTCTCGGAGTAATTTGTTTCAATCTGTTCATTCTTCCCAGTAGCGTATATGGCTGACTTAAAAAAAAATAAAAAATCCAACATTTTATGTTTAACAGTAAAAACTTTGCGTTAGTACCTCTCATTAGAAGGAGTCTCTATGGAAACCTTTGGTAGTTTTACTCAAACGGGTCATTACAGCTTTGTTTAAAGGGAGCCTTCACATCTAGGTCTTGTAAAATGAAGCAACTAGAATTTGCATCCCCCACCCCAACCTGAGATCTGCTGATGCCAAACTATGATCGATATCAATGTTAATTGTGAGTCTGTTTTGCTTTGATTAAGTCTTAAATAAAGCTTTACTTGTTCTGCCAGTGTTTTCTGTGTGTGCAGAAACACTTCCTGTGATGCTTATTTCACACTCGACCAGCTCCCAACACAGTTACAGCTGGAAGCTCTCCAGTGCTGCCACAGTGTGGGACTGGATTAACATTCAGGGCTTGGGAAAGTCATTCCAGAGGACACAATAGTTGTTTGTGTCTGAATTTATCTGAGGATTTCAACCAGCAACCTTTAAAATCCTCACCCTTTTCACTGGCGTCACTTTGGTTGTACATATTAGTTGGAGACGACTGCAGAGTACTCCACAAGATTTTATTGACACTTTAAAAAGCCGGGTACGAATTTTTTATGAGTTTATGTTTTACAAAGCTGTAACTCATTGGAAATTGTTCGGCTGAAGGATTGGGCGGTAATGCAACTCAAAGCTATTTCAGCAGCTGGTCTCTGCATGAATTCTTGTCTTTAGAGCAGCTTATTACCTTTCACTGCTGTATTATAGCCTAGGGAGGGCAAAATGTTGAGTTTGCACTACTGTAAAACACGTTTCAAGATTTTCATATCCCTCACAGTCTAGGGGGTATTTTAAATCTCAACAGCATCTTCTGAACAGACAAATGCAATAACAAATCAGGCGGAGTGACGATGAATACAGAATATGTTTTCAAACATGCACAAGCAGACTGTCAAAAAGAATTATGTTCTGTCACTGTTCAGCTTCTGTTTTCTAAGTTTTCGCTTTGTTTGCTGGTTTGCAGTTCAGTGAAGCAAAAATTAATTTGATCCCCAGCTAAACTTGAACTTAGGGGACTGAAATGATCAAATATTCATGCTTTTCTCAAAACCCCGACCCGAGGAGTTGGCCACTGCGGAACCCAACAAATGTTCAGGAAATGATTGAAGCCTGTCATTTTCCAAACCGATTTTAGAAAATATTCTTTGCTGTCAGACATAGGAATATTTCTGACAGTCAAATTGTCAGAAATATTTGAAGTAGCTCCATGTTTTTCCTATAACGTTCCACACCAGGTTTAATTATCTGCAATGTTTGTAGCAACATTAACCTGATGTTTTTGAAAAATCTGTATCATAATCGATCAAATCTCAGTCTGGAGGATGAATCCTAGTTTTTGAGGAAGTAATCCCCATGTCATGGCAGCAAGAGGAGATTTTTGTGTGTAGTGATCTGAAAAAGTTTTTGACACTTTGAAAACTTTTTCTGTTTTTGCTTTTTTGTTCAAATCGTCCTAACCTGAGTAAATCCAAAAAGCAGGTTTTGAAATCACTTGGAGAGCAATCTAAATAAACCAGAATTGGTGTAAAAAATGTGTTAAATAAAATAAATCTATATTGTTGGATTTAGAAATTGCATTTATTATTAATCAAATCACTGTGTATTCACAAATAATTAACTAAGCAAAAATACAAAAACAAATATAAAGACTAACAGACACAGTCAGGCTATCTTTGCTCTACAGCTACAGATTAAATAATTAATAACCTGAGGAACAAACAAAATAACTGCAGCAATACATTTATTCAAAAGTTTACATTTATTTTTAAATTTGCTCATACAGAAGAAAGGTATTTCCCTGATTTTATGTTGTTATTCTGTGCAAAAGAAAAACCATGAGGTGAAATCAAAATATTGAACCGTTATTGATCCATCAGCTTTCAGCACCAGAACCACGACAATACTGCAGAAATTAAACCCCTTAGTGGATCTAAACCATCATTTACTACCTGGGTCTCTGCAGGGGTGTATTTCTGAACTTTTCACCCAAAAAAAAAATACTGGATTAATGATGTTGGATCTGGAACGACTGATCACGCTGCAAAAAGGTTTTTTTTATTTATGTTATGACATTTAATGAAATGATAAAATGTGGATAAAAATGCTGGTTTTGCTCTCCTCTTTCACTACTCTTGACAAGATTCCATCTCATTTTCTGTCAGAAACAAATCCAATTGTTAAATGGAAATGATTTTTATTTTAAGTCGGACAGGGGTATGAATAATTATGGCCTTTAGTACAGCATGAAAATGTGAGATTCTGGGTCACAACTGGCTGAAATAACAAATTGCTATGACTAAAGCAACGATTAAGAAAAGCAGTTAATGCATGTGAAGGAAAGCCTACACATTTTTTGTCCTACATGTTGAGTAAAATGCAGTTTTTCACAACATAATTGGTGAAAGTAAATAATCTAAAGTTCTTTGTTTTGTCATTGAGAATTTTAGTCAAGTTCAAGTAAAAAGCAAAAGAATGAATGCAAGGAAAGAGAGAATAAATCTCTGCGTTACCTAATAAAACAGAAAAAAATGACACTTTCTAATAACAAAATCACACTCTGTAACCAAGGCAAACAAAGCACATATGGTGAAATCATTGCACTGTCTGCAGTTGCTTCACCTGGAGTTTGCAGAATAGTCTCAACTCTGATTCCAGCAGCAGCTGATATTAGCTTGTTTGTTTCTAACCCATCAATCATTGTCACCTCCTAATGACTTATTCATTAACTTCGCCAAAACACACATCCCGATGATGAGACTGGAAGGAGCATGTTTCAGGACACGCAGATGCCGGGTTTGCAATCAGCATTCTGTGGTATTAAAGCCACTATTAATCAGTTTTAGTGGAGCTGGAACACGTCCCAGATGCACGGTCCTGGGAGCAAAAAGAATCAGAAGAATGCTGCCTGTGTGCATGCATCTATCTGCAGGGTGCGGCGTGTAGCACAGGCAGGATAGGGAGAGATTTAAATGCCATCGCCTAAACGAGAAAACCATGACATCAGCAAAATGGTCCTAACAACATGGTAGCCGTTTAAGCGTAATGGCTGAGCAAAACACTGTCCATTGGTTGGACTCCTTAAATTAAATGCTGACCAACAAAACGGAAGGGATGGAGGGTTTTGCTGGGTAAAATACTGTAAAAGCTCTACAGATTCTTATAAGGTACATATTAACTTTTAAATATTTAATATTTTGGCAGATCACAATCACAAAATGTTGTATATTTTATGCAGTAGACCAGCAGTATGTTGTGCTTTTCTCCAGAAGAATGCCAGGATACTTTACTGATTTTTATTTTCAATAGTTTACAATTTTTCTTCCACTTCATAATCATGCACTGCTTTGTGTTGATCTACCCCATAAAATCCCAATAAAACATAATGAAATAAGTAAAGTAATAACGAGTGAAAGAGTTGCAGAGTGGTGAATATTATAATACAGTAGATTCCTTGTATTTGCAGGGGCAGCTTGTGATCAGGTTTCCTGTAATAGATAGACTCTTTGGATACTTGGGACCCGCTCTAATAACTCTTATGCCCACCTGTTTTAATAATTCACACACTATAACACATGGCACTTTTCCATTAATCTGCTAATGTGCCATTAGTGGATTGCTCGTTTAGCAATTTGCTAGCTTTGAAAACATGTTGCGCACTTAGCTTCTAAGTTATTTTGCCAGATAAATTCTGAAATACTAATTTACTTTGCTGTTTTGTAAACCTTAAGAAATGTCCATTAAGTTAGACGTTTATATATTAGTGCTGTTTTTGAAGTGGGTAAAGACTGTCTACACAGCAGCTTCTTCTCATATGCTCAGATTAATATCTTATTCTGCCTTATTGACCTTTATGTTACCAGTAGTAACATAATCAGCAGATTGTTTGCTAAGATCTTTTTGAAATGCCCTTTGTTGTGTGTGGGAAACAATCAGGAGAAGTTTCAGCTTTCAAACTGATCTGTGAAAAACCATAAAACAGCAGAAGTTCAGGAGAAGCTCTGCTTCCACTTTGTGTAGATAAAGGAGACAACTGGTGTTTGATCTTGGAAACAAATTGCAGGGAGTTTCTAACTTTACAGAGGGTCAGAAACAGCTTTTGGTTGAATGAGCAAGGATACGCCTTATTTGAATAAATTAAAGACAAGAATACGCCTTTACTATAAAACCTTGTACACAGGAGTAACAAATTAGATTTGCTCTTGCAATTCTCCAAAGACGTCTTTGCTTCTTGTTTGTCGTTTCCATCTTTTGTCTTTTTCCCTCTTTCAGGTAAATTCCTGTTGTTGTTTTTGCTCTGAGGTTTCTGATGTTTTGTGATATGCTTTTCTGGTGATGGTATGCATCTGTCTTGAATAAATGCTGATTATTGTGACACTGTTATCTCTGCTTGATCTCAGTCTTAGCGCACAGCATTTTCTGAATCCGGGCACAAGAGAGGATATAACAAGTCAAAAGGTTTTTATAGTTCTAGAATTTTTCCTCTCTTAATAGGGCATAATAAGAAAATTAGTAATTACAGAAAATTAGTTGTTGTCTGTCAAGAGAGGGTATAATTTGAATTGAAGTTAGCGTTTGATCGTTAGCACTTTAGCATTACTACAGTGTGCTTTAGCATTAGCAGAACTAATATCAAAATCAGTGCAACTAACTTTTTTGTTAGTAGTGGCTACCATTCCCAAACACCAAATATACTGTAATATGCATTAATATGCACAGATAAAACCATTTTAGCACGACTTCAGAAGCTCATATCTACATTTGTTCTCACTGTTGTTCCTCAGCAAGTAAAGTAGCATTAGCAGAAAGTAGTATGCAGCTCTGACAGTTGCTCTAACTCACTGCATGGTGTCAACACTTAATTTCCATATTTGGTCATGAGCAATCTGGGAAGTTGAAGAAAGAAATATCAACAGGAACATAAAAAAGTGCTTCATGATTGGTTACTTTACAATTACAAGGTAAAAGCTTATGAAGTAGCAGTGCGCCTGAGCATTTCAGCTTCCCTAGCTGCATTTTCTTTCAAATATTTTATATATTCTCCATGATAAAAACCATAAATAGGTCCTGCTCTACTGTATTGCAAGGATCTGTATATAATGTTTTGATATTAAGAAATTCCTGCGTATGTAGTCATTGCGAGCAGGGCTTTTTAAAGTTCTTCTTTCTTGAAAAATCATGTTTTTTAGACGTATCAGGAAGCCTCGTTGTGCTTAAACCCTTATGAACCTTAGTGTATGTTGTGTGTGTATCCGAAACAGAGAAGATATTTCTGCAGGATGTATCGATGTTGCTGAATGCACTGGGAGCATCAAAGGGAAATAATAAACCCAGACACTTTAATGTGAGATGTGTCACTCAGTTTGAGAAAAGGTGAAGGGCTTCATGCCTTTTAGTGTTACAACCCAAAGAACAACTCCATCCGCACAAAGGAAGGGTCAGAGACAAAAGGGTGACCCGTTTAAAACATGCCAGCAACGGGGTCTGACCTTAAATCCATTGAAAACCTCTCTAAAGCTGAAATGTGCAGTTGCATAAGCACTCCTGTACAAAGACTAGAGGAATAGGGACAGAACCAAACTGTATAAAGCTACTAAAAGCTTCCAGATTGTTTATAAATGCAATTTGAATTTGGCAGTGTTGACTGAAAATTGGATAGTCAAACTTTTTTAATGAATAACAATAATTGGGTTTGCATTTACACTTTTTTTTTAGTTCTTCAATATCTTCAGACATTTCATTAAAACGTTTTAAAGGTTTAAAACATTGACTTATTTCGTGGCTGTGACTGGAATCCAGGGGTCTCAGTATCTCTTCTCAGCGCTGTGCCAGGAACATTTTCATACTGGGCTTTTACAGACTTAATCCACTGTTGCATCCACTAAAAATCACTCCAGATGAAAGTGAAAGTTGCACTCCTAAAATATTGCGTGATTGGCACCACGGGAAGCCTTTTATGTTTGTCCAAATTTGGCTAGTGAATTCTAATGTGATCAAGGACAGATTTGATTGAAAATGTAAGTCCAGGGTAGAAAGTGCATTTCTCGGGCTTACCACAGGGAAGGGGAAACAGTGTGTGTCCGACTGCCAGGCGCAGCTGCCGGCCTCTGAAGCGATACCCCGGGTGGGTCCTGTCTGCTGTGGGTGACTACAAAACGTCTCCTGAGGTGGCCCTATCAGTTAGCCTGTCACAGTGTTGTAGCCCTGCTAAATACCATCGTGTCCTTGGATGGATTCGCTTTGCT
Organism: Poecilia picta; assembly: GCA_033032245.1. Classification (NCBI taxonomy): domain Eukaryota; kingdom Metazoa; phylum Chordata; class Actinopteri; order Cyprinodontiformes; family Poeciliidae; genus Poecilia; species Poecilia picta. Next base: position 28,028,314 of record CM065365.1, on the reverse strand, counting down.
CCTGTCATTTGTCATATGTTAAAAGAGAACTACTGGCTGAGTATTTTCCTGTTTTGACTTAACTCATACCAACTGGTGTAAAAGTACAATAAGCTACAGAACTAAAGAAATATACAGTATCATGCTGCAACTAAAAGAATTCACATTTTTCACATTTTTGTTCTTCCATTTGGGATTCTACGAAAGCTCAGGGTCTTAAAAAAACACCCCGCTGTTTTTTTCTCTAATAAGTTAATGTTTTGTTTTCGGAGTCTAGAAAATGAGCCATTTCAAAAACCTTCTGAATGAAACATCACAAATTAGGAGGCACTGCCCATCACCCAGCAATCTCAGCAAAGCCCAGTTTGTTACCTAGCAAACCCTGTGGAGCACCACCCATCGCCTAGCAACCCAGGCTGTGCTCCAACTTAGTTTATCACCATATGTACTGAACAATGGCTGCTGGAAGAGTGTTTTTTTGTTGACTTACAATCCAAAAACCACTTGGTGCATTGTTTTTGTATTGTGAAGGAGGCTATACTAATGATCTATGGTTATGTAGCAGTGCATCTATTTGCATTTGCCATTTTCACATTTCAGTGACACGTGACAAGAGCTGCTAATACAGGCAGAACTGTTGAGACCAGAATCTCATCATCTAAGAATGATTTGGTGCAGAAAATGTAAAGAACCTGTTTTTGTATTGCCCATAGATCTACCCTGACCTGTTCAAGGAAGCATAGAAGGTCACCTTCAAGATTGTTTCTGTGACACATCAGTGCAAATTATAGCAAAATTTTAAACTTGAATAAAATTGACGTATGGTTTTAAATTGTTCAAGAAAATCAAACAAAAATATGTAGCTTCTAAATGTGGAAAGCTGACAGTGACATGGCAAAAGACACTGTAGAATATTGAACAAACAGAGCTGAATGTACAAGATCATCTGTTTTTTTTATCTTACTTTCTCTTCTTTGTGTTTTGTGTAGTTCAGAAACATTCAAATTCATTTCAAGTTTATTGTTGCAACTTTAAGAAACAAGTGGAACAGGTGTACATATTCTTACAAGCCAACGCATTTAGCCAGGAAAATAGTTTTTAGTTAGGGATGATTAGGGGAAAAAGTGGAGATTGTTTCTAGATTTTCCATTTTAAAATAAATCTGCTTGTATTCATCTTCATTTAACAAAGGAAGACCTTCACAAACCCTTTGCCTGGTGAAACATTACCTGTCCGGGTCACAAATTCTTGGTCATATGCTTGGCTCTTCTATCTGTCATTGGGAATAACTGGAGTGAGCACTGCCTCTCTCATTTAATCGTCTCTTGGCTGTGCTGTGAAACATGGATGATCCAACAAGGAATCAATCATTACATAGTTATTGAGGTAATGGGTGAGCAAATATGTTTCCTGGTGGCTGTCCTTATTATATGAGGGCTAGTGGGCCCCCAGGAGACCGCACAGCCAGATGGAATTGACGGGTTGTCACTACTGAATGAACAGGTAATGAATTACTCCAGGACAAATGGGACGCCACCTGGGAGATGAGGAGGAATCCTCTCAGAAAAAGGGAGCAGGGTGACTGGCAGCGCCCAGCAGCCCTTCTTTCTTTAGAGGAATCCTGAATAGTGTTTGTTTGTGGGGGTTGAAACAATAAACTATGGAGCTGGAAGAATAAATGAATTCTTTTCGCCTGATTTTTTAGGAGGGATTAAAGATGACAATAGGTAAATGTCTTCCAAATATTTAGTTATAAATTACGGAATCAAGCAGAGGGATTCTGGCTGGGCTGTTTCAGGGCTGAAATATACGCGACGCACGACAGAGAATCTTCCCAATTATGAAGTCCAACCCCGCCTGCTTTCTGCTGGCCCCCGTTCTTGAAACCAGCTGATTTGTTGTGACATTAGAGAAATTGTATTTCTCTGGTGACAGTCATTGCTAAGGGATATGATTATGCCATGGTAATTATGATTGTTATTTGCAATCACAGCTGAATGGAGTCGGAGTGTGTTATTTTAGCAGTGCAGATAGCAGCGTGCTGACTCCACTGGATGATTCTGGTTCGGGTGATTTGAGACGCAAACATTCTGCAGTTATGAGCCCCAAAAATACCCCTAACCACCAACACAAGGAAGCAGCAGATGAATGTAGTGGTTACCTAGGCACCTGAAAACGGTTTAAAACTTGGGTGAGCAGAGAGAAGCGAGGGTTTGCTTATTTGCTCATCCTGCTCTGAGAACTTTATTAGCGTTTTTTTTGGCTTATTAGTTTTTTGGCTGGTCAGTTACTGGTGAAACACTTTTTTGGAGATTTTAAACAATTTGTTTTGAAAACCACAACAGTTTATCTTGAAACTGTTCTGTGATTTAAAATCTTTTCAAAAACATGAGAGGGAACGAAACGGAATGACCCGATGAACGTATTAAATGAGCTAATTATCTCCTTAGCGTGCAGTTAACGGTCTAGAGTCCAACTAATGACCGAATTATTTGATTCAGTTGTGTTGAAGCTGATCTAAAATTGAAGCCCTGAGAACTGGAGTTTGAAAGCCTTGGTTTAAAGTTTTAATACTTAGTTCATCTTCTACTTCCATATATTCTCTTGTGCAATGTGATCTGTTTACTTCGTGAATTATTGGTCAGTCTCGTGTTTCCTAATGTTATTTCTTCATTTTTGCTTTTCTCTTAAGTTTCTCTCTTCTGCTTTCCCCACAGCTTCGGCTTTTAAATTAAATATGGTTCTTAGTTTTTCAGAGTGTCATATAAAAACATAAGAACACACATCCAAACACTTCACAAACTGAGCAAAGTGCATTTGTATGTGCTATAAACCTCCATTAATAAAAACAAAGAGACAGAAGGGTTTGAAAGTTTCAAACTGCTGTAGTGAATTTCATAAGGTTGCTAAAGCTCTCTTGCCCTTAAAATATTTCAGAGTAAAGTCATGTCTGATTAAACTGAGCTCCTCTGTCTTCATTATACAGTCTCTGTTTCTCCAGAAGCAGTTATGTTGAACCTTTTTCCATCCACAAAGCAAATGTTGGGACAGAATCCTGTTTCCACATACGTAGACATTATTTTTTCACTATCACCTCACCAAAGTGAAGAGCTCTTTTTCTCATACTTATTAGTTCAAGCAGGATCACTAACAATTCCCAAAATTGCCATGAGAGTTTGGTCACCATATTACTTTGTGGAATCTGTGAGCAAATGACTGAAACCACAAAGTAGAAAGAAATATTTTAATTGGCTTCTGTTACTTATAGCATGTAGCACCTTGGCCATTAGCATGCTAGCTTCTCACTCATGTCAGAGAGCCTTCCCGGATTTTTGCTACATGATCGTTTGATTAAACCTCAAACTACTCTATGACTATGTAGGTACACCAACCATACAAGCAACAAGCAAAGCTATATTTATTTTGTATTATTAGAAATATTTCTCTGTTTTCTGTTTTAAATACATATGGTAATATAAAACGTTAACATTTTTATACAGGTTTATCAGTCATATCAATCCTGCCCCTTTAAGTTGAATCTTTTTTACAGGAAATGCCATTTGTAGAAGTTTTCTTTTCTTATAATGTTATTGTATTCTAACAATATGAGCTATAAAGTGTAAAATAACAAAAGTCTGTATGTTCTAGCATTCCTCTGGGATTCAAACTGTTGTCCTTTCAGCAGCGTACTCAGATTCTTGCTTCCAGGGTTAACAGATTAGGACTGAATCCCATCTGAGCTGACAGCTGCACTTTCAGTCAAGTGAGGGCAGCTCCACTCCTTAAAGCTGCTGAGATGTGAAAATGGCAATTTGGTTTAGTTAAATCACAATGTAAAATTTATAGATACAGATTTACGTAGGAGCACACATGGTCCCTGGTAACAGAGCTCTGAACAGGATATAACAACAGAAGTTGAAGTCCAGGTTTTGTTTGAAATAAAAGCCCCACTGAGCTTCTGGTCTCTATGGCTGCAAAAAAAAAAACCTGAAGCAAAACATTATTGACCAACTGTCAGTTGAAAGTGATGATATTACACTGATGAAAAAGCAAGCTGTAGATAAGATTAATTGTAAACACTATATTTCCAATAGTATTGGCTTTACACGCACAGGAACTTTAATGAGTTTTCAGATTTTATTCCAAAGGCTTTAATATTTTCTTGCACCGTTCTTTGTATCTGAAACAGCTTCCATTCATCTAGGAATGCAGTCTACAAAACCTTTGAGGGTGTCTGTTGGAGCACCTTGCTATTCATACAGAAGACACCGATGTTGGAGAAGTAGACTTCACACACAGCAACTGTTTCATCCCGAGGATGTCAGGCCACTACAGTTCGTCCACATCAAACTCACTTATTAATGTTTTGGGGTTCTTTCACACCAGCCCTGTTTAGTCTGCTTTAAATAAACCTTAGTTCATTTGTGTTGAAAGTCCTGGTTCCTTTGTGGATGTGCAATCTAACTCATATGAGGACCAAAAGAAGCAAACTCTGGTTCCCCTAAAGGTCTCAGTTGGGTTGAAGTGAACTTGGATGTGATTCGAGTGCATATGTGAATGCCAAGTGGACCAGAACATTTTAAACACATCTGTTTTCAGTAAAATGTGGTCTTGCAGTTGGTTGTGATCTGTTAAGGTAGCTTATTAAACACTGAATTACAGGTATTACTGTGGCAACCAGCTGTCCAGTCATTACACCACCGACACTCACTCAGTTCTTCCCTCCATCACATACGAACGCCTGCTAGACTTCCAACACAGGAAGTCTTTGTTAAATGGCTTCAAATCAAACAAGGTTCCATTTGAGGATTACAGTTTCTATGAATGGTGCATTCACTGTCAAATAGAAAATCAGAGCTTCCACCTTCTGGCCAGACAAAAAGGAGAACAATACCCCAATTAGGCTTCTGAGAATCCTGACAGATTCGCCCATTTCCTGCTGACAGAGAAATGCGCAACTTCTGACACGAAAACAGATGACATCAATCTGAACTATGTGGACCCATAGTTCGTCTTGTCGCATAGCAGTTCCACAGCACAATGCTGCCACCACATTGTTTAATTCAATTTAAATCGTGTTTTGGAAGGATCTCCAGTAGCAGTCAGTCTTGCAGTGAATCTGAAGTCGCCTCTGAAGGAAGACTGTTGCAGAGGCTGTCATAACGTGCCAACAGCTCAGTTTCCTGCCTAATTCGATCTCTACTGCTCTCCCAGAATTACAATCAGCCTCTGGGCTTTTACTTTCAGTTTAGGTTGATGTACCAAGTTCTCTGTGCGACGTTTATATTTTGGGATTTTGTTTTACATCTAACCTTACATTATAATTTGACGCAACTTTATATTTGTTCACTAATATTCCTCTTAGAGCTTCACAGAACAGCGTTATTTAAAGTGAGATGAAATCACAAACAGGTCAGCTTTATAAGGTGCCGTCTGATGTTAATTTGCCTTCGTGCTGTTTTTAGAATAAAAGATTCTGAATTGAAATGCATGGCTCTTTTTATATTTTAATTTAGAAAATCATAAAACCTTGTTTTGTTTACAATTATGTGACATTTATCCTTTAAAATATCTCAAAAATACACTAAAGTATGTTCCTTAGGGAATGGAAATACATTTGCAAGGCACTATAGTTTGAGTTATTTTTTGTTTAAATGCTTTTAGACCCCAGAATAAGTATGTATTTGCCTGTAGACCTGAAAAATACATTTTTCTTACTGTTTCAGTTCGCTGTGATTGGATGGCAGGAAGAAGCTGAGGAGCAAAGGTCAGAACTCACCCCATCTCATCCAAGAGCAAAATGACCAGCAGCACAATGTTAACTCCAAGACGTCTGCATTCACATAAATGTTGACTAGGTGCAAATCATGCTGCCCACTCAGACTGGCTTTATTTATGCCTCATTATGGGTCAGTAATGTCACGGCTTCTCTTCCTCTTCAAAGTTTCATTGTTCAAAGGTGCATATATCAGGGAAGCATTTATGCAGGATGATTGGAAGATTTTTTCCCCCCCTCCTGAATACAAATTATTTTATAAAGAAAATATGTGAACATCTTTATTTTTTAACAACCCTGCATTCATACTTTTTGCACATGCACTGAGTACATTTATTATTAAAAAGATTTTCACTGAATTCTGATGTTTGATCTTGCCGCATACCTCCTAATTTTACATGAATTTGCCGTTTCATTCCAAACAGAAACACCCTCCTAATTCAGTAGCGAGAAAACCCATAAACAGAAATGAACTTAAATCTGTTAGCCAGACACCTAAACAATGAGCTCAAAGCACTCTGAGGAAACTGCAAGGCTGGGTAGTAATTCTCTGTGAGTTAATTACTCGGAGCAACCATTCACATTACACACGGTCACACGTTTGATTCAATCTCATTACAAAGGAATTGATTCTTAATGCTGCATATAGATATAAACCAATCAATTCGCCTGGCTTGTTCTGGAGAGCTCATTTAGCCGAAATTTCTGTGTTTCCCAAATAAAGTTGAATATAGATTAAGACACACCATTTAAATCTATTTAACTGGACAATTTAGAAAGGAGAGCCGAGAAATAATCGTTATATGTTTTGTTTATTTTGTGCTGAGAAGCAAACAAGCTGCTATGTTGGCCTTTGAAGAGTCTCTGAGGCTTATTTGGTCAAGCTTTACTTGAAGACTTTGATTATTAAATGGCAAAAATACATGTTTACAGTTCTTGACCTTAGGAAATGTACCAATTAATTAGAATCACAGGCAGCGTATACATACGTATCACACACCGTCCCGCTTCTATATACGTATTGGACAATTTGATTATTGTCTAAAAGGGAAATGTTTCTTGGCAGTCATCTCAGAAAGAGAGACAACTAACTAAACAGTTTGAAAGAAAGTGAAACTCATATATTGTGCAGAATCATCATCACACAGACTGATATATACCAAGCATTGTTTCTTGTAATTTTGTGACTATTTCTTACAGATAATAAAACCTAAAATTTCAGTGTCTCAGAACATTAGAAAACTGTAGCAGAGGTCACTAATGAAAACTCATGGTGTCAAACCCTAATCAGCTAATTAACGCAAAACACCTGCAAAGGTTTCCTGAGGCTTTAGGCCGTCTCTCACCCGGGTCAGTGGGCCACACAGGACACTCCTCACAAGGAGGGTAAGGTAGTTGTATATATCCAGGACTGCAACTACACATTATTCAGGTGGATGCGAAAACATAACTCGGCGCCCCCCACCCCCACCCGAAGGAAGGTACGTCAGGGTGAAGGAGTGTAGAAAACATACTCTCACCCCCACCGAGTCGACGGTACATGAAGGGTAAAACTCTCTACATTTACCTCGGGATCTGGTGCTGCACCCCTATGCGTTACATGTGCTGCATACCCACATATCCAAGCATATCAACAGGAAATTGAGTGGAAGGAAGAAGTGTGCAAAGAAATGGTGATAAGAGCAGCCAACAGACGACTGTGGAGTGAAATAAATTACAGACAAAACATCTGTTGCTGAGAATGTCGAAATTAAAGTATGTAATGTGATATTCTGACACAGAATTATGACTTTTCTCTACTTGTTAGCCATAAAATGCTAATAAATAAATAAATAAATAAATAAATAAAAAACAAGCCCTAAGTTTTTTACTTTACTTGTAATGTAATTCTTTAAAGTTACCATTTTGCTTTCTGGCATGACTGGCAAGAAATATTGCACTTTTGCCCAGTATTAATTTGTTTTAGATGCACAAGTAATTGTAAATCAGAACTTGTTTTGGGAAGGCGGAAACATGCAACCATGAACCCCTGACTTACTTTCTGCATATTCACACTTCATATTCATTTTCTTTGTTCTTTACAGACATTGAACAGGAATTTAGATTTAATGTTTTATTGAGCCCCACCTCTCGTTGTCATGGCGACCTGCTTTGTAATCTCAACAGACCAGGACTCATCAATCTTCCACTCTGATGATGTTCTGTCATCACTCTGGTCAGCTCTTATCGATTTACCTGCACCACGAACACAACAGCCATCAATCTATTCACACTTTGTCTTCTGCATACTTGAGATGATGTTGCAGGAGTAAAAATTCAGAGATTCCTTACGCCAGGGAACCACTTTCCAAGAATATTCTGGGGTTCCCAAAGTGTTCCCAGATCAAAATGTATTGATTTCAGGGTCTTCTCTGAGTTTCCTTTTAGTACGAAGTACCAGAAAATGCCAACAGAGCAAATCAGCCTCTGCCAAAGGAGAAATGTCCATCACTGCTAAAATTTGGCTGCACAACTTCCTGTTGGTGCAACTGAAACAGATCAACAGGATTTGTAAACGGTCGGTTTGAGGAATCGCTCTCAAAAAATGAGCTTTCTATCCTCAACATGTAAAAAGTTATGGTTTGGACTTTACATTGGAAATGAATATAGGGCATTCTGTATTATAACTTGCTAATGCCACCCAGTTTCTTTGAGCTTAGTTTATCTTCTGGTTCTAAGCTGACATGTCAGCCATTACCACCCAGTGATTTTTCACCAGTTTTCATTTTATTTTTAATGTTTTGTTTGATTATCTGAAGCATTTAAATGTGATGAAGGAAAAAAAAGATGAAATGTGAAAGAAAAGATGATTTTTTTTTTTACTCTTAGATATTAATGTTTGGTTCTGTTGGCTTCATCAGATCGAGACTTGCAGCTTTTAAATGATTATAAACATCTCAAAATCTGATTTTGGTGTTGATTTGCAAACGTGTAAGGCCAGTTATCACCTCGACACATTCAACGTCCTCAACAATTTTCTTTTCCCTCACCAGTTTCATTCTGTTTTCCTTCAGATGTGTCTCCTTCTAGTCCTTCTTGTTTGTGCGCTTCTGCATTCTCAGGCTTCACTTTGACAGTCAAAAGCGTTCTCCCACGTTGATAATAAAGCTTGCATCAATAATTTGTCTTCTTAGAAAGCTGTTTCCGAAAATAACGTCCATTTACAATTAAATGCTTATATAATTTATCACAAAATGGAAAATGATTCCATTTCCTCCTCACTAACACTGACAACACACCCTTGTGGTATCCTCTAAAATTAACTTGTCTAAACCTTTGAAATGCCACAGCGCTAAACACTTTTCAGAATGAGACAGTTTCCTTTAGTTATCTGTCAGCTTGTCATCGGTCTGAACAGTTTCATATCTTTGTTCAATTAACTTGTGCTCCAATTCATGCCGTTTTTACCCCAAACACTCTTTTTTTAAAAATAGGCTCTAAATCTTCCATCCCTCTGTGCGACTTTGTGCCGCCACTTGCATGTAATAACAAGCCGCCCTGCAGATGTTGGTGCTTCCAGTAATGAAAAGAATCAGTCTGCCAACCAAATTGTAATTTACTACCTTCATCTAGTTAGCATCTGCAGAGCAATAAATACAAATTGCCAGGTATTTCACCATCTGTACCTGTATACTTGAATGTGTTTCCTGAAGTGGGAATAAGAGCAGACTGATGCGAGACCTCGACTAAGGAAACACGTGAAGGTTATCGCTCACAGACAGAAACAGTATAAACAACAAGATGAAGCCCCATCAATCCAGCATCAGCAGAGCCTACCATCTGTATGTTTGTGCTTTCTGTAACTTAAATTGATATAAAGCTTTCGTTTAGCAACAAAGACATAAGTGTGCATGAAAAAAAAAAACACAACCACGAAATGAAATTAAACTCCCATTACACCAGTGTTGCTTTTGTTACCATTCGAAACCTTGAAACATTTGAACGCACAGTTCAGAGAATAGAGTCAAAAAAAATCTGTGCTCTCTTCCACGTCAAAACAGAAATTGTTGCAAAGCAGAGAGTGGCAGCGAAGTGGAAAGCAGCACGGCCCAACGCAGCTCTCAAAGTGTGTAATGAAGATGAATTAAGACGTTTGCTTCGAGGACACCGCTGTGCTGGCTCCGTTCTGAGGAGCTCTATCTTTTTAGCCCTTTCTTGGGAAATTAAGATTCAGTCAGCTGCAACATTACATACCACCCTTGCAAACCACAGATGTAACACACTCTGGTTACCAGATATGAGAGTGTGTTAAACGCCATCCAACAGAACAAGAGACGGATTTGAGTGACAGGAAGTCCTGTAAAGAGGAGCTTCTGTCAGGTGTTATGCGTCATGTGGGACATGTTACAGTCAGGATCTTATTAAAAATAAAAGACAATATGAATTTAATATCTGTGCACACAAGCATCAATGCATTTTAATGGATTTAAAGTGATAGACTATGACAAAGTAGTGCATAATTGTAAAGTGGAAGGAAAAGGATTAAAAAGGGTTTTCAGCTATTTTCTTTAATACAAATACTTAAATAAATAGATCTGTTCTGTAAAGTACTTACATTTGGTTGGAGCACATTATTGAACAAACAGCATCACAAAGGACACAGAGCAGCAGACAAAAACTGATCCTGTCTCAATTTAACTGAAGTTAAAAGAGCATCACCTTCATTTTTATGTCATTGTTAAGTAACAACGTGAAGCTAACAAATGGAATTGGTGCAACAGACCGATTAAATAGTTTCTGTCACGTGAAAAAACATAAAAACATGATTGATTTATGTCTGCAGTGCAGAGGCTGGTTGACATGGCAATGCTGGAAGGAAAATTGCTGCTACAAACTAGAGACTTGAGCAGAGGTTGACCTTTCAGCTGGACGACGACCCTAAACCTGCAGCTTGGTTTAGACTGGACTCAAAAACACTTTGTCTATCCCAAAAGAAAATTAAATCTTGTCATAACTCGGATCATCCAAGTACCTTTATGGAGACCTTGTGAAGGTGACTGTGGGTTGGAAAGATCTCCAGTAGAAGTCAGTCTTGCAACAGATCTAGCTAGGCCTCTGACTGAAGACTTCTGTTGTGTGACAATCTCATGGCTGTTGAGACATGTTAACAGCACAGTTTCCAGGCAGCAGGGATCCTGGAGGACAAAACTCAGCCGTTGGCAACAAGTTCACCTCATTTGCTTTTGCAGCTCCTCCTTAAATCTTTTTCTGGTTGTTTGGTTAAAATGCCAAGCAGAGTCGCCCATTGTGATTGATGGAGATGGTTTGAACTTCCTCCTCCTCGCTCTGGTCTGCATTCACAAACTTTCCTCTCAACTCCTCTGGAATTTTGAGTCGTAGTTTAGGTGTTTTTTTCATCTTTTGAGAAGCTAATTGGGTGCTTCTCATTGTGCAAACAATTATTTGTTTACACATATGCTGCCATGGTTATGAGCCATAACAACTGTCCATAAGGAGAGCAAGAAGCCTTTCAACTGTACAGACAAAATAATTGTTTAAACATTCATCATGTTAAACGAAATAATGATGAACAAAAGTCTTGGAAATTAACATCTTCCTAAAATAATGGCCTTTTTTTGGCAAATATTATTTGGCAACAAAAAAATCATCTTTTTCTTTCCAAATGATATTTTACGCAAAAAACATAGATAAATAAAAATCACTTATGGGAAAAAATGACTTAGGCCATTATTTTAGGAAGGTAATTTGTTTTTACAGATGTCTCTAGCTAATCTCACTGAGGTTGAGTAATTGTGCAAAGATGGTGAAAAGTCTTGGTCTCTATCTATGCAACTTCAGCTTCTAGATGTGATGCTGACAAACTCCACAAAGCTTGAGGTTGTAGATCAGACAGAATGTGGTTCTGTGATGTGCTGACACAGCACACTTTATCGTTTAAAAAATAAAAATCACATACTTTTAGACACTAATTTGTGTAAATCAAAACCAAAACAATCCCTATGAAACACACTGTGGTTTGTGGTTATTGGACAAATTGTAAAAGAGGAAAGAATATGAATACTTTTCCAAAGCAGCTTAGCTGCCAGAACTCATATTCCTAATTCAAAAACTCAGTGATTGAATTGCATCGTAACCATAAAACCAAACTCATAATACCAAGAAACCATCCTATATTTTTACTTCTTTTGTTTTTTCTTCTTCATCCTGACATGCGTTTTAAAAGTACTGGTTAAGATACCAGGAGAATATCTAGGTTTGACAGGTCCCTGTGATTTATCCTCAACTCACAAATTGCACTTAGCAATATCAGTTTAAGTTTGCCTTTCTGCAGTTTTACATCCTGCCAGACATCTCACCACTTGACATGTGCTGTCAGGTCCTAATTTCCGTTGCCTGTCTAGCTCCAGAGAGCAACCTCTCTAATTATATGTGACTGCTGTCTTCTTAGTACCAAACATCTTGTCAAGTGTGGGCAGTTGGCAAAAGTCTGGAAGTGGACTAACATCTATGTATATGAATCAGTTGGCAAAAGCAATAATGATGGATGAACTTGCACAGTGTCACGTTTACATTTTTGCTTTACCTTCAGAGTCAGTACAGTAAATATTAATTAGAAACAACTGATTTATACCCATTTATTTTACCTGGCCAATGTGCTTCTTCCCACTGGGAATTACATCAATCTGTGACAATTGATGTGAAGAAGTGTATCAGATTTGAATAAGTTGGATGTTTTCATTTTTTATCTTCTTCTTTTTTCTTAAATTGCCATGCCCTGAAATGTTCATCCTCCTTTCCAGTAATCAAATGCAAAGGCTTCATCTGCCATCACTCAATCAAATGGTTTGTATAATTTCAAACAAGCAATTTGCATGCATGTCTCCAGAGGGATATTGAGTTTGGAAAACCTACTTACCGTTACTCTATCTGCTCAGCTGCACAGCCTTTGAGTAAAAAAAAAAAAAACTGTTGATGATGTTTCTGAACATGTTAACTGTTCTGGATCATTGTTTTGCTTGAAGTGAGGATTTGATGAAAATTACATTCTTTTCTTTTGCATTTGTTGCTTGTTATCTTTATGTTTTTCATGCTTCTCTCGTAATGCCATCTATTTTGACTCATAAAACTTTAAGCGAAAACTATTTAGACTTTGTCATTCTATATAATTTGACACTGAGACGTATGCAGCCTCTTCTCATCAGGAAATGCAAGTTAGTTTGGCTCCATGTAAACTCTTGAAGAGGTAGATATTTTGTAAAATCACAGTTTTTGAGCTTCATCCTTTAATCCCCCATGGCAACCACTCAGCTGTCCAAAACGATGGATGAAGTTCCTCCTCAGAGATGTGGTTTCCAAGGTGCAGTGCTTCTGACTCCTCACACTCAGCTCCTTCAGACTAGCCAGCAGCAATTAGCAAACATGTGGTGGAATTGAACATTTGTTGAGTTCATCATACAAGCTACTTCTCAGTGTAACACTGGTAAAAACATTGCTAAAGAGATGATAGAGGAGCTATGTTGTGGTTATTTTCTGAAGGCCGAGTGTCAGAAAGAGCAAGAGCTTCTTAAAGAGACAGAGGTCCTACTTAAATTCGTTAAATTACAAAGTCAAATTTGAAGGTAAACAGAGTTACTTCATTGTGCTATAAGATGGCACTGTGTGCCTGAAAAACACATGGTACTGCCCCTTTAACAGTCACAACACCCAGATTGTTACCATGTATATTTGCACTTGTCTTCCTCTTTTATGAAAACTTTCTCTACATACAGATTTACAAGAAAGAAGACTAAATTGTCTCCTATTTTGTCTTTTTAGATTTTAAATGTCTTTATAAAGAGTAAAACAGAATTTTGTTTGCGGTGTTTTTACTCTGGTTGTTCATGCTCACATTGTGTGTATTATCTGTGCTTGGCTTACATTTATAATGTTAAAGCACATACCCTGGACAAGCCCCCAACCCCTCCACATAATAAAGATATCGGCAACAATTCAACCATGTTTAAGTCACAATTTCCGGCCAGCTGACCAACAATGTGTGTGATGCATTTATTTGTACATACTATCAGCAAATCTGTCCAACTGATGTCAGCGCCAATAAGCAAAGCTGTAAAAAGGAACTCTTAGAAGACTGCTTTGAAAAGATTTGATCTAAGAGCTGATAACAGCCACAAGCACTTGGATGGATCAATCGCCCAATAGGAAGAGCACTCAGTCATGGTTCTGTTTAATTAATGATGGAGGATAGAGATAGGCTGTTAGCTCCATATTGTCAGTCAAAGACTCACAGCAGAGGGTGGCAATATGAGCTATGTAACTGATATGAGAAACAGAGAGAGATAATCTATACTCTCTAGTCTAGAGCCATTAGCGATCTGTTTGGAAGGAGGAGACGCTGCTGCACGGCCCACATTAACTGATTTTATATTTATTTTTTTTTACCAAGTATTCTGAATGCAAAATGCAAAAGATTATACTTGAAAACTAAACCGTACATTACATGTATCCCTTCCAAAAAAGCTGGAAATGAAAAAAAAAAAACACTGGCAATTTTTTTTCTGATTCTTTGTGAACAGATCTCAGAGTCCAGTTTTATACCAGTTGGCAAAAAAAATTATGTTCCTTTAAATTCAGCTTTGTGCTCAGTAATACTCCTGACTTTGCTTGATATATTCTCAAAAGAACTGTTCACAACCTAAAAATAGCTCATTAAAATAAACAAAACACGTTTATATGCCGTCTCAAGTTCAGATAAGACATTTCCCAAACAACCTTCAAAATCTATCTGTACAGATCTATGTGCAGGTAAAGTGTCCTGTTGATCAGAAATGTCTGTTTGCATATATATTATATTTGCTTGATGATTTTGATGATGGGGGCTGCACAGTGGTGCAGTTGGTAGAGCTGTTGCCTTGTATCAAGAAGGCTCTGGGTTCAATTCCCAGCCCCAGTCTTTCTGCATGGAGTTTGCATGTTCTCCCTGTGCATGGTGGGTCCTCTCTAGGTACTCCGGTTTCCTCCCACAGTCCAAAAACATGACTGTCAGGTTAATTGGCCTCTCCAAATTGCCCCTAGGTGTGTGTGTGTGTGCATGGTTGTTTGTCCTGTGTGTCTCTATCTTGTCCCTGCGACAGACTGGCGACCTGCCCAGGGTGACCCCGCCTCCCGCCCAGAACATTAGCTGGAGAGGAACCAGCAACCCTCCTGACCCCACCAAGGGACAAGGGTGTAAAGAAAATTAATGGATGGATTTTGATTATGCATTTGACAAAACGTAATGTTTAATGCTTGTTTCATAATTGGTTTCTGTATTATGTTTCTTTTTCTTACTTTGAAAAGCCTTGTTGCTGAAATGTGCAATACAAAAAATTGACTTGACTTGATTCAGTCTTGGTTTCAAGCTGGACCCACCTGGAGTATTTGTTGTTGAAGCAAAACACAAACAGTTTCAGTTAAATTTTAAGCTTTGTAAAATCCACATGCTCACATTTGTTTTGGTAGGAGAGAAAGTTTATTTATCTAACGTGCATCTCAAATAATCAGTTAGCATTTAGCTGATAGCACCTAAAGGTACAAACAAAAAGACTTTTAGAAATTCTATTACAAGAAATTGTTAGGGATCTGGAAACTAACAATTTCAAATTGTTTCTCATGATGCGGATACTTAAATATGAATGAAAGTTTTCAGTTTCATTTATTTTTAAGGTTTAGCATTTATTTTTCAAGAGATGCCAAAAACTGTTCCCTTGAAAAATGCAAACAACTGCTTAAAGCTAAAAATTGGTTGGAGATTAAAATAAAATGAATATGTGACCCTAAAAATATAGTAAGCTCCTGTGAGAGACAAAATCTTACTAATTCAAAATTGCATCTCTGTATTGATTGGGATTTTTTGTGTCATATTTCATATAATTACTTTTTGTTTGACGACTGAAGAAGCCCAAACATGTTTTTCATTTGATATTACTTGAAACAAAACTTTGACATTTGTTTATTTTGGTCAATTATTCTTTTCCTCAGCCTCAAACCCCAGCTGTTAAATAAATTGCTTAAAGTGATTTAAGATGATTTTTTTTTTCTGCAGAAAATACATGAATGCACAACCTCCAAGAATAACGATCCTGTCTTTTGAAGATGGGTGTTTCTACCCGAGCAGACATTATGCAAATGCTTTTTATGGCGCTATGGAAAAGCGGTGGTGGAATAAACCTGGAATACAAACAAGGTGTCTCGGGATGTTTAGGGGAAACGTCTTTTGTGGAGTCTCTCAGTTTAGAGGCACTCTGGGGTTTGTGGCTTTGCAGATCTTATAAAGTAAATATATTTCTAGTGCAATAAAGGAAAAGGACATTTTAAAAACATAACAAAGCCTCTCGAGCTGTTTCATTTACACTCTGTTGACATACAGTATTATTGTTTGTTTCCTCAACATCCAATATTCAAAAACAAATGTTTTGTCAAAGGCACATATGTAAATAATAAGTGGGTTTATGCTACAAAGAGTTTAAAAGCAGTTTGTGATCGCTGAGTTTTTTTTAGCAACCACAAAATGTTTACAGTCATAAATTAACATTGAGTTACATAGTAGATAACTATTAATTAGGCATAATCAATAGTTTTCTTAAAAAGTAACTTAGCAGCTACTTTTTAGTCTCCTATTCTTCCAACCCAGAAAAGGAATAATGCCAGATGGTACTTACTTACACTTATCTACCAACCCTGAATTACAGTATCTAGTTTATTTACTTTGGATCAACATTATTAGCTTTTTCTTCTTTTGCTCTTTCCTTTGGTTTATTTTGTTTGTATTACTTCAGATGCTAGCTATGTAACAATGCACACAATGGAAACTGTCGCCAAAGTCCACAGACTTCCTGGTCTCCATTCTTTAGTTGCAGCCAATCAGCGCCATCAATCAATCAATGGCCTCTTGGGTTGCAAACAACAGCCAGTAGCATTAACCTCAGCTTCTCAAGCAGATATCTATACATAATATGGATAAAATATAACCACAGATTTTATTCAAAAGTGGGGATAGACTGTTAGACGCTACAGTATGTATTGTTACAGTATGTATGTTACCGTAACAATAATAGGTTTTTTAAAATATAACAAGGTGGCGTGCCCGTTTTCCTTAAAACAGCACAACTAATGTCTGTTGTTCTTTAGTAAGTTCAACCAAAGAATAGCAACGTTTGCTGGCAGTTTTAACATAAGCATTAGCATTTTCTCCGCACATTTTTCTTTCTTTAGATGGTTTTTAGACAGCTCACAAACCTCTAATTTATATGAACATATCAGTGGCATTCATTCTTTATTGTCTTCAGTAAATTTCTAATCTAAAAATATAAGTACAATTGCAAAACAAGTTTTGAAATAAACTTGTACCTAAAACGTTTGAGTTGACCATCAAAAAACAAAGTTGACAGCATTATCTCCTACTATGTAGACATAAGGTGTTCATATACTATGCAGCAACTACACTAGTTTGTTCATTTCTTTTGTTTCTGATACAAAAACCTATTGCCATTCTTGCACAAGTCGATTTGTTTCAGTAATAGGATTTTCTCTGGAGAAACGACCAATTAAAGAAATAAACTAAAAAGATGTTTTGTTTTTTATTTAAAACATTTAACTTAGAAAAAGGCTATTTTTTCCCATCACAAAAGCGTAGCAGAGAATTAAATTGGTTTTCTTCCCATAATTAAAATAAAAAACGGAGAAAACCCGGCCTGTTCTTACATCCTCTGGCCTCTAGGGGCTCTGTTTCTACCAGCTCTTTGTCCTGTGTTGCTGCTGGTGTGTCTGACCTGAACAGGCCACAGCTGAAGTGTTGCAGCTCATCACTCTCTGCATTAAAATGCCCCACCAAGCGCCACACCCTTTCCCAGCGGGTCCGGATCAGCACTGATGTTGTCAGTGATTCTTTCTTTGTGTACCGCCTTTAGTTTGCCTGTAGCGTCGGATCAGAAAGGGGTTTTCTTCTGAGATGTTTAAGATCAAAATGTAAGCTTTATGATTCTTCCTTTACTCCTGTTTCATGTGAAGCCAGGGAGCTCGCTCAGGATCTTGTTGTCTTTTATTTCCAGTTAGAGGGTGGGTGTTTCCTTTATTGCTTTGTCCTCAGAGATCATGGTTGTCCTCATTTTCCCCTGGTTTATTGTAAATAAATAGATTTTAATTGACAGGGGGCTTTTCAATCATTTTAGTTAGTAGTTTGGTGTTCCACCCTGGACCAGGAGACACTTCTAGTTTCAAAAGTTGCAACATTTGAACATTATCCACACCAATCCATCAGAACATGATATCATAATGCAAATATTGGTTAGGGGTGAATATTTCTGGCATTGGGCTCACAATATAAAAATGCTTAAACTAATCCAAACTTATTAATTTGTTTCTTTGTGAAAAAGTTCAGTATAATCATTTCGATAAGAAAAAGGAAATTGAACCAAATTCAAATTTCCACTCACTCCTACCGATTATCATTTTAACAGCTACCAAAATTAGTTTTTGCAGTGTAGAAAATGGAGGTTGGTGCAAATATTCAAGCTTTTAATTCTGTCAATGTTTGACCAAAATAATTCAAAGGAAAAGGAAAAACACCTGATGGTCAAATCCTGTTTTATGGGGACACAAAATGCAGAATTGCACACCTCTAGTCAATTTAATTTCTAATAAAAATAAGGAACACATTCTGACAATACAACTGTGAAAGTGAATGAAGTCCTCTGTAACCATTAATAATCACCTAAGCTTTTCATACAACCTTGTTCGATATCAAAGTTGGTGAACTTTAGCATTTTCTTTTTTTTATTTTTATTTTCCGGAAGGCACTGCAAACCACCCACACTAGAAATGTGAATGGGAGCAACGCTGAGGCAATGCCACTCCTTACAACTAACTGAGGGGCCACCTTTTTTTTTTTTCCTCTTTTTTTCTCTCCTCTCCTCGGCAGCACCAGTGAGCTGGGATGCTGCGCTGCAGAGAGAACCTCAGCTGGCTGCAGCGGTGGACGCAGCCTGTGCGGACACCGAACCAAACCTCCGTCCGACGCCAAACTGCTCCCTGAAGCGGAGGAAGGAAGGAACGACGGGGCTCGGAAACGGAAACAAACGGCCCGGTTTGTTCGGTTACTCGAAGAGATGCGCCGCCTGCGCCGGCGAGCCCGATAGAGGAAGAACCCGGGACTTCAGTGGATATCGGGTACCGTTCAGCTGCCATTCCGCCTTTTTAAGGTCGGGAGAGAGCATCTTTTAACGGAAAGGAAAACGCCCACCGAAGGAGGACTTTTTTTTTTTTTTACACATTTGTGAGTACATTTCCTGCTTCACTTTGTCCCTATTTTTATTTGTTTTATTTATTTTTTCCTCCCTCCTCTCTCTCTCTCTCTCAAACAAACACCGAGTTGAACTCGCGTTGCTTAAAAACAGACAAGTTCTGCTGACGACGTTCTCGAAAACAGTCAAATATGAGGAGTTTTTTTTTTCTCTCCACGCTCTTCTTTCTGCCTGAAATGGAGACATTGTGACAACAATAAATTAAGTGTGAGTATTTTGCCCGCATGCTGTTTCAGTAACTTCCCCTCTTTTCAGCGAGAGTGAAGGAAGAAACAAGCATGTGGGCGAGGAGGGTGACAAGATGCTCCCACTGCGAAGTGTCCAAATTAAACATCTCTGCTGTTCGCCAGGCTTCCAGCGAGTTCATAACATCTTTTCTATTTCTATCCAGTTTTAAGTCAAAGGTGTCCTACTCTATAAAAGCCCTCAACATCCCAGGGATATAAAAAGGGGGGGGGGAGGTTTTTGAAATCTACTTTGAACAGAAGCGTGTTTGAGGTCCAACTGCTTTTGAAAACAGCTCAAAGGGATTTATGAAAATATCTTTTTGGGAAAGCGAAGAAAGCTGCTGTACAGAGCAGATCCAGGTCCTTCTGGTGTGTTTTTGTCAGGCTGAGCTGGCGGCTTTTAACACACCACTTACCACACAAGTGGACCCACAGGATTCATCTAATCAGAGATATGCAAATTGAAGAAATCCAGATTTTTTTCTTCTTCCTTTTGTTTGTTGGCTTTGTTGTGGTTGGATGTGATGCTATCATCTGATGGTGACTGCTGGGTTCTGCATTGTGGCTCAGAGGCTCCGTCTCCCCTTTGATCTTATTGATTTGGCTTCTTTTCTCTACGTTGCACAGAGATGTCGCTCTTATTTTGCCATTAGTTGATGACAATATTATTCTCTTTTATTTTCCTGAGGTGTTTGTGATTTTTTTTCTTTTCTTTTTCTCTTTCCAGCGATAGCAATTATTAAAGTGATGGCAGCCAGAATGAAGTTTGCAGGAGGAAAACACAGCCTTTAAAAGATCTGTCTGCTGTCAGCAAATCCCTCTGCTGCCCTGGGCACTCTTCATTTTTAATGTAAGTCCACTCAGAGGCATTAGGACAGAGTATTGGACTATTTTAAGCCAGGACTCTAAATTAAAGTAACTGAGGGTGTTAAGGCGGCTTGATATCCAGATGATCAACCTTTAGGCCAGTTTTCTTTGCTTGCGCTCCGCGTTTTCCAGAAACCTCATAAATTAAAATTTATGCGATATTTCTGATTACGTGTTACTTTGAAGCCCCGCTGATACGCACATTACTCATTCAAATAATGTCGGGGGGAAAAGGGAAGATGAAAACAAATGTGCTGTTAAATTCCAACACCCAGGAGAGAAATTGAAGTTTTACAATGTAATACAGGATATTTTTAAGAATAGGGGACATACAAGTACAATTTTCTGGCTAAAGGAAATGGTTTCTGTTAGTGTGATTATTGCTTTGATTGAAACTGTTTCAACATTTGGCAGACTGTATTAGTCTGTAGTGCCTGAATGGTTTGTATGTGAATGTTTGATTTGCAAAGAGAAAGGAAGCCTTCTGTGATTTTTTTTTTTGTCTTTCATTTACAGAATATATGTAATTCAATGTACTTATCCGACCCTCTGTTGTATTTCTGTGGAACGGATCGAAGTCGATACAGAGTTTGATACAGATTTTCAGGAAATCTTTGCCGACTAAGTGAAACCTTTTGATTTCTTCTGTTCTTTCAAACATTGCTCTCTTTACTTTCATGTTTTCACACCTAAATAATCTGTAACCTTGATAAAATTAGTGATGTAATCAAAATACAGTCTGAAGTGTGCAGCAGTAACTTTGTAATTGCTTGCTTTTGCAGCAAAACAACAAAGCAATAGTTATTCCTGCTGCTGCTAAAAACAAAGATATTGGAATTTAGATCATTTAATTATTGCTACTTTGATGTTGATCAAGTTTATGGAATAGTTCAAGGTTTTTGAATTGAATCGCAGTCTCGTTATTTTACGAATGTTTAAAACATTTTCTGCTTTGCAGTCATTTACGCAGAAAAAGAAAAGTTAGTTATTCAGGAAATTTAGGTAGGAGGTGGTGAGTAATTACTGATCAAATTACACAATGAATGTAACAAGTGTTTCCAGTCAAAGTAACAAGATGACAAATATCAAAAGCAAATATATTATACGGGTTTATTCAAATGCTTTGTGTGTGTGTTTGTCAGCATGGAGAAACAGGAAGATCTTTGGCTTCGCATCACCTCCTGCCTTCACTTCCCCCTTTAGTCATCAGCTTTTCAGTAAATATCCATGACATCTGTTTGAGATTCATTCATGACACTTTAACAAACTATTGTAATGTTGTTTGAGTCGAGTTGTTTTAAGATGATAGAAGCTTGTCTCACTCATCAAAGGAATTCCACAAACTAAGTTCTATAATTGTAAGAAATTTTCATAAAATTATCTTTATAATCTAACCAAATTTTTGGTTTTATAGACAGACGACATTCTTCTAATTTCATACTTTTGGGTAATTTTAAACAATCTTTAGATGGAGTATGGAAGTAAACAGTTTTCAGCCTTAAACCTTATTTGAAAATCTACTAATCCAGCAAACCTAAATATACTTGTATTAATAAATAACATGGTAATGGAAGCATGATTGTCATCTTTTCTTTTCAATCCATTAAGCAGGTAATGAAAGCTTACCCTTTTTGTTAGATCATCATTAAAAAAATTCTGACTTTTCCTTTAACCACTTAGTAAACCCACTTAACTTAGAGTAGCTTTCAGCCATATGAGCATGGAGTCATCCTTGCTCCTTAAGGTAGCAAGGATTTAAATTGTATGGTACAGCTGGCAGCAGTTGCAAAAAAGAAACAAAAAAAAGACCATTCCTTTTTTGTTTTTGCAAACTGAAACACAGTCAAATTTACCAGCCGTATTTAACAGCCAACTCATTTGCGGCGTGTAGCAAGTGGGTGGGGGTCATCCTTCGACTCTTTGCTACACAAAAAAAAAAATAATTAATTAATTAATAAAACTCTGGCCGCCATGTCAGATTTTAACTCATAAAAAGGCATAACTTTTTTTTTTTAATATTGGAACCACTAACCGCTTTGTGCCCAGTTTGATCCCCAGCAGTAAAAAATTTAAACACATTTTCCGTCATTGGGTTATAACACGTTCATTGCTTCCTGTTAATGTTACACAGCGTCCATCAACGCCTAACGATGGAAGTAAAGCTTTATTGTGAGCTTGTAATTTAAACAGCCAAATGTTTTCCATGCCATTAATATATACAGCCGAGTTTCATTTCCTAAGGTAATCTGAGTGCAGCTTCTCTCACCCAGAGATATAAGGTTTAAGTCACCAGATGTAGCAATCCTAGGAAGATTCACCTGCGCATCAGGGGAGTCGCTGGAGGAAATGCACAGCTGCGCCAATTTCACTCGGCATGTATTTGCGTCTACCTCTGTCCTTTATTGGATGTTAATCAGTTATTTGCTTGCAGAAGATGCTCTAGAAATGTTGGAAAATCCACGAGAGGACAGGTGTGAGATGATCCGCTCACCTTCATTTAAATGAAATAAATTTTATATTTACAGCTGCCTGATGCTCATAAATGAAATTTTTATTGACACGAGCCCACAGACAGTCATTTAGACTATGGCTAATAGAAAATGACATCTTTGATAGAGGAAACCCTTTGGGACACTTGGACGGGGGGAAAAAAAACCCAAATTGAGAGCGGCTCCAGATAGAAACAGATTCACAAAGGTAATGGTTCTCGAGGGAGTTCTATTTTACTGACAAATACCCAAGAGCTACAATAAAGTGAGAACAGACAAAAATGCCTCGCTGACATGTTTGTACTCAACCGGTCCCCGAAGATTGTTGAAAGGCGGGAAAATGATATCGCACCACGCAGCTGTACAGCACCCTGTTGGTATTTCTTTTATGGCGACTCGACTGACGGAAATAAATAAAAGGAAATTGCCGGGCACTGTGGAATATGTAAATAACATGTTTTTGTGTGACCAGAGGATGCTAGGGTGTAATTCTGCTCTCAAAAACACAACAGTGACTAAGAGCGTTTCCCTTGGGAATCGTTCCCCCACTAAGATGCGAGATGACATGCATTTGTTCAGATTAAAGAAATTCCCTATAAGCAGCGTTGGTGATCTTGACAGAAGCGAAAAAAACCCTTTTCTCTGCTTTCTCATCAAGCGCTTTTGTTTGTGAGGGAGGGAGGCCCACTGGTCTATCCGAGCCTGGAAGACAAACGTCCCTCACGACCCATCTGACAGCTTAATTTATATAATTGCCTTGAAACATCTGCCTAAGAAAGAGCGACTTTCCGCGGCCCCCCTCGTCCCCCGTCCCCCTGCTTGTCACTGTTATGAATGACTTCGATTTGATGTCCAATGAGTCAAACGTGTGAGCTGACGTCCCGCCGCCGTGTCACTCTGAAAGCATGTGTAAACAGAATAAAAAAACGATTAATTGGCCACCGGGTTTTGCGTCCTCCATCCACGGAACGTGTTCGGTGTGAGGCGTCTTCATTTAGCATCGTTTGTCAGGGTTCTGATCTCGTCCTTGTCAGATTGTTGGCCAGTTAATCTCCGCATCATGCCAAATATGTGCATCTGTAAGGCAGAGATGCAATTAGCACAAGTGGTGTGGCGGAATGGCTGTCTGGGCTTCCGCTCCTCCGTTTGCAGATTTATTTATTTTTTCAGAATCGGTTCTAAAATTGCTGAAAAAATTTGGTGTGGTGAGCTAACACGTGCCTCCGCCTCGGGTTGGCTAATTATGCAGGCCCTCTAACTGTTTGCCTTTGTGCTGTCCTCATTGTGTTAACTTTGAACAAGTCATCTGTAGCTAGCCGCGGGCCTCCCCTGGGTTGCTGTTTAAATGGCTGGTTTCAAAGTGTGAACGTGTTAGCTGAATGCATGAAATCGAGTAGAGAGGTTTGAGAAGCATTTTAACAACAAGACCAATTGAATAAAACCAGAATTTGCAATGGAAGGGAAAGAGCATTCACAATGTTTTTTTTACATGGGAATCACAAACTTTGTTGTATTTTATTCCAATATTGTGCAACGGAACAGCACATATCACTTTTTTTGTCTTTTTTTTTTTACAAATAAAAATCTGAAGAGTGTGGCTTGCTTATGTATTCAGCCTTTTAAATCCAGTTTAATCAGCTTCCTCCAGAAGTTATATAATTAGTAATGAGGGTCAATTTGTATGTCCAAGTCCAGTAGTTCCATAAAGTTCTCAAAAAGAGAAGACCAGTAAATGATAAAACGTTTTTTTTTTTTTTTTATTTGTTGCTGACGATATAATATGAGATGGATATAATCTGTGACAAAAAGAATCAAGCTTCTCTGAGTATTATTTTTTATTTTATTTTTAAACAGTCATGTGGCACGGTGACAAAACCTGAAACTGCTTCTGTTCGAGTTACTCTTGGCAGCCAGTGAGTGAGTGAGTGAGTGAGTGAATTAGTGTATGTCACCAACCTGTCTTAGCTAGCCGTGAGAGGTTGAGCCTTTCCTCTGCCTACATCCCCCCGAATGCTGTGCAGTTCTGGATCAGAGTTCAGTCAGATTATTGAATATTCTATCTGATCTATTGATATTGGCAATATTATATCGCTATTGATTAACTGCCCAGCCCTGATGTTAATAAAAGTTCACACAGAGCATCATGAAGGCCAAGAAGCACAAATGATTGGTCAATATTAAAGCTGTGGAGAAGTTTTAAAAGCAAGGCTGGGTTGTAAAACATCCCCAGCGATAAACATCTCATGAAGTCTTTCCCAATACATCATTCGAAAATGGAAAATGGCTTCTGCAAAACTTCGGGCAAGGACAGCATAAATCTGAGAACCTCACATCCACAACTCATGTGGGAGAATCTGATGGCAGGACTGCCAATAGGGGAGCAGCCAGAGAATTTGGCCTGAACTCAAGTATAACAATGAGAAAGTCTTGTTTAAAGACAGCTGGAAGATTTATTGTCTACAGTTTGCCACAAGTCATGTTAGGGGAGATGGCAAACATGTGGAGGAAGTTTCTGTGGTTGGGTGAGACCACCACTAGATTTTCTGACCTACATGCACAACACTTTGAGTGGTGGGAAGGTAAGAAATACCCACATCGAGATAGCAGCATGATGCTGTGGGGATGCTTTCTTTGAGGAACAAGGCTGTTCAGATTTGATGTGGAAAAAGGAACTAAATAAAGGAATCATTAAGGCATTCAGCAGAAAAATGTGACCCATATCCAACTTATTCACTGCATTTTGGTCTTTTCACCCCCAAAAAGTCTGACTTATGCCACTTCCATAAAGGGTTTTGAATCTGATTTGTATCTAATGCTTTTCAGAGCCTCTGCAGTCTCAATCTTGCTGCATTTTATCCGATTCTCTCGTCACTGACGTAAGCCATCCGTCGCAATTCCTGAAGAAGCCAGATGCAGTATGTCCAGATGTAGGCAAAGGCTGAAAATCATAATTCTGAAATTCACGACAGAAGTCTGTGAGTGAAACGCATCACATCACAATCCCACCACTCCTGGTTCCGACTACGCATCCAAACGGAGAGCGCTGCTCAAAATGCCATCATTGTTAGTTTTGCTTTCTTTTGATCAGTTT
This sequence comes from Poecilia picta, assembly GCA_033032245.1. Lineage (NCBI taxonomy): Eukaryota > Metazoa > Chordata > Actinopteri > Cyprinodontiformes > Poeciliidae > Poecilia > Poecilia picta. The sequence goes on along the minus strand of CM065365.1, from coordinate 28,002,548 downwards.
CCTTCATGTTATGATCTCGTGAAAGTGCTGCCGGCTCCATTTCTGAATAGCGTTAAAATCGACCCAAAGATGGCGGCCTCCATTATCATTTCCATAAACGGTGTGATTCTGTGTGATACCTACGTTCTTGTTCTGCGCATGCGGGTCACTTTGGGGTCATAAATCCTTCACACAGAAGTCTGATTGCAATCGCATCAGTCGGCAGTGTGAACGAACAGGCAAAGAAAATTAGCATTTTAGCAGAAACATTGGAATTGAGCATCAAGACCTGCCTTCTAAAGTAGTCTTCGCCAAAGACTTGAGATAGGCCTTGGAGATTCATAATACAGTGCGACAACAAACCAGCATTCTCATAGATTCTGATTTCTCTTGAGTTATTTTGTAAATAATTGGAGGCATATATCTCTGCATCTAAAAAGCTGAAAGAAGAATATCTCAAAAAACTTGCAGTTGAAATTAAAAGGTAGTTCCACACAGTGCTGATCTGAGGACAACTGCATGTCAGACTTTAAGATTTTCAAAGTCTAATATGGCAAAAGTTTTAAATACCATTTCATAATTGTTTGGGAGTTTATTGTGTTTGTATGTGAAAAAAGTTTCAGTTCTTGTAGAGATGTTGTGGAGGGAGTTGATGGTGGGAGATTGCCTTAGGATGGAGTTTTATTTATTTATTTATTTTCCTCCCAGAAGGAAGCTCCTGATTTTATGTGACAGTAAAGAGGCCTTATCTACCATGGGCATGATGAAGTAGAAGACTCTTTGATTTGTTATCTCTCAAAAGTAACAATCTCATGCCTAAGAAAGATTAGTGAGATGAAGGTGTAAAATCAGGCTACGCCATTTTAAGAGTCTCATATAAGATCCAAAGGCTATATCTGCATCATGCTGATAGTACAAAGTTAAAGAGGAGCAGAATTTAGTGGCATATATTTGACCTTCAGATTTAAAACATTCAGAAATATTCAGTCATCCTAATGCTAACTGACAACTCTTGAGATAGAAAAACAAAGTCGTAGCTGGGCTTAGAAGAGGATGTCTTGTAAGGTTTTTGAATATCTTGTCTCTTCATTCAAATCCCTGAACCTGCATCTTGATCCCAGGTGTCAGTAAATCATTTTTACTTTACATCTTCTCAGACAATCCAAACCTTTGTTCACATTAGCATCCATTTACATCTGCTTTTGTTGTGTTTGAATTTGTCAAACTTCTAAAGGGCAAAACGAGAAACGGTCAGCAGAAAAATAAATTCCTTAAAAAAATGTGAAGGTTTTTTTTTTTTTTTTTTTTTTTTACGTCGAATCAGATTTTTATACTTTTCATCTTTGATCTTACTGAAAAGGCCACGGAGGCCTGGTGTGTTTAGTCGTCAACATCTACCTTGCTTGTTGATGCGATGTGGCGTTGTGGCCTGCAGTCACTAGAGTAACCCTAAAAAAAACAATATGTGAAAAAGATGAAAACAGGTGAACTCTCTACATCCTGCTCGTGTCCAACTCATTGCAGTCATGTATTTAAGGTGCTCTATACACAAATCAGTACAAGATTCTTACATTTGAATAAAGTACAATTTTTTTTAAAAATTTACTTGCATAGCTTAAAACCAAGTAATTGCCCCGAGTGAAACTAAAATAACAGATTTCCACATTTTATTGCTTAATGCTACACCTATTTAACACACAGATTTTTATACTGTACAAAAAATGGATCATAGCTTGTTAATTGGTCAGGCAATCAGCAGCAGCACTCCACTACATGCTACGCACAGCTCTTCAACAGATTTTAAAATGTTATTTAGATAAGAGTGAAGTGTGGCACTCCTGACTGGAAATAGTCACATTTCATGAATGTTTTCATCCTAAATGTCACGTTTTCATTATTTCTAAGTGGAAGGTCATAATTAACACAGGGAGAAGTCTTCAAAACATTGTGTGTAGTTAATCAATCAAATGAGTTTCACTTGAGCTACTGAAATGAATAAACTTGTATCTAATTCCAGCCAGCCAGCTAGCAGGATGCAGCAACAGATCAAGGGGAATGTTTTATGTTTCAATCAGATACTTTCTTGTCTCTCTAGGATCTTAGATTTATGACAGAAAATATAATCTTATGAAATCGTGGTATAACTTGTACTGGTAACCGGTCCATGTCTTGTGATGATGCCTTTATTCCTCATGTATTTTGGGGTTAATTCACACCAGGCTTATTCAGTCTGGTTTAATTGAATTCTGGTTTGTTTGTGCGAATGTGCAATCAAAGTCTGGTCTGTCTAAAAACATAGTTCTCTGTTTGGTTGAAGTGAATCTCGTGAGGTTTGAATGTGTATGTAAACGCCGAGTGGACCAGAGACCGCCCTGAAAGCAGAAATCGAGCGATAGGGCAGGTGCATTTTGGGTAAATACAACCAAAGCAAACGCCCGAGTCTGGCGCTAGAGCGAGAAATGGCTCATAGTCTTTTGACAAACACAAAAGAGAAATCCTACAACTACTAAAACCTGACCACACTCCATTTTTATTTACATATGAGAAAAAGGAAGTTGCGCTCAACTCATAAACCTTCTTTGGAGTTTGTCATTTCCTTCAGCAGTTCTTGGTGCAGCGCCACCACAGGTGAGGAGGGGAACAAGTTTTTCAAAGGGTTTGGTGTGTTTGACACAGTGCAGTTTGAAGGTGAACCAAATCAGCTGAAAATGTTGCAATTCTGGTCCCCAATCAAACTGAGTCCACTGGACTCTCAGATGGGGAAGCACCCTTAATTTCAGTCCATCATTCAAAATGGTTTCAGTAGTTCGGCTTAAGTTTTAAGAGTTTCTGATTAAAAATGTACTGATAAATATTACTTACATAAAGCTAACAAGAAATAACAAGCTAATATTTAGTTAGATAATTATTTTGATAAATCTTAAATGTGCCTTTATTATTTGTTGTTCCTTAGACTGAAACAATATCCTGTCTCTTGGGCGCTTATTGAACATTTCATTTCTCCGCTGCTGCTGGCTAACCTACCTGCTCGGCTACCAGCGGTATGAAGTGCTTCCACTCTTCCTCCGCCATGGTTGTCAGGCGATCCTTCAGTCTGCTCTGGTTCTCGCCTTCTGCACTCAACCATTGCATTTAAACTTTGCAACGACTCCTCTGCCGCAGCACTATGGACCACTGATTGCACACTGCTTTTATGAACTCCACATGCTGTAAAGTTGCTAATGTATAATCTCCCACTTCCTCTTTTTGCTGCTGCCTAGCAACCGACATTGCTATTCCTTGTCATTTAATTGCTTATTTGCTCCATTATCCAGTGATACTATAAAATCTTTTGTGCCTGTGAAAGCGTTGGATCATTTTTAGTTGATATTTACTAATCACCCAAAAGGGAGCTAACTTTAATTAATGCTAAATATTGGGCTAACTACTGTTAATTACGTGGTATTTTCAGTGTTTTAGACTTGAACCACTTCTCGGTTAAATCCTATTTTTAAGTGGAAGTGTCAAATAAAGTTGGAAAGTCAAATATTTTTTTCATTTCTGACACCGTCACGGATATTAGCCAGTTAATCGTCTGTGGGTTTTTTCTGGCTCCCAACTACTGTTGCTGTTCAAGCTGTCTTCCATCATGTCAACCCACTTCATGCATTTAAAAAATGACTCATTCCAAAATGCAAACATTATTTTTTTGTTGCCCTGAGAGTAACCCTTCAGGTCAGTTCTGTTCAGTTTCTCTCAGATTATTTTCCGTCAAGGGACCTCTGTTGTCGGGATCCATAAGTCATTTGGAAACCTTGCATACCATATTTACCAGCACTGAGTCTGGCAAAAAGAAAGGCGAGCAGTGTTTTAGGGTCATGCATTCTGCCGGATCCTGACGATATTCTACCTTCTACTCTCACACCTGCTTTCCCCCGAGAGATGAAAAGTGTATGAAGAAATCTATAAAACACAACCGAGAGGGTTGCTGTGCTTAGCTCTGTTTGCGTAGTCCCTCTTTATTTGCTCTTGCATGACAAACCTTAGATTCATTCGGCACAGGGGAGGCAGTTGAATAGCTTTAAGGTCTTTTTTATGCCACAAAGCGATAGAAAAACAGCCACATTAGTTGAAAATAATTGAAGAGTCGCAGTTCAAATGTTAATTGATACATATCTGATGGAGTTAAACGACCTGATCTGAAATCTGTGCTACAACAGATATTTGACCCAGTATCAACAAATTATCCCCCAGATATTTGGACAGAAGTGAGGCTTCATTAGGCTCTGGGATACGACTGTAGCGATGATGCATCGCTCTGGAAATAAAAGCCAGAGAGCTGTTCTTTGAAGCTTTCACTCGATGCTGCTGTTGCGTGGTGAAAGCTGAAGTGTGGAGCTTTACACCGTTTCATGATGTCAGCTGTCAGCTTGCTGTGGGTTGCATTGTGGCTACAGCGATGGTCCAGAAATAACCAAACAAAAGACAAATTGTTCTCCAAATAACGATTCTTGGTGCAGCAGAGACACTTTCGCAGTTGTGGTTGTCGTTTTTGGTCAACATTTACTTTTCACTTTAAGTGACGTTTGAGCCCCTCATAAACTCCACCTTCCTAACTGAGGAAAAGCTGCTGAATTGTCTCATTTCCCAGCAGTCCAGTCGATCAATAGGTGTGATATTTATGGGACATTAATAAGACCTGGTGACAGCGAGGGTTTATGGAGCACAATAATTTGCAAATACATAAATTAAACTGAAGTGGCGGCTACTGGAATCGGAGAAACCAACAGGAAGCCATGATTTGTTTTGAAAAATTCCAAATAATCACTTAACAATACAGCTGTAAAACCGCCGAGCTGAATTCTCATCTGACCAGTTGATAAGCACTTTCAAATTGCCCAGCAACTGGAGGTTTGTAATTAATCAGCTACGTAAAACATCTGCTGCACAGGAGAGCCAGGCGTTCAGCAGTCTGAGCACATATACATTCATCTAGGTAATTTAATTAGTCCAGCTTCAAAGGGGAGAGCATTTATGGAATAGCTTGAAACGGTTTAGAGGACTTTTTTTTTTTTCTTGGCACATTCCACTAACCACAAACTGTCCATCATTTAGCAACCATCTCAAATAAAATCCATCTGTTGGTTTGAGCTAATATTTATATATTAGTTCTTCTTTTATTACATAAATTTATGATTAAGTAGTAGATATTATCCTAACTTAAGAGTTGTAGGAAGCGTTCTTGCATAATATTATATCTATCGCAAAATGTCCAAAAGTCTGAACTTAATTATTTCCTGAACTGCGGCGAACAGATGACATTCTAATGCTGCAACAGAAAATAGCTTAATGTCTAGTATATTACTGTCTGGTTCAATTTGAGCAACATCACAGCTGAAGTGGCTCGTTCTTTAAATTTATTTTGGAATCTGAAAGAGAGAGATAAGGAGAAATGGAAAACGGCTGGATATCTGAGCCAATAAAATTAGAATAGTAATGCAAGTGGTTTGTTTTTAATCAATCCCAGTTCAACGCTCGCAGACCTAAATGTTGTTTTGCAAATAAAGTATACAGTGTGTTTACACTTGGTGTAAGGATTATCTATATCCTCTCTGAATAATGGTAGAAAATGTGATATTCCTGCAGAGCTACGGTTTTATTTGCTCTTATACATTGTCATTGATGTTCACGGCAAGTTTATAAATGAACATAAAATGGTTATATAGCAGGTCAATTATGGTAAGTGTTTCTAGTTGTAAAGCACAAAAATTAACAGACAGAAAAGTTCAAGATGATCAATTTTACCTTTTTTAATTAAGCACCTCTACAATCTTTGTGCATCATATTTAAATAGCACCTTGCAGAATCACATTTTGTCTGCATATTTTGTCCTATTTTCAAATTCAACTCGTGTTCAAAAATATTTTATTGATCTAAAAGTTTGACCACAAATTTCAAAGAATGCCACTTAGATTTTGTGGCACAGATGCTTAATTCATATTCAAACACTAAAGCACTAATATGTAGTTTATCACCATTTTCAGACACCTGTAAAATAAAATCATGTTCATTAAATCGATTTCCATCAGATATAAAGTTTAAAAGACTGTCATTTTATAAAACATCACCCCAAACTTTGAACACCTGAAAACAGAGGAGAGCAAACCGACCAATATGTCCATTCACCTAAAACAGGTCTGCAGTAATTTGGTTTTTCAAATTAGTTTAAAAAGTTTTCTACATGCAGGAATCCACCAGATTATGTCGCATCGTTCAGAGAAACAAAAGAACTTAGAGAAAACATAAAGTTTCAATAACAGCAAACTGTAGAACAGTAGGAGAAGAAAATGAGGAAATGTGGTCAGTTTGTCACATAGAATCCTCCTAAAAACCTATTAAATCTTAAGTGACAAAATGTGAAAAATTTCAAGTATTTTTTATGCACTTGTCAAGTACAAATGACTTTTGGGGTAGCAGATGTTTTCAAGGCACACAAGTCAAAATGATGAACTAAATTTTGAATCCGTATTGATCATTTAGTCTAACAGTGTTGCACTGTTGTCATAATTAATTTTGGATTTACTGTCATTTGCAATTAATCCATATTAATTTCTGTGGATTAATGGTTATAGATTCAGCAAATGGCAGCAAATTATAATCCCTGTTTTAATGAGCAATAAAAAAGCAGCAAGCAGCATCTACATTACAGAAATTGAAGCATTTTATCACCTGAGACGGCAGACTGGAGGGTTTTCTCCGAAATGAACTGGTGATTAATCAGATACGCGCATCATTGCGACAAACGCGTCGCGGGACGGTACGGACTTCCACTGGGGATGTTTTCCTTTCAGCGCAGTGGATCTTGTGCTCCACTTTCCAGCTGTGAAATGTTCTGCTAACCGTTTACAGATAAGCGTCACTGCTGCGAGTTTCCCAAAATGCACCTTTTTTTAAATTTTTTATGGCATTTTCCATTCTATACACCACAGTATGGTTACCACAGCAACATGCCACATGATTTCAGCAGGAGAATCAGGTCACGTTAGATATGACCTTTAGTTCACTTACCAGATCTAATAGTTGGTTTCCTGGGTGTTTAAGGCAGTCAGTCAGTAGTGAACAGCTTGAGGCCGTCTTCCTGATGGATTTTGTTTCTTTCTGGATAGTGGCTCTGAAGTATACCAGTTCATTCCTTCTAGTCTGTATTCTGTGTACTAAGCATAGGATTTTTCCAATGCAGTGCTTAGTAGGGCTATGGGACATGGACTGTTTTATCATGATATGTTGTGGTACCATTGTGATTACAATAAAAGTGATAAGTGACTGTATGGCTGTAACTGTGTGTCACAGCAATTGAGAAACATTCCTTCTCATTTGTAATGCACCAGTCAAATGAAATGTGGGTTTGTGTCACTAAGTTACCATATTTTCAAATGCATTTCTATTTGCTGAAGCTTTCGGTAAAACTATCGAACCCAATAATTAAGACAGTTTTAAACATATTTAATTGGAATTTATTGTGACAACAATAAATCTAAATTCTTGTCATTGTAAGAGATTCTTGTCATAATTTTAGTTCTCACCATAAACAATGCAGTAAATGAGCTGCTTAGTTCTGGAAAACGTTGCTTTATTCTTCTATTGTCAACAAGATGAAATTTATGTCTTCAGCTCTTATTTTCCTAAACTTGTTGCTGAGACCTGATGGTGCAAAATTTGTGTTATTTCCACTCGTTTAAAAAATGACCATCAGTTCCCTGGACTGAACCTGGTCGCCAGGTTTCTCTGCTTTCTACTGAATTTGTGGCTAAAATTGTTCAAATTCTGTTTGACGTTTTATTGGTGGTGGTTGTACAGGCGCTGACTGTTAAAATGAGCAGCTAATAAATCACAGCCTGTCTTGGTATTCTGTTTAAATGTTCATCAATGTAGCGGTGGTAGCCGCTATTGATGTTGCTGAAGAAGTTAATTTCTGGGTCAATGTCCTGCTCCATGTCTTTATGTTCAGGGTATTGAGTGGATTAAAGCTGTAGATTCTCTTGCTCAGCAGTTTTGTGCTGCCTGGGCCTGTAGTTGTTTTCTCTAACTTTTCTCGTTGTGTAGTTTGGCTTCTTTTTGCTTCTCCAGCTCCTTTATTTTCTCTTAGCTTTGCTTCTTCTGAAGTTTGATGAATTTTTTTGCGGTTTGCAGTTTTCCCCCTGGCTTTTCTTGAATTGTGTGTGTGTTTTTTTTCTTCTTCATTATTTTAGCTAAGTCTGCATTCTGTCTTGTGATGTGTGTTCAGATAAGTGTCTGAACCTCTTATTTGTAAATCCCCTTTTCCACAGCAGATTTCAGCTGTGATGTTTTTCCTGTTCACTTGAAATCTCCCACATATTGGAAAAAAACAGTGACAGGTTACACCATGTAGTTTTTGTTTAACCTGCTGGATTTCACCCTTTTTATTTGGCACAGCTGGAGCGTGTGACCAAAGCATCATTTTCAAATGAGTAACAATATCATTTGCTCCAGTTTGCTGCTCCTCTGGGTTTTCCTGGAATGCAATCCTCTTATGTTTTTGGCATTTTGCAGCCGCACGGATTTAACTTCCTTCACTAGGTATCGGATCGATCCCTATTCTACTTTTGCCTCAGATACGTACCAGAAAGTTGCACAACTTTTTTTTCATTTAGCTTGTGTCATCAGTATTTGGATTTTTCTTCCATCCTGTCAATGTTTTGCTCAGTTTGTGCTGCAACTCAGAACCGATTCAGTCTAGCTGTTTTGTGATGAGCTGAATCTCTTAAGCGGCATCAAAGTTTTCAAAGTTCAGTTAAGGCATCTGTTATTGTTAGAGGTTTATGCACCTTGGTTGTCACACTTTCAACCCACTGTGAGGAAATAGAGGCTATTTCTGTTCTACATTCCTTGTCTTTTTAACATCTCAGTATTTAATATTTAAGTGTATAATGTTAGGGTTGACACAGATTCTTTATTTCCCTACCTTTCATATACTGCTGCTTGTGGCCCAGTTGTTTGAGAAACTAATTCCTTGTGTAAAACCCACTTTATCTTTTATGAAGCAGATGGATGTTATTTGTGTTGACCAGAACAGTAGAGATCCAACAGTGAGCTGAGAGAAAGTCCCCAGATCACACACTCATTAAAGTTCAATTTGTAGCACAGCTCATTTGAAACATAAATGTGGGACACTGGAAAAACAAACAAAAAAAAAAACGCTTAAGGTATTTAAATTTACTTTATGGATGAAAACTTCCACAAAAACCTTTGTGAAGACCAGAGTAAGGTTTAGAGCAACGGTGTCCAAACCTTTGGTCACATGGACCAAAATCAAGTCAAAATTACTGGAGGGACAATAACTTTGCAACATTTGAATTAAACATATGAAATATTTATATTTGTTAAAATTGGATGTGTAAATTGTTATAAATATAAAACTTAAAAAGGGTTTTGCAGAAATCAGAATAAGAAATTTTGCACAAACATACAAAGGGATTTAGTCAATATGGATCAATAAAATCAGGATTTGGGTCACTCTTTCTTAGAAAACAATTGTTTTAATCACGTTTGATAGATTAATTAAAAGCAGATTTGGATGCAGCAAAGTCGACCTTTTAATAAGTCACTGATTATATCTGGTTGCCAACATTTTTTATTGTAAGAAAATTTTCTTAATGATTTTGCTCCAAAATAGTAAGTCTTTGTTTTTTTTAGATTTAGAAGAAGTTGTGCACATATGAGGAATTATTAAAGTTTACTAAATCTAGTGTTTCTCTTAATAACTACCTAGATGTCAGAGTAATGTTTTAGTGGATTATGACTTGTTCAGTGTAAGTCAGCAGGTGCCTTTTATGGAGTATTGTGTTGTCCTTGTTGTTTATACCAAATGAAGCGTTTTAAATGCTTTTTATGCACATTATCTAGAAAAAATGAGCATGACAAAGTTATGAAGGCTTTAAGAATTGTGCTCTTTGTCAAACTGAGGCATTGCACTTCATATTTAGTTTATGAAGAGACAATATTTTAATTACAACAAATAAGCAAAAAGTAAATGTGATTCATAAAAAGCTTGTCCAGCATATTCTATAAAACCTTCTTAGAAGTTTGTTGAGCATTAGCAGAGTTAGCCCTGAAATCCACTATAGACATGTCGCCTTCTCATAGTGGGAACAAAGCCTTTTAATTCAGTAAAAATCAAACACATAACATGTTTCTCAGAAATATCAAGAAGGTCTGGGGGAAGTTTTTAAAAATGAAATGCAATCTTGGACAAGAATTTAACACAAATGTTGGTTTTGACCTCTTGAAACATGTTGTTCCAAATAGTCCGTTGTGTTTTGTTTGGCACTCAATTTTGTTAGAGCATAAAGTTTTTTGGAGACAAAGTTGTGCATGTTGTTTTGTCCAAGGATTCTTTCATGTGTCGATGATGGAACGGCCGAGCTTCTGCTTCTGTTTTAAAATGACCTCCTTGTCTGCCAACCAACATCAGCCTCAAACTACCAAAACTTTGGATGTAAGACTAAATCAATATGAAATATATCCTCCATTCCCCACCATTTTTTGACTACACTAATTTATTTTTGTGTCTATTTAAGGATCGTAAGGTTTGGGCAATTTGCAGAATCCCCATTTTATTTGAACCATAATTCATTAATTTGATAAGTACCTATTTTAGACTTAAAATTTAATATCTGGGTATGTAGTAGGAACATAACAGTATGAGCATTTTTAATTATGATCATTGTGAGCAATTTAATCACATTTCCCATTTTGATATTATTAAAACTATTATTGTTATTATGACTTATCTTTAGTCGTGGTAGTCAGGTGCACCTAGATATGTTGCTAATATTAGATATAGCTTTAGCTAATATTATTTGAAGTTCAGGTCACAGACTGCTGAAGGCTTTTATTGTGAATGAACTTCCTGTCATCTCCAGAAAAAAAAAATGTTGTTGTTTTGGCTGCCCAGGTGAGCAACAAACAGCCTCAGCCAGTGTGTTGGTAGTTTCAGGTTGTTGGGGAGTTTAGCAGACACACCAGACCCACACTGAAGACGGCAACCGTCTGGGTAAAGGTTAACTGGCTGGAAACGCACTGCAACATTTTACCTCTGATTTCCAGTCCCAAGTCTGCATCAATCTGCTGCAGCTGAGGATCAGCTGGCAGGACGAGTCGGCACAAAAATCTTGGTAGAGGGTGAAAAGACTGGAAACTGTGAGTGTGAGGGGAGAAGAGCGGTCAAATGTTTGAATTTCTTTAGCCACAAGACCAGCTACAGTGGATTTTTTCTTTTAAAACCTTCCTTGCAGCAATAAATCAATGCAAAACAGAGGTGAATGTTATTGAAACTATAACTAATTGCAGTCACTTGGTGATAAACAAAACACACAAAAGAGTACTTAGGATTTAGCTCACTTATTGAACATAAATGTAATGTGATTTAATTGAAATATTGACATTTCACTGTCCAGTTTTTGGTGAAACTTAAAATGTTCCAAACTCTTTCATTTAGTCGTTTTTAATTTTCAGAAGGTTTTTTATGTCCGCCACCTACTGGTGTGTTTCCTGGTCAAATTGTCGCTGGTTTTCGTTGTTTCTATCAGAGTTTGATGTGTTCAGTTGATTTTAGCTGGTTTGTAAATACCTGTAGTGTGTCATCCCTTAGCAAACTCAGTGGTTGAATCTGTAGTCTTAAAAATCCATAAAGATGAAATGAAATCCGTGTAGACTGTATTCGGCTTTTCTGAGCATTACTTGCTCGGCCAGAAGACTAAAAGAAAGTGTAGAGTCATAAAGCTGAAAATATAGCAACATTTTGGGCATTTGGAAAAATCCTTGGTTTACTTTTCACTTCTTTCTGACTGAAACTTGATTTAACTTTCTGAATTTTACCATGGTAATCCTCGCAATCGGAAATCGTTTCATTCATACAGAAAACATCTCTCTCTCTTTTTCTGTGTCTGAGCAAACAAAATGAGACGATTGTCGATTTCAACAGAAAATAGGGTTAGGTCAAAACTATTTCCATCATGGGAGTTTCTGAGGAGTTAAAATAGCTCAGTGTTCTTCTGGAGAACAGACTGGACTGGAGATGTAAAAGTGAAGACAAGAAGGGACAGGAGACTACTAGAAAAGCTTGGATCCTTTCAGTGTTTGCAGCAAGAAATCAAATGTTTTCTTTGAGTCTGTTGAAAGTGTAATCTCAACATCAGAAGCAGGGATTTTGGTTCTGTTCTGTTCTGTAGAATATCTGGAGATGATGCTGAAAAGAAATATTATTCATCGAAATCAAAAGATTATGGGCAAATACAACAAAAGAATGTCTTCAGGTAGAGGGTTCTCCGGATTGCTGTAACACAGACACTACAGGAGATCCTTACTGCCTACAGCCATTAAGCATCCAAAACAACCCTTTTGGATAATAACTTGGACAGTTTGAGTTGCAACATCATTTAATGTCCCTCTGGGATAAATGAGGTATTTTTGAATTCAAACTGAAATGCTAAGGTTGCATTTATTATATATATATATATATATATATATATATATATATATATATATTATTAAATTTGTTTATTTTAATTAAGAAAATGAAATGGCACAGCTAATGGCACACTGCATGTTTCCTACTAAATTAAGAAATTCCTCTGTTTGTGTTTACCGTCTCCACAACATGATGCAACGGCAGCAGGTTGTGTTGAAATTCTGAGAAACGTTGAATCCCTTTCAGAGTTTAATGTCCTCACAACACTTAGTTAAATATTAAGTTTGCACTGAGACATTTTCAACATAATACACTTTTATTGGTAAACCAAACACAACTTCTTATTCTCCATGGTTAATAACTTCTATTCGTGAATAATTCATCAATAATTGTAAATATGGTGGCCAATAATCCTCCATTTAACATTTCGAGAATGAAAGGGAAAATATATCCATAATACAGCAAACATTGGTGACTGCAGTTTTACTCCTGGAGAACATAATTAGTTCTACATGACTAATCAGTGAATGCAGACGGGCATTATGGATCTGTTAGAAAATTGAAAACAAATGCAGATCAATATCAATATGACCTGTTTTTATTTTATGTTTTTCAATTAAACTACGGTGGTTTACAATACTGATTTGAAATGCTTATTCACACCAATCTGTTTTAGGCTCAAACTGATATGTGATGCTGGATGTCGTCTTAGTGTGATAATAATACTGATATAGCAAAATAATATTGTTCACAGCTGAGCATTTAAAATCAATAAGTTTTGAATCTGACTGGCAGTAACCTTCAGAGTACAATCAAGTGAATAAAACTAAATTTTTAAAAAGGCATTTAATGTAATTTAAATGAGCAGTTTTGAAGATAAAGAATGTCTGATAATCGTATAATAAACTGTATTTAATTCAAGCACTTTTCATGGGATAGTTTATGGTCTAGTTAAAAAAAAAATCATTTAGAAACCTTAAGTGGGCTTAAGAATTATAAAGAATTATCTGCATAACTGTGATATTTGCTGTTAGTTTAGAAAAACCATGCCATGTAGTGAGTCTGAATCCCGAGCTGAGGTCTGTCTTCACAGTTTCCATCTTCTCCCTGTGAATGTGTGGTTCTAACCAGGTTCTCCAGTTTCCTCCCATAATGCACAAACATGACTGTTGTCTTAACTGAGCTCTCTAAGTTCTCCTTTGGTGTGAGTGTGTGTGCAGAGTTGTTTGTCTTGTGTTTCTCTCCGTCATTCGATGGACTGGTGACCCATCTAGGATGAACCTGGTCCCAGATCTGGGGAATATAAAGGCCACTGCAGTACAGTGAAGCCATGGTGGTGTTGGGGAAACTAGCTGGAGAGCATTTGAACTTTGTGACATGGTGCATTAGAAGTAGGCATTGACAGATGGCGGTCACACGGGATGGACTTGGTCATCAAAGACGCTCAGTTTAGTCTGCAGGAGTTAAATGATGCGTGACTGTCACCACCTGCCCAAATCATTGACACAAGTCAGGAAGGATCTGTGTTTAGGTCATGGATCCGTTTGTTTAGGTCAGATTCAAACTTGCCATCTAAATGCTGCAGCTGAAATCAACTCATCTGGCCAGGAAACGTTTCTTTCAATCTGTTATTGTTCAAGTTTGGAGATTTCATTTGTAGTTTTGCATCAGTTAGCTGTTAGTGGTACAGTAGCACATCTGCTAAAAAGGTTTATTATTTTGGGCATTCATAGATGGTAGCCATGGCTGAAGCATGGCATTAGCCACATCTATTATATGAGTAATTTGTTGCGTCAACAGACACCCGTGTATGATTTTAATAGCATTTTTGACATAGCAAAATATTAAAAAAGTTCCGTGCAAAAAAGTGATGGGAACATGTTTTTGCACGAAAAATGTGCAAAAATGTTTTTTTTTTTAATCAAAGCCTAGTAGTTAATTCAGAAGAGCATTCCCTCACTTGTACTCTAAATATAACACCTGCATGGGATTCAATCAATTCAAGTCGCCCATCATAAAAGTGAAATAAAGCTGATGCATCCCAAATGTGAAAATATGAAATGCTTAAGGTATGTTATTTAAGAGGTGTCAGATCAGCATAATATGGAACTTCTTTTGAATTGTAATTTCACGTTTGGATAATTAGATGCCAACATGGCCATCTGTGACTCTGCAAATGTAGCCTGTAGCACGGTGTGGCAAAATAAAGCACTGAGAGGTGTGAATGGCGTGCGTTGACCCTCGAGCAGCAGCCTTAAAACCCACACCTGAGCTTAATCAAGCAGACAACTTTAGTCTGCTTCGCTGGATCAAACGAGCATCTGGTGATTTGTTGGGATTGCTTTTTCTTTTATGTGTTCAAATCTCATTCCGGTGATTCTATTGTTTCCCATGACTCCCTTTTGCACCTCTATTAGCTGTCAAACATTCCTCTGCCCTTCCTTCCTCTCCACAGAGGGCTCTCTCTGAACGGCGCATCCTTCATCTCATATACTGGATTATTTCTGCAGTGGATGGTGCGAGTTCATTGGTTTCCATGATGGTCATGAGGGGATAGCGAGCAGAGCTGCGTTAATGCAAGCATCCCTTCAGATGGAACTTGCTCTGTTTACTAGGGCCTCAGTTTTCATCCTCAGCTCAGTGGATGCAGCTGTCATGGCTGGTGGCAGGGTATCATGTTCTTTAACACTGCTCAGCATCGGGGGCCAACTCAGCATGTCCACGGTGTTCAGCGCCACTCGCATTCTGTGACGGGATTTGGATTCGTACTGACTTTTTTTGGATAGACTTCAGCAGGAAATGGGAGAAACTTTCATAAATATGAATGAAAAAAAAAATCTATTAAATATTCAGTTTCTTGCTATTGTATTGCCGAACACTGTGAAATGCATTAAAGCATGTTCAGAAGCTTTTGATAAACAATGGTTTCAATTAAGGTCAACATTAATATACAAGCTTCTATTTTGGTTTTTATATATTTGTACATCCGACTCTAGAGGAGTCAGAGCCTCACAAGCCATAAAGTGGATGTAAAAATACTGTACATTTTATGTGGAGTTTGGGGAGGGACATTACGATTACTTAAAACGTCAACTAAAAAGACATCAGCTAGTGCAACTTTTATGCAATGGCTAAAATTGATCAGATCGCATCACAATATAAAGGTGATTGCTACGTTACGGATCTCTCTAGAATGTAGAAACGCTCAGGAGGCGAAGCAAAGCAACAAGCAGGTATCATTTCTGATGTGGCATCTGAGGGAATATTATGTCAAAGCGCGTCAAGTCTGCTGAAACTGCAAGACCAGCGCCGACCTGTTAGGTCACCACACCTCTGAGGATGTCCTGTGATATGTGCAACCTGCAACAAGGACAAGGGGAGAGCGAGGTGGAACACCTGTTCTTGTGGTGCAACAATGATTAGCAGAAATCAAAAACACGTTCTCTGCTCGGTGGATTTGTCATTGATGCCATAGGAAAGACTGTAAATAATACAATAATGCAGAGACAAACTACCTGCATCCTTCAGTGTGTGTGAGAGACATGGCTCGTCTGCCTTACCTCGCCCTGCATTTAGAGAGGAAATGTGAAAATTCAGCAGTTTTCAACATTGTGGCCATGACCGTAAGCATTTTTACAATGAAAACTACTGAACGGCAGTAATATTAGGCCACCAACTCTCTTGTTTTTCAACTGGCTTCCCAGGAATTAACGTGCTCACAGGTTGTGTTGATGGCAGAGTGAGATACTTTCTAGAAAACGCAACATCACATGTAAAAGGTCAACAGATGAGATGGATGGATGGATATGTGTGTCACCTGGATCTACAGTTTAAAATATTAAGCTTCAAAAAGGTTTAATTGGAGCTAATTATTTTTGTTGGACTTTTTCCAATTATTTCCCATTATATTTCATATGATATAGTTTGGTGCTAACGATATGAATTTCTTTATTATTTAACAAAAGATTTAATAATTTTTTTATTGCAAAACAAAAATGTGAATAAATAAAATAAAATGGCTTTGTTTCCATTGATAAATTCATTTTTAAATGAGAAAAGTTGCCAGTGACAGACTTAGTTTGCACACTCTGTTTGCTTTCGTGATTTTTACTTTTGGTCGGGTCGTTCATGTCCTCATAAATATACAAAATTACTCTCCGCCCTCCCCTTGATCCTCAGAAACCGCAGACATGATTTCCATTTTCATGGTTCAATAAACGACTGCCGTTTCTCCACCCTCATTGGTGCACTGACTCTCAGGAGGGCCCCATAAGGTGAAGGTTTGAGGTCCCACAGCAAGGACAAAAGGAAGTTGGTTCAAAACTAAAACATGACAGAGAGACAATAACTCTAAATACA
The DNA here is from genome assembly GCA_033032245.1 of Poecilia picta. Taxonomy (NCBI): domain Eukaryota; kingdom Metazoa; phylum Chordata; class Actinopteri; order Cyprinodontiformes; family Poeciliidae; genus Poecilia; species Poecilia picta. Next base: position 27,985,741 of record CM065365.1, on the reverse strand, counting down.
TTTTAACATAGCGATAATGGGGAAACATCCAGAGAATCTGGCGGAGAGATAAAATACAGTTGATTATCAGCACTGGGAAGCTGGAGTGAATGGCAGATGTTCACAGTGCTAATGAACTACTGGTGTGGTAAGCTGGAAACTGGGACAAATGGAAGAATCCCATGGAGGGGAATTACTGGACAAAAAAAGGCAATAAATTCAAATAAACAAAGAACTACAAACAAAAAGAAAAAAACAAATGATAGTGATTTCTTCTACATTGTAAGACAGTCTATTAAGGAGAGTTCAACATTACTACAATTATTACACGGAAACATTTTTGGAAGTTCAGTCCATATGTTCATATCTGGCTATGAGTTTCTCCACCTAGCCTGATAAATGAGTGACGCCTTTAAAGTATCGGCTTCTTAAATCTAGCAGAGACATTGAAGGATTTCAGAGACACTCTTAACGCTCGCTCTGTCATCATGAGAGCCTGGCAGCACATGTAATTTTACCACTGTGAAAGGCGGTAGCTCCACTCAGGTGTGCTCAGTCTCATAGTGGAGACAATAACTGCCTGTGCTGTTCTTTCCTTTGGTAATTGTCTTTTGATTGAGGTCATCGGGACAATTAAAACCATTGAGGGATGAAAAGTGGTAGTGGGAGACTTTAGACAGCTATGCCAGGTGGTGCTGGAGATGAACAAAGCGCACGCAGGAGATAATTGGGTGTGGAAAAAGCCGATGAAGGAGAGGACAATGTACAGAAAGTTGTATGGCAGTCTATTAATGTGTGGATTTTTTTCTTTTCTTTTTAAGGGTGCATTCACACCAGCCCTGTTTGGTCTGCTTTGAGCGAGCGCTGATTCATTTGCCTTGATAGTCTGGTTTGAATGCGGAGTTGAAATCTGATGCAGACCAGAAAAAGCAAACTTTGATCCACCTAAAAACTTAGGACTCGGTTCGGTTGAAGTGAACTGTGGAACTATTTGAATGCATTTAGAATAGCAAGTGGACTATAGACCACTTCCAGAATAGGAAGTAAACTTTAGCGCAGGGGATTCTGGGTAAATACAACCAAAATAAACATATGAGTTTAGTGCTAGCTGGAAAAAAATATCGTGTGGCCTTTTGCGAATGACAAAAAAAAAATCCTACAACTACTAAAATCTGATGCTACTAGAAGGAAGTTCTTGTTAGTGTCTCCATTAGAAGTTTTTGTCATTTCCTTCAGTAGTTGTTGGTTCAGGTGAGGGAAGGGGAAAGATGTTTCTCAAAGGGTTTGCTTTGTTTGTCACAGTGCAGCTGAAAATTTAATAAATGTTGCAATTTTGGCTCCAGAGTATCAGACATGAAAAAAACAACCTTAAAGTGTTTAAGTTAGCCAGGGAGTGTAATTAGTGATTATGAGCTTCTCTGTGTTTTGGAAGATTTAGGCTAAAATCATAATTCTTTATTCTAGGTTTCATATCTGGCTGCTGTGTTGTTGTGCATTTTATATCCTTGCAACAAATGCTAAGCAGTAAAACAACTTAAATTAAAAAAATGTCTCACAATGATAAAGGTAAGGTTTAGCTTTAGATAGGAGGGACAAAACATGAGGCCTGATGGGCAGGATGTGGTTTCATTTAGTTTTTTAGGTTCATATGAAAACAGAAACTGTCCCCATCAGGATATTCCTGCACACAGCACAGCAGACGGCCATGGTTACAAAAAGTGTAGCTAAATCCATAATATACTTTGAAACACTAGTTATTATAGTCAAAGTGTCAGAAGATGATTTGCATTATTCATAATGTCTGCTACAAGTAAAATGCAAAAAAAAAATCATAACCTGTCAACAGTTCAGAGACGAGGTTTTGCTTGTTGCATGATGACTCACTGTAAATCTGAAATGGTTATTGATGAAAGCAAAATGCATCTCTCAGCCAAACTGTGTCAAAAGCAGGTCAGTGGTTTTTCCAGGCTGTCGTTTGTGACAAAAAAACTTGATAAACTATTCAAAGTGGGGAAAGGAAATGGTTTCTGGGCATTCAAACGCTGTTTGCCTCAGCTGTGACAGTCGTCTTGAGTGACGGTTATGACACCAGAGTTATAAAATAAATACTCTCTCTCCAAATTCGCTGTTATTTATCTACCTAGCTATTCTATTTTATATTCTTTTTTATGTTCAGGGTGTGTTGCGGTACTAAATTGTCCTGTCTGTCTCTGCAGATGATGTGGAATTGAAGTCTGTTTCAATCTTCTTATTTTGTGTATATCTCAGGGAGATTTAAACCAAAAAAAGTGTCTGCGATTAAATTTAGATTTGCGTCAAAGATTTGCTGTGTAAATCAATTGATTGCAGCTGCTAGCAACTCACTAAGGCTTTATGGGGTTGGCATGTATCCTGATTTATTCATGGACCAGCTGTAAAATGGTCCACCCAAAAAACTTCAAAGTTTAAAGTTGGAAGTAAGAAATAAAGACTCAACTTGTTTTCTTTGACATTCTGTTTTGACCCTGATCTGCTAAATGGTACAAGCAGCACTTATAGAAAACTGGACATGCAGTGTGCTTATATATATAAAAAATACATTGGAACAAATGTCCATGTTTAAAATTATGTTGCCTCTCTTACTTTTTCAAAGTTCCAGTGATGTGCAGTGAAAAGTGGAGAGCCATGCATTCACTGAGGGAAGCAGAAATTAGTACAGCCTCTGAATATAAAGTACTTTAAGCCAAGTCAATAGTTGCCTTCTGTTGAAACACTTAGCATTACATGACCTGGATTATTGATCTGCACCAGCATATGGTCAGTAAACGCTCGGTGGAATTATTTTGTTTTCACAAACGCAGTCGTAAAGATTTCAGGATAGCAACATATTTTCTTTTATTTCCCACTTCGACCAGGCACAGCGAGAATCGACAAAGCCCCGGCGTTACAAGACGGACAACAGTTCTACTTTTTTCTGATCTTACTGGTCTGCTTATGCTTATGCTGCGATTAATGTCAGTGGAGACATTAAATTCTCATTATGATATCCTTGAGAACATATCTTTTTTGGTGGGGATTGTAGTCTGACTGTGGTTGTAGTTTGGCAGTGGAGGAAGAGAGCAAAGCCATTCAGTCTCTGTTGGCTTTGTAGTAGCATCAGATTTTAGTGGTTGTAGTTTTTCTTTTTTTTTTTTTTTTCTGTCATTGGAAGCGTGGCCAACACAGACTGAAGATGTTCAGCTTGGCACTTCTCTCTCTGCAGTGGGGGATGGTTGGTTATCAGTCGCTTCAACTTTTAATTCAGTTTGTTTATATTGTGCCAATTCACAACATGGCTTCTCAAACCAATAATTAATTAATAATTAGTTATAATTTATCTGTGACATTTACTTATTTAAAGTTTTAAAATGTACAGTAGTTTTATAGGAGTCCAATTTTTTGGCGTTCCTTTTATATATATAAAAACACAAACACTGACAGCATTATTGGCAGCTTTTAGCTTGTTAATTAGTCTCTAGCTTCTCACTTTAAGAAGTTTCAATAAGTTTATTGTTTCTGAATGATACCAATTTACAGCAAATATAATCTCAAAGCACTTTACAAAAACAACAGAACTAAAGATTGTGATTTAATTTTGGCACAAGGAAATGTTCCTACTTGAAAACTACGGGAGCCCACTTAGACAAGTCAAACTGAACTGTTTTGTTCTTACTACAAATTCTTTCAATCACAGATTTTTGAAACCTTTGTGTTTTAGAAACAGACAAAATAACAATAATAAAAAAAATATAAAATTTAGTCACTCTTGGACCCTGTATCCTCTCTGGTCCTGAGAGATCAATGTGTCATTACAGCCATACTAACCCTGATTTTCAAATACATAATTTAATTATTGGGTGAACTAATTACCCTCGAGTTGCTCTAAATGTGGACGGAGCATTGATGAAAAAGAATTGAATTTTGTAATTGATCTGTTTTTCATGGTCTTCTCTTCCAAAGGATCAAAAACAAACACGAAAGATTAGCGAAACCCATTCTGGTTTTGTTAGATCTAAGGATGCTGCTTTTCCATTAGTTTCAAGCAACAAACAGTCAATAAGAGTGCAGTGTTGAATAAAAATAAACAGACATTTCTTACCATTCAGAAAAACGAATAAATAAAGAAGTGAAAGATGGGAATTACCCTCTTAGCAAAGGCAGTGTTGCATCAGATTATTTTCAACAACAAATTGGATATCAGCACACTAACACTTTGCCTCCCGAAGGTGTGAAGCCGAGCATCAGGACTTAAATCACGATGTTATCTGGTGACCTTTTTGGAGCTGATCCAGCGAGACTGAAATAATGAGTTATGCTCTGGGCTCAGACGATTTCACTTTCAGACATTCAATAAATGTCCCCCTGTCTCTGTCAAATCACCACGGGTGCTGCTGCTCTAAGGAGTCGTCATTACAGTGCCTGGTATCACACTTCCTCAGTAAGGAAGAGAAGTTTGTTCATAACGAACCGGAAAATATGCGTTTACTCGATAACGTGTAAATATGATCTAATTAAACTGTTAGGCTAATGACCAGTTGGTTTGTTTTCTTTTGCAATGCCCCCATTTATGGTCTGACATTTTATCAGGTAATTATAGTGTTGCTGTTTTCAGTTATTTGTACTTAATTCACAATACAAGCGGGAATCTTTATGCGACTCTTTATGGGGTCAGAAGTCAGTTGATACTGTAGCACATGTCTCATAAGTGTCAGCTTGTTTATGGTTTTGCTTTTGTCTCTTGCATCATGTGCAGTTTTTTATTAGACAATATTAAATTTTACTGTCTGTATTCAGGATTCCTCTTTACAGTCATGGCAGGCAGGTTGGGATAAAAATTATTAAAATGCATAGGGCTACACCTCTTACATGTAATTAATGAAACAATGGAAAGTCACTAACAGGTAATACTGTTTCTGTTTGTTTTTGTCTCTGCTGTTAAATGTTAGCTGCTCTAAATCTGAAGCACAAATCATAAACATTAGTTCTGCTAATGCGAAAGCGCTACACCAACACAGTGTTTAGCGGAAGCTAATGCTAAAGCGCTAACTTCAGTTCAAATTATATCTGCTGGGAAACCATTCTGCTGTTAAACCTAATTGTTTGCACCTTTGAAAGCCATTTTTTTAATAAACATGCAGAAATATTTTCCAATTCCAATCATTACCAAAAAAAAAACGTTTTAGGCTCTGAATTTTTGTTTCCTTTCAGTCCTGGGAGATGTACACAGGACATAATTTACAAATAATGGAATGATTTTAGTATTTTACTTTAAAAAAACATTGTCAGGTTTTGATGTAAAAGTTAGGAATGTTCAAGTTTTCATTGATGGTCAATGGGACTTTCTTGTCTAAATAAAATTGTGAGTGTGTTTTTATAGCTTCGGGCGACATTTCGGAATATCCCAAGTTGTAATGCAAAAGTAATGAGCGTAATTGACATCAAAATTGTGCTATAATTATTTGATAGGTGGGACACCATGCAAAGGCCCTCAGCAGAGTTCTGACAGAAAGCTGAAAATCTGGGGAACAGCGGTATAAAATAATAAGGGTCTTTATTTATGCACCACTTACCTTCAAGAAGTGCTTTACAAAGGCAGCAAAGAAAACATTTAGTCATCTGATTCTGCGAGGTGCAACAGTGGTTACATAAAGAATAATTGGAAGTTATATCTGGATGGACTGAAACTCGAGTAGAAGATTGTTGATGAAACTGTAACTATATAAGGCATTTAAATGAGGTCACTGATCTAGTTGACCTCCTTTCCAGAGGCTTGGTATTCTAACGCCACAGGGCTCTGATTCCAAATGATCTGTCCTCTTTGAAAAGGACCAAAGGACCCTAACCGAGAACGCCAAAGCACTGTAAGGTCAGAGATTTTTATAGCAGCTGGGAGAAAGTCCTGGTGAGTAAAACTGTCATTTTCTGATGTACAGTCAGAGCAGAATAGGTCCACAATAATTTAATGAACAATTCTAAAAGGCACACAATGGTATATTGTGTGTAAATGTGCCACAGTTTGGCGCTACTATAAATCAGAAGTGACATTGCTTGATGTTAATAGCAATGCATACATCCACCAGTTGGTTCACCTACTTCAGGGCTTTGCAGGTTTCCCTCGGCCCCAGCCTGAGGTCAATGCCATTTCTGAGCGAACGTACCCTGGTGAAAGTGAGAAGTTAAAAGTGGAGGTGAGAAGTTTACGAGTTGAGGCGTTGGATAGTTGCTACCTTTTTGAAAGCAAAACAAGTAGATTTTAAATTCTCTGTATTTAGTTTTTTATCTCAGCCACATTATAGTCCCCTAGGCTTACCTGCTGGTTGGTATATGTAGTTTCACTAAAAATTTGGAGCAAGGTGAAGATAAGCTAAGTGTTGAACACTAAACAGAAGAAAAGGTCTCAGCTGCATGGTAGCTTGATCATGCAAGCCACAAAATGAGCTCACATCTTTATCATTCACCATTAAATCCTTTTAATCAAGTTTTTTTGTGACTTGTTGGAATGGTATAACAGGTTTAAAGTAGACTTAATGATGGGCTAATCTGGAAAAAAAAACATAGTGACTTTACCAAACATCTCTGCTTTCTTAAATGAGTGAACTTGTATGTAGATTAATCCTGCTATTAAGAAGTTTTAAGTTCAGCCTTAGTAGTCTAATTGAATCCTAGTGTATGAAAACACTCATTTAGAGCTTAGTGTCAGCAGGCTTGGCTGGGATATAAACACATCTCAAGGCAGTGCTTTTGTCTTCTTTAAATCCACTTTTAAAAGTTTATTTTATCACTAAAAGATGCATTTAAAACCAACAAACTTGATGGTTGCTTTTCTATAGTAACCTACTATAAGCACCAAGAAGGTCCTGGGTTCACACTTCAGTCTCTCTGGATGTGTGTCGACTTTCTCCAGGTTCTCCTTCTACCTCAGTCCAAACGTGTAAGTTGGGTTAATTGGTCTTTAGATCAGGGGTCAAGGTCTGCAGCCTGTGGCTTCAGAGCATATTGGATCTTCAATAAGGACTCTTAACCAGTTTGGTTGACAATTGCAAAAAAGCAGCCGTTTTTAAATGTAGATATTTTCATAAAAGCAGATTCATGTAGTTTTTTTAAGGAATATTTTCAGCCAATATTTACATAACATAATACATAATTTCATAATCTATTTTTCTTAGTTTGGAAACTGTATCTGTTTATATAATCTGGTCTTTTATTTCTTAAATATATTTTCTCCCAAATATTAAAACACGGAGGAAAATCTCTTTTTTTTCAAAAGGACATTTAACATTAGTGGCTGTAAAAATGGCTCTTTGGATCGTAGTTTTTGGAGACCTTTCTCTTTCTCCGTTCCATATCTTATTTTTTCTGTTCTTAAGTTTTCCCAGTTTTGTTTTTAAAAATTTTTCTATGATGCCTCTCATCAGTGAGTGTCTGCTCATCGACCTTGTCTCTTAAACAATGTTTACTTTGGAAAATAATCAATATAAATTAGAGACAAATCAAGAATTACTTCCTTTAACGGTTCAAAATAAGAGTAATAAATGAAGAAAGCTGCTTTAACAAGCATACGTCCTTTTTTAAATGTGTTTATTAAAAAGGGCCCACAAACAGCTGAAATTACTTTAGTGCCATCAAATAAAGACTTCACTTTGATAAACTTTAGCTTTTCAAACAACGCATCTGTCCTTAATCTCTTTTTTCAACAGCTGTACAGAAATAAAAATATAGAAACATAGACTTAAACTTACTGAAGGTAAAACTTAGTCCATCTACAAATAAAAAGGACTATGTCGTTAATATGTGGAAGCGGCACTAACAACCTTGACACAACTCAAACTAAATATATACGAGTTTGTGCTTTTTATTCCACATGTTTTGACTGCTTTGGCCACAAGCCGCATATTTCCAGTTTGTGATTAGGTGTTGTGTTTGTTGCAGGACAAGAATAATTGCTAATTTATCTTATTGTTTGCCTGATGAAGCAATTGTTGTGATATGGACAATATATGGCCATGGTTTCCACTGTCACAATATGCACAAATCACCGAACAAGCTGACTGGGATTAGCATCACAACACGGTGAAGTGTCATTCAGATGCTGTGGCTTACACGTACATTTAGCATAATTATTATGGAATGCTTACTAATGAGCAGAGGTGTAAGTGCTGCTGCAGTATTTACTGATTTTAATGTTTTTATAGCTGAAAATGCAGCCAGCACCGCCGTTTCTAGAATCCAGGTGTTCATCATCATTCCTGTTAATCACCAGCTCTTCTTCCTATGCAGAGTTTAAATTTTAATTACCCTGACAACAGTTTTTACGTTGTCCTCATGTCAATATTTTTATTTAAATAATGTGCTCCATGACTTTTTCTGATTGTTGTGATGTTTCAACAGGAAGGCACCGAAGCTGCTGCATAAAAAAAACAAAAAATGACGCCTCATAAAATTTCCAGGGTGATGCACAGAATGTCAGAGCTGACAAACGTGTACAGTACTGAGCATGGAAATACAAGAAGTGCCTCTCTGTCATGTAGAGCCAAATATCATTCATGCAGCTTGTGGAACACCAGCAGAAGCACATTATGACATCCCTTAGTGAATTCGCCCTAAAATACACAATATCTCACAGCAAGTGGTTAATGAGAACATGGCTGCTGTGGGTGATGTGTTCAGGAGATATTTATGGCCTGGTGATTTATGTCTGCTTTGTTTCATGCGGAACGTTTCATGTGAAAATACAGCAAAGAGACACGTTGGAAGCATCACGTTATGAACTGTGTGGACCTTGTCGCTCCCTTTGCTCTGCCTCATTAATTATGATGTGGCTGAACTGGGATCAGAGGGGTTGTGGAACCCGGCCTACAGCCTCCTAAGGTACAGAGATATAACCGAGAGCTGCACAGTTAGAAACTTTGTTCTCTTGTTTTTGCTAATGTCAAGTTAAAATTACAAATAGTGGGTAAAATGTAATCTTCAGATTTCACTTTGCTGTTTCCAATTGATGTTTGTGTCCAATCAGAAAATCAAGCTGCTTTCAAAGAAGAAGAGGATAAAAAAATACCAAATGCCAATTAGGGATGGACTGGTCACCAATACACTTTCAGTACTGCTAAAATTTCCTATTTTGCAATTCCTGCATGCAACTATTTCACATTGTGTTTGAAGATGTAAGCAAAAATTCTGAGTATAAAGCATGGAGTAGTACTGCACAGCAGCAAAATGGAGGCAAATATTGACTATAAATATTGGCTGAGTTTTATTCATCGGACCGGTACCGAATCATTAAAACATGACTTATCAGCCGTTCTGCGTTCCTACCTGCAAATAATTATAATAATGTTACAGCTGGCTGTAAACTGGCTACAGCAGCAGACATCTTGACTAATTACCCAGCTCACATCGGCTGGTTGTCCTCCTAGAGCTAGTCTGTTAAGGAGCAGACTGCCAAACAAATTATGAGCAAGAAGCACTTAAAAAGCTTCAAAGTGTTTGTTGGTGAGTTTATTCTGTCTTTGCTTGAGTCTTAAAGTGTTATTCACAGATTTTACCGTAATTACCAGTATGTTAGCAGCAGTAGCTCTAAGTGGTGGTTTTCTAGATTGTGTTATACAATTTTGTTTAAAAGAAAAACAAGCATATGTTATACTGTGAGAATATCACACTTCCATATGTCTATAGCCAACTATTGTTTGTCAATTTGTCATTTGTACATTTTCAGAATTGTAAAGATTATAAAAACAAATCAATATCACTTTCTGGAAACAAGATTGCAAACTAAAATAAAAAAAGTGTAAGCTTCTCCTGGCTCTGGTAGAATACAGAGAGTAAGGATGAAGAGGGAAAACTGTGCTTTCTTTAAAACAAAGAACACAGCAGCTGGAGATCAAACAAAATTGCAGACCACGAACAAAAAAATCTGAAGTGTTGTGTTAAATTTTAAGTTCATGCCTGGTATATTTCTTCTTTTGCCTCTTCATTTCCTCACCTGTTGTCAGCTGGTGTCTAAGGATTATTGCTACCAACTCTTCAACATGACTGAAGCTCAATGAAGCTGATATATTCTGGAAAATATATCAGCTTCAGTGAAGCTATGCCCAACTGTCAACACAAAGCACATTCATCTTGTGCAGCTGTAAAATAATGCCTTAATGTCAAAGTAAACTCTAGATCTTGATGCTCTGTCAGCGTGTGACTTCATCTGGTTAAGACTGAGCCGCTACTAGGAGATAAAGTTAAGTCAAAGCTTGACAACTTGTTTGTGTGTTTGAGTTGCACAGTTGAAGAATAAAAGTGTCTGTTATAAAAATATTTAGGAACCCTACACCGTATTTAAGTTATTTGGCAACATTTTGGGCACGTGGTAGAAAAAAGAGACGGGAAACAAATGATTCCTGTAAGAATACCTTAACTGGCTGCTAACAAAGCTAATGTTAGCATTTCCTGAGAAGCTTGTACATCCATTATCCTTACATACACAGTCACCCTCTTACATCAACTGTCTTTTACTTTTCTTTTATCAAATTTTTAACTTAGCAACAATCCCTGATGGATATCTTCATTTTAACAGGATCGTAGCTGTGTGCAGATGGTCGCATATTGCAGAGTGGCCATCTGCAATATGGCTAATAAAAAACAGAGCAGAACCTATCTGGGAGAGAAACACAGAAAAGCAAAGAAGATCAACTCTCATAGTAGTAAAATCCATGATATAAAAAATATCACCGAATTTAGCAACAGCAATCTTTTTATTTCTAGGATAAAGAAACAGAAAGACAAAGTCAAGTTGTCAACTACAGAACAAACATGAGGTTATGAGAAGGAACAGTTCAGCTTTCTGAAAGGTTTTATTTGTTTCTACAAGGAGATAAATTACAGACAGAACATAAAATAGGAATAACTGCGGATGATTTCCTATTGGTCCCAAATTAATAGGCTTTTTTATACATTTTAAATAAAGGTCTGTATTGATGACATCTTGTTCAAAATCCAAAACATTTCAACAGATCATAATTGATCTGGATGGTTTTACACAAAACGGATTCTTTAAAACACAATTCGAGATGTATGAAACTTTATTCTAAACACAAAGGGAATATTTTTGATGCATCTTGCCCAATAAGATCATCTACAAATTACTCAACCATTATTCTTTAAAACATGATCTTTAAAAACACACTGCGGTTTGTTAAAGCAAATAAAAAAGGTTGATTTAAAGTTGTGAAAATCTCTAAAGTGAAAGTCTCCATTTTGAACTCGAGTTGTGTATCTTCGGGACTGGTTGTATTTCTGTACCACTATTATTGGGACTTCTAGTAAAACAACAGAAAACTTTAAAGAAAAAAACAACAACTATGCTATAAACACAGAACTGCTGAGAACATCAACTGGGAGCTGATGTTGCCGATATTGAAACCTCCTCGATTCCTGAAGTCTGTGTGCAATCCGGGGACGTAACGACCAATTTGGTTAAATTAGTCATACTTTGGGTTAGCTGAAAATTTCTTCATTGATTTTTCTTTTGTTTTTTTGGCTCTGTGTGTTGTAATGCTCACCACACATTGTTCACACCTCCTTTGTCCCTGGAGAAAACATTTCAAAACCAATGCGCTCTAGGAAAAAAAAGCAGTGGCTGCAATTTTCCAGGAAGGAACCGTGGCTGCACGGAGAGTAAGGGAGGCATCTGTCTATTCCACTCAGTTTTATAGAGAATAAATGTTAGAATATTTCCATCAAATCTATCTTTAGGTCGTCTTGATTCTAAATGTTGCTTTTCTAAGTATTCTGTGATTTAGTAGCATGCCCAGATGTTTTACTTGTTACAAGAAAAACTAATTATTTGTTTGGCTAAAAAGGCTTCAATTATTGCAGAGAAATGAATCATTATGGTCTTCCATTCAGTTTAATCAGTCCATTTAGACTAATAAATAGCCTAAAAAACTAGACTATTTTAGTCTAAATCCCTTTGCCTTCCACAGAGTTTGCAGTGGATAAACATGCAGGCAGAACATTATGGTAGACTTTTCCTTAACTCCATTTCTCATGCTAATTTGTAGAAGGTTAATCCCTAGTGGTCATCGGAAAACATCATTAGAGTTTTGCTCAACAACCCGTAAACACACATGGGTTTGTTTTATAATTTTGTGATCTCATAGCGAAAATGATCCGAATATAGACCAAGAGTGGCTTCCTACACACATTTTAAAAATATGTCAAAGCTGTTTGCAACATTGTTGTTGACTGAATAAAATGCATTGACTGTCACTGGAGTTTTGCGTTGATTCGTTCATGTATGTTTCAGAAATCCTAGAAGAAATGTTTGGTCTTACAAAGCTCCGCCTATTTCCACAAAGCTCCTCCTTTCAGCTGCCGTCTCCAGTTCAGCTTCTACATTTGCTGAACTACAGATAACATATAGCTACTTAATGTAGTTATGTGCCTGGAAAATGCATAATACCCCTTTCTCTTTAAAATGGGCCACGGATAAACCCAGACTGTATTTAAAAAAAATGTATGGTAACCAAATAATTTATTTATTTTAGCAACATGCCAGTTCAAAGTACTTTACATCATTAAAATATAGAAAAAAAAACTTCATAAACAGATATAGTCAATAGTAAAAACAACTGATGACCAGTCGTAGTAAACTAGTTGTTGTACAACTGACAGGAAACTGGTCATTTCAGTCATGAAGGACTTAACTTGGAGAACTTCACAGGTCATTTTACTCTTTCTTTTCTAAACAAAAATTACATGTTTTTATACAAGATGAGAAATGATGTCTGATGGAACAATGCATGAAATAATAGAGTGAATACATACAACGCACAATAACTACTACAGCCCGCCGACCCTGATTCTCCCAAACAAAGAGAAGTTATAAAGAATGCTGGTCATGCTCCTACCCTGAATATGCTTTTCTTTTTTTTTTCACATGCCTGTTTGCTAGTGAGATGATAAAAAGTCACGGCGGAGTGAAAGTGTGAGCACCTTTTCCAAAAAGGTGGCCGCCGTGAGACAGCTGTCTAGACGGATGACCTTCAGCTGTTTAATTGTTTACATCAGTGAGCAAAGAGAATGAAAACCGAGATCACTTAAAAGAAATTCAGCGCCACAGTTACGACCGGCATTGTAAAGTTAATTATGAATAATGAGTGTGCAGGTGCCCGTCCCTGATTGGTTCAAAGAAGACGAAGATGTCCTATTGGCTGCTTTCCGGAGGTGACGGACATAAAAGCTGCTGAAGAAGACTTCCTGTGTTCCATCCTCAACTCATCTCCACCGGCCACAAATCTTTCCTTACTTCATCTGTGTTAGAGTTCTGGACTGTAGGAGTGAGCTGCCTTTATGTTTCCTCAGTTTTCTCATGTTTTTCTAAAGTTAGGAAGGTAAGTTTTTGTACTTTGGTTTATTTACTTTTGATTAGGTACGTTTCTGTTACTATTTAGGTAGTTTCCTTTTGTTTGTTGTTTTTGGCGATAGCTCACCCTGAAGCCAAGTACTCTATCGGTAACATCTTTATAAAAAATACATCATTTTAAAAATAAATAATTATCAACTGTTCAACTTTGTGTCGGTTGTTGAGATCAGAGGAGGATGGATCCTTCATGTTGCTACCAGGCCACCCCTAGACTGGTGGTAACATGAATTTTAAAATGTATTTTTGATAATTCCAGAATGTATTTTTGGTAATTCCTCTAACAGATGAACAAAGAAAAGATTTGTGGCCGGTGGAGACGAGTTGAGGATGGAACACAGGAAGTCCGCTTCAGCAGCTTTTATGCCCGTTACCTCCGGAAAGCAGCCAATAGGACATCTCCGTCATCTTCTTTGAACCAATCAGGGACGGGCACCTGCACACTGATCTTTCATAATTAACTTTACGACGCCGGTCGTAACAGTCACCCTTAATTTTTTCTTTCTTTAATTGAAAATGATTAAATTTGCTGAGAAGTTGATTAACTCATCATCTATTTGCTCTATGTTTCTTATTTCTATATATATATGTTATGTGTTGCTTTCATCAAGATGTAATACTACTGTTTTGTGTAATGCAGGACAATAGCTGAGGTATGTTGAGGACAAACCAACTAATATGATTGTTTAGTCACTTTTTGGATGTTCTTCTGTCCAACATTGCAGCTTTTTTGCCACTTTATGAATCACCTAAATGGCGCTTTGAAAACGTCACAGATGCTATTTCTATTATTAAAAAGAAAAGGGAGCAAATTGAAGGTTCTAATGAAGGTTTGTTTATTTTTTTTTCAGATGAATGGAAAACAGTTTTTTCTATGGAAACAAAATTAGAGGGTCTGCAGAATTAGCTCTGCTTAAAGCATAACCTTCAAATACAATAATGTTGAAATAATGTCTGCTAACACTTCACATTTGAATTGCTGTGCGGCTTTCATTTTTGTTTTTTTTTTGGCAATTAGTTCAACCAACACACTGGGAAAGTTCCTCCAACACATTTTAAATTGGCCGCGACAAGCCATTTAAAAATAAGAAATGCCAAATGCCACAGATTATCGCACAAAGGGCAGACTGTTAATACTCTTAGCAGATGATTAGATGGAGCATCTGTCGATCCCGCTCTGTCGTGAGTGAAATTCAGCTGTCAGATCAACGAAACACTTCCCCGCGGATCTTGTCAGTGAATTGGAGCTAGCCCTAATTCCCTCCCCTTTCGTAGATGCAAGCACAAGACACAGAAACAAAAACTTTTTTTGTGTGTTTGAAACTTGTGTTTTGATAAATCGGAGCAAAGCCGGATACCCCTGAAGGAAAACGAATAAATGAAACCGACAAGCAGAAGAACGCCTTGGTTTGGAAAATGATAACTGTGGAGAGACGTGTCATTTGAAATTCAGCTCCTAGAGTAGTCAGTGGAAAAAATTCACAACAGTTTAAAAATTCACAGTGAAAAATAGAAAGCCTGGGAAAAAAGGTGTTCTTAGCCATTGGACTATTTGACATTTTGTCTTTTTCTAGCCATATGATTTTATGTATTACCCTAAATAGGATCCAGTGGAACCAGTTCCCATCATATAGAATTTTATTAGTTAGACGTCCTTTGTGTAATGTTTTTAAGAACATTATTGAAGAAATTGCTTAATGAAGCCAAAAGATGTAGTTGTTGGAAAAGTAACAAGTGAGTAAAGTGGGCCAAACCCAAGCTTTGGATCTAATGGATCACTCTCAAATCCAGAATTGGAAAAATAACTGGGCACAATGCTACATATATAGTATTTTGTGTTGCTCTATCACACACAATTTAAATGAAATGCATCGAGGTTTTTGGTTATAACCAAGCTTAAGATGTTTCCACACTGCGTGAGATTTTAGTGGTTGGATGATTTCTCTGTTGTCATTTTTCAAGAGACCAAAAGCCAGTTTCTCCCATGATTCTAGTAAGTCATAGCCATCCAAAGTATGTTCCTGTCACAAGCTATTCATGCTGTGTACGTGGTGCAGACATGCTTCTTTCCCATACTCTGTTAATATGACTATAGAATAAGCGCCAATCGCACTCTAAGAAAACTCAAAACATTTGATTTTCATCCTAAGCACAGAACTTGCTAAAAGTTCTGTGCTGAATGTGATGAGATTGAATATAAAGAGGAAACACTTGAAGAGTTCAGGGATGTAAAATGAAAAACTGCTGTCCTCCAATGCATATGTGATTTGCGTCCTCTCTCCTACAGTTTTTTTTATCCCGTCTCACTGTTTGCAGGCGCGGCTTTCATGAAGCAGCTGACCTGCTAACATTCTAGCAGGAGGGACCCTCTTCCACAAGTATGGGGTCACCATGGAAACCATTCCTCATCCTGTCTGTCATCAGTGGCCTTTCAGGTAAGGAATTCAAAAGGTAGCGTCAGAGATAATAGGAAATAAATGTAGTGAATAATCTCTTTAAGCGCTGGCATTACAGCTGTGTAGTATTCATTGAACTGTTCAGATGATGACAGAGGAGTTGCACTCTGTAAAGGTGACTCGGTTGAGAGAACCGTCCTTCTGGATGAAGGAGGAAACTTTTAAGTCTGGGACAGAAGGAATCTGCATCATTTCAATCATGAGCTCAGCTTACCTGGGAGGAAATTGAGATAGTTTAACATTCCAACTGCGTTTGTTCTTTTGGTCTCCTCTGACAATTTGACAACTCCTGACTAAAAATACCTTCCTTCTCCGTTCAAAAAAAAAAAAAAAGAGAAGAAAATGTCATTCAGTTTCATTGACAAACTACCTTCCCGGCCTTTGGGTCCTGGTAGCAATTAAAACTGCAACATGACAGTGCTAATGTTCCATCTTTAATACTTTGCCTTCTCATTTTCTCAGCATGATTCAGACTGAGTGCAGAATTTAAAGCTCAATTGCCTTTTCTCGGTCAGTTCAGAGGCATGTGTTTGCCACGCTAATGGATTTTGCCCTTTAAATGGTTCTTTTAGCCCACCAGAGGAGGGTTATGCACTCCGTGGCTCTCTCCGAGCTTCGTTTATGGGACTCACACAAACAGCTCTGACCTCTCTCTTCCCCTTGTTAAACCATACTATTAAATAGCAACAACAGTTTCTTAACTTTTGAGCCTCGTCCTTAGAGACTGTTGCATTCTGAGTAAATAGTTCTTTTGTTTTTAGAAGAGAGAGAACAGATTGTTTCTTGTTTGCGTTTTTCAAATGCCAGTTGCCAGTTATGCTGCTGGCCTACTAACCAGTGGCAATTGAAACACTTCCTGGTAATTTCTAAGTTAAGCAATTTGTGCAGATCAGATTATTACATGTAATGAGCCACCTGCACAAACGGCAAAAACTACTTTGCAGTTATGTTTTGTGTTCTGCTTTTTTTCAGTCAAGATGGTAACGAGCTCGTTGTCTTTTGCTGCTGTTTTATAATGAGTTGCAGATTATTCTGAGAATTGTTCAGCTGGATGAGGTCAGTGTTTGATTGAGTGATATTACAATCAATTTGACAAGAGAAAATTAATAAGCCTGTCTTCATGTAGTGCTCTCAGCAATCCAAAAATAGAAAGAGAAAACTTCTCACCCGCTAATATTGCTTTATACAATGTAGTTGAATGAGCATAAATGTGTTTCTTTGAGCAAATATTAAATGTAATAGGATCAGACTGAAGAGATTCAACTGCTGTCCTCTAAAGACTACTGATTTAAAATCAACTGTTTATTTTTATTTTTATTTTTTTTGCCAACTCAGTCTTGGTACAGAAAGGGACAGATTTAGCCCAAAATCAGAATCAGAATCAGCTTTAAAAAAAAAAAAAAAAAAAATCAAGATTGTGTGCATAAATGAGGAATGAGGAGTATGAATTGAAAAACTTCTGAGGAAATAGAATAAGGACAAAGAAACAGGATATCCATGTATTTACTGCCATACATAAGAAAGGAAACCCAAAGTTTGATATGACAGTGCAAAAATGCTTATTTGGTTTCATAATGGAGTCTCTGACTACTGTGGCTGTAAGGTGTTCATTGTGTAATAAGAGAAAGAAACAGTTTCTGCCTACTTTGAAAGCTCAATCACACTAAATATACCTGGATATATACCAATATGTACAGTGGAAACTGTCTGTGCAACACCATGCTAACTACAGCTTCCCATACCTCCAGTCTTGGGGCTACAGCCAGAGAAAATGAATGTTGCTTTGCAAACGCCAGTTATAAGCATATCGAGTAACATCGTGTCTAGGTATGTCAGCTGCATCTTCTTTTGAATATTTTAGATATGCTTTATGGAAAACAACACATTTTACGTGAATAACTGAGTTATGTTCCACAGAAGAATATGCAAATGTGTGAATCTGTGAATAGGCTGTAGCTCAAAATGGAAATATGTGAAGAATGCTTAAGCTCTTTCTAGTTTCCTTACAAACCCAACAAATTGTGACACTTTTGATATTGGATTAAAATGAAAACTAGCCAGCTTCTGTCTGAACAACTCAGTGTATGGAAAACACTGGATAAAACATTGCCTGTCTAGGTTGACGTTATGACCACATATTTGGTCAAAGCTTGAATTCTGAACATAACTTGCACTGGCATACGCTAACTAGCTTCAGCTAGCACATGCAAGATTAAGGTTGGCTTAAATGAATAAGCTCATGTGCTGCAAACTAGGTGGCATAAAGTAACCCCCTGGTATTATTATCACACAGCATAATTTACTACTTTGCTATTTCTTATTGAATCTTGTTGATGAGGCTTAGTAAAGTTTGAGCAAATTGTTTTATTCAAAATGGCGGTCATGTTTTGACCAAATGCTTCATTAAAAATAGCCAACTTTTATCCCTGAAGCAGAAGCAGAGTATTTGTCTGATGAATCACCATGGAGGTTTTCTGTGTGTAAGATCATGTCTGTAATTTAAATTCAAGATTAATCAATAACTCAGCCTTAGGACAAATTGTAAGAAAGACAAACTTGTTACACCTAAAGATGTAAGGGGTATACATTTGCATAGTCAGCTTTGGGTTCATACCAAATCAGCCTGACATCATTAGGGTACCTTTTACATCTTCATTAGTTTTTTTTTTTTTTTTTGCTTAGTTCTCATGGTAGTCTAAATCCATCTACCTATAGATGGATTTTTATTTGGGTCAAACTTTCGTGTACAGCTGGCACTCAGGTTTACATAGACAGGAGAGAAAGCAAAATGACAGTGTTAGAGACGTAATATAATAGTCAGACTGGGATTCAGCCGTCCTTTTCAGCTTGTTAGCAGCAGTTCTGAATCTGCTTCAAGATGTGCACACATTTACACATTTTTTTACCTTCTTCTGAAAAGACTGGAATGTCATTGTGCAAGAAAAGCAAAATTTCCACGGTTTCAAATCTTTTTCTTCAGACAGAAAGTCAACGTCTGGTGTTATCAAGCACTTTGTGATGTTAGTTTAGAAGCCAACAGCAGAAGCACATGGAGGGCTGGTGTAATTTAATCATGAGCCATTTCAACAACTGTCTGCAAAGTGTCATTAGAGACTCCCTAGAGATTTTGTAAGTGATTCATCTAATGCGTGGGAATGTGTCATAAAAGCAGTAAATCTATATAAACTCAGTGGGTGCTGCTGTAAAGCAGTTTATATTCAGACAATTTCTTGATTAAAACTCTACCACTAATGCATTTAAATTAAGTACCAGGAACTTATTACTGACTGACTTTTAATATTTTAACTACAATATGAAGTAATGCAGAGAACAACTTTTAACTGTAAAACAAAATTAGGAAACAATAAAAAAAGGGGTAAAATCTTTACCTAAAAATAAACCCTGAATGGCTGAGAGTGCCGGTAGAAACTTTGAGATGTTGCAGTAGTTTCCTATGACTCTTCTGCTTAAATGTGTAAACAATGAACAATCGAAGTAGACCAGAAAATATAATCTTAACCAGATAGCATGCATTTTCCCCAGCTTTTTATTTTCTTTCATTACTTTCTATAGATTAGTGACTTAATAGTCTTTGCAAATTGAACTTTTTAGCCATGCTTTCATTCATTGTATTTTCCAAAGTTGTATCAGCCAATATTTTTACCTTAATAATGATCATTTTAGCTTAAGTTTTTATCTTTTCCTAAGTCTTAATCCTGTTTCTATATTTTTTACAAATCATACTTGCACACTACACACCATAAGCACAAAGTTATTAACCTGAATGACATGCTCAGAGACTGAGAGTCGTTGTTTATTGGTTGATGAATGAATTGTAAACAACACAAATTCATACATATTAGATACTGTAAGTAACTAAATTGATACATATGCTAGATGGAAATATTATGGCTTCATTAAAGTGTTTATTCATTCATTCATTATTAGTTTACCTGCTTATCCAGTCCGGGTCATGGGGGAGGCTGGAGTCCATGTCCAGCAGTCAGGGGGTCACCTGTCCACCACAGGATGATATAAAATAAAATGTTTAATACAAACCTTTATTTGAAACATTTTTTTATCCTCTGTAACATAAAATTAGTCATAATTTTATTTAGAATTTAGTTTAATCACATTTGACATTCACAATTTATTGCACATTTTAGTTTCTGTATTTGATTAATTTTTTTGGAACAAGTGGCTTCTTTCGAACAGCAAGTTGACAGGAAATACAGTGGAGAGAGAGGAGTGTGGATGGTTCCCCCTGCCAAGTGAGCCACTCAGCAATTTTCCCCACATGCGATTTTCCTCAAATATCAGAATTAGCTGTGCAGAAATTAACAAACAATTTAAACTCTTAGTACAAAATTGCTTCCACTGTTGGATACAATTAATAAATTAAATGATTGATTACAATATTTGGAGATGGATTAATAAATAAAGTAGCTCTAGTCAGCTGGATTGAAATGGGAGGACATTCTGTGGTCCAAGCAGCTGCAAAATTGTATATTTCCCAAAATACATGCAAGGCAGTCATTTATTCTTAATCTCCTTTGCTGTCACATGGATATTTATTTAATCTCTTTGGAGTTTCCTCAAAAGTGTAACGCTTTACCTTACGACATCTCCAAGGTTTATGATCTGGTTGGATTTTGCCTGAAGTTAAAATGTTAAATCAAACTGGGAACATTAAAGTCGACTTTCTTACAATCGTCTCAGGAAGAAACTGCCAGGTTTGCAAATAGCAAATGAAATGCTTTCCTTTTCTATTGTAAAATGGTTCAGAACAATATACCGGTTAGCAACATCACTAGATATGTTCTATCACAAAGCTTTAGCTGTAAATGCATCTGAAAGAAAACCATAAAGGATGATCGGGCATCCCTACTTTTTGTTTTTACTTATTAGTTTTAATTATGAATGTTCCCAGTGTATATAACTGATCTCCGTTTCTTCACAGTGACAACAAAATACCTTTTTATTAGTACAAAGTTCACAGACTAAAACTCCAGCTTCAAATTTCTTCGATTTGCACAGCATTTGCTTCGACAGAGATGCAGCAGAAACCAAAGCTATTTGGCAGATAGTGGCACTCTGCTGAAGCTAAATTCAATTTCCAAAAAATTGCTCTTATGAGTCCTTTGGTGTTGTTGAAGCAGATCACTGCATGAGAGGTTAATATTACAATCGATTTGTTTCGAGGGAAAATAAGATGCTCTTTTTGCACTTCCTAAAACTAGAAGAAAATATTTTGGATTTTGGAGATAAGAAAAAAAAGTCAAACTATGGACAAATACCAAGTCCAAAATTGTCAGATTGGGGAGGGATAAGCAGTGATAGGTGAGAATGAGAGTATTTAACCTACTAAAAAAAATAAAATGCGATGCTTTTAGTCTAACCGAAGCACTGTAAAAACTCAGTTTGATGTAACAGGAGAGACGATGAGTACTGTGCTGCTTTCTGTTGTGAAAATAGAAAAATTCTGCTGTATTAGCTTGAAATGCCACCTGTGTGTCAAGTCCATCCATTGTTTCATTGCATTTTAAAGTTACTATTGGCTCAGGTTAGATTCATATTTGACATGAGCATTACTGAAGCAACAAACAAAATAGTGTTTTGAGGTATTTAAGAAATAGTTTAATTCTGAGGTCTGCGTATAAAACAAAATATAATAGATTGGTTTGTCTTAACTTAAATGAGCTAAATACTGTTGGCACAGGAAGAAAACATTCTTTCTAATGCTTTGTAAAAGTATTCACACCCAAAGTTGTTACATGTAATCATTTTTTCATTTCCTTTATACAAAGTCAAAAGTGCATTCAAGGTGTCCAGTTTTGTGTTTTCTCCCTCAAATTGTTACTTTCTACAGTATTGGTTGTAGAAAGTTGCAGTGGGGCTTTCTATAATTTACCTTGAAGCTTCAAGGATGGAAACATCTGTAAGTCTGACACCTCTAGGAAAACAGTGGTGTGCCCACTTAGGACGGGGAACAGTCAATACCTCTAAAGAAAGAGTAATGTTTGTTTTTGGATGGCATGGGAGATGAAGGGGAAAATTTGCTTCTTCAGAGCAATGTCTTGGCATTTCTGTTATTATTGTGTTGGTTTCTTCTCATAAATTATAAAGAGAGTCTCTGCATAGACTGCAGGTTCCCAGGTCAAAGTTGGAAATAGAAAATGGAGGAATTAATTGACAGATGGATGTTTCTTCTAACACCATGGAGAATGCTAAATATTTAACTACTGAGACTGCTACTTCATCAGTTCATGAATCAAAAACCAACTAATGAATTATTTATGAAATATGTTTGTTTTTAAACATTCTCAGATCTATCAATAAGAAAACCCACAGAGTCCCTCAGTCCTTTAAGTCACCACCATTAACCCCTCTCCAAAAAAGGGCCACAGCTTCAGAGCTCGTTGACTACTTACCCCAATTACATGAAGTTCCTTGAGCAGATGGTTTTGAACCAGCTCCTTCCTGCAATGGACCCGCTGCAGTTCGCATACCGCACAAATTGATCAGCAGTTGAAGGGATCTCACTCCGTCACACCTCAACTCCCATGTGAGAATACCGTATTACAGACTTCAGCTCAGCATTCAATACCATCATTCCCTCACAGCTCAAGTTACATCTGCCTGGACTGAACACCTCCTCTTGCAACTGGTTCCTGGACTCCCTTATTCGGCGACTTCACAGTCCAGATCAGCTGCACCAGCTCCAACACCATCACATTGAGCACAGGAGCCCCCCAGGGATGTGTGCTGAACCCACTGCTGTTTGCATTGCTCGGTGTTTGCACACCGAGCTCCAGTATGAACCGCATCATCAAGTTCGCTGATGACACCAATCTGCCTCTTAATGTCAACAAGACAAAAGAGCCGATTCTTGAGTACAGAAAGACTCACCCTGACCAACTCACTTACTCACTCGATGGTGCAACATGGAGAAAGTACAAACACCAAACTTCTTGGCATTTACTTAACAGAGAGGCCCTTTCCTGGCCAATAAAACTGGTCCCCTGACCAAAAGAGACCAGCACTGCTTGCACTTTCTGTGGCGATTCCCCAAACCTACCTTCATCACCTTCCACTGGCACCATTGAGAGCGTCCTGACCAGCTCTACAGTCTGGTATGGGAACGACCGTGGCTCTGACCTGCAGGCCTACAGAGGATTGTAATGTTTGCTAAGCGCATCGTGATCAATGATCAGTTTTTATTGGTTATTTTCGTAGTTCCAAACTACCAGGATAAGATCACTCAACATTAAGAAATAATTTAATGTATATTCATAGATTTGTTTCAAGATCATCAACATTGTATGTAATCTTTGGGATTAAGTATCTCACATCTTTATCTTAATATAATGTCGAGATAAAGACCCGTTTAGTCTCATTCAAAAGTGTGAAATGTGTGCATATATTTGCTTTTATGTGTGGATTTGTACACAAAACGTTTGATATCTGACCTCAGCTATCAAATGCTCTATTTCAGTAGGAGAGCCACATTCCAAACTAGTTTCAAATAGCAACAGAAGCTATGAGTAGCTAACCCCTCTGATATGATGGTGTCTTTGTCCATTGAAATACTTTGACATGATGGTTTGTGTAATGGATTATTGACCTACTGTTCACTCTGAATGCTCTGAAAACGCTTGCTTTGAAGACAGTAGATTCTGTGTTCTATTTTTTTCCACTTGTACTTGTCTCCCCTGTCAAGTTCTTTTCATTCCACAGATATTTAAATCATGCGGAGGCAGAGAGGGCAGCACAATTAGATTTCTCTTATGTTTAAAAGTGGGTTGGGCTGGCATAATGTCTGAGGCCATTTTTTTTCTCCCCCACAGTCAGCCACTGATTGAAATAAAATGTTGCTCCGAGTGTTAAGTGTGGAATCGTAATTCACCTTTTCCTCTAACTCTGAGCTATCTAAATATTAAAAGTGGGTTGCAGGAAGTATAGTGCCGTATAAGTAATGCATGAAGTCATTTTCGCGAAGGGCAAAAGAGTCACACACCAGGGTTATGATTGTGTGTGGGGAAACAAATGAATATTTACATTTGCTACACAGACTCTATGCTACGAATATATTGCAGTGATTGAAAAGATGGTGGTGAATGGTAGATGATTCCAATCACCAGTTATTTTAGTAACTTTGAGAACAAGGTTGGTACTAGCAGTGGGACAGTACTGTATAACAACAACAACTCTTATGACTTGTCCTTAGTTCAGACAAACTGAGATATGCAAAATCTATTTCCAATCCCACCATCTGAGACTAGTGGATCTTCTCCAGCTGGCAGGAGAGTCTGACTTGTGACTGCCTTCTTATATGAGCAACTGGAGTCTGGGAAAGTGAGCAAAAAAAAAAAGATTTTTGAGTGAACGTTACAATTAGAGCTCTGGCATTCAATCACCAGGCCAAGGATTTAAATTCAGCATTTCAGAGTGCATAAATTTGTGTTCTGATACCAATTATTTTTAAACCGTTTCGGGTGGATTTCAATAGTTTTTGTACTTGGTTATGAAAAGTGGAAACACACCGTGTATAAAAGTTTCTCAAATCTGAATTTATTCAACATAAACAAAACTTTCTAATATGAAGTGTGAAAGGCAATGAAATCAGAGGTGTCTGGTGTGATTGAGTGGGGAGCATATGTGGAAGTGTTGTAATGTGCAATCAAAATAATCTACAAATCAAAAGGAGGAAGCAGGTCTGCCTGTGGAGGAGAGACGTTAACTGCTAGTCAAGCTTTAAATAATAAGGCTTCACCGTGTCCTCAGGTGTTCCAAATCAGTAATCAGTGTTGAGAAAAAAAGGTAAATGCTCAAGCTAACCACAAGGACCATAGCATCACCTTTTACATTTTATTCCGTTACCAACTTCAGTGCATTTTTGTGGATTTTATAAGCGACCAGCAGACTTTAACTCCAGCCCTCCGGTTGAGGTCCGGTATCCTGCAACTTTAAGATTCACACCTGAGTTAAATAATCAGGTCATTGGCAAGAATCTGGAGACTTTGACTTGCACACAGAGGATAACAACCATTTGAATTAGTCAACTGTTGTACTTTTTTTATTTTCCTTTCAGTCCAGTCTATATTTTTAAGCATACTGTATATTGTGTCTATTCTTTCCACTATGTGGACCCTGTATATGTGGTTCATGGACAATTGAGGTTCATATTCCAGTGTACTGATTAACTGCATTTCTCTTTATAATACTCTCAATATTATGAATGGTGTCACATAGAAAACAATGTGATGTGACCACAATTTCCTGACTAGCAGTTCATCACAAAGTTTGCATAACTGGTCGTAAAAATTGACGAACCTCCAAGGAATGAATTGTGCCCTAGTAAGCAACATGAACCTGCTGCTGCACAAGTTGTTGGCTTACGAAAGTGAGTTGGTTGAAGCCATCAACATTGCTCAGCTGCCCTTAAGAACATTCAACAGCTAAAGGTTTTTCTCTCGGTACGTCCCAGAGAATGCCATGTGGACCTGGATTGAACTTTGGTGAAATTAATACTCTCCTCTAAAGAGATCAATCATGTGCCTAATACGATATAAATGATACAAATTGCTATTATTTTAGTAATTCTGGAAGAAAAATTGCTGTGAAAGAAAATCTCAGAGATATACCGTATTTTCCACACTATAAGGCGCACCGGATTATAAGGCGCACCTTCAATGAATGGCCTATTTTAAAACTTTTTTCATATATAAGGCACACCGCATTATAAGGCGCATAGAATAAACGCCACAGTTATGTTGCCGTTCACTAAAAATATGGATGTCTAATAATAAAAAATTGGTTCCCGAGTACTATATATAGCAGTCTGCACTAGTCATTGTTTCACTCACGGTTTTGGTGTTGCGAATTTGTGCCCAACTGCTTTCTGGTTAGCACAGACCAACCGACACGCTGCCGCCGCAGCCTCTGTCTCTCTTCCACCGACCCCCACGGCTTTAAATGTATAGGTGCTGGTCCCTTGGTAACTCTAGCCGAAGCTCCCTGGATAAATGTCTAAAGCTACTTTGTTGACATAAAAAATGTCAACAAAACAGTCCGATTCTGGTCGCGAGGAGAACCTGGAGAGCGACTGGAATGGGGTGTCTGGGCCGGACGATGGTCACCCGTCTCTGTTCGCGCACAGCATGTTGGTGGAGAACGTGATGCTAGATGACCTGCAGACGACCTGATTATTAGGTGGGTAGGTAGATGTATAGACATCGTCTATGAGTAAATAGGTCAGTCAAACTTTATTAACAAACCAGTTTTTTGACAACTATCCCAGCATGCACTGCGTGCTTCTACGGGGAAAATGAAGTCGGCAGCTGCTTACCGTAGTTGCTAGACCTGTTGTGGCTCAATATTGGTCCATATATTAGGCGCACTGGGTTATAAGGCGCACTGCCGGCTTTTGAGGAAATTTAAGGTTTTTAGGTGCGCCTTATAGTGCTGAAAATACTGTAATTTAGAGATGCACCGATATGAAAATTCGAGCTCATATTAATATATAATATTAATATAGCTGTTATGGCTGATAAACAATATTTAATATTAAATAAATTGATCTGTTTTAACACCTTTTGGGGAAAAAATACCAGAAACGGACAGCAACAAGATGGGACTAAATATCAGTTGTTAATAACGGCACAGTTTTGATGATTGGGCCAAAACCAATATGTTAATACATGACTAATATCTGCCAATACTAATGTTGGTGCCGATATATCATGCATTCCTTGTTTGAATACGTTAAGTAAAATAATATGCTGCAAAACCTGTCTATCACCTCAAAGTTTTCTTGCACTATAGAAACCCACAACAAAAACGTGCATCAATAAAGAAAAATGGAGAAGATGTTCATATTTTCCATTAAAGCCTGCATTATACAGCGTCAGTGCCGGTTCATACCCCAGCAAGGTTGATTCAGCTCATATGATCCCCTTAGTACACCCAGAGTAATGAAAAAAGAACAGGGCTTAGTGAGTAGTATATTGTGAAAGGAGGTAAGGCGAGGTTGCATATGATGTATGGATTGTTCCATCTGTAATGATATTCAGCTGAATAAATGGTCTCAAGCATAATCAGCTTGAGTCAATATAATCTCCCTCTGAAGGTCTTCATTAATCTTACAGGCGATAGCCAATCATGTCCGTCTACTTGAGTCCCCTCGAATGCCTCGCCTTCTTACTGTACATTATTCGACAGATTTCTGCAGGAGACAGACAAATTCTCACAAGGCTCACATATTCTCCCACGTGTCAACGCCTTGACCTCATACAAATTTACAGGTTTTCTATTCCACTAGCTTTGTGCTTCCTTTGTTTTCCAGACCGTTGTCGTTACCTTTAAGTTCACTCGCTCCCTCTATCCGTGATTTGCTTGCATATTAATCCTTTTGTCTTAGAGGTGAATAACTGTCCCAAGTAGGTGTCACTTCCCCAATAATGTAACCTTCATTAAAACAAAGGCTCTAATAGCTGAACACTCATATGATAATAAGGACAACTAACAGTGGTGTTTGGCTTTTTGTTCCCTGTTCGAGTATCAGATGGCATTTGCCACCTTTGGAGATTGTTATCGTAACACTGGTGTTACGACCTCAAACAATAACTGATGGCATTGGGCTGGAGCTCTCGGAAATGGAGCACACAGGGTCTTTTCAACAAGGAGTGTTTCTGGTTTTACGCCCTCTGAAAGATAGGGATCAGTGGAATCTGCAAGGGTCATTGCTTTTATCAGATGAAGGTGAAAGCTGACAGGAGAAAGTGCCGGGTGGCTTCAGTAGTCAAACAAACAAAAGGAGAGTTTTTTTTTCTTTGTACTGAGTGTTTAGGATTTTGCTTCAGTGTGAAATTTTGACAGAATATTCCAGTAATAAATAGTAAATGTAATTTTGTACATTTATGTGAGAAACACTGCAGTAATAATGTGTTTCATTATTTTTTTGCCAATTTAAATAGAATTCAATGTACTTTTAAGTATTATTTGTTGAAGATTTGCAGAAAATTGTCAGTCTTTCCAGTTTATCACCAATAAATGTTATGCATCTTTCCACTCTGCTGAGTCTTTGGCCAGCTTTATTTATTTATGGTAAAGTGCCTTGAGACAGCATGCGTTGTGAATTGGTGCTACATAAATATTGCATATTTGTATATTGTATAATGACTTGCAAAAAAACTTATTTCCCTCATACCTTTCATACCTTTTTCCAAATTATCATGCTGCATCCTCAACTATTAGTGTATTTTATTGAGATTTTGTAACAGAAAAACAAAATAGCTGTAGTTTGGTTGCATGTAAAGGATTTGGCTTATGTGCTCAGGGTCATGCCTTGAGTGGTGGGCAGCTAGCATATGGAGGGAGACCAAAATTAAGATTTTTGGTCTACATGCAAGAATTTCTCCTGAAATAACTGATACATCTTTTTTTTGTAATAAAGCGTGGTAGTGGCAACATCATGCTTTGTTCAGAGATGGATGGAGATATTTATGAGGCAATTGTAGAAGAAAATTAATTGGAGAAAGAGTCCAAGCTACAATTGAAAGGTTTTAGGTCAAAGCATTTTCCATGTGACCAGGTCAAAGTCCAGGCAATTAATCTGTCTGAAAATCTGTAGTAAGAATTAAAGAATGTTGTCCACAAGCAGTTTGTTCAATCTGTATCTTGTGCTACTTCTACGAAACCCCCCCCCAAAAAAACATCAGTCTGTATGTGTGAAACTTGTAGAAACAGACCACAAAAGAATTATGGCTGTAACTGCAGCAGCATTTTTATTCTACAAAGTATTGGCTAAGAGGGAATGGGCACAAATTCTTGTTTCCATTTTGAGTTTTTATTTTGAAGAAAAAAGTATTTTTCTTTCCACACCACAATTATACACGGTTTTTGTTGGTCCAAAAAAAGAGGCTCTTGCTAAAATAAATACATAGACGTTTGTGGTTGTCGTGTGCCAGAAAACCCCGAAGAGCTGCTGCTTAAGAAACCGCAGGTTCAGATCAGACCCAATTGATATGCTTTACCCAGCAAAAGTGTCCAAACATGGTTATTTGTGAATCTAGCAGATAGAGGCTCTGAGAATTCACAGCAAGTGACTGTGCATGAGGATAGTGTTTGCTGCCGCATGTTTTTGCCAAATGGGTCTGTATATCACACTTTGAGCGAATATCTGACGGGATGTGATGGCCTCTGTGGTCGACAAATCCCTTCCTCAAAGACTCTGCTCTGCAATCCACAGGACACAAAGGATCCTGGTTTATTGTGCAACCAAAAATCTTCTTCAGTGTCTATTTGAAATTTTTAAAATAGTTGATTTCACACAAATATCAGCTTAATAGAGAGAAATGCATATTCAGTCTTACCCAACATAACGCTCACGTTCACACAGCTCTGATTTTCCTATTAGGAAAATATTGCATCATGTTTCAGCATTTCAAAAGTTTGACTGGAGGAATATGTTTTAAAATATAACTAATGATATGCATTTATTTGGTGTAATTCATACTTTAAAACTATTAGTCTGTGACTTTTTGATTCTGTTACACTTTTGCCAATATCCCCAACTGTGTTTGATCAAGGGATGATACAGATATAAGCATATATTTGTTCTTCCTAATTGCGTGGAACATCACATTTCTCCTGCAGCTGAATGAACACATCATCAGTCGCTCACCGATAGATAGCTCTGTGGCAGAAAGCAGATAGATTGCAAGTAAATAAATGCAATCTATGAAAGTGTCAGCTTACATGTTTGGGGGATATTTAATTTTAAATCCTTTATCAACTATGATGAATACTGTACCTGACTCTGAGAATGCTTAATTTTCAACAGCTGCAGGGGAATGACACTCTGAGCCGAAATGATATTCCTCATGGCTTTGATAGAAGAATCAGGAGATGGACAGTTTTTTTATTTCTTTTAATGGATTATTCAAATACAAAAAAGCAAAACTAAAACCGCATTTTTAAATTACTATGGCAACATTAAGTATAGTGTCCTGCAAAAGTTTCAGTGTGTTGATATTTTGCTTGTTTAAGATTTAATTAAACAATTTTAAAAGTTTTTAAAAACAGCAGTGGAGTTTTTCATATGTGCCTGAACACCCATAAGGTTTGCAGCTGCAATTGTTGCAAACAATGATTTTACAAGTCATTGACTGGAGGATTAAATGCAAATTCATGCTATAGTTTTTGGATCTTTAATTAATTGAAATAAACAAGTTGTATTTGTCTGTTTGCTTCACAATTACACAGTTATGTCTTATTTTGTGTTAGTGTGCTACGTGGCTGTTTGAGGTTGTGCATGACAAGATATAATAAAGTTCAAAGTTCAGTTATAAGACTTTTGCAAACTAATGTACATGTCGGTGTATTAACACAACAAGCTTTCATGTATTTTTAATGCATATGTTCCTTCTGTGTGAATAAAAAAGAAGTTGAGAATTTTTAAGCTTTGTTTGAACGCAGACAGTGCAGCTGTCTTCTTTACAGCTATAATATAATAAGCCGTTTCCTTGTCATCACTCTGAGCTTCTCTCTAACACACTGCAACTGTCACATCACAGCTGTCATTCATACATATATGGATGCAACAAATAGGAACTATTTCTATACAGGAATGCAATTTGAACAAAAACTGTCTGGGTTGAATTAATTTATTTAAATGAAAAAAAAGAGAGCCCAGCAGGGTTCAGAGGCTGGAAACCTTTAGAGTGTAAAGAAGAGAGAGAAAAAAAATTATTTTAAACCAGCACTACATAAAGGTTTTGTTTTACAAAAAACAGATAGGTATGTTACTATTAAAGAAATATTGCAACTGTGATTCAAATACTGGAGCAATGACCCAATAATACTTACAATCTTATTACACAATTATTACAGACACTTCACGCATTCTGGCAATCTGGATCCTTTAAAATTGAGAGTGAAATTGACAAAATCACATCAGATATGCTTTGTATTTCTTTAAGTAATTACAATATATACAAAAAAGTCATATCTAGATGGTCATATGAAAAAATAAAAATAGGTGAATCAAACCAGATTCTGACATAACCAAAGTTTTACATTACTGGCCAATAACAGTGCAACTCTGCGAACTCCACAGCACTGATCCCAGTCCACAATTTAAAATGAAATGAGAGCATGTTAAAGGTAAGAAGATAATCTCTAATTTATGACAGCCGCTTGGACCCCAAAGACGAGCACATTCATACAAAAGACAGAGTTCTACATATAGCATAAATATATTTGCTAATTCCAAAATAAGTCTACACTTAGTTATATAAAAATATATAAATTAATTGCAAATTTGTTCGTCTACATGAAGGTTTTATTTTCTTTTCACTCATTTTTCTAAGCAATGAATGCTTTTCTTAACCATTAAAAATTCAACAGGAACATGCATTTATACCTTTTTATGGTTTGGGCACAAGAGAGCCAAGTGTGGTAGTTATATATTCTGCAAAAAAAAAAATCTATTTTTCTTATGGCTGTTAAAGCAAACGTTTCTGCAGTAATGATAGGTTCATTGTTATGTGCAGAAGGGAGTCTGTGTACACCTCAGCTGAACTGATTCATGACATGATAAACCGACTGCCAAGATGACATCCAACTACCAATTGCTTTGCTTTGCAATATTCAAACTCACAATGCTTTTAATTTCAGAGTTCCATATCTTGCTGTACCCAAGAATATGTTATACAGTAATTGCCTGCTCTCCATTTTTAGATAGCAGTGTTTTTGTGCTGACAAGTCCCTAAGGATACATAATTATTTCTCTGTTTTATTCAGTTCTTCCATAGCACTTTATCATGTAGCGCAAAACACCCCCACACCCCCTCACCCTTTTGTAGAACTCTGATTAGACTCTTGCTGTGCTTTAAGGTTCTTGTCTTTTGCATTTTAGTGTGAGCTGCTTCTGCTATCTGGCTCGCTATGTTTTATTTGCTGTCTATAACTACAGCAGTTTTATACAGTTACTCAAAAAAAAGTTACATATTCATCAGTCTGTGGGGAAAGCATTTAGTTCTGATGATTGTAGCTTAATAAAAGCACAGCACAATGTTTCATTAGCCTACATGACAAAAATAGAAGTTTTAATTCTTCAAAAGTAAAGGAAATATTACAACTATTTGAAATTGACAAAGAATAACCATATGATAAGCCTCTTTTTTGGGGTGGGGTGTGGGGGAGGGGTTCTTATTCACTTTGTAATGTTACAGATATGGAACAGAGTAGAATAAAATAATCCTTAATGAAAGATGATAAAGTTTCATTTTAGAAAATTCATGTCTTTACCAGCGAGGCATGAAAAGTGAATTTGGAGGATATATAAAAGATGAAATGGGAAGAAATTGCATACAAAACAATGTCAGGCTGTGTTAGAGCTAAATGATAAGTTTTTTTTTTTTCTTTTCCTCTTTCATCTGTAATAAAATTTGCATGAAGACTGGAAACCCCCAGACGTTTCTGAAACTTGTGAGGGAAACACCGTCAGGGAACACCTTCAGGCAAAGGAGGCCACGGTGGTAGGGGCTCGTTCTGTAGAGTAAACACTTTGTGGTCCTCAGGACTTGATAAAGCATTATACAGTACAGGCCATTTATCAAATACCTCCCATTGCACTATTGTCTATCTGCCCATGTTTGCAAATGAGCTTTTGGCTAGAAAACCTTCGTCCCAAACAACTGCTGCTTTGTTATCAAGCCTCGTGTGATGTCCTTGATAAAATGGAATAAAAAATAAAAACAGTTCATGCTGCTCTTATTTGCATTTTAACAGCATATGAAAGTATGTGGCTTCAAGTACTGCAACTAATATCCATGCAGTCCACAAAGTTGATCTCCAGACTGCCAGATATTTTTGGATGAAGTTACAAAGAATGAGTTTCACAATTAAAAACTCCAAATGCATACAGTTTTACATACATTCATAAAAATACAGTTGCATTATTTTTTTATTATTATTTTTGCACTGTGTCTGTTTTAGGTGAGTTAAGATTACCATGAAGAATAATTGGAAACCTTTTTTTAATTTACACTTTGCAAATGCTATATTTACACATTTGAGTGTTACAGCGGTTCAGAGCTACTCTGCATCCCCAGAATCAAACCCAAATACAGAGAAGCATCATTCAGCTCCACAAATTTCCAGAAAACTGCAAATATGCTGAAACACTGAGTCTTTTTAAACTGCATTCCTCGAGGGCGGGTGTCCTGCATCTTTTAGATGCATCTCTGCTTCAGCACATCTGGCTCCAGTATTTGCGCATTAGCAGAGCTCTGTGGAGCTGCAGGCAGATCCACCATTTAATTCAAGTGTGTAGGACCAGGGGCACATCTAGAAGTTCCAAGATTCTGACCCTTGACCCTTTAAAACTGCTATTTTAAAGCAAGACAACTTGCTTAGAGTTGCCTTTTTATTAATAACAAATGG
Source organism: Poecilia picta (assembly GCA_033032245.1). Lineage (NCBI taxonomy): Eukaryota > Metazoa > Chordata > Actinopteri > Cyprinodontiformes > Poeciliidae > Poecilia > Poecilia picta. The sequence continues at coordinate 27,952,432 of CM065365.1, read as the reverse complement.
CAAATTAACTAAAATATTACATGAATATTTGATGATAATTATTCTTAATGAATTTAATGTGGATGTTTGGTGAAATGTGCTTGTTTATAGTTCTAAATGTAATTGGTTATTGTGTTTTTAACATGTAAAATACTTTAAGCCGCCTTGTTACTGAAATATCCTATACAAATAAACTTGACTTGATTTTACAGCTTATAATTGTCTGACCATTTGGTAGCCAATCAAAGTTAATAAAGCATTAAACTTCCATCCCAAGCAGGGTCACTGAGGATGGGCTGAGAAAAAACGCTGGTGAGGTTGCAGCAAGAAGCTGCCTAAAGTAGCACGCTGTGACCTTTATGCCTGTAATCCCACTACATCTGCACTATAAAACAAATGACAGATGTGCATCAGAAACCACTCAATTTATAGATGTGATGTGATTTGATGTTTCACAAAATGTGCACATTTCAACACATTTACTCGCTTAAAATACAGTTTTAGATGCAACACCAAACTGGGCAACGTTAGAAAAAAATGCAACATCAGCTTAAATTGCACCTGGTTGCCCTTTGAAATATTAAGTTGACTTTTCTGGTTGTAGGCTGATGCTATAGTCTGAGTATTCTGTATTTTAAAATTGTAACCTTTCATCTGATTAATTCATTACTTTGATACATTATGCTTTCATTAACATATTAACATATTTCATACATTTTTCCTACGTTAAATGAATGGATTATACACATTAAATAATAAAATTAAAAAAAACACACTGCACTGACTTGGAGTATCACAGTTGATATGTCACATATTTTCAATAAAACATTATTAAGACTGTAGTAAAGACATTTTATAAAAAGTTGATCTTTTTTTCTTGCAACTAGTTCAAAAGTTTATACTTGTGCTCTATGTAAGTATAGGATTTGACTGAGCAGCAGAAAGAACCAACTTTAATAAAAAACTAGAGGTTTCAGAAATGTACTTTTCAACAATATGCTTTGCATACCTGTCAGAAAAGAGATTGTAAATCTTCCTTCAGGCTTCAAATATAATCTTGTGTTTTATTTCAGGAAACTTCCCTTGCAGTTCCTTCACTGTAGGACATTTTCCCATTTATTTAATTTCCAGTTCTATCTGAAGAGGGGCACATTTTATTAAGCTTTCTGTTTTTTTTTTCTTTTTTTGGCTCCTGCATTTTAAAATGTATTGTACTGCACAGTAGTTAGATGGTTTTCTTAGCAAAAAAGGGATGTGAATCAAAATGGTTACATTGCACTGTTCGTTATTCGTTCTTAAACCACCTGATGTATTCATTTATTTTTTTCTTAATCCCACTGAAATGTACCAAGAAACATAACTCTGGACTGCTCATGTTCTATCTCTTCTTTTTTTCTTCCCCCCAGAATTTGCGAGAGCTGTTGCGGCACGGCCGATGTCATACGCAGCGGTGTTACGAATGAGACAAGACAGCTCTTCGTCAGCGCTCAACTCGCGCAGCAGACCTCGACAGCAGCACAGTGGTGGGCTGGTGACTCCTGACTGGCCTGTTTTCTCCAGTCACCCTCTGTCAGCCCTCGGCCTGCTGGGCTCTCAGGAGGACCTCAGGAGTGAAGGTGAAATTAATGTTGCAGTCAAGCTCATGCTTTATTTGGCTTCATCTGTAACAAGATGTACAAGTTTTGTTTTTCATTGGCGTGAAATTCTTCTTTATAGCAAAAAAAAAAAAATATATATATATATATATATTCCGCTATATATATATATATATATATATATATATATATATATAAAAAAAAAAAAAAAATTCCCTTCTCACCCTCTGCGGGTGGTCTCTTTTCATCCTCTGAACTCGGGTCCTCTACCAGAGGCCTGGGAGCTTGAGGGTTCTGCGCAGTATCTTGGCTGTGCCTAGTACTGCACATTTCTGGACTGAGATGTCTGATGTTGTTCCTGGGATCTGTTTTAAGCCACTGCTCCAGTTTGGGGGTGACTGCCCCGAGGGCCCCGATGACCACAGGCACCACTGTGGTCTTCACCTTCAGTTCTTTTCCAGTTCCTCCCTGAGGCCCTGGTATTTCTCCAGTTTCTCATGCTCCTTTTTCCTGATGTTGTAGTCACTTGGTATAGCTACATCCACCACAACGGCTTTCCTCTGTTCTTTATCCACCACCACAATGTCCGGTTGGTTCGCCATTACCATCTTGTCTGTCTGGATCTGGAAGTCCCACAGGATCTTAGCTCGGTCATTCTCCACCACCTTTGGGGGTGTTTCCCACTTCGATCTCGGGGCTTCCAGTCCATATTCTGCACAGATGTTCCTGTACACTATGCCCGCCACCTGGTTATGTCGTTCCATGTACGCTTTCCCTGCCAGCATCTTGCACCCTGCTGTTATGTGCTGGACTGTCTCAGGGCCTCCTTGCACAACCTACACCTTGGGTCTTGTCTGGTGTGGTAGATCTGAGCCTCTATTGCTCTGGTGTTTAGGGCCTGTTCCTGTGCAGCCAGGATGAGAGCCTCTGTGCTGTCCTTGAGTCCAGCCATTGGTAGGATTTCCTCATATCAGCCACTTCAGTTATTTGTCGGTGGTACATCCCATGTAGGGGCTTGAACTCCCATGATGGAACCTCTAGCCCCTCATCCTGTGTTCCCCATTGCCTGAGACATTCCCTGAGCATATCGTCCGTTGAGGCTTTGTCCTTGATGTATTTATGGATCTTGGATGTTTCATCCTGGACAGTGGCTCTCACACTCGCTAGTCCCAGTAATCAGATACCCTGCCGGAATATATATATATTGCGGAATAGCAAATGCACTAAAATAGGTTTTTAAAAAATGTTTCCTTATGCAGTTTTGATGAACATTAAACACACACTGTGATGTTTTCTTGTTAAAGTACTTAAAGCTAGAGGAGTCAGACAGAATACACAAATTCTGCCACATTTTCAAAAAAAGAAAGCTCACTTGCCTATTTACAGTGACTCATAAAACTAAACCTCTAACTTCAAGAATATTATTTACTACCTTTTCACCAGGATTACATTTTCAGTTCTTACACAATGTCAGTCAACATTCTGAATTATTCTGAGTATTTTAATCGTCTTTGTTCCTGCAGCAAACAAAAAACAGAGATGTAGCCCAGGAGTTTGACTCAACTCCTGGAAACCTGATTGCTGTGAATAGACTCTTTCTCAGCTCTCTGCCAACACTCCAGGTTTCCTGCACACCTTGTCTGTCTGGATTTGATCTTGAAATGTATCTTGCCCATCTATTATCACAGTGCATCGCCTGCACTGACCAGGTCACAAAGGCACCGGCCTTTGTGAAATTGAAGTAGGCTCATGCCTATATTCAGCTCCCATTGTGTTCTTGTCAAGATAGAAAGGATATCTTTCCCCAAGAGAAAGTTGTGGTTTCCCCTCACACAGCAGATAACCTCGACATAGGTGTGATATATAATTTATATGAATTTCTTTGTGTTCTCATTTTCAGGTTTCTCTCCTTTTTTTTGTATTTTGTTTCAAACTTTAATGTATTTCACTGAGATTTTATGAGCTACACCGAAACAAACAAGTGTTCAGTTCAGATGTTTTGGGATAATGATGCCCCGTTTTCCCAAAATAAAGAATACACATCTGAAAAGTGTGGCAGGCATTTGTAGAACTGCCTCTTGTAAAATCGGAGATTGAATATAGTATTGACCCTTTAACTTTGGGCAGTTGTAAGAGGTGAACGTGAACTTATTTCCTTTGTTGCTCTTGCTGCATGACACAAAATTACATTACAAAATAACTTTCAGAGCTCAACAACCACAACCAACCAACTAACTAATCACCTGAAAGTCATGAAAATAGAGGCTAAATATGAAATTATTTTGTGATTTTTCCCAGTATTTACTCGGAGCGCACTTGGAACTAATTCAAGTTATCCTTGGTTCTTGTTGGTCAGACTGCGCAGCGCAGTCACCCGTTTCTAATAATTAGCAACATAACGAAGAAATGCTTCAAACATTTGTTGAATTGTGGCTCCAGGACCAGTCTGTCAGCAGCTACATCTGCATTTGAATGTCTCGTGTTTCCTTGGACTCTTTCATTGACCGAGCATTGATAGAGTTGTTGTCAGTATATTATTCTTTACTCTTTTTGTGGGGCAGCACTCACCGGTGGAGACACGCAGCATAACTCACGAGCAATTATTCTGTTATAAGGGTATTATAACTGTTTAATCTATATGATTTTGTTTGTAATAACACTTATTGTCAAGCTGCACAAGCCACTCAGAGCTAAGTTGGATAGATGCAACAAATCAATACTGTTGAGTCTATTTTGCTTAGAAGACAGTTAAGCTCAGTGGAAATGGTGTGAAAGCAGAGAAGTCAGCTTTTTCATTTCTTTTTAACACCACCAGTGCTTCAGACTGTGGGTTGTAACACAGCATGCTTTGCAACTTAATACTGATGAATTTTCCTCCAGTGATTGGGATATTACTTGAAAAGCTTTTCATTTCCCTGCAGAGCAATGAAATGGTGACAAATGCCTGGTGCAATTGTATACACAGTGAGAGGAAAGCCTTGACTCTAACCCTGACACCAGGTCCTTTCTAAATGGTAGCATTAGGTAAGACTGAGTGGCTTCGATGTTTACGTCGAGAGTCCTCTAGATCAACCTCAAAGGCAGCGAATGTTGCGTTTCAACAGAAAGGGACGTATATTACTCAGATAAATCTTCGCACGGAGACAGTTTATCTGCTGAACGTAATGTCTTCATGAATTCTTTACATTGCAGGAAAAAGACTCTTCTGAAAAATGCAAGATTCATTGGTCTTCTGTACATTTTAAAATTCAGAAAAGCAAAACACAGAACAATATATGTGAAAAACTGTCTAGTATATGATTCAGTGGAAGCTGAAGGCTCAACAGAGCAGAATAAACTGGAGAAGTAGTTGTGATTCCTAACAGGATCTGTCAGTACACTCCAACTAGACCTACATAAATATGCTGGAGATTATATAATCTGAACAACATATTCTTGCTTTAGACACCTTTGGAGTATTCATCAATCACTCGTCAATCACATTTTATTTGTATAGGGCATTTCAGCAGCAAGGCATTTCAAGGTGTTTTACATAATTAAAGAAAAATAACAGTATGTGACATTAATAAATACATAACAAGTAAAGGTAAAAACATTAAAAACATCAAATACATCAAAAGCCGCACTCTAACCCTAATTTAGCCATAAGCGACTCTTAACAGGTGGGTTTTAAGTTGAGATTTAAAGGCTCTCAGTGTTTCAGCTGTTTTACAGTTTTCTGGAAGTTTGTTCCAAATCTGTGGTGCGTAGAAACTGAAAGCTGCTTCTCCTCGTTTGGTTCTGGTTCTGGGGATGCAGAGCAGAACCAGAACCAGAAGATCTGAGTGGTCTAGAAGGTTGGTACAGCAATAACAGATCTTTAATGTATTATGGTGCTAAACCGTTCAGTGATTTATAAACTAACCACAGTATTTCAAAGTCTATTCTCTGAGCTACAGGGAGCCAGTGTAGGGACTTTAAAACTGGTGTTATGTCTCTGTCCTCCTGATTTTAGTGAAAACGCGAGCTGCATATATCATATATTTGATTAGCATTTTTATTAACTGTGATACAGATATTTAATAGATGACAAAAACAGAAAACTGCCAAATTAATAAGTAAATGTTCATGTTTGATCTATATTAATACTGATTAAAAATATTATTAAACTAATGGAATTACCTTTTTCCCCAAAAAAACTTTTTATTGAGTCACAAAACTAACACTGAAATGTAAAACTAGCACACATAGTATTCACAATTCTTTTTTATGGTTACTAAAAAAATGTATTAAATATTTTATATTAATGTTATATATTTTATGTTTAAATTGGGGGGGGGGGATAAGCAGCCAGCCAGGACTTCAATTTGTTAATTTTGATTAATGAATTACACATATTTTAAATAAATTTTAACATTTTATTATTTTTTTTATTTAATGTATAGCTTTTTTTTGTTGGACATTTCTTAGCCAGATCCCTTGAATTTTGTGCCCCCATAAATCTCCACTTCTCTATGCTTCATACAGCCAAACTAATGTCATAACATTTTGGCTCTTTCTTTTAGCATCTGCAAATGAAGTGATTTCGCACTTTGAAAGCGTTACGATGAAAAATGTTCACAGCGCTGAGATGGGAACCTTTTAAAATCCTGAAATACTCGGAAACTCATAACAACATGGAAGGCGGGTTTCGGGAAGGAATGATGCACGGCGGTATCATTTCTACATGGCACTCTTTTACTTTTTAAATATTTTCTCCATCAATGTTGGAACATAAAATTAAAAAGTCCAGCCAAGGTGGGAATGAAGCCAGGGAGAGATGACTGATGTTCACTTTGTGTTCTGCTTTCCCGAACTTGGCCGAGAGCTATTTCTACAACGCTCAAATCTCACTCATCTCACTTAGGCTTTTAGGAAAACCGTGCTGGGTCTAAAGGTGTAAATGTAATTTGGCAGTAGCTTACATGAACCAAAAAAATGTGGTATTATAGTTCTCATTTTCAGTTAATCATACAGGATTAACAGGAAGGTCTCAGAGGCTCACTTCTCACATATATGCAATTTGTTATCTCTCATTTGGGCTTTTTTCAGGCTTGTTTCCTTGTGTCTTTTTAATAGTCTGAAAAACATATGCTGCCTGCATCCTGATGCCATTTAACTGTTTCCAATTCAGTCACAGCATGGTGTTGTACATCTTTCCTTTCTATTCGTAATTGTGAGGTAATTGGACTGTAAAACTGATTGGCACTCCTGGTGTGAACCGCACAGTTATCGTCATCTCTTTCTATTTTCCTCTTTTCTTTTTTTTGTCATCTTCACAGAAAGTGAAGAGTTTGGGCCTGTTTTCATCCAGGAGCCAGATGATGTTATTTTTCCATTGGATTCTGATGAAAAGAAAGTGATGATGCACTGTGAGGCGCGGGGGAATCCACTGCCCACATACAGGTGTGTGCTTCTTTCTTTTTTGTGTCTCTGCATCTGATTTCACACCTCATTAGGAGGCGTTTCATTACAAACATATTAACGCTCCCCGTTTGTTTTTCAGTTGGAACATTAACGGGACAGAAGTAGATTCAAAGACAGACTTCCGCTACAGCTTCATTGATGGAGATCTTATCATAACGAATGCAAGCGAGATCACTGACTATGGGAAGTATCAGTGTCAAGTTGAGAACAGTTATGGAATCATTCTCAGTCGAGAGGCTCTGCTACAGTTTGCATGTGAGTATTTTTTTAAAATCTGTCCAGCAAGCGGTGTGACAATGTAAAACATTCTGTTTATGAAAGTGGGGTATTATGTTTTTTTTTTTTTTTTTTTTTTTTCAGAGTGCCATTTTACAGCACTATCAAGTAAAGATGCTTCCTTCAGTTCTTATGAAAATGCTTTAGGTTAAGAGCTCAGCAGACATGCAGTTCCACCATGTTTACTAATTGCTGCTGCCACTAGTCTGGAGGAACCGAGTGGGGGAAACACGGGGAAAAGGGGTTTTATGAGGTGGGAACACAGCTGGGGTCCCGCGAATGGCTGCTCCATTCAATGTGTTTCAGAAATGCATTGCATTTACCTGTATTATAACAGCTTTGTAGGTTATGATTTGTGGAAAATCTTAGAATATTTTAATCCAAATCAAGCTTCAAGTCTCCAATGATTGAACATATCATTTTCTTATCATCTGCATGGGATCTAATCTGCTGGAAACATGAAATTGCTGCAAGTCATAAATTTAAATCTTTATCCTTAAACCTAATTTAACTCATCAGCATTCAACATCTTCATCATTACCTTTTTTTTTGAAGCCTTATTTGAACCGGTAAAAACTTCTAATAAAATATGCCGAACACAGTAATTAATGGTTATGCTTTTACGTGAAAACATACAAAGTAGCACAAATGTCAAACATCTAAATAAATCAAAGTGAAATTGCTTTTATTTTGAAGAAAGTAGTGTTAGTAGTGTCCTTTCATTGACATAATTAACCCCTGTCTAAGCCCCATGCTCACATTGTCCTCTCCTTTATTACAAAGCACAATCTATAGGATTTAAAAGGCTTTTCTTCTGCTTAACTCGAGTCAGGAGATTTGCAAGGTCATTAGGAAACCGCCTTTTATATTTGCTTTTCAGATCTTTGCAAAAATAGAGAAGCAATATGTAGTGAGTGCATGAATATGAAGACTATTCCAAATCAATTTAACCAGATTTTGTCTATTTGAAGGACCATAAATATATCGATTCTGGCTTACAGTGATTGAATAAGATGTTATGAATTCTTAATACCCAGCGGTCCAGGAATGCCTCTTGTTAATAAATCAAATGCATGTTAAATTGTTCCTTGATGGGAAAGTTGAGTAAAAGAACAGTAGAACTTTAAAGTTGAAACATTACCATAAAAAAACATAATAATAAATAATAATTTTATATTCAATTTCTGCTTAGCAGTTCACTTTGACCATTGATTAACTGAGATAGGGGTTGTAATTGGACTCATGTCAGTTTTCAAAGTTTGTTTTTAAGACAAAAACTCTGTTTTTAAAGACTAAGCAAAGATTGATAAACATTCGAAGTAACTGTATCAAAAAAGGAGCTGGTAAAAGACATTTTATTATCTTTTAATTATTAGAAATTTGTTTTTATAGTTGGTGTTTGTTTTTCATGTGAAATAACCACAACACTACGAAAAGAGGTCTGAGCAAAAGGTGATGTTTTCATTATTGGACATATTTACAAGGAGAACAACAACAACAACAACTGTGGTCTTTAGCTGTGTAGGTTTCTCTGCCATTTTCTTTCTTTTTTTTTTTTTTTGTGGTGCATCAGCCAGACAATGCTATAGCCATCTGGGTACAATTTAGCTTTCTTTGCAGTAGCTGCTAGCTAGCTGGAGGCAGAGGACTACTCCTGTTCTTTTCTCCAGCTTGTAATGAAGACAAAAATATCCTGAAAAAAAACCTCGCTGGCTTAGTTAGGTCCAAAAGTCCAGCTGCATTTAACATTTAGTAATGTTGTGATACTCTGTGATTTTTGCTCCTGTATGTGGTGGAGCATCTGACATGCTGCCTTTACGAGATCATCAAAATACACAGAGTCAAGAGACAGTTTTCATGTGCAGTTTTAATGGTATTTTTTTATTTTAAATCAATGGTTTAAAAGCAAAAGTTCTATGAAAGTAATAATTTGAAACCGTGTTCATTTGGTTTAGAAATTTATTACGTTTTTACTGCTTGAAATTTAAAATTCAATCAATAGTCTGATACTCAGAAATAAAGTTCTGCATTTTCAGGCTTACATTGTCGAACTGACTTTGTTTTTATGAATCACTTAGTATGCTCCCAGTATTCCCCCCCTATCGAAGTGAAATTGCACCATCTTGGTTCCAGAGGTGAATAAACGCAACACGGCCTGCAGTTCGGTGTAGATGCTGGATGCAGTTCCCACAGGCTCTGTCTGATGCTGTATAGTTATGCTGCTAACTGGGTGCATGCCCTTAACTGTGGTGTCTCAATGGTAAATGAGAGCCAAAAGCACTTTTTTTCTTTCCCATCCGCTAAACCCCCTTGGCCCACCTCCAAAGCATCATCACGCACTAAGGCAGCTGATAACAAAAGAGCAGGGAGACTGAGCCCGGAGGAAAAGCCATTGCTGGTGCACTCAGTGTTTTCCTTGGAGCAGTGACCGTAACAGCCTTATTGGTAACTTACTGGAAACTTACTACTTTCAGCCACTGAAATGTAACTTAAAAGAAAAGTACATGGTTTTCTTTATTTTTCTAGGATATTTGCTTTGTTTTGAAGGGCTCTTGGCAAATTTCCTTTTTCTATTTTAGAACTTGCATTCTTATGTTTTAACCATGTTTATTACTAATTGGTGAATAAAGAAGAGTGGAAATAAAAAGAAACGTAAAGAGCTATTGTAAAACGTTGTCAGATTGTGGGGTGAAAATGACTGGATTAAGTGATGTTAGGAAAAAAAAAGACCTTCAGCAAGCCTTGGGAAATGTTTTAGGCTGTTTCAAATATTACACAATTTGAGTTTGGGTTGGAAGGATAACATGAATTAATAAAGCTTTGAAAACTTCACAGCTCTATGTAGTGAGACAAAAGTAATTTTAGTGAAACACAAACAAGAAAATGACAACGTTACAGGCCTCCAAACCATGACATATCAATCTCGGTTCAGTACTGGTGGTATAAGGTATTTTTCCTGGCTAACAAAGCTTTAATTTGTCATCTGGTGTCCAAATAAATCAGCCTTAGACTCATCAGTCCAAACATTGATCCAGACGTCCTGGGTCTTCATTTCCTTTACAAATGTGCACAAAACCTTTAAGATATTCAAATAGAAACATGCAGGGAGCCAAGAACACCACAGGAATACTCTAGAATTTGAACAGCGGTCTTCAAATTCAGACCTAGTCGGTTGCTGTCCTGCAGCTTTTAGGTATCTCCACAGTGCAACACACCAATACAAAGTGGCTGAATCACCTGCAGAGCATGCAGTCAAGTTCTTCAGAGTCCTGAGGATGACTTCATTATTTCACTCAGGTGTGTTATAGCAGGACACCGAGATATAAAAGCTGCAGGACACCGAGGCTCACAGACGGGATCTGAGGACTCATAAACTACTTTAGTTAATTGACTGGCTGACCATCCATCCATTTTCTTTACACCCTTGTCCCTTAATGGGGTCGGGAGGTGCTGGTGCCTCTCCAGCTAAGGTTCCGGGCGAGAGGCGGGGTCACCTGGACAGGTCGCCAGTCTGTCACAGGGCAACACAGAGACACACAGGACAAACAACCATGCAGACACACACTCACACCTAGGGGTAATTTAGGGAGGCCAATTAACTTGACAGTCATGTTTTTGGACTGTGGGAGGAAACCGGAGCACCCGGAGAAAACCCACGCATGCAAAGGGAGAACATGCAAACTCCATGCAGAAAGACTGGGACCGGGAATTGAACCCAGAACCTTCTTGCTTCTTTCAGACTGTGCAGCCCATTGACTGACTAACAAATACTAATATTTCTTCAGCAGCATAAACCTTAATGTCTGGTTGGTTTTGTATTGCTAGAAGAACTGTAGTTATGAGTAAGAACTTCTTTAGTGCCGATGTATGCATTCTTTTTTTCCTCCTCACCATCTAGAAACATATCATTTTGGTTACCGTGTTAATTCTTGACTCCAAATACATGTGTGAGTGTGTAAAGTAGGTTTGTGAAATGAATGTATGAATGAACTGATCTCACTTTAAAAATAAGACAGACTGTGTTGGCAGACAGAAATGCCCAGATGGTAAAGTGAAGCGCAGATACAAGTTTTTTTTTCTTCCTTTTTTTTAAGAGCGCTGCTACGTTAGGAGCAACACATGCTGCATTTCAACCAATACCAGAGCCTTCATCTGTCTAGATCTTTTCCTCCTCCTCACTTTGGTCAAGGGTCATATTTGTGTGTTGAAGGCTGTGCTTGAGAAATGCAACCTGCCTGAAAATGAGCTGTGTAACATTTAGATGCTCATTTATTTGCCCCATGTTGAGACAGGGACAGCTGTTTATACTTTTTCACAAATACTATTTGCCGCCTTGGATTATCCATCAAATTCATCATTAAGGTATTTTTACCCCTTTTTTTTTTGCTTACGTTCTGGGTTTTTTTTGCATGGCAGTAGATCTTTCCAGCCACCCTTGAGATTTTATTATTTTTTTTATTCAGGATTTCAAAGAAGGTGTTTAAGCTTTTACCATCCACATTTCCGTCTTTCAGACTAAAATGATTGTGGCTGTGATGATTAAAGCTCAAACCTAATTTGACAGCCACAGCATAGAAGGGTTTTATGATCGGTGTCAGTAATTGCTTGCTTTTATAACAGCCAGCAAGATGGGCTAGTTTATGAAACCCCTGTGCAATTGCTCCAAGTACTTTGAATATACTGAGGTAAATAAGCTGCTCTTCAAATTCAAGTCATGTACTTTTTCGTTTAATCCAGTGATTCCCAAAGATTTGATTGCTTATTAAGACCTCCATTGAAAAATGCCAAACTCTTCCTAATTGGACTGGCTCACTGCAGTTAGTAAATTCATGCATAACATCATAAAGGTTTCCTGTAACTCAACACACCGCTGAAATTTCTGAAGCTCAACCTCTAGTTTGTATTTTTCACCCCTGAACTTTAGGGGCCTCTAGCAGACATTTACTATTAAATTCTCTGAGCAGATAAGGCAGATAGATTTATTTCTTCCCTGAGGTTTAACAAAATAAAAGTTCATTCATTTTTATTTTTCCGAAACCTCCTGCTCCCACAGCCACACAGCAGTTTTTCTATGATGGCTTTTCCAACTGACCTCTGAGTGAAAGTGCTGAGTTGTCCACTAAAATCAATAACGTTAGCTTACAGTGCTCCCATTTGTGGCAGAACTGAACTGAACCGTAGTTGCCATGCAACTAGTAGGTTCCTTCAAGATGTCATTTCTAATCTGACATACAAATGTTACATGGGAGCAGACCGAGACAGCAGACAAGCAGCATAAAACTTTAAGCATGTCTTAACAGCAGCACTTTGTTTTCTGTCCACTGGACTGTCAGTCCTTGATGTTGTTCAATCCCCAATGTGAGCTGTGCATCTTCACAGATGCGCAAACGTGTGTGTGTGTTTTTCATTAAAATTATTATCATATATGTTTTCTACTTCTGTCCAAATCCTGCATGTCTTTATAGAGCTGCATTGTGAAATGCTAGGCTAACTCAAGCGTTCTCACTCTGCTTGAATTAGCCTACAGACAGCTGAAACCTACTCTAAAACTACATATTTTAATAGTGTAAACTTGAAATGTATCACAATTTGCACTGATATGCACAGCAGAAATTGTCTTGGTGCTACAATAGGATCAACAGTCTCCCTCCTCTTCACTTTTGGGTTTATAAAATGAATGTCGGTCCTCGATTGTCTGCTTTGCAAACATCAGCCAGTAATGTGCCAAGTGACATTATACCCAAGTGTTTCAGCTTCATTTTCTTTCAGAAATTTCTGATATGATTTGTTAGAAAATCTGTGAATAGGTATTTTTTCTTAAATAAAAAAAAATTGAATTACTTTCTCATAAAAATCTGCAAATATCGAACCCGTCATCTGACATCCAAAAAGCTCACTGATAATTTGGTTTCCAACATCCAGACCTTTTTTTTTTTGAACAACAAAGTTTATGATCACCTAAAAAGCACTTGTGCTGGAAATGCTCATGATGAAAGGTTGTGACTGTTAAAAGCTGGTTGTACAAATCAGCCTACACGGTTTATTTAGGAGTGGGACAGATGTAATCACAGATGGTGGATTAACAGCAGATATTGGGAGGGAAGACTTGTCATAGACTCCTGCTGAAACTAATCATTTCAAACTGACCATTTCCTCGTCATCCTGGCACCTGGTTTAAAACATCCCATCCATGTAGCAACTCAACTTTAGAGACAGTAATGGATATTAGATTAGATTATGTTAGATGACTTAAACAACTACAAAATCAAGGAGAGCACACATTCCGACAGAATAAAAATGCATTGCAAGAAAAAAAAAAAAAATATATATATTATATATATATATATATATATATATATATATATATATATATACACACACACACACACACAAGTTCCTGGATGTTGTCACTTTTTATCCTGGATGTTGTTCCGTGGTGGGAGTCTGAGATTAATTCTTCAAACATATTCTGAGATTATATGCTTGGGGACACGCAGGGCTGACTGGCAGGAGTGTCAGCTGATATGATGGCTGCTTGTCACACATCAGCTTCACCTAAACCACCGCTACAAAATGTTGGATTTTCTAGCAGACAGGTCATTTTCTGGCAGACAGATGAGTCAGTATCCTGTTGTTAGAGTCTTGACAGGGAGTAATCTGAAGAGATGGAGTAATGGCAGACTGTGCTAGGTTTTAAAAAGTGCTGCTGCAAAAACAAATTTGCCTATATTTGCCTTAAAGTTCCATGGTAAAATCCATGTGTTTTTCTACAATATCATTGTTTACTTATGCTGTACGCTAAGCTCTGCAACCTTGAAGAATCGCTCACTGAATAAACATGTGACTCAGTTGTGCAGTTGAGTCAGCAGCAAATCCCACAGCTCACCTGTTACAAACTGTGGTTTTGGTGCCGACTGCCAAACCAACAAGGTTTTATGTTTTGATTCTGAGTGCGCCGGTACCGAAACAAATAACGGTACTGTTAAATTAACATATTACATTTACATTTGAGTTTCTGCTACTGGGATAGCATGTGATAGACCAACACAAACTGGTGCAGACTTGGGAAGTGGAAAGGAAACGATAAATAGTTTTCAAAGGTTGTGAAAAATAAAAACGAGAAATGTCATTGTATTTTTTTATGTGATACATTGCATTACAGTAACTGTTTATGGTTTGGAGGCCACAGTTTGTGTCACACTTAAAGACCTTTGTAAACTAGCTAAAGCACAATCAGATTGGATGGTAAGTGTTGAACTTTTTTTTCTAAGTCTTAGCATAGATACTACGTTGGACTTATGTCTGGATTTTGAGTCTTTCTGACACGGTTAATCTTCCAGCCAGAGAAACCGGCTTTCTAATGATTCAAATGGATATTTTGAAGGAGTAATTGTAAGAGGCTGTGAGGAAGTATGTGCTGTTGGTCAGTGTTCAGGTCCAACAGTACGTACCTGCTCAGTTCTGGTCTGATACAGCAGACACAAGTCCCACCAACCTTCTTTCTGTCTTTTTTTTTTTTTTTGTATTTTGCCATGGAAAATAAAATTAACATAAAATTATTTTCTGTTCTTCCAAACTTTTGAACTTGTAATAGTTGTTTCTCTCTGCCATGATCACTATGTTTCCCATGCTGTTGTAAACTGTCAACATGACATGCAGCTTTACGGGAGCCTCGTCTTTTGAACCATGAAGAGTTTGTGTGAAAATGAACGTCCCGTAACCAAGTGGCATTATGTCAACAGATTGACTTCTGTCTGACCATGATAGACTCTTACAGTCCTGTCATCTGATTCGTGCTTCATAAATGTGGATCTGTGCTGGCCTTTATCACGCTGAATATCTTGAATTGTCAGGTATCAGAATAGAGGGGAAGAAAAATTGCACAGCATACATTTTAGATTTGGATCTTTAAAAAAAATGTACATCATACATTGTTTTCTGTTCTGCTACCAGGATAACCAAGTATGGATAGAGAATGGACAGATTTTCACTTCATTTTACTAATAGTCAAACAAAAACTCTGTGTTTGTATTGTGTGTGTGTGATTCATTGATGAATGTATGCACAAAACATTAGAGAACACGGCACTCTTGATTTTTGTTAAATAAATATTAGTCTCCAAAATCCTTGAGCTGCACAGTCTGAAAGATTTTTGCATAAAAGTAACTAAAACAGCTCTGTTCCTGCTGTTCATCCTTGTTACTCTCCTATTACTGCTGAAATACAAAGAAACCCAACTCTGCAGGTGCGGTTCACGCATGGAATACATAAAGCTCATTCAGCTCAGCCATGTCATTGCTGCTTCTTGTAGCTTTTTCATATTTATGTATAAAACCTTGTGGTTGTGAATACTAAGGGGGGAAATGGGTTGAGTGCACAAGGAGCATCCTCTTTCTGCAGGTTTATGTTCTGCATGTTCAGAGGTTGTTTGATAAATTGCAGCTGCTGTCTTTTTTACTGTTTGCTGTTTTTTTTTCTTACTTAGTGATAACGAGTGATCTCTGCTTCAGCACAAGCGATACACCCTTGAGATGCAGCCATGAGTCCATTTTGCTTCCTCTTTTGAGTGTCCTGCTCTCTGGTTTTGAGGAGCTTCACCCTTGTGAGTCGACAACGACTGAGAGCGCAGAGGAGACCCAGAGATAAACTAATCAAACTCTACACAGATTTTAGAGGCAGAAATTCAAACTGCTGTTTTCTTCTTTATTACGAGACATAATTACAGACTATAATCCCATTATTGGAAAAGCAACATTATTCAATTTTCTTGCTTATCTGCCAGTAATACATCATGTCATGATAAGCAGAGTAAAAATGATTGAATGCAATAATATTTTTTTCTGTAAACGGATAAAATCTTAATGTGTTGAGATAATTATGAGTACGGAAATATTTTATTGGGTGCTTTATATAAAATTACAGGAAATTAGTCTGGCTTATAAATACGTAACAAACATATATTTTAGGGGTTTTTTTATTAAAAAGTATGTGTAGCAGAGAATTAGATGTGCTAAACTGAAATGTTTTACTGAAATACCTGTTTACTTAAATAATCATTCTATGATCTCATCAGAAATCCAACTGTCTAATGGATGAGCTTTTTAAATTACCTTAAAGCTAATTCTATCACATATTTGAAGAATTAAAGAGATTTCTGTGCTTTATATATGTTTGTTTGGAGAGTTTGGTTGAGGAAAGAAAGGGGAAAAAATCAGATCTGGATCACCTGGCCATGTCTGTTGCCATCTTATGAATAAAATCAAAAGAAGACATCAATGTATGTCGCTTACAGATGTTTTATGTCAACCGTTTTCTTGATTTAAAGAAAAAGTACATGTCCAATAAAGCAGGTCACCAAAGTATGCAAGTCATTAGCCTCTTCAGTGCTAACGTAAATGAGGAATTGCTTTCTGTCTTTCCAGCGCAGCCTCTGTGTAAAGCCACCACTGAGTACGCAGGAGTCTTAACTTTGATTCTGACACCTCAAGTTAGTCAAAGTTGTTTTTAGGGAATTTTGTAGAAAATATCAGCTCTGGTGGTGAAACATGTTTAAATCTATGATCAGAGTTAATTTCTTTTTTAGTTTAATAATGACCTGTACGCACAGTTTTTTTTTAATTTATGTTTCATCAGCTTCCAAATACAGACTATATTTCTTTAAAATAGGATTTGTCTGAGTTTTCTGCAGGAAGTAATAGAGGTGCCCTGCTGCCCACATTTGAATGCAAAACCTTCCCTCGCTCTTTCCACATATCAAACAGTGTGTATTTATCTCTCTGCGTGAAGCTTTACTTCTTCCTCTTTTTATGGTCACTGTGCTCATTTTCATGCAGCGGTTCAGCTGATTGCTTTATCTGCTTCAGGATTATTTTTCTCCTGATAATCTAAAGCAGTAATGGTCTAGATTGCTTTGACACGGGATAAGTCATTCATCAATTGCCTTGTGCTCTGCAGTCTACTGGCATATTAAAATGTTGAACTTCGAGCTTTTATGACCATAGAAACACCAACCGAATGGGGTGAGATCATTTCACTCTGGTTGGTTTGAGATCATTTGTTCATTCAGAAATCAGCTGAAAAAAAATTGCGCAACCCTCCACTACAGCGTCTCATCCACAGGGTTTGCGGTTTTGATGAAGATTGTGAAGAGGAAAGTCTGGTCAAGGCTCTTTATGTTGCATCCTGTGGTCATGCACTCCATTGCCTACATGGTCTAGTAGGATTCTTATTTATTGCTATTTTGTTTTGAAATTCTGAGCCACCAAACTCGCTCTTGAGCTGCTTTTTAGCCACGACTTTGAAGGCAGCCGGCAGGTTGGAGGGCCTCTGATCTTTTTCCCCAAAGACTTCTTCTCTCTTCTTCTGCAGACGCGAGGCTCAGGTATCGAGCCTCTCTAAGCAGAGCTGCAGTAATGACATTAAAGTGTTGCTCCGAGTCGAGCATTGAAAGATCGACACAAACACGGGACTCAGACATATTCTGCAGTACCATTTGTTCATGTCCATGGATTGATTTCCCGCTGACCTTCAAACGTGTGATTTACATTGAGCACGTTTTTAGAATAACTGCTGCAAATTTCATCAGTAGCAGAAACGTTCACACAAGTACATGCTTTCAAGGAAGTCCTAATGATTCTGTACTTTATTAAAAATGCATTCATAATGTATCAGTTGATTTCCTTTAATTTGCAAAAGGAACATTTTGGAAAGTCAGGAATTGTATTTAAACAGCATCATCTTTGATTAATTTTTGTTCTTTCTGAATCCTAACCTGCATGACAAATTGGTTTCTCTTAAACATTTGACATGCTAAGCGACCACAGCGTCTAGATTCGGCTTCTCAAACGACGGTGTGACGTTAGTGTAGGTTTATGTTTGTGTCACTGATTTCCCACTGATAACCAAACCATTTCCTGCTTCAGTTGTTAAATGTCTTGTTTTCCAGTTGCCTGGAAACATTTCCCAAAGAAAACAACCATTACTGAGTCTTCTAATGAGAGGCCTAAAGTGGATATGCTCAAGTCTGAATTCTTGTGCAGTTACAAGAGGTGTATCTGACTGGAAATACAATAAGAATATATTTTGTTTTTATCAGTTGAGGTAATTTGTCTCTGAGAATGTATTTATTTGATGTGCAGAATATATAAACAAGGAGAATACCTAAAGTATTAGATATGCAGAAGTACAAGCATAAATCATTTTGTGTTTTGATTAAAACATACCATATCAGAACTTTAAAACCAAATCAAATCATGATTTTTGTACCATTACAGCCCTTCTATATTTTTGTTCTTGTAGCTACAGCGCTGCGAAATCTGAACTACAAAATTTTGCGAGGGAGGGATTGGCAGCCAAAAGGACTTTAGACGCCACATTAGTTTTAAAAAATACATTACTGATGACTCAAAAGTGTTTGGTAGAAAGGTGTGAGAAGCTGCTATGTTTGCAACAAAATTACTCAGGGTAGGTGTGTAATTTAGTGAGCATTTGTGCCATGAATGGTTGTTAATTATTAATCAAAAATGATCATGATGCACTCGTGTGTGTGTGTGTGTGTGTGTGTGTGTGGGGTGTGTGTGTGTGTGTGTGTGTGTGTGTGTGTGTGTGTGTGTGTGTGTGTGTGTGTGTGTGTGTGTGTGTGTGTGTGTGTTTGACAAATTGAGAGAACACACACAAACCTCTCAGTGTAGTAGAAGTTTGACATTAACTAAGCCAAAATATGTGATAGTGTTGTTTAAATTGCCTTTAACTTTAATCATTAGCTTAATTGGGGTCTTTCTTTCTATTCTCTAGATTATAAATTACTACCTTGTATCAAAGTTTTTCAATAAGCTTACTACATAATTATATTATTAATGCTCCATGGCAAATTGAGAGCTCAGGAGTAAAACAAAGCGTCTCCCTGCAGTCGTCTGTCTTCCTGTTGCCGCTGAAGGACCTTGTGACGTGACAGTCAAGCCCAGGACTTACCTTTTGTGTTAGCCTTTATTGGTTTTTGATCAAACCCATTTTATAGATGCTGACCAACTCGTTCTGCTTGTTTCCACTGGTATTTTTTTTACAATATATCTTTAGGTTCATGTTAGTGAGGTTGGATGACTTCCTGTAGTTCTCTCCATAGATTTTTTTTTTTAAGTTGCCTTTATTTTACCAGTATGTTGATTGAGAACAAATTGTCATTTTCAACAGCAACCTGTTCAAAATTCAATGGACTCTGGTTGGGCTCGGAACATGTTGGTGAAACTCAAGGTTACTTTAAACCTAAATTTGACATTTCTATGAATTATTTGGGCGTGACTGTAAGACAATATGTTTATCCTATGGCCATCTCTCATTTCTTTTTTCCAATTTCAGAACAGTGCTTCTGTAGAATGAGGATGAGTTGCACTCCCCTGGCAGACAGGCCATGACAGTCTTTGCATTTTGCTACCAGCAAAATCTCCAAACAGCTACCTCCCTCTCTTTCCAAGGGGAAAAGTTCATGAGGTTTCCCCTTCTTTCACCATCAGACTCAAAAGGGTGAATGAGAGCACTACTCAGCACTCAGTAACTGGAGAAAACTGCATGGTCTGTAGTTTTTCATTAAAAAGAGTTTAAACAGCAGAGACTAAAAAAAATCTTTATTTTGAAATCTACACCATAAAACTGGAAATTAATTTTGTGCTATTTGCTGATTTAACAGCTTTATTTTTGTACATCTGTAAATCCTTAAAGTATTATTAATAACAACGACTGATGTGTTAAAATTTAAAACGTTTAGAAATGACACAGTAGAAACTTTCACTGAGTTGTTTGCTGTCAAATCAGTATTGAACAAAGTAAACAATCATTTGCTTTCCATCCATGCATTAGCAGTACGTTTGTCAACAAGAAAGGATCTGTGATGACAAGGCTTTCTGTTGGGTGGCAACCTGAGAACAAAACTGCTTAAGGCAGCCATCACAGAAACCTAGATCCGCACCGTGGCTCTACTTCAAACTGAGGGCCTGTGCTTGAATTGGCTGTCATCTAAGGGGATTCCAGGCTCAGTTATTATTGGACGTAACAGCTGCCTTTGATAATGTGGATCATAAGATCCTATTCTCTTGGCTGGAATTGTAGTCTGCTATCACGATGTCAGCTGGTTTAGGTCCTACCGTTCAGATAGAAGTTGTTGTGCCAACACCAACTATGTTGTCCCCACAATAGCTGATTGGCTTCTTTTCTCTTTGGCGTGCCTGCGGCCAATTTTGTGCTAACTTTAATAATTATTTATTGCTATGTTTTATTTTATACAAATGATTGACCGGTTTATTTTCTCCTAACTCATATTATGCTCTGTCTCGGTTTCTGTCAACTATCTTAACTGAGTGTTCTTAACTGTAATTGCAACAAATCTCAAATTATGTTGCTTTGACCCAAATGCACCAGTATGACCCATGTTTCTTTCCTTCCTGCCCCTTAAGATAATACTTTATTACGATCTACAAAACACTTACAGAATTGTTAAATTGTATTGTTTTTATAGTTTTGGGATGTATCCAGGTCTGTCTTATAAATGAGTCTCAAGAGATATTTCCTGTATAAATAAAGTATTATATAGTAAAATTTTCAAATTTTTAAGTGTAACTTTAAGTTTTTAAAATGGATCATATGTGTAAACATGTTAGTAAAGTCCTATTCTTCTTCTGACATTTTTACAGAAGTAGTATGTTATGTCTAAATCAGTGGTTCTTAACCTGGGTTCGATCGAACCCCAGCGGTTCGGTGAGTCGGTCTCAGGGGTTCGGCGGAGCCTCTGCCGCGGAGGTAAAGACACACTTGTGTAAAGTCGTGATGACGCCCCGCTTTGCCATCACTGGCTGCAGAGGATCACATTACATTGCTTAGCCAATCAGAGCTGCGGAGGAGCTCTGATTGAAGGAGCTCCACTCTCAGCATGAATTATTCTACTATTTTAGAATACCACAAAGTCTTCATTAGTTATTATTAATTTTTTATTCTCTTAAGAATGTAGAGCTAATTAAATGATCTAAATGAGACCTTAAGGTGGTTCCAGTTTCTCTCGATGGCCAACCTGTTGAAAATTTTAAATACCTTGGGTCGTTCCTGGACAGTCAGATCAACTTTGCTGAAAACACTGACTATATTTTTAAGAACTGTTCTCAGAGAATCTACCTTCTAAGAAGACGTAGTGATCTTGGGGTGACCCAACTAGACGCTAGTCTAACACAATCTAATTGATAGTCCTATCAGTTATGTATGTCTTAATTTGGGGAGAAAAAAATCATATTTTATTTATCGGTAAAGAAGGGTTCAGTGAATGCACATATGAAACTGGTGGGTTCGGTACCTCAAAAAAGGTTAAGAACCACTGGTCTAAAAGAAAGCTTGAAACTTTACTCTATGCTTTTGTAAACTTGTATTTTGATTCCAGTGATGAACTTCCTTTTGGAATTAGAACACTAAATGTTCATGTGTATATATAAATGGCACAATTTTGTCTTTATTATCACAGCTTGCAGTTCTTATTTTTTTGTTTTGTTTTTTAAAGTGGTTAGTAGTTTTGCTTCATTTTTATATATTTGCACCTGTAGTCTTTATTCTCTTTCTCTCTCTCTCATGACAGCATACAAACTACTTTAACTTTCTTCCAAGCAGATTGAGTGGGGAGAGCTTTTATTAATGCATAATATTTACTCTTTGGCCTCCTTGTTTTATTTGTTTTATACTCCCTTCTTATTAGGTGTAAAGCACGTGTGTGTACATTTATTCTTGAATGAATGCACTGAATCCATCCACCAGCTGCTAGATGCTGTGTGTGGGTTGTTTTTAGCACACAAAGTCGAGGGCATGGCAGAGTGTCTTCTGATTATTTTAATATTTAAAGTTATATAATATGATATAGGAGTAATAGTAACACCAATTTTTTTGATATGTTAATGTCCAATCAGACGTACGAACACGGAATGTAAAATGTAAGATCTGAATAGTTGCTCTGAGCTGCTTGTGTGTGGAATATTGCATCAATACTGTTTTAAAGGAGCCCCCAGGTCTAAAGTTTCCAGTCTGTTTTTATTGACTTTAGACCAAATGAAACATAATGGAGCAACACCAGCAACTGTGAATGGCTCCACAAACCATCTATTGCTGTGATATCACATAAGACACATAATCTGTGAAATAAATCAACTTTCTCTGCCTTTATCTTGTGGTCCTACAGCCACCTGCAGAAATGCACCACTCCCTGTCAGAAACAACCAATCAGAACTAGGAGGAAAAGCGTGGCAGTGTCATTCACACTGGTATACGTGCTGCTCACACCCTCCCTGTTTCTCTCTGCTGCACTGCAGCTCCTTACCCACAGCAGATCCTGTACAGGTTTGTTAGCATGGCCACCGGTGGCGACGGATGACCAGTTTTCTTGTCATGTTAGGTCATGAGGGTGACTGACAGTGCTAAGACCGTCCTTATGGCTCTGATTGGTTGTTTCTGACCAGACGGCGTGTTTCTCCTAATGATAGTAGGACTACAGGAACAAGGCAGAGTAGCTAATTTTTTCAAATTTTCTGTTTCACATTGTACTGTCTGGCCATTGTGATGATTTTAACAAATACATAAAAAAACCATATTGTAAAAGTTATGTACTGCAGCTGTAAGGATGCTGGTATGTTGGTAGTTCAACTCTTTCTGACTGCCATTATACTTCCCACTGATATGAATACAACACCCTGAACAGCTAACTTCTTTAACAATGGCCTTTTGTGGCTTATAATTGTGTAAGCTAATATGTGGCCATGCATATTGCATAAACCTTTCTGCTTCCTAAAGCAATTTTATTGTTCTTATGTAAACATTTCCTAGAAATTAGGGTTCCATTAGTGATGTCACCTTGAAAGTAAAATTTTGAATAAACCAGTAGGAGTTTTAATCTTTGCTTTAGATTTTTTAAAATAAATGTATTGCCATTTATTGACATGCACCTACTTATACCCTTTTATTTTATTGCTTGTCATAGCTAATCTGGCTTTCATGACACTACTATGCATTTTTGTAGTCGACATTAACGCTGCTTTTCTGTTTGCATCTTTTTGCTTTATCCTTTCCATCCATGCTGTGGGATGACACTCATTGTGAGCACAGGTTGAGCTGAAGCATTAAAAAAAGCTACTTGTGAGACGAGAACATCAAATTAAACTCTGCATTGCTGTGTGGCACACTTTAAAATGAAGTCAATGAACCATTATTACTAAATGTGCAGGAAATGCAGCTTTCACAAGCCATTGAGGAATAATTGCCCAACAGCTCAGCAGTAATGTGCAAAGTTATGGAACAGAAGTGGTTTGGACATAAAGACCAAACATGGATCATGAGCTTGTTCATTTATTTCTATCACTCCGCGATCATATGAAATTGATATGACGTCAATTGTTTGCCTGTCTGCAGCATAACGATGAAACCAGGTGCATTTGGTGGGGAGGTAGAACGCCGATGAAGCTGCTGAAGTTGGACGCTGAAGGGGAATTAACAAACTGACTGTAGCTGCTATAAGAATTTAACACGATCAGAATTTTTACCACCTTTTACCTCAGTGCCGCCTGCATTTGCTGAAGCCCCGTTTAAGCAGTTCTTGTTGAGATTCATCACAGAGTTGAATCCAACCGGGACAAAAACAGGGATTTGAAACAAGCTTTACTAATCCGTTGTATTAACTCATTTGGCTTCCTGATTAGATGAGACACACTTTGCTTTTCCTTGCAATCACATGAAAACATATCAAAGTTTGGTTTCGCTAATGATGGTTTATGGTTTTGTATCATTTTAGACCTTGGTGCTTTCAGTGCGAGGACCCGGGGCGGCGTGTCGGTGCGTGAAGGCCAAGGCGTGGTGCTCATGTGTTCCCCTCCTCCTCATTCGCCAGGTAACGGGAGCTTTCCTTTTACTGAGCTCCAACATAAATCAGTGTCTCCATTTCGTAAGAAGTCTCATCATCATGCCTTTCAGACGAGGAGCAATCAGCACAAAACCGGGACACAGATTCTCAGAGTTTGTTTCTTTTTGGATTATGAGAAATTGAGTGAAATGTCAGTAGCCAATTATTTATGATAGACAAACCGCACAAGATCTCTGCCCACAGCTGTCATCTGTTTTAAATTATGCAAACCCAGACACTTACAGGTTTCCTGTTCATCAGCATGTCATGCTTTCCTAGTGATGGGGATGTTTGCTAAGGGTTTCTGTCATTTGCAAGAAAAGGTCCAAAGTTTTCAGCTCATTCTAACTGGAATCTGGGTAAGAAATTGTTTCTCACAACATCTTGCATTTTGTGCTTTTAATTTGAAAAATAATTACCTGTGTATATTTTTCTGTCCACGGTTATAACTGTGATTGACATTTAATAAAAATCACACATGGTGCACAGTGTAATGAGGGGATAGGAGGATGATGGAAATATAGATTTTCTGCCGTCCTTAGCTTTGTTGCAGCCTTGCTCCTGTAAACTATAATTGATCCAGGTATCAGTCACAGTGACATAGTGTAAAACATTCATGCTGTGCTGCATTAAGTTGACCCCTGGAGCAAAACACTCATCCGGGAACTTGCACCTTGAAGCGATATTTTCAGAGATGCAAACAAACTCAGCAGGGCACAGTGGCAGATCTGTTATGTTCTTTCTTTCAGCTCACAAAGCTAAAAACTCCTTTTAATATCAGAAAATTACCCATCCTGCCCTCCAGCTGACACTACTTTGGAAAAGCTGTTGTGTTATATCTCCCAGTAGCATGTGGCACAATTGTCATCACAAATAAAAACTGAGCAGTGTGATGAGACTAGTTTTAATACACTACCCCTTGAATGTTTTCACATGTTGCCATAACAGACTTTAAGATCTTAATTAATTTTTTACTTCAAGAAAATGTTGGTAAGAAGATGGAAAAATACTTAAAACTTTTGAAAAGGATAAAGGAGTTACTTGACAGCAGGTCAGGCCTCTCAAACATAAAACCAGAAATTGTTTAGTTTAAAGCTTACTCATGTTATAAAGACCTTTGGCAAAATCTCATAATCTGTGGCAGAACTTGACAATTTCACAGGCAACCAATTTGACTGAGATAAAACTATTTTGTAAGGAAATCACTGTAGATGTGAATCATCAGTTTTATGGACTTGGAGAAGGCATTTGACTGTGTCCGGTAGGGGGAACTTTGGTAGGATGTTCAGCTGATGTTGGAGCTCAGCTCACAGCTGAGCCAAAAAAGAGTAGAGTCCCTTCTCTGGATCGGGGAAGAGATCCTGCCCCAAGTGGAAGAGTCAAAGTATCTCTGTCTTGTTCACAAATCAGGGAACAGTGGAGCAGGAGATTGAGATTAAAGATGCAACCGGAGGATATGAGTTTCCTCAACATTGAGAGGAGCCAGTTGGGGTGGCTCAGGCATCTGGTTAGGATGCCCCCAGGGAGCCTTCCACAGGGTAGGAGACCCCGAGGAAGACCCCGGACACACTAGAGGGGCCGTGTTGGGAGCGCTTTGGGATTCCCCCAGAGCAGCTGGTTCAAGTGGCTGGGGAGAGGGAATTCTGGGCTTCCCTAGTCAGGCTGCTGACCCCATGACCCGACCCGGGATGAGCGGAAGATAGTGGATGGATAAGATGTGCAAAGCTGGTAGACGTATATCCCAGAAGACTGGATACCAATGTACAGGATTGATATTTAAACTAAGTACTCTTGTTTGAGGAAAATAGCTTTTATTGGTTGGATACTCATCCACGATTAAGTTTTATGTAAATAACTCACACAAAATGTTTCTCTTCTAGAAATATTTGTTTTAATTTGTTGAAAAATAAGAGGAATCTGCCACTCTGAGCAGTTGATATTTTATATTAATGCTTTTTATATCAATGCACATCTGTTTATAGATTTCATATCTAGTGAGAATTACATTAACAAAATTGAGAATATTCAAACAACATATGTATATATTTTGATTGGACAGAAGCGTTGAATGTGCCACTTTGATGAATGTTCTTGTGAGTCGGAGTGTGCCACAAGTGAAATTCGTATTCGACTTTAAACTGTGTTTGGGTTAAATTGGTTGTGGGAGGATTTAAAGACATTCAAAGGCACTCAAATTTAAATAGGTCTCCGTTGGCAATCACTGAGCTGTGAACAGTGTATTTCCCTTTTTCTTGGCTCAGAACATTTGGATGTTTCTCTTTGGCAAATATTGGTCCATGTTGATAGAGAGGAAGCATGACACTTTAAAGACAAATTACCAGAGCTATGATCTTTGTTTTTTTTTGCAAAGATTATGTTGTAATAAAAAACGTAGTTTCAGTAAAAATGGTAAATGATTAGAACTCTCCTTCTTTCTGTGTTTTCTGATTTCTTCATCTTTGATTGTTGAGCTGAGTCTGAGTATGTGCAGAAGGATCAGCATATATTTGATAAGGGATCGACATAAAGTAATTTATCCCCTGTAAAATTGACATTGGCAAATTAATAACAGCTAAACTTTAACGGAATAGATCTTAATTGTATTAATAGAAACTGTTGATTACACAGAAAACATAGAAAGTGTATAAACTACAGAGCTTGAATACTAGGACATCCTGATCAAACCCTTTGGAGGCGGCAGAGGATTTGAGTAGAGCTTCTCCTTCCATCTGGGCCCTAAACCTAGGGCCCAGATGGAAGGAGACAGAGATGAAATGGTTTAGATCAAAGCGCATTCATGTGTTGGAATGGCCCAGTCAAAATCCAGACCTAAATCCAAAAGAAAATCTGTGGCGACGCCTGAAAATTGCTGTTTAGACCCTCTTCATTCAATCTGAGTTTGAGCGAATCCACAAAAATGGGGAAATAAATTGAGTTTTTGGTGGTGCAAGGCTTGTGGACATATCCCAAAGAACTTGCATCTGTAATTTCAGCGAAGTGCGATTCCACAAATCGACTGAGGACCTTTGAGAACCCTGTATGCTTTTCTTTTCCTTCCACTTCACAAATGTACTCAATTTTGTGTGGTTCTGTCACATGAAATCTTTTTTTTTTTTTTTAAGTGCAATTTCTTTGGTTTTATTGCAACAATATGTGAAGTTCAAATGGGTCTACGAGATTCTGCATGTACTCAGGAATGATTAGGTCTTATTCTTTGCTTGATCTCTTCCTGTTTATTTTTGCTGTAACTGCAGCTGTTTGTGAGCCTAAACAATGATGACACACACGCTTTTTGGAATCCCAGTTCCAGATATCAGCTGAGGGTTGAAATGAGCTCCATATGAACACTGAACCCCAAATGGTCCTTTGACTATATTCTGTAAAGAGAATCCTGGGTGTGCTATTTTTTTTAAAGATAAAGTATAATACACCAGTAGATTTGCATTTTCACACCATTACACTTCTATGTAGCAAAGGGTTGAACTTTCTCATGCATACTGAGTAGGTCAGCCTCGGAAACGAATGTAAGACATAAATGGGCCCTCTTTTTTTTTTTTCTTCCACAGAGATAATCTACAGTTGGGTGTTTAATGAGTTCCCCTCATTTGTCGCTGAGGACAGTCGCCGCTTCATCTCCCAGGTCACAGGGAACCTGTACATCTCTAAAGTTCAGCCCTCGGATGTCGGAAGCTACATCTGTCTGGTGAAGAACGCGGTGACGAGCACCAGGGTTCTGAGCCCGCCGACTCCTCTGACACTGAAAACGGACGGTGAGGATTTTTAGCTCTTAAATGATATGCAGACTGTTGTTGAGTCTTCTCTCTGCTCGGCTGATCAGATTGCAGCGCTGGCTTTTCTGAAATCCATCTATTGCCTTTTGCCGCTGGATTGCTTTTGCTCAGATAAAAATCTGGGATGGATTTTACATCAAGATCTTGCACTATATCATACCATAATGTGTTTGGAGGAAGTTTTACACCAGAAGCCTCAAGGTGTTTTGAACAGGATCCACAATTTATGGAGATAGTGAGCAGTGCTCTAACGTTAGTGTTGGGGGGAGTGGGGGAGCCCCGCTTTGCTCACAATGTGCTTTCGTGAAAATGGCCATGGGGGAAATCATTTTCCTGCATAAAATTATCTAAATCAATGGCCCTTGCCGTGGATGGGGCTTTTGTCTTTTATTTTTGCCGCTCAGGAGCCAGGCTCGCAAACCATTTGCTGGATTCAGGTGTGAATACCACCTGGAGGCATGTCACCTCTGACTTGACGCAAAACAAAACGTCCATCACATCAAACCAGGTGCCTTTTGTTGTCAAAGTTTATACAAACCAGAGTGATTACACACCCAGCGAAGCTGTGAAATACCATTTGTATTCTGAATTCTTTCCCTAATGTTGCAGCAGGATTACATTCCTCCCAGCAAGTTTGTTGCTCTTTAATTGCATAAGTGTTTGAAGTTGCCCTGTGAGACATGCATAATGCTTTGCACACAACCATGCTAAATTAGTTTGTGTCTCTTGCTAAACGAAAAGCAGAATGCAGTCAGAGGGGCACGCGGTCAGCCTACTATCAGCTCTTTACTGTGGAGGAAAAAAAGATCTGTCTTTTTTTATCAATGAGTGATGGGAAGGGAAATTAATTTGCCAGCATCAGTCACATACATTTGTGCAAAACGCCTATCACTTCATATGTAATGGATCTTTTTTTTTTTTCGTTTGGAAAAAAACATTTGATCCCTTTGCAGACAGTGTCCTGCACCACAGCTAAACACTCAAAGATGTTGCATATAAAATTGACATTTTGTAAGCGCTTGTATTTTTAATTAGATATCAGATTAATCTGCCTTAGTCAAAAAATAATTAACTTTTAATCGATGAAAACGTTAAAGCTTGCTTGCAGTTATGTTACATAAAATCTACTTTAGGAATGAAACAGATTAAATCTGCTATTTTCTACCAATTGATATTTATTCCTTGATTTTATTCCTTTTGTGTATGTAGTGGTTGCAAATCCATGTAAAAATATCTTTCTATAATGCTTCATGTTTATGTATGTTTTATAAAAGAAAATCACAATGTAACGTTTTTTTTTAGTCAGGAACTGAATAAAACGGTTAACATTACTACCACCAGCAGCAGCATTTACTGCGTAGACCTGCCTATTTCTAATTAGCAAATACTTGAGAACCCGCTTAATAAATCTTAGAGCAGTGTATTTTAATAGTTTAAACACCAAATATATCATGATACAATCATTCACACAATCAGTTATGACCAAAACAATGTCAACAAAGAAGTACAAAGGTTCCAATTACAAGGTTTGAGGTCGTCTCAGTGGGTTACTCCCACAGATTCATCCTTGAACTCTGTGCAGGTCCTAGGAGTCCTTAATGGTAACATTATTCCACCTATGTGCCAATTACATTTTTACTCAGAGCCTGAGCTTTTAATTTAGTAATGACCTCAAGAACTCTAGCAGACCTGGCAACAAAAGGCTAAAGATGCAGAACGGCTGTCATAGGGTGAAGTTAAAGTTTTTGTTTGAATTACATAGAAACGTGTGTGTACATATGAATCAAACAGCACAGGGGAGAGCTCCATCTTGAAACTAAAGAAATAATTCATATAGAAGAGTGCTCAGAAACATCACCATGATCTTGTCAGAGGCCGTTGGAAAACTATTCAAAGGAACCAAAGGAAGAATTTATGCTAATGGAACCTACTGAAGCTACCGGAGCTCAGGATGGGCACATATTATTGAATAGATTATGAATTTATGGCTGTGCTGTTTACTGTAGTAGCTCTGATACTTTAACATCTACATGTGCAAAACTCATTCTAGTCATTGAGAAGCTCAACTCAAATATGTACTCAAACATTGCTTCATATCCAAAAACTTTAAAGCTTTCCAGAACTTTATCTCTGACCTGTCTGGTGTGTTTCGTGGTCTTCATGAATCTGTTGCGGTGTCCTCAAAGAAATCTCAGGGGCCTTCACAGACCAGCTGTATTTGTACTGAGATGAAATTAAGGCCAGTTAGACATGATTCTCTAAATAAATGACTTTTGGAAGCAGCTGGCTGCACTGGATTTTAATTATGAAGGTCAGACTAAAGGGGACGTGAATAAAAAACAGCTTGACTTGTCTGATTCTTTTCTGCATTTTAAAAATATTTTTCTTCCACTTCACAATGCTACTTTGTACGGCTTAATTACATAAAATCTCCCTGAAAACCTTTTGAAGTTCAAGGTTGTCTTAAAATGTGAAAAACTTCACTGTTTTTTCAAGGCACTGTAAAACAAGTTATCTGCTTCTGGGCACAGTGCAGAAAGAAAGAAACAATCATGATACATCATGTTATTGGGTTCACTGTGGATTAAAGGATGAATGTAAGAATAAAATATAGTCTTATTATGAGTCAGGCTCTGAATGAATCTCCCTCCAATATGATCTAAGAGCATTTAAACGGCTCACATTCTTTTGTTGTGTTGAAAGCACTCCTATATATTTTAAAAATATATATATATTATACTTCTTAATACACTTCTGCAATCTCATCAAAAAAGTGAAACATGCATTTTTATTTTTTTCTTTGGAAAAATAAAAACACCTAAAATAGTCTCCAGCCTTTTCAGTGTTAAGAGTAGGTAACGTTTATAAAAGAAAAATGTGTTTTTTCTTTACATTTTTATTAAAACTCTTTTGTCAGTATGTAATATGAGACAGATAATCTGTGGAAAAAAATAAAGCTCCTCTCCCACCTCTCTGTGGTTCTACCGCCATCTTCAAAAATGCACAGCTCAGTCAGAAACAACCAATAAGAGCCAGGAGGAGGTTCTTAGTGCTGTCAATCAAGTTCGGGTACTCGCTGCTTACACCCTACCCTGTACTCTCTGCTAGGCTACAGCTAGTTCCACCCAATGGAGAGTACCGTGGATGCATTGGATAGTTAGCATAGATCACTGCGAATAAACAAATTTTCTGTAATGGTATGTTGCTTCTCTGCCAGATGCACATTTGCAGCACATATATGAGTGTGATTGACTGTGGCAGTAGGATCGTAGGGAAGAATCAGAGGAGCTCAATTTTTTTCACTGATTATCTGTATCGTGCTGTACAGTCAGAACATTATGACAATATATAAAAATTACCTAGTGAAAATGATAGTCCTAAATAGACCCATTTGTTATCTAGCATCTTCTTGTTGCTTCTGCCTGTTAGAAAATGTTGCTTTAAGTTTCTTTTTTTTTTTTTTTCACGACTTTGCATTCTCAAATTAACACAATCAAATCTCTGCACCTTTTACCTCTGGTGTGCTGCAGGAATGTCTGACACTTTCGCTGTCTATGTCTTGTAATGCTTGGCAGTCTTCTGAATTGTGAATTTGGATGTAAAATCCAGCATTGCACTGGCACATCATCCCAAATGTTGTCATGTTGTTCGCTACCCCCCTTCAGTCATTGGACTCTGACCAATTAGACTGTGCAATCTGTGCCTCAGTAAAAGTTGGTGATCATCACACGGGAGACACTTTACGCTGGATCTGTGTGTGATTCGCGTATTGTCAGCTCCAGCCCTGAGTGTCTTAATCAAAGCAAGCATCTGGGCACCATTATCCACTGCTAGAGGCCATTAATACAGTAGTGTTGCTGCAACCCGCCTCCGCCCATGGAAAAAGGACGAAAGATTAACTTTTGTTATACTTCACTGCTGAAACATCTTGTATAAATATCATATTTAAATGTAGTTTAAATATATATATATATAATAATATTCTTAAATCTTTTGTTTTGTTTTCCTTTGAACATCTATCTTCCACCATTCTCATGACAGTCTTTTGTTGAAATCAACACAGATTTAAAGCTGTTCTTATGTGATTCACCATGCGAAAGTGTTGGCATATGCTTTGTTTATTCTAAGATATCGCTTGCTTTTGTGTTATCTTTCTTTGAAATGGGGCATTGCATCTGTTTTTGCAGATATGTTCATCTGCTCTAAAGAAGCATTTCCTTTAAAAATGTTTTTTTGCGCGTTGAATTTTTAGTGAAACAATGGACAGCAGCAACCAGAGATTATGGAAATTGATCCTGAATGATTACCGCACAGGTGCTAGAATGGACTCTGAATTAACGTTTTATTTTGCTTCCAGATAAATCGTACGGTTATTGGTTTGGCACTACGGTTGTTGCTACAAGACATTTTTTCTCTCTTTGCTTGCTGTAATACCAATGTTCTTCAGGACGGTGTCATCTCCATACAGTCACGTTTTCTGTGTTCTGTGCAATCATTCATTATTGAAGTCTCCGAGGCATTGAAAACGATGTTGAAGAGTTTTTATGTTTTATGTCATAAATATGCAGCTATTCATAGCTAGCGCATCAATGACAAAATAATCTTGCCTTGTGTGTATCCTTAATGGTATTTTAAAGTTTCTTTCCTGGAAATCTATTTAGAAAGATTGATGACTTACTGAGGCACTTAGAGATGCATATTCATTTGATTCCAATGGAACCAGCTTGTGAATTTTACATTTGGACAAAGAGATAGCCAGTTACAAACAGACTAGGCTTTGCAGGAGATGGCAGACGCTCCAGCTTTTATTTTTCAAAAGACAATTCTAAATATGTCAAGGCATATTGCATTCCACCTGCCTGGACCTTTGAAGAGACGGTGTAAACTTTTCTTTTTGCCCCCACACTTGTGGTATGCAACATAAAATTTGTAAAAGCTCATCTATAAAACATGTGAATTTGATGTTTTTTTTCTGTAAATAAGCCTTCAAAGAAGTACACAGATCTACCTGAAAATACTACATGACAAGATGGTTTGTGCAAAGGGACCTTCCCCAACCTAATTATGATGTAATATTTGCAGAGGAATCTGTTTGGAGATGCTTTTTATGAATTTATGACTTCAAAATGCCCCTATTTGTGATACAGCATATCTAAAATATCTGAAAGAAAAGGAAGCTTGGGAAGCTGATATATCTAGGTGCAATGCTATTGGCTGGTGTTTGCAAAGCAGATAATCCATTCATTTTGCTGTACCCCCATGAACACAGATAAGGAACAGTGGAAAAATTACCATCTGCGGTAGTGCTAAGACATGCAGTGTGCATTAATGCACACTGAGGTATATTTAGCTTCTGAACTATTTAATTGAGCAGTTTTAGTTTTTAGGGAGCAACTCAAGTATTTACAGATTGTAGCTATTGGCGGCTGAAAAATTGTTTGGATTTGTGCTATGAAAAAAATCTGCCCACATGCAATCTAATATCTAATGCATACACAGTGCCAGTCAGAAGTTGATTAGCAGTCATCATGAGGCTCTTAATGATCCATTTGGACAAATCTTTTTATTGGGTCAAAATACACCAAACTGTAATATTTTAGAAAACTACCCATTTAATTAAATTGTACATGATATTTGATAATGTTTTTATAACTACATTTCTCATTCAGAGATTTACTTAAATGCAAAAACAGCTCCCACATACAGTTTAAGTACATTGATACCAAACCATGAAGGGTCATTTATCCTTCTCCAGTTTAAAGAACATTCTCGGATTTGCACAGTTTGAGTCTGTCAGCCATCAAAATGAGTCACAAGGCAAGTCGACATTTTGTCTGGTTGTACTTTAAGCTCAGTTTCACTATTTATTTGAAACATCACTTTGGTTTTTACTGCTATCAGTATATTTACAAAAGCTATTAGAAAAGCACTAATTTATATTAATCAAGTTTAATTTACTTTTGCTGTACTGTTTAGTAAATAGCAACATGACAGCTAAATTCCTTTTTTGTCTGATGTTTGTCAAAAATATATTCCTTATCGTGAGATCAGGCTGTGGCTCTTTTTTCTGTATCCAAAATGGAACTACAGTATTAAAGAAAATAGTTAATTCAGTTAAAGCAAATTTGCCAAGCAAGTCCAGTTTTGAACCTTTTCAGATTGTTTTGAATGAAATACTACATAAAGCATTCTGGGTGTAGACAATTTTGACTTTAAATCAAATTAATGACTTAAATTAGTGTATGCACAATGTCCTTATCTTTAGTGTTTTTCATTCTTTTCTATATTTCGAACTTCTACTTGGGGGTCCTCTAACCACACAAGAAACTTTTTCTCATTGTTATTATCTCGAGGGCTCAGTCTTAGTACTTTTAAATTGGTTTGAGGAAAACTATAGCATAACAGAAAAAAATATAATTTTCCTATGATTAATAAATGAAACAGAAACAAAATTTATGACCAGGCTGCAAGAGGCGGGCCGAGAATGTTTTAGGGCATCCACTTTAAACTTTGTTTTTTACAGTTCTATCAAGGCCAACCGCTGAGACTGAATATGATATTGAATATACTATAACCAGAGCTGGTGAAATATTGCAAATTCATTATATGTGAAGGGCTGCTTTGGAGCCATAAATGTTGGGAATGAGATTGAAATTGAAAAGTTCTTTGAGACAAATATCATAAAACTCTTTTTTTCCATACATATCGAGCCACAATTCAATAACTCTGTTCCTCTGCTGAATTCATTTTATTACATAAAAAGTGTCACATGCACGTAAAAATTGTAATTATGGTTTCTGAAATGTCATGTCAGTCATTTGTCTTACTGATCATATACTCCTAAATGCATGGGAAGCAGCACTCCCTGCAGTGTCATGATATGTTTTCAAACGTATTCCTGCAGGAAGTGGCGTCGCCAGTGGTTCACATGTGTTGAGATTCACACTTTTTGGGCAAAGAAAAGAGGAATGCTCATGTAATATTCATATTGTAAACTCCCATTTAGTAAAAATGGTAATAGTAATTAGATCCCAGATGATGGTGTTTGCCTTTGTTACTCTGCATTTGCTCAATGCCATCTGACACATCATCCCGGTAAATGGAAATAGATGGTCGGCTTAACATACAGATGAACAAACAAGTGTGTCCTCTAGCTATGACTTAGAGTGAAGGTGTTAGGCATCGCGACACTTAGCAGGACTGATAACACACTATCACTTTTGTCCTTCACAATGTGTTTGCGAATTGTGGAGTGGATTACTAATTCTGGAGGACAATGGAGCACTGTTCTGTTCCCTGTTGTCACTGGAGAATATTTGCTGGTACATCATCCTTCTTTGTCTTTTTGGGGGCTTTTGGTTAGATTTATTTATTTATATTTTGTCCTGACAGATTTCGGGTTTTTCTGCCATTCCATTTTCAGCACATTCTGCAATATGTTGCCTGGCACCTGCTCTCTTTCTCAATGATTCCAACATTTTTAAATAATTAAAATTGCCACCACCTGCTGGTTTAGCAAGAAGGATTTCAGCAAAATCAACAGCTCAATGTTATCACATCCTATATTATATAGATTATTTTAGCAATATTATCCACAATGACATTTTAAACATTTAAATTTTGATGATTACGGCTCACAGCTAATTGAAACCCAAAATTAAACTTCTTAGAAAACTGAAGTATTGCATTAGATCAATTAAAGTATTTATTTTAATAATAAATACTTTTCAGTATGGTGGCCATAACCATAACTATGGCAGCTTATTTGAAAAGTCACAAAAGGAGAGTTGCTAATGCAAAATGTGCCATTCACAGGATTTTATTTTATTTTTTAAAACCTTGTGGGTTCGAGGAACGCTCTATTGTCCCGAAAATGCTATAAATTACTATAAACGTATAATTATGCTTATGCTCGGACATTTTGTAACTAAAAGTTGTATTCTTACATTATTAATAAGATGCTTTCAGTAAGATTTGAGTTCAGCTGCCTTTAAGTCTGTTTGTTTCATAACTACTGCTTATATATGCTATGATTGAAATCCCCCGTCACTGCTAAACAATGCTTGTCCATTTCTTTATAGCAAACAGTGAAGAAGGGAAGAGAATAACTGAGAATGGAAGAAAAGATTATGCCTGTAGTTGTATCTGCTGGGTTCTAATATCTCCAATTCTTCTTTCTTAACCTTTTCTAGGTGTCATGGGTGAATACGAGCCCAAAATTGAAGTGCACTTCCCCACATCTGTACTGGCTGCCAAAGGAGTGACTGTCAGGCTGGAGTGCTTTGCACTGGGGAAGTAAGTAAGCGCAGACAAAGTGCACAAAGATAGATAATTGTTTAATAATCACCAAGTTGAGTGAACTGCAACCTCTCATCACTAGAGCTGGGAGATCCTTTAGATAGTGCTGCCCTGTGTTCTGCTGCTCTCCTCTTTTTTTAAATTTCATTATTCCATTATCTGAAAGGGAACGGAGGCATATCTTGACTGCAGGCGATATGTTAAGTGAGTGTTGAGAAGTGCAGCATCACGACTCTGCTGTTAGATGGCATGTTAGTGCAATAGGAGGGTGGCGGGGGGCCTGAATGGGGAATTCAGCCGCGGGGATCAGTGTGTTCTTATAATTGAGAGCTCTAATGTATCCGTGTTTCCTGGTTGCTTTCGGGGTCTGTTGTAAAGAAAGCCGAGGTTTTGTGGGTTTTGGAAAGAAAAAAAAAGAAATTGATAAAAGCCATCTGTTAGAGGAAAGAAGACTCTTCATCCTTAAAGAATAAATCCACTCGCACTAGGGGGGAGTTCCTGAGTGATTTACTATATATTACCTTTTTATATCAAAACATTATTAGTTTGTCACTATTGTCTTAAAAAAATTTGTGATGTATAGAATACACACGTGACGTGGTAACATTTTCAAATCAATTCCCATTACAACCACAAACATTTGATCAATAACTTTTTTTATTGGGACAAAGGTAACACAACACGGTTACATTTTTTTCTCAGTCAATATAGAAAGCCCTATTTATACAGCCTAATAATGTACCACTTACGGTGCATTCACACCAACCAGCCCTGTCAGCTTTAATCAAACTCTTCATTTTATGAATGTGCAATCGAACTCTGATGCAGATCAAGAAGCGAACTCTGGTCCTCCAAAAAGCCTCTCGGTTTAGTTGAAGTGAATTCTGGTGCGGTTCAAATGCATATATAAAAGCACTACAGCGCTGGGCGTTCTGGATAATTACAACCAGTTTAGCATTAGCGTTAGAAATGGTTCATGGTCTTTTACCAAAGACAAAAGAGAAATCCTACAAATGCTAAAATCTGATCCCACTCTATTTTTTTTACATTTTGTGAAGAAGGAAGTTGCACTTAGTATCTTCTAAAGAAGTTTTTGTGTTGTTTCTTGGTGTATGGTCACCAGAGGCGAGAGAACGATCAAGTTTTTTTGGTTGACTCTAGTGGCCTTTATTTGAAAGTAGTTTGACGAGAAAGAGGATTATGAAAGAGGAGGAAGACGTGCGGCAAGTGTCAACAGACCAGGAATCGAGCCTGCAACCACCGGCATGGAGACTAAGGCCTCAATACATGGGTTGTGCGTTGCCCCTGCGCCACCACAGCACTACAAACAATCAGGTTTTTCACAGGGTTAGGTTCAGTTGACACAATACAGTATGAGAGCGAACCACACCAACAGAAACGGTGACAAATGTGGCCATTTGGATCCCCATTCAAACCAACTCCACTATCAGGTGTGAAAACTCCTTCAGTATTTGGTTAAAAACAGACTTACAGACATCAGACTACTAGAGATGTACTAATAAAAAAGGATCAAACTTTTGTCTAGTTGTCTTTGCAAAATAGCTTAAACCTTACCAGATTATATATAGAACTCAACAAGCCTTAAATAATGAGAATTAACTGTTAGGGTGGGAAAAAAATGCCATAAAATGGTGTGAATTCTTTCTGAATTCTGTTTTAAGAGCTCATGGATCACATCCTGCTTATCAGAGACACACATCTTATGTGGGTAAACCCACACACTTAAAGTATAGGGAGCCCTAATCTCTGTGCATTTCTCGGAAAGTTTCTGCCTTACATGTCAGAAATTATCTCAAGTGATAACATAATTGTGTCAGTGGTTATCTGACAGGGGTAGAGACAGTGTTCCATATGTTCCAACCAATTGTCTTAATTGTTTTCACACATCACTGTATTGTATGAAACCATGGGCTTGTGTAACCAAGAGAACTATTCCAGAATCAGAAAAAAATGCTTAAATAAATCAGGAACAGGGAGAAACAGTTTTGTTGTCCTCTTTCTTGCAAAGTTGTTATATCTTTGCATAACTCTGGACGTTGACTGAACCAGTCTAATACATGAATACATGGTGATGTAAACTACTCCAATGCAGCCCTGAGTGTATGTTTGTTGTTGTTCTGCTGAGATGGAATGCCATCCCTGACTAAAGTGTTTTGCATTGTGTAATTAGGGTTTTCTGCCACATGGTACGTTTTGCATGTAGGCCAACAAAATGATGTTTGTTTTCACGTGACCAGAGCTCCTTCTTCCACATCTTTGCTGGGTAACTTTGGCAAACCTTAAACTTCTTAAGGGTCCCGTAAAGGTTAGAACAAGGATTAATAGTTGTTACGTTGACCGTTCTGAATCCTACAGACTTACTGTGGACCTCTTCAATGCTGCTCTGGTTAATCATCTGTCATCAAGGACAGTCATGTTTGGTGGTTTTGCATTTGCGCCTCATTTTTATTTCCATTTTTGAACAAATTAAAATAAATATTATTTTCCTCAACATGCTCCTTACATCCCTTAGTGTTCAGGAAGCTGTTTGTTCACTAATGCTCTTTAATGAACCCCTGTAGCTTTTACAGAACAGCTGTGTTGAAAATGAGATTAAATTACACACATATAAACCCTTATTTTGTTTAGATGTCTGAGTAAAGAGAACAGCGTATAAATGTATGCTACACTTTGATAACCCTGTGAATGGACTCAAATTGACCATATATGAATAAGCGAATGCATTTTTTTACTTTGAAAGCATTAAATAAATATATACTGAATTAAGTTTTCTTTGATACAGTTTGTATATCTTAAGTATAAACAGCCTATAAATTACAGGTGACCAAAAATCACAGACTTCTTACATTTATTTCAATAAAAACCCTGAGTAAATATCAATTATCAGTTTATTTAGTAAATAAACAGACTGAATTATAATCTCCCATCGCTTAGTGTTACTTATTAAGCTAAGCAGTGGTTTCTGACTTCCTGCTGAACAGCCAAACAGCTTCTGCTCCTGCCTTGTGCTTCCCTCGTTGAAGTAATTTGTGTGCGATGGCTTTCAGTCTGACAGTGATCTAACTGAGTTCCCCTTGTACGCAGAGATGAATGATTCATCAATTCACCAAATTAAGACATGCCAGTCTTTATATAGTGCTGAAAATGAAGTTAAAATGGGTTTTGTACCACTGTTGATCAATATGTATGATGGCACTACTACCCTGCTAGGGCATGAAAGGCTCTTTGTTTATTACTGCCAAAGCTCCTTAATGATATTGCCTATTTGATATTTACCAGTGGCTGCGCCTTGGGAGGCCACTTTCAAGGGCAAAGAGAATGAGAGGAGGATTGAAGTAAAACAGCAGAGCAAAAACGATTCTCTTTTAATTTGAGAGTTTGATGAACTCATGGCACCAAATGCTGCTTTTCTTTCAAAGTAGCTGGTGTCATCAAGAAACTCTGTGGAGCTGGGATAATTTGGGATTGTCCGCTGATGGGAATGTGGCTACCGTATTAAATTCAAAACGGATAACCCTGCAAATTTAATCTTAAAATAGTTGGATAGAAACTGAGCAAAACTGAGTATGGCAGCAGAATTTATCATGGCAAAATGTCAAAGAACATATAAATATTCGACTTTGCTAAGTATTTTGGGAAGTTTTTAATTTACAGCTATTTCTGCTTTTCTTCTACCACCAAATCAAAATAATGTATTTTAAACCTTTTGACCGATCTTTAACGAGGATGTCAAGCCATATAATTGTTCATATAAAATTGCAAGTTACTCTTTGTACTTTTTGTCCAGACAATACTCTACTACCAGGAACATCAAGTTATTTGTTCCTCTACCATCTCCATTTCTTCTCCCATAATGGACATAAAGTTTGACCTAACCGTGGCTCTCTTGAAATCATCTCTTTTGTTTTGTCTGCATTCAAGATAAGATGTTAATGTTCAATCCATAACACAAAGCAATTTGTCTGAAATAAAGAGTTTAACATAAACAGGCTTAATGCCTACATTTTATGTTTTCTTAGAGACTTTGTTCAATTTTTATGTTGATATTAAAATATTTTACTGTCATGTAAAGTATCGGTTAGCTGTTCATCTCTGCATAAGAAACATCATTTTATTTCAAGTGAAGTTTGTAATATGAACTGCTGATTTTCTTATGCCTAAATGTAATTTTTCTAAAAATATTGATACATCGTTAATACACCTTAGGTTTACAGTGTGCATCATTTGTCCTCCAGGATAAGTAATGTAGGGAAACAGGTTTGACAAAAAAAAGGAAGTAAATCCAGGCTGAACATCTGAGGAACAATGCTCAATGCTTGACAATCTATGCTCAGTTTCTGGTTTATACAGAAGCAATATGGCGATTTTATAGGATACACATTCAATAAAGGACTGGCCTTATTGGCTTCACTGATATATATTAGGCTTTTGTGGCTTTATCACCATATAGAGTAGGCTGAAATAAAAATGACATTGACGGGCATGGCCTCGATAGCTTTACATAGGAGGAGTGGTTAATCATCTTGATAAATTGTAGTTAGTAAATGTAAATGTCATTTTCATATGCATAAATTAGATTTTGAAACAAACTAACTACCCTTATTCACAGAAAGATTATGTCTCTATGGTCTTCTAAAAGGAGTTTAAAAGTGAAATATTGTTGGCCGCCTTCGTTTTTAACACATACTGAAGTGTGAAGTTCATTGTGGTTCAAAAAGCCTTGTATATGTGAGGAGTTACACATTCAACCCACTCACATCCTCTTAAAGGATGATACATGGGATGTACTGGGTGCTTTTATCCAAATAGACATACTCCATGGAGTAGTTGTTATACTTTTAGTTTCAGTGACCCCAGTGGGAATCAAGCTCTTAAATTCCTCCAGTTGCTGTCCTCTGCTGGGCGATACAGCGCCGCATTATCAGCAGCATCAGAGAGTGGCTCTTAATGCAACCCATTTTATACACTTTGTGCTGTGGTTAATGTGCTTAAAAAGTAGTTGTTTGGGCTGATATCGCACAGGTAAAATGTATATTTATTTCACCACTTTACTCATTTCAGGATGGCTTAAACTTCTCCAAAGGGACCTGGATATTTGGAGCTTAGAAAATGGGCTAAATTGTAGGGTATTATCTAGATTTTAATGGTGCGAAAGAATCTAATTCTTAATTTTTTTTTTTATATTAGACTCCATTTTGAACCTTTTATTATGAAAGAAGTCCAGATGAGGGCAAAGCAATTGTATGAAACGCTAATTAAGATGTAATCTACACAGCCTGCCTATGGGCACAGACCTAAATTGAAAACTCCAACACCTGTGCATAACCCTTTCCCAGTGTCATGTATGCTTAGCTTGAACAGTTTGAGAGAGCAGAAGGACCAGAGTTTTGGATTTTCTGCCAACAGCTTTAGTGGATACTGACATGAAGGGTTTCTTGCTTTTAAAATGAGTGGGCCCATTTTCTCTCTGTGCCGCTCCCAGGGGCCGTGAGCTTGTACAGTCCCGGCACTCATTACTCAGCCTCCAAAGAGAAATCCTGCCACGGACTCTCAAAGATTCACCGTTATGTTCCAACCCCTCAAGGTCTCTATAGATTTCCTCTGTTCTCGCGCTTGTTGAGAGCTTAGTCAGAGCAAAAGTCTCCAGGGTTGTCCATTAGGAAGTATAATTTGCGTCACTACTCAATCCCCAATTCCTGTATAGTGCTTAAATCTTCATTACACCAGACAGCTTTTGTTTAGTCAGACATACAGAACTCTAGTTTTACAACAGTCCAGTCCAAACTGAAAGTGAACTGTTGCTGTTACATAAAACTTTGTCTGAATTCTAATTCAAGGCCGTGCCAGCCAAGGGCAACTCGCCGTCCTTGCGAAGAGGGTAAAAAACGTTTCCATCAAGACTAAATGATTGATGGATTCGGTGAAGGTTTTCCATGTGGTGTCATGTTTCCATCTTTCAGGGACCTGTCAGATCCACTTGTCATACATAAGATGACTGATACTGCACACATTATAGGGCTTTCTTCCTCCACATGTGGAAGTCATCTGTCATGTGAATCTACGTGGACATTCTTGACCAAAAAAGAAAAGATGGATGTGGATTGTTTCAACACTAAATCTGCCACATTTGTAGGGTATGTGGCCTTGAATTAAGGATTTTAAAAGGTGTCAGGTTTGGGGTCAACGGTTGACATTGACACTGCTTGAAAATGCATTTACCTCCTTTTCTTTCAGGAAAAAGTTATTCAAATTAAACTTCCTGCGTTTCCCATGTGAACCACATTTTAGTGGGTACGTTTCAACAGGTCTTATTACCGCTCTAGTCTTGTAGAATGAAGAAATCGCCTCAATAAATCATGTCTGACAGCATGAAGTAGGCTCAAAGATTTCACAAAGCAACATAACCTACCCCAATCTGAAGAAATTTAAGAATAAAAGACATGGTCACAAACATCCATCAGTTTGGAAAGGGTTACAAGGCATTGGAACTCCAGCAAACCTTTTTAAGAGCTATCAAGTAGAGAAAAGTGAATTCTCCCAGGAGTGGCCAACCTACCAAATTTACTCACACTTCAACAACTCACCCAGACGGGTAAAAAACAAAGCAATGTCTAAAGCACTCTGTGCCTTACTTGCCTCAGTAATGGTAGGCTTTTAAGATTTAATAATACTGGACACAAATACCCCCACAGGTGAGTTCTAAGGTGAAAACAACTGCTGACCAAAGAGGTCGTCTTACATTGGCAAAAAATAAAAATAAAATTCTGATGTTTGTTACGGCCAGTGGCCTTGTGTATGTTTTCTTTTCCCTTTTTGTGTATTCTCAGCGTCTAATCAAGTTGACTCCACTTGGAAGTGGATGCAGCCCTGCCTTCCTGCGCCACTCCCTGAGGTTCACCAATTTCCAGCTCCACCAATCCCAGAAGAGGCCTCTCCTTTAAAAACCAAGGACTTCCTGGGAGAAGGGCTGCTGATCTTTTGTTTGGACAGCTTGCCACTTTGCTGTGTGTTTTGACTGATGTAAATTTATTTTACTAGCTCAGCTAGCTTTGTTAGCGTTTGCTAACTCTTGCAAACTTGTCTTGTCCCTGTGGGGGACCTTTGTATCTCTGGTAGAGTTTTGTGGGGTTTTTTTGTTTAAGATCTTTGATTTACACCTCTGATTGTTTTGTGGATTTTGTTTTATTTAGTTCATATTTGTTGCCAGTCCCTACATTTTGATTATTGTTCATTTTTACCTCTTATTATTTTTTGTAATACCCAAACAATAAACCTAAATTGTTAAACCTTACCACCTAGGTTTCTTTAATGTTGCTCCCCTTTCCCCTGGCAGAGCCGGGTCGTAACAATGTTCCTCAAGACTTAAAATATTCTATGCACTGACAAGACAGTACGACTTTCTGCAATGTGTGTTTCCTGTTAGAGCCGATGTAAAAGCAACAGCATTTCATAATAAGAACATCAATTGTGGCAGGGGTAATTTTTTAGTTTAGTCCAGAGGTTCCCAAACTGTGGGGAACAGTTTGGGAACTGTTTGGAAACCCCCCTATGGGGGGCGCCGTGCCATTGCAGTGGGGACGCGGGAAACAGTCTGGATGAAAAAAATAAATATGAACGCTGTATGCGCTGGATTTTTTACCTCAAAGTTTTCAACTCTCTGTTATTCCTCTGTCAATTTGATACAGTAGGGACTTCCACACGTCCCATATCTGTGTCCTCTGTCACTTTTATCAGCAGTTAAAACTGTTTAATCTGTTCTTAACATGTGGTAACCTGTTTTTCCGAGCCGCCTTTAAACACAACATGAGCGCTATGACACTCGCGCTGGTTTTACGCCTGTGCAGCAGTGAAGGAGACCAGCTGCTGCTGCTGTGCAGAGACACACAGGTGTTAGAATCATGGCAGCAAAACGCAAAGAACTTTTCACAGTTTTTCCCTCAAACTAACAGACTGTTGAGTAAAGCTGTTGGATGCAGGTAAAGTTAACTAAATG
Organism: Poecilia picta; assembly: GCA_033032245.1. Taxonomy (NCBI): domain Eukaryota; kingdom Metazoa; phylum Chordata; class Actinopteri; order Cyprinodontiformes; family Poeciliidae; genus Poecilia; species Poecilia picta. Next base: position 27,908,122 of record CM065365.1, on the reverse strand, counting down.
TTGACTAGCTAGCTATTATCAATTCATCACCTTAAGCTTGTTAACAAGTAGCCTGTAGGCTATCGATGTTGTTGTCTATGTTCAGCTACATACTTTCATTTTGCCCCCTAAAAAGTTGATATCCCCCCCCCTCCCCGTTCTTACAGACATGGAGCCTCTAAGAATCCTCTCATCCCCTCTCCCTCTCCTCCTCCCCCTCACAGTTCTTATTCAACCAGATAGCCATTTGTAATCCATAAGGTGTGCCCAGAAAATGGTTGGAAACCACTGGTTTAGTCTGAGGCTGTCGAACTACCACCCTTTTCCTCTTTGACTAAAAATCCTGAAGGATAATCTTTTGGCAAAAGTTTGTAAGCTTAACTTCACCTGTGCAGTAAAAGCAATGATCCAGAGTCCACCAAAATCAAAGTGTTGAAGCAAATCTTAAAAAGCGTCCAATGGTGCTTGATTACATTTCTGCACTGGGGACAAGATGAAACTATTCTCTCACTGTACGGCATATTATCTCAAAGTTAATGTAACTGTTGTAAAAAAAAAAGGCAGTCATCAGATTGAGATTGCACTAGCAGGAAATTTCACTGCATTGAATTTAAGTCACAATGGAGCTGGGTTTGACAACATAACGTTGTAGTTTAGAAGTCAGAATTTCAGCATGGCGACGTCCATAAACGTTATTTACAAACATAATTTTAAGTTTTACTTTCCGTAAGCAAACGCGACTTTTAATTTGCTCAGTTTAGATCTGAGAAGCTACATGTAACATAGATTTTTTTTTAGATGCACACTTACATGCGTGTCTTGTAAAGTAAACAGGTTTCCACCACATCAGACTCCTGCTGATGAGAGAAGCGGCCATATTGAAAGGCGGCATCAGCCTTACATGTCATAACGGGGTAGTCGGAGCTGCTCCCAGTTTCCAATTGGGAAATCCGACCTCAAAAGGTGGTCCAGTTGATTTTTCTGTTTCGAGTGCAACGGTGCACCATTATTCTTCTGTGCCTCAAGTCAAAGACAAAAAGTGCTGATTAGGAAATTCCTAGTTTATCCTTTATAAAAATTTTCACAGATATGCAAAGAATTTTCTTTGTCAAGTGGGTTTAAAAAGTGAGAAAGATAATTTAGGATTCACTGCTCTTTGGATTTGTTCACCTGGCCTGCTTCTCCTCCTCAGGATGGAGGAACCACACTGGCTCTTGAATACAGTCTAATGTGTGTGTGCTTTCAATTTCTGGTGTTTATTGTGTATAAGAGCAGGAAGTGATAAAGAGCACAGCCCTGGGATAAATGCTTCTCCTCACTGTGCGTGCTGGATTTTATTGTCCTGCACAATTTCCCAGATGGGAGCATTTCAGTTGGTGGGTTTGCCGGGTGCGTGAAAAGCTATTTGCATCTGCCACTCTGTCTGAAGTCTCTGTCTGCCCATATAATCTCGGAGTGCTGGAGTATGGAAGATACTTCTGCAGTCCCTCCCTGATGAAACACATTATGCTGCAATCCTGATATTCCTGCTGAGTCCATGTCAGCACTCCTTTCTCATCCATTTTGTTTGCTGGGCTTGTCATATTCACCCATCAAGGAAAGAAATGTTTTAAACTTCCTTCTTCGAGGATTCTGCTTTGCTAGGATCTCTACATCTTCTGTGTTCTGTTTTGCTTTTCGAAGCAAAACAGAACACAGAAGTGTGTGGATTAAGCTAGTTTTTATTCCAGACACTAACTTTGCTTTGCAGCAGCAGCTCAATTAGCGACTCAATCAGCAGCATCTGCATATAACTTGAACATATTATGACTTATTATAACCAAAATATTGTTTAAGTACCAACAGAGATCATCCAGGCATCTAGAGACAACTCTCTAAAATCAGCTAATAAAAAATCAGGTTCAAACCCAAACTGTATTAATCAACAAGAAAGCTTAATATACAGTCTGCTTACACCCCCCACCATTAAGTCTATCTGCTAAATTTCACAATGACAGAGAGGGCAGAGATTTATTAATTCATGTCTTTCAAATCAGAAGTTTACATATAGAATGGTTACTGTCTCTTTAAAACAATGAGGGAAAAGCCCAGATGATGTTATGTCTTTGAAAACTCTTATAGGTCAACTGACACAAACTAGCCTGACCAGGGTATACCGGTTCTGTGAGGAGGAATGGGTCAGAACTCCAATAAAGTATTGCAGAGAAACTTATGGAAGGAAACCCAAAACATTTGACTCAAGTCATACAGTTTAAAAGACAAATAGCCCTGATACTAAGCAGATTATCCTTGATACCGACCAAATGTGAATTTGAAGAACATTTCAAATAAATCTCTGCAGAATGTTCTTGTTAAACTTTTTAGCCTTTAGCAAATAGAAATATTTTTTGTCAATCTAACTGATCTGAAACAAGAGAAGTTTGGTCTGATTTGACTTCATACAGAGAGAGTGTCTCTTTATTTGGTGTATGAACATATCTTGATTTGATTCTGTGCAGTCACTTGGTATGAAATTCCAAAACACCCACATTATTAAAGTGTGTTTGATAGATGGTGAAATTCAATGTAATATTTCTGCCTAACGAAACCTGACGGTTTGTAATAGAAAGTTGCATCATTCCCATTTGAACCTTTTATTGACCACAGATAAAGCTAATGCTGCTTTTACAATGTATATACTGTTAAAAAAAGTTATTTTCTTCCTACAGTCCAGTGCCAACAATCACATGGAGGAAGATAAATGGCATCTTCCCCAAAAAGGCAAGACTCCGGAAGTCCCAGGCCGTACTAGAGATTCCCAATATTCAGCTGGAAGACTCGGGAACTTATGAATGCAAGGCTGAGAATACAAGAGGAGGAACTGCTTTCAAAGGGCATCTGCTGGTCTACAGTAAGTCTGAGTTCACCACTTTTATGCTGTCTTTTTGCACTTTTTGCTGGCAAAAATTCAAACTTTTTAATGTGGGTATGTGGTATGCATGCAGTCTTACTGCTTTGTTATTCAGGCATCCATGCTACTATCCCCTCTTGGTCTGTTTAGATCATTTTTGCCTCTGCTCAGCCGTCATGCATTATCCAAGAGCAAGCATACATTATAACAATTGTTGATATAGTTATTCCAGGAATAGCATGACTACACTATTGCTCTACTTTCAACTTCCAAGCAATTTTTAAATAATATAATTGTTGTTTGTCTCTTTCTAATTCAAGGCAAGAAACTGTAGAGAAATCCTGAAAGGGTTTTGTTCTGCATATATCCTAGAAAATCTGAGAGACATTTCTCACATGCTTGGTTTGCTGTTTTGTTCAGGCCGAGAAAGAAGTGGGACGTTCCGACAAGAATTTAAGAAACAATTAGTTTTTTTTCATCCTCAACATAATCTGGTGCTGTTTTTTGTGTGGCTTGAAAAAACTCTATTGTTTTTGACGTTATTAAAGAGCATTTGGTATGATTTTTACTGCTTTCATTTTTCAGTTGTTTTATCTTGCAGCTCAATTAAATGTTTGAAATATTTTTGCTGATGTGCCAAAAAATGCCTTTTTTTAAATTATCTTAAAGACAATGGAAAGACTTATTTATGCTTCATACGTTTGATGTGTACAGTTTTATGGCTCCAAGATATATTTGCTTATTAAAGGAACACAAAATCCTTCAAATAACAAATTATTTATAGCCAGAGATTTTGTTGTCAATATTTGCATTCTCTGGTATTGAAGTATGAAGCTTGAAATGTGAATCCGTTTCTTTGGAAAGTGCTGCTTTTAGCCACCCGACAATAAGAGGCACAAATAATGGAGCAGAGAGTTGCTGGCTGTACCTGTGATCATAAACTTATCTAAGCTGGTACATGTCTCCCATTTCTCTTTGTCTGTGCCTTGGGCACAGGACCAAGATAATGGACTACCTCAACCTTGGTAGAACACATTTCCAAGGCTCCACAGTTCTTGGCAACTTCCATTCTGTTGACATCACAAGGAGAATAGGGAGCTAATTTGTAGCAGCCCTGCACTAAATGTAATTTACACAGGTCACCTGGCAGCTTGAACTTTCATTGTGCGGGAGACCTTGCTGACCATAATCATTCAATCAAAGCACACCAAACGTATTCTGCTGAAGGTGGCATATGCATGGAAAAGAAAAGAGTCTGCTGGCCGTGGAAGAAACAACTCAATACTCGGGGTGTGTGAACACTGAGGAGGTGAAGAGGAAATACGAAAAGAATGTTGCTTGATTCTGTGCTCTGTCTGAATTTACACTTTTCGCTGAAATAAATCAAGCAAAACCTGTGCATGTATATTTCAAAGCTCATTAATAAGGCTTGTAAAACATATGACTTTTAAGTGCCCCACCAATTGAAAGGGTTTGAAGGGAAGAATTATTATTTAAAATCTCTTTTTTAGCTTTATTTCATACTATAGTGTTATTCCCTCATTGAAACATACCTGCAGTGTGGAGGTGGAAATTTATCTATTGTCATTTAGTGCAATAAATTTCTTGTACAGTTAATGTTTCAAACTCTCCAAAACTCTGTGTTGAGATTCTTAGTTTTACTTTTTCCTCCACTTCGTTCAACAAGAATCATACTTCTTTACCCGTGAAAAAACTAAAGAACTAATTACTGTAATGTCATTGCAAGAAAAGACGGTGTTCTTTTGCAATTATTTATTGTATAATTTTTCTAATATACAACATATAAGGGTGAGCAAAAGAAAGAGTCTTCTAGATTTAAAAACAGAATCTTCATGGTTTTTAGAACACCAGCTCAGGGACCTTAATGCAGAATGTTGTTGAGCAGGAGTGTGAAGCCTTGACAACACAGAATATGTTGGAAAAAAGAAGTCCCAAAGAACGGTAGTTGACTTGTTTGCAGAGCTAATAGAGCTGTTTTCCAGTGGAAAGAAAAAGATCATTCTCATAAGGAAGAGACCAAGACTATTTGTGTGCATTTGGTTGAGAATTGTGTGTTCATTTTCTCCCATTCTAATTGCCTCCTGGCATTTTCTGCATGTGAATTACACAATGATACACACTTTCATTAAAGAGTTGTGCAGTTAGACAGTAAAAGAGGCTTCCCTCTTTTTAATGCAGCCTGTGGGCCCAGCAAAGCCTCAATTTTGTTTTTTTTTGTCTGACTTGCTTCTTTATTAGCATCTAGTTCAGATGTATGGGCTCAGTTTATTCTTTGCCTTGTTTACTGGTTTAACATGCGTCAGTTTAAATGTTTATTTATGTACTAGATGACTTCTGGAACCAATTTGTTACGATAGAGTTTCTATTGGGAGGATCAGGGTAAAGATTTGTATTTGCAATAGTTGTGATGACCTACTCTTTGTTCATCAAGTTGATATTATCACAATGAAATTCATGAAGATTTGTGACTATAGTGAGGCCTAGATTTACCTGATCTAAACTAACGTTGATGAACTTTCTCTGTATTCAATCGGACCACAAATCGTACCAGTGTTGGTTGGCGTTCCAACTACCATTAAAGGTGGAGTAAAGTGTTATTGCAGCTACATATATCAGGTTCCCAAACTGCATTTTTTTTTTTATATATTTTAGATTTTCCACAAAAAAAATCTACAAACACGTCACATAAATTTCACAGTTAAAGTCCACAGAAGAATCCACAAATCTGTGAATACTGAACCATAATGTTAGCCTGCTGATGTTTCAAGCCGAGAGAGTCATAACCCCAAAAGACCAGCAGCGGTAATTGCTGTGATAAATGGTTTTTCAAAGTATTGATCAGAAGGGACCTAATTTGCTTTTCCATTTTTAAAAATATTTCAAAATCTTTTATCATTTTGAGGACCATTTTTTGTAAATACGTCATATACGGATCTGGAGAGCTGTCACGTTTTATGTCTTAATAATGCCAAGAACTTTTTGGAACACAAAATGTGTCGTTTGGACTTTTATCTAAATGTTATAAAAGTTTGCAGCACATTTCTTTGGATATTTATTTTCCTTGTTGCCTATTATAATTACAGAAAAAACATACTTGTGGCTTTTGTATGTTTTAAGGATTTATTACTCATTTTTATGTCTCTTTTTTTCCCTCTATCTTCCAGCCCTCCCTCAGTGGGTCAGAATGATTAATGACACTCAGATGGATAGTGGAGAGAAGCTCCAGTGGGAGTGCAAGGCCATCGGGAGGCCCGGCCCACCTATCGCTGGATTCGTAATGGTTTGCCCTTGACATCCCAGGTACTTTTAATACACACAGCACCCCTCCTCGTCGTTAATTGCACACTTCATGCAGAGGTAAAAAATGTCCACATTCAAGTCCTGATTTTCCCCGGTGCTTTTGCCTCGTTTCAGGGTCGAGTTGAAATAGCGAACGGGGAACTGACCATTAACAAAGTGCAACAGACGGACTCAGGAATGTACCAGTGTGTGGCTGAGAATAAATACGGAGCCATCTACTCCAATGCAGAGCTGAAGATTTTAGGTACTTATCACCTGGTTTATTAATGTAGACCAACCTGCTACTTTCTAGACTAATGTCGCTTTTCTTTAGAGCACATATCTTAATCTAATACCAGCTGAACCATTGATGTCTGATTAAGGTACTGGCTGATAGGCGAAGAGATTGAAATGCAAGAGGAGAATGCTGAACTGTGAGATATGGTGATTGCCAATCAATGGCCCCTGATTTAACCCAGGCACTGGACAGATGAACAAACTAATGACTCTCCTGGTTGTATTCAGTGAGGAGTGTGTGCACATCAAGTTGATGAGGGTCTAGAACATTTTGGCACTGCTCTGAGGAGGATGTAAACCAGTAACTTGTAGGTATGGATTTCAGCTAATGGAACCAAACACTGGCAGTGGTTTGTTTGGTGGGTTTTAATGACTTCATTAGGCTCTCATCAGGGCTCTGTTTGCTATCACATGAAAATGCCCACTTCCAAGAAAAACAAACTTTCACTTCTTGACTTTCATCACGTCCCTTTTCAGTGGAATCTGTGTTTTTCAAGCCAGACCTCATTAAATACTCCTGAAACCAGATGTTTAAATACACTGAAAGTAAACACACTTAACCTTTGTTTTCTCTCACTGAACTCTCTGTGTTTAGCTCATTCAGATTACTAAAATTGTTTGTTTGCTAAATACCAGAAATTTGTTAAAAATATTTATTTTATTCAAAATCAGAACTTTACAAAACCTAGATGATTCCATGGGTTTGTGGGTTTCTAACATGTCAATTCTCAGTTATTTGGAGGCACATCTAGGACTGAATCTTGACATAAAACTGCCAGATTACAGTCTGCTAAAGAATTCAAATGCAAAGATTTTACTTTGTGGGAATATATCACATGCACTTCATGGAATAGACGGCTTCACACCAGGCTGTATTAAATGGGATTTGTTTTTCTTTTAACAGATAGTAGCAAAATTATACTAGTGGATTTCAATGTATCTGGATATTATTGAAAAGGTCTTTCATTTCAGTAATTCAGTAAGTGAATATGTGTTTCAGTAAGTGAAACACATATTATCAGTTACATACAGACTATTTTCAAGTCTTTATTTCTGTTATTTATGCTAGTACTCCACATAAAACTAACAAAAGCATGGCATATATTTTGTTACATTAGAATACTTTAATATATTCTATCTTAGAATGTATTTCTATATATTTATCAAAATATAAACAATGCAGAAATGTTAGCTTAGTGAAACATTTCATACATGCTTAGAGATTAATGTTTTAAAAGGTCATTTAAAATACGACAAATGCGTCTCATCAGAGCACATGTTCTATTTGTACATGACGTATTTGTACAAGAAACAGCAGTGTTACCTTATAAGAATGAAAGATGAAGCTCTGTTATTTCCATAGCATGACTTTGCAAGCAGCCAATGTTGTTTTATTTTCTTTAAACTAACTTGATTCTTCAAGACAGTCAGTGCCTTATCAGGGATTGCCATAATTGTCTAATCACCTGCAGTTGTTGACAATTGACTACTTACAAATAACTTTGTATCATTATTGTTTCCTCTTTCCGAACCAGCATTATGTGCACTTGGAAATTTTTTAGACATTAAAAGGCAAAGAGAAAGTGCTTCTATGCCTTAAGGCTGCAGGCTGAAACATAAGAGTCGTGCTGAAATAGCTGTCCACTGTTCTGTGCTGATGCACTATTTTCTCCTTGTCATCTTCGATACTGGGACACATCTGGTGATACCCATTCCCCTTTCATTTTTCCCTCAGGGATGACTTGATTTACTGTCTTTTATGGCTTGCCCTTTTCTGAAGGGGAATCTGTGGCATTTTGAAAATCTTACTGCAAATGGATAAAGTTTTCTGTGTACGTTCTGTGATGTCTGTGTAGAACAACACTGCTTGGTGAGCTTTATGTTCGAGATTCAAGGTGTTTGTCTGCAAGATTTAAAAGTTGCGGGGCTTTTAAAGGGCTTTATCCAAGCCGACGACCAGATACTCGTGGCTTCCTCGGAGTCACAGTCACGTTGGATGAGATTTGGAAGCCGTTGATGAATGTTTTCATAACTTTACCCTACGGGCGCGTCTTCCCAGTGACCTGCGCTCTGTCTCGATGTCCAGAAGCGAACACTATCAGGACAGATTACATGACTAATAACAGCCTGCAGATGAGCGATCACCAGAGGCTGCACGGGGTCAACGGCTGCCCTCACGTCTGCGATCTTGTCCCAGATCCAGCTCTTCTGGGAGTGTGGTAGCATGGAGGCATGTGAGTGGTGGTGCCACCAGCTTTGATTAAAGCAAATACACACAGCAACTGCTCCGGTTTCTGCTCCTTTTTGTGTCTACAGGGACCTCCGCCACTCAGACAACTACTCAGGCTCAAAGACACAAGTGTTACAGGGAGAAGGGTTGGCCTGTAGCTACAGATGAGATTGAATTGTCATTGTGTATAACGTCACCTATGAGGCATCATTCAAGATTTGAATAACCAGTGTTGACAAAGCCCTCGAGCCTGTGCATGGCCAGTGCATGGTTCTCTAAACAGCTACATAATTGTTTAACATTTGTATCTTATGTACTTACTACTCTCTCAGGCAGTCTGGCTAAATTAATGCCAATAACAAAATACATAAAAATAATAATAAAAACAAACAAAGCACCTAACTGTGTCATCTTCAAGTTGGCAATATAACATACTCAAATAATTTGGTTAAATATCACTTTGGTACATTTTACAACCTTTTGTATTGTCTTTTGACAAATATCAACTTTATTATGCTTTATTATACTATTACACTTCATTATTCTGCTAATGAGAGAATCCTGGAATGGTAGGAGTTCACATAAATAATCTACGCTGTCACTAACAGGCTTGAGGCTACAATTGTCCATATCTTCACTTGTATTTAAAGCTACAAGATCGGTGCTTGATTATGATCATCAAGTCAAGTTTATTTGTGTGGCATATTTCAGGAACAAGGCATTTCAAAGTGCTTTACATGATAAAAACATAACACAATAACTAATTATGTTGAGAACAGCAAACAAGCAACTAACGTCACATTTTCTCACATGCCATCATTAGTCGTCAAGAATGATTATCATCAAACGTTGGGATGAAAACTAGAACTAATCAATGTTCCAGTCATTATTAATCAAAACCAACTCTAATAAACACATGAAGTGGGAATTTAGCCTTGATTTAAAGGAAGTCTGTGTTTTTGCTGTTTTGCAGTTTTTTGGAGGCTCGTTCCAGATTAGTGGAGAATAAAAACTGAATATAGATTTTTCATTTTTGGTTCTGGGGATTCAAAGTAGATTTGAATCAAAAGACCTGAGTGGTCTGTGAGGTTGATATAACATGTTGTTGATGTAATCTGGTGCTAAGCCATTAAAGAATTCATAAACTGACAAAGATATTTTAACATTATGTCTAATAGTTGGTGGCTCAGTGGTAAACCAAATACACCATACAGAGTTTATACTCCCAGGTTTGATTTCTGGTTGTGCGTCATTCGCTACATGTTTTCCCCTTCTTTCTCTGCTCTTCTTCCTGTGAATCTACTGGTGAATGAAGGGCACTAAACTTTTGTTTACATTTTTATTTTGAAAGCAGAAGCAAAAGTATTAAAAGTTTTGAGGACAATAGACATGAAATACTGTTTTCAGCCTGAAAATGTTTGCTCTTGGATTATGGCAGGAAAATCCCCCCATAGATGTTCACCTCTCATCCTGCTGATTGTGCAGAGTGGCATGATAAATATGGAACCTTGTGTATCTCACTGACCAGTGGCTAATTAAAATGAGCCTATGTGTCATGTCATATTTATACCCCAGGAAAACATGAAGTCATACATTAGTAATTAGAAATTCCTTGGAACTTTGTTCGACCTAAAAAAGAAAAGTATGCAGCCCAGTAACTGTGGCACTGGTTATTTTGTAAAAAAAAAAAGAAAAAAGAAAAAGCAAAAAATTATTTTTTTAGTACACTATTTAAATTTATTCAATGATCATGTTGAATTATGAATTAAGCCATGCCATTATAGACATATTTTTAAATCCACAGTTAAAAAAATCCCCGTTAATTGTCTGTCCCACCCAGCGTCTCCACCTGTCTTCGTCCCCAATCCTATACGGGTCATAGCCACGCTGGGAAAAGACGTGTCCCTGGAATGCAAGCCGAGAGCATCGCCCAAACCCCGCATAACATGGAAAAGAGGAGACAGGAGGATACAACCAAACAAAAGGTAAAACACTCTAGTGATTTATTTAAATAACACAAACCCTCTCATGCTGAAGCGGTACAAGACCTGAACTAGGTGAGATGTTTGTTTTCACTAAAGCCTGGCTCTAGTTTGAACGTGCAATGACTGTGAGCTGCCCGATGCGTGTCGTGGTTTAAGTTTCTATGATATAAAAAAGAATGTTACCAAAATTGGACAGGTTATTCATAAAACCTATTTGCCGAATGTTTATTATATACATTATATATTGTCATATATAGTTCAATTCATGGAAGATTTAAATAAACTAGTTAATATTCTGATGTAATCCCCGTATTGCACTAAAAATAATAATGGGCTAGATGGTTTAAAGAATTTATTTCAATTTCAAGTGTTTTTTTTTTTAATAGTATTACATTTTTATTGTCCTTTATGCTGGAATATTTAAAGATTTTATTGCCCTTTACAATTAAATTGGCTCATAAAAGTTTTTCTCTCATAGTATTAAACCAAAAATCCAACTGTTTTCATTCTGGCCCAGGCCTGTGAGGGTTGGTAGACATGTCTTGTTCCAACAAGTCCCGTTTTTATTACAGTTTCTGAAATTAAGTGTCTCTGTTGGAATAAAGCACTATAGGTACCGGCAGAGTGTTGGAGGCTCATACTTAACCCCCTCTGCTCCTCCAGAATGCTGACAATTTAGTCCCTACAATTTCATTTGGAATTCAAAGCAGTTTGCCGCTTCATCTTTTATGAGAAGCATCTCCTGCCTGCACCTGGTGGGGGCCGCATACGCACAAGAACCCATCAATCAAAGTGAGCGACGCAGCTGAAATGATCACTTACTGCTGAGAATCCAAAGTTCTGAGTGAGAGAAGGGGGCGTTTGTTTATCAGCTAAGATTTAGTAGTCTGTTCAACAGCCTCATGGCAAGGGCAGCGGGCTGATAATCAGATCCTCAGTGTGTGTGGCTCCTTCAAACAGGCAGCTACAAATCTTTGCAACCCAACAGGTGGACTGAAGAGGATTTGGGTTTGGGTTTGATGCCGTTATGTCACTGGAGGGTGAATTTCGCCTTTGTTTTGAACTACACTGGTACGCTTTTGGATTACCTTATATTTGTTTATGACCTTGTTTAAAGCGATGTTCTGAAAAAGACTACAGTTAAGAATATTGTTTAAAGTGTTGCAGTTTGTCAAACAGCAACAGGATTGTCTGTTTTATTGAAGTGTTGATTATGTGGTGATTCATCTCAAAATCACACAGAATTTTGAAATGGAAGGAAAAACTTAAAAAAAATGTTATATGATTTATTAATTGATTAATTAATTAATTAATTGATTAATTTTCCTGGTTTCTAGAAATATCTTTGGCTGCTGGTCCAGCTGCAGATATTTTGGGGTGCCTTTTCATCAGTTTTGCACATTTGGACTCTGAATTTTTTGCCAGTTTTGCTTTGCAAATTAGCTCAAAGTCTTACTGCAAATCTTCAATTAGAATTAGGTGTGACTGGGCTATTAATGAATAGGAATACGCTTTATTTACTCTTAGTCTCATTATCCTGCTGGGCCTCTGCCCCAGCCGTACGTCCTTTGAAGCATCTAATTTGTTTCTATGCCCTTTATTTAATTACATCCATCTCCCCATCACTTCTGACCACCTACCATGTTGCTGTTGAAAAATGTATCAGGTTTTCAGCCTTGGTGCTTGGTTCCCACATACAGTGGTTTTCCAAACAGTTCACTTTTAATTTTATCCAACCTTCTTGTTTGTTGTGCCCCTTACAGGGTTTGCAGCAAACTACAAATGCAACTTAATTTGGGTTTCTTTAAGCAATTACCTTCTTCCTGCCTCTCATACAAGCCAGATTGGTGGGTTATATTGTAGTTGATAATGAATTACATGGAGCTCTGAGTTGTTCAAAGCTGGAAATAGTGCTTCATATTCCAACCTTTTGTTAAATTTCTCCACAATGTGCTCTAGGGCTTAATGTCTGTACCTGTTTGTTCACTAATGTACTCAATAGAAGTTAGTGTCACTCTTTTGCAGTACTTGGAACTGCAAAACTCCTTTGAAGTTGTGAAAGAGCTGAAGTTGTATTAAGATTAAATTACTTGAATGTGGAATCTACTTACTAATTAGGTGACTGAGGTGAGGGGTATGAATACATTTTCAAGGCTGTTATCTGTCATCTTAGAGCAATTTACTTTCACCAGTGGGGAGCACACATTCGCTAGAGTGCTAACAGCAGAGCTAATTTTTCACTTGTCGTTTTTACCAGCTTTGTCAATGTTTAAGACACTTAGCTCCTAGAAATGTAGTTTTTTCCTGATAAACTATAAAGCACTAATTTACCGGGGTGTTTTGTAAATTTTCAGTTGAATAAACTTCATATCTTCATTGAAAATTCTTCAGTTATGCATTTTAAACATGCTCTTATTCTGAAGGGTGCGAACACTGTTCATGCAGCAATTCCAATTCTTGTCACATTATCAGTCTTTCACCCCAACAACTGTATTTCGAACAAGAAACATGCAGGAACAAAATAAAAAATGGACACAACAGAAAAATATATGAACATAAACAATATCTGTCAAAATGAAATTGATATATGGGGTTTGTGGCCTTTCAGTTTGAATTGAAGTTAGCACTTTAGCATTAGCTTCTGCCACATAACATGTTGGTGAAGCGCTTTAGGACTGGCTGAACTAATGTTTATGGTTAGAGCCGCAGAGTTGATGCAACTAACGTTTTATTTAACTGTGAAATCTGATATTCCAGGTGTGTATGATTCATCCTCCTGTAATCTCTCTTCTGTAAAGCTAGGGTGCAACGGAAAGTGGCTTTGTTATCTGAGACTGAAACCTCGTTTCAGTTTGACGCCCTTAATGGCTTGTCTTTTGCAACTTAAATGTCCCAAAGTGAGTTAACGAAGTGGATGACACCGTGTTTAGGAGAGTCACTGTTTAAATCGCGATCAACCTTGTGAAGGGCTGATTGCAATCTCAAACGGCTAAAACAAAGTGGGAGAAGCCGTGCATTGTAAGGTCCGGGTCAGGGTGACTCCTGCAAGGATTTTCTGACACCATCTATAGTAAAGAGTGTATGGATGGAGAGACGCTGTGTTCTTGAAGGAGGAGGGGAGGAATCGAAGCCGCCTCACGTTTATCTGGCATTGACAGCTGTGCTGACTTAATGAAGGTTTGTAATTAACATGGATTTCCGGTAATGTTCAGGGCTTTTGTCTCTTAAACAGAACGTATTAATCCCATTAGCTTGAGAACACGTGGCAGATTCATTTGAAATACACAGACTTACTGTCAGACTGTAAGTGAGTAATTTGGGAATTTCTATTCTCTTTGCCAAACTTTTTAAAGAATCTGCTCGAATTTAATGATTTAGCATTTAAACAATAATCACTCTGTTTGCATTCTACCTCTGATACCCTTCAAATCAACAGATTTGTTACCAAATGATAAAGGTTTTCTGTAATATTTTGCCGTTTCCTCTAGGTTCTTTTTAAGGCTGCCTTCATTTGCATATTCTGTATACCCAGTTGTCTCTATCTTGTCCTTTCTGCCTCAGTGTCCTTGTCGGATGTGAATATCCTCCCTAATTTGAAAAATGTCTCCTGGCTGTGGATGGTTGCCTAACCGTCTATGTGTAGGTAGATTTCGTTTCACCCCCATGAGTCTTTCGTTGCCATTTCCAATCACCTTGCTGGTGTTGAAAGTGCTCAGTGTTGCAAGGATAAATGCCCCACAGTAGAGAAATTATCAAGAAAACTTTCAATACCTTTTGCTTGATGTTGAATAAAACAAATGTTTTTAACTCGCTAAACTCCATTCTAGTGCATCGGGTATTTTAACACTGAACTCTGTTTATTTTATTTAAAATTCAATCAGATTGTCTACAGGTCTAGATAAATGTATTTTAAATGTGTAAAGAATATTAAGATTAAAGGGCCAAACTCCCACATGCTATCTTTGACCACAAAGACCAGATTTTAGCGACTGTGAAATTGGACAGTTTAGCTTTATATTTATTGCTTGGCCTGTCCTATTGCCAAGCAATCATGACCACCCTACACATATACTGGTAAAAATGGCTTCTTAATTAATGAATTGTTGTTGTTGTTGTTATTATTATTATTATTATTATTATTTTTATAGCAAAATATATTTTAAAATGCCTATGCAAATAACAAAAGCCACTGATACATTTTAAATTTTGTATCTACAGATTTTAATGTATGTAAAATTGAACTCCTCTCCTACTTCATCCGGCATTGGTGCAAAACAAATATCTCCCACTTAGCCCACAATATTAGGATAGGGTGGGCTACACCACATCCATTCTTCAGATCAGAGAATACGAAGGACATATTTCAAATCGTCTTTGTATTTGGACAGCCTTTGTACCACCGCTGTGACTTTATTCTTTGAATGCAGCCTTCAAAGACTGAAGTCCCTGAATTTGAACAGACCCTTTGAAACATCCTTAAGATTGTCCTGTAGCATACAAAGAGAGGAACCTTTAACTATTCACCGGAGCACAAGATTCTAGTTAAAGTCCTTCTAGACTTCATCAACTCTACCTTTTTAAACTTATCAGGAAAACGGAAAGACGCCTTTTCTTGTTTAATTCTTAAACTTTGTTCATCTTGTAGATATTCTCTAAATGTTGATATGGAGACTTAACGACCCATACAATGCTACAATTTGCTGCTTTAGAGACTTATTTTTTTTACTACCTTACCATCCAGACCACTAGATAAAAAGACAAAAGTTAGATCTTCATTCAGGGTCGTGGCCAGTGGTGACCGTTGTAATCTCATGTTTATATCCCAAGAAAATAAAAAATACTTATACTTTGAAGTTCCTAGACACTAATCATCCTATAAAGTGTAAAATAATGATAATAAGAAAACTGGTATGTTTATTTTAATGAGTTCTTGGGGGTATTTGTGCTACAGGATGTTGTTCAGAATAATTATTTCTCAGTGAGGGATTTTTTTTTTCTGTTGATTAAATAAGTTTAAAGTTTAAGGTTGGCTTTATTAAAATATTTCAATGTGAGCAATATGTTCCCTCTAAAACAACAAAAACACCAAAAATATACCAGCGGCTTCATTGATTTTCTTCATTAAAATCAAATTCGAAATAATGTCATGTAATTCACACAAATTTGAATTACATATTTGATTCTTTGGGGGGGAAAATAGAATGATAACAAAAGAAGATACTGATTCTGCCCTCCAGCCAAATCCACGCATAGCTGCAAGCAGCCTCGTTGGAAATGGTTAAGACCTATACGATCTTATGTCAAGCATTTAATTCCCCAGCTGTTACAAGTCAAATCAAAAATGTTTGCACCGACTTGTTTGTGTCCTTCAGCTGAATGAGGGCCTACTTATGAATGCAGGAGTGATGTTTGCAGGTTTGTTTTCCTCCATGTTACACTTGGGCTTTCTTTGAGAACCACCTGGTGATATGCACAACAGAGTTTGACAGTTTTTTTTTTCTTTTTCCTCAATTCACTGAATGCAGTAACATTTAGGTTGCGTCATGTGGAGCCCCGATCCTACACAAGATGAAAGCACTACTTATTTAGATTTATGGAAATAGTGATGCAGGGGAACAAAGAACCCTAGATGTACTTTATTTCCCATTGTGTAGCATTCTCTGCAAACATCGTACTAGAAATTTTCCTTTGATGAGTTTCAAATTATACTGTAATTATTCAAATGGCAGCCTATTGTGATCCTTGAAAGCCACAAAATCTGATATAAAGCTGCTTTGTACTTTGTACACACACAAAAAAACATAGAAATTAATGTTTGTGTGGCATCAAAACCTTGGTGAAACATTTCTTTAGACACTGAATCTGTCCTCATTACATTAGTGTTTTCTTTAATGCACACCATGTTTATCCCTGCTGGATGTGGAGCTTTTAGTGGTCACAAGTTTATAAATTGTTGGAGTCACTTTTGCTATGATGCCTTTGCCTATTGTTTTTTTTTTTATTTTTGTATTTTTCTGTACATGCTTGAAAGTTTAACCTTCATACACAGGCTATGGCTGCCTCAATTAGTCCAAAAAATATTTAGTTAAATTGGTCAAAAAAAAGGGACGACTACACTGCAATTGGATACATTTCAAGCTTTCAGCATGTTGAGGTGAGTGAGTTTTCACCAGGGCCACAGAACGTTTCCTTAGCCTATGCTAAGGCATGGCATGAATAAATTGTGCTGACATTTATGGCATCTCTAACCCGCTTTGCTGGTGTCAGAGAATTTCTTACTGAGCATTTTTTTATTTGAAAATATCTATAAACAATGTCTAGACTGTCCATAAAATTAACGGACTGCCATGGCTCAGGTGATAGAGCAGACCCAGAGCTTCCTATTTTACATTCTGCTCCCTCCCTTTCCAGGGGTTTGAATCAGGAAGTTGTAAAGTATCTGCCAAGTACGTGAGCACACAGCTGTGGGATACAGGAGGGTGCTGTGCTGTGGCAACCTTGGTTTGTGACAAAAAAGTAACATTTTTGAACCACTGAATTTTTGGGGGGATTTGCTTAAACAACAAATTGGCACTGTTTTTGTATTTTGTACACAAAAAAACCCCTGATAAATTAACCTGCTTTGCCTGCCGGTGGTGGGAAAAGGGCCAATGTCATTTAATTTCATAAACAAAAAGTGATGTGTAACTTGGACACAACCTCAGATCCTCTTTTTGTCACCAACTCAACAACTGATTTGCAAATAATTAGTGCCAGAAGTCCTAAGCCGGAAGCTTTATATTTTGTGTTTCTGGTTTGCATGTAAATCTGATGTCCACAACAGACCTGTTTCTTTTGCCTCACTGGGCATTCATTTTTTCTTCAGAAATATGATCTGATTGGACGCTGAAAAAGTCTAGTGTTTGGTGTAAGTCATGCAAAAAGGAGTTGGCCCATTACTGAAGCAGTTCAAGCCTAAAATGCTATCTCAGTGGTGTAGCAAGCAGCAGAAACGCCCCCAGTGATAATATCAGCATCACATTTTTAAATAAACAGTTTCTTTCAAAGAAGTAACATGAATGATCTCAGTTTCCGGAAAAACTTAAAAGCTGAATGCCATAACAGCACCTTTGTACCAATCTGATGGCTGAATATCGTAAGTAATAGATTTGTTGTTGATCTCATATGTCTTTTGTTTTCATTTAAATTGCTATTAATTACTATTAATTAATTACAGAGTTTGCATCACTACAAATCTTGTATAATTGCAGAACATTTTATTTGTGCCAGCCATAGTTTTTTTTGTTTTTTGCTAGAAATTAACTTATAGATTTTATTTTTACAAGTACAAATAAAACCCTATTCATCAGCAGCAACTCAGTGAAGAGGCTGGTGCCGATGTATCGGGTATCGTTTCTAATTGGAAATTACAGTGTCTGCCAAACAGTTGTGGTTTTTTTCCTTTATGAAATAAAAACCCAAACAAACTGAACATCAGCTCTTGTAATACAGTATGAGCCGCTTCAACTCGAATGTTTGCCAACACCATAGATTGTTTGCATCATCCAATTCAATCCAGTTTTGTAAATGTGACATCATATTTATTTACCTTTATCACATTTTCTACAGATGAAGACATACAAGAAGGGCCAGGCACAGAAAGCGATACGCACTTGTGTATAAATGCATTCCTCCTGCTGAAAATAGAAAATTTTCCCTTTGTCTCATGTGAAGTCATGTGCAACGAACAGAAAAAAAAATGCACAGCATGACATCTTTGAAATGAAAGAGAAGAAAAATGCTACAATGACAACAAACTTGTTTTAGTTTAGGGGGAAAGAAATATCCCTGCACAGCATGTAACAGCTCTTATCTGCTTGTTGGACTTCCTGTTGCTCTTGTTCCCTTGACCAGAGATTATCATCAACATCAGAGTGACGCTTGACTTTAGAACACCTCATGGAAAACCAAAGGTTTTTACGCAGCAAAAAGCCTAAAATAATGTCCTGCCATCTTCTGAAAAGCAGAGTCCTGGATGCATGACACAGATGTTTGTTTTTGAAGCTGATGGCCATATGTTTTCACCTCCAAACAGAATACACCCTGTTGGTGAAGGGCACTCTGCTGATATCATTTCGTGCACAAAATCATTTTTTAACAGTATTGGCTTGTTGGAATCTGTCACCATCCCCCAAAACAATGGTTTGGCAAATTGGGTGTCTGTAAAGTGTGTTTAGGGGAGCCGGGAGACGTTGGGTGTTATAGAATCCAATTTGTGCAATATTTGTGCCCATACAGTGATCTAAAATGACACCTCAGACTGCAACATCGTCACCCTCTCCTGTCTTGTGTACCAGCTGTGGCTCTTTTTAGCGCGTCGTCTCCCTCATTTGTTCCAGTTAAACCCAATTCAGAAGTCACCTGAGAGGGATTTGACAAATCAGTAGGCGTCATTAACACTCCAGTTTGAAGATATTTATGGACCCGGCATAAATGTCGGAAACAATTTGATATCAAGCGGATCCTTTTTCATGTGAATGGCGATGAGCTGAGAGGATTTGTAAAGAGGAAGACGCTTTCACTGGGAATCAGCAAATCAATTTTGATCAGGAAGGCATATGGAAGTGATTTTTATGCAAATTTCTGAGTTTTTGCAGTTAGCAATCTCCAAACATGTTCCCAGCATTTCTTTTTATTTAGCCTCAGTGAATGGAAAAATCTTATCTGCTCAGAGCAACATCACGAGATATAAACCTACTGAATAATTCTCAGATGATAAAACAATATATATTATTGCTTATTGTGACTTTAAGTGAAAAGGTTTTACAGAAGTGATCTTGAATGAAGTGGTATTATTTCAGATGTTTATTTCTGTCCATTTTGAAGAAAAGTAGGACAAGTTTACTTTTAAAATGACCAAAAAATTTATTTAAATGTCAGCCTCATGCACATATTTATTACAGTGTCTGTTGAATAATTGCTGGGGGATTATTTTGCATGAATTATTACATCAGTGAGTCATGGAGACAATAAGCATGCATCACTGCTGAGGTGAAACTCAACTAATTTCATGAATGGGCTTTGCTTCATGATTCCATCAAAACTGCAGTCATTTGTGTTGCTTGGGCGCTTCTTTCACACTTTTTCCTTCCACTCAATTTTCCAATAATATTCTTGAATATAGTACTTAATTAACAGAAAACCTCTTCTGCAACGGTATTATGTGTGTAGACAATATTATTGGATGGTATTAACTGTAAAGCTAGCATTCCTCGACCTGACTGTACTGTCTGTTTCTGGTGTTATAAAATGTAATGATTGTATTATATAAGAAACTAAATTCAGGATTTTTTTTTAGCTGTAAGCAGTATTCTTTAAAACAGAGGTGAATACGGTGGCTCAGTTGGTAAAGCAGCCATCATGGTTCTCGACCCGGTTATCCAGGGGTCGCGTTCTGATCTTCGGCCTTTTGTTGCACATCTTCTTCTCTCTCTTTATTTTAAATACCCCAGCTGGATTATTCTGCCAAAAATACCCCAGCAGGGTGAACATTTCTATACTTTTAACTCTGCACAACTAACAAATGACTTCATGTCCTAAGTTCAGTGGTGTATGAATTTGACTCTCATGCCAGTATTGATTTCAGCCTCCTTTTTGATAGGATTATGGTGTTGCGGAACAACACTTTGAAAATTGCTAACTCCAGCCGAGCGGATGAAGGGAACTATGTGTGCCGGGCAGAGAATCAGCTGGGCTCTGCAGAGATGACTGCCATACTGTGGGTAAAAGGTAAGTGATGCCCTAGAGGCCTTTATTTTCTGCCAAATTAGCACAAGTCAGCCCTCAGTAAACAGTCCCCAATGTCATTTTGCCCCCCCCCCCCCCCCCCCCCCCGCCCCACCATTGCATGGGTGCCAGGAAATTTATTGTGCTTGATCAGCCATGAAGAAGGGCTTTAACATTCGAGAATCATATTACAGTAGCAGGTTTTAATAGCGTAACCGTCTCTCTTGTAGATGCATTAGTCTAGATGAGTGAAGCAGGATATTTCATCCCTCCAGAAGTTACTTTTAGGGGTCCTTTTGTTTGGCACTGAGGTGGAAACAAAAAATGCAGCGGTTTGACTTTGGGTTAGCCTGCGGTGACAGTGCAGCAGTTTTGTGCTTCCAGAGGCCATGCGTGTGGTGCTGAGCCCGAGCAGAGTGGAGGTGACCGTAGGGGAGAGCGTCGTACTGAGCTGCAAAGCAACACACGACACGTCGTTGGATGTGGCTTTTCAGTGGTTCTTCAACCAGAAACCGATCGACTTTCAGCAAGATGGCAGCCACTTTGAGTACATCCAGACAGTAAGAGCAAAAGTAAGGAGAGAAGCTAAGTCTAAGCTTAACTTTATCGTATTGGATAACCTTCTGTTTTCCTGCTATCTTATTTTCTCATTTATCCTTCCTTGATTGTTGTATGTTTTAGGTTTGCTACTTTTTTTTACATTATTTTATAAAATTATTAATTTTGTTGTTTTTATTCAAAGCGTTTTTCAACCTCTTAATGTAATTTCTGTAGTAAATAGTCTGCGATATAATTCAAAGGCAATCTTAAAATGTATCATTATTCCAACAAGATAATATACAAAGTGAGACCTATGAGCCATGTTGTTTTTACGAGCTTATTTCTGTTATTTTTTAAGACAATGACCGTAAGCCAATAAAACCAACATTTGCTGATTATCCCAAAAATTGTAATACTACATACATTCTTTAAAAATGTATTTTTACTACAGAAATTATATTCAATAGCCTACACAATCATGGAGAAGACTGTTCACTGTTCCAGAGAGAAATGAAAAAAAAAATGCATTTCACACAGTGCAATTTAACAAAATAGCAGAAAATTGAATGGAAAGAAAAAGTGTCTTAGGAAATTCTTTTCGGTGAATGAATTTTTTCTAAATTAATGGTTTAATTTAACAGCGTCAGCAAGGCAAGATTATTGGTTTAGCTTATTTAGGAAACCTAGGATGAAGGAAAAAATAAAGTTCTCTTAAAATAAGTATAGCTCAGCATACCTTATCTTTTACCTAAAAAGTATTTCAAAAACAGCTTATGCTTTTACGTTGCACGTCCATAAATAGCTTTTCTTTTACGTTTTTTTTTTTTTTTTTTGCTCTGTGTTGGAAAATAACAAATATCAGAACAAATAAAAATCAGAGGAAACATAAGAGGTACAGCCGTAATCAAAAAGCATATACCAAGCCATAATACTGCTAATCAGTACTGCTTCAGCAATCTAGGTATCAAAGCATATCAGTGAATGCTTCACTTTGGCATGTGGGTTATTAGAAATCAAGGTTTTTGCAAAGTTCTGACACTGCTAAATGCCAGCATGTATAAAAAACAACATAAAGAAAATGACTCATAGTTTTAGGCCAGTTAAAGAACACAAATGTTAATGCAAATTAATCAAAATTTATACTGAGAATAAGAGTATCCTTTCCAGACACTGATGCAGGTTGAAGGAGTGAGACAAGGTGGTGAAAGAATTGCTGAGGTGATGTCATTCACAACAACATGGCAGCTGCTGGAATAATCAGAATACTCATTAAAAAGACTCACAGTTGCTGCTACGGTGGTTAAAGAGGGCTGTTTTAATGATACTCAACATACGGCCAGAATAAGGCTGGAGTCTTAAAAAAGCATCTGAAGAAAACTCCTACTTGTAAAAATGCAGTGTGTCATCTTCACTTAGTTGTGTGATATTTTATCTTTCCAAATGTGTATCTGTTATTCCACAGATACAAAAGGAGAGTGTTTCCTCAACTTAGAGTGTAAACATATTGGGTGTTAAACATTCTTAAATCTCAGTAGTGAAGCACACATTGATATACATTTGTGTACATGTTCTAGTAGTTCATATGGTAATATGTAATATTACCATATGAATATTGTCTATACATATTATTGTAATATGTAATATTACAGTAATATTACATATTACCATGTGAATATTGTCTATAGATTACGTATTTCATGGCTACAGTGTAATGCAAAAGTATTCGTACCTCTTGAGTTTTTGCACATTCTGTCCCAGTTACAGCCTCAAACGTAAAATATCTCATTGGGATTTTATCCGATAGCCCAATATCCATTCTCCTTAATGATGAAGCGGAAGGAATAGGATACACAGCTTTAAAAAAAAAAAAATCATAAATAAAATCTGAAAAGCATGGCTTTAGGTTATATTCTATCTTTCTTGTAATTCTTAGACATCTCAGAAGGTAATTTCAACTCGTTGTTTGCAGAATACCCCGAAGTGTGTCAGATCAGCTAAACACCAGTTTTAAAGTCCCTACATTGGCTCCCTGTAGCTCAAAGAATAGACTTTAGAATACTGTTGTTAGTTTATAAATCACTGAACGGTTTAGCACCACAATACATTAAAGATCTGTTATTGCTGTACCAACCGTCTAGACCCCTCAGATCTTCTGGTTCTGGTTCTGCTCTGCATCCCCAGAACCAGAACCAAACGAGGAGAAGCAGCTTTCAGTTTATACGGACCACAAATTTGGAACAAACTTCCAGAAAACTGTAAAACAGCTGAAACACTGAGAGCCTTTAAATCTCAACTTAAATCCCACCTGTTTAGAGTTGCTTATTTTTAATGTTTTTATCTTTACTTTTTAATTTATTTTTATTTCTCTTTCTCACCGTTTCCTTTTTAATGCTTTCTTAAATTCTCTTTCCCTCTCTCACTGTTTATTCAATGTTACACGCTGCTGTTATTTTAATTATGTGAAGCACTTTGAAATCCCTTGTTGCTGAAATGTGCCATACAAATAAAATTTGATTGATTGATTGAATGATACAGCAAGCATCTGTAACTTTTTGTGTCAGACTAGCGATATTTAACTAGATTAAATGTTGGATTTGACTTGGTAGTTCTATGGCTTGATTTAATCCATTACAACCTATATTAGAAAGGGTAGCGCTGAGGTATTGCTGTTTCATTAAGCTTCTTACCTGACCTCACAACGTGAAGCTGTCACTACTTTTATTCATGGAGGCAATGATGTGTTCAGGGTGAAACGCAAAGTTGATGGTTCATCACACATAATGTTTTGTCATTAGGCCAAACGTTCAGATTTAGTCTTGGACCGCAGCGTCTCCCTCCACATGTTTGCCGTGTGACCTGGTCTGTGGCAAACTGCTCAAAAGAACTTCCTGAGATTTTCCTTCAACAAAAGCTTCCTTCTAACCCCTCCTGCCATAAAGGCAACTTTGGAAGAGTTTCACTTAGGTGTCACAAAAGAGGAGGATAAATTTAAATAGCCACACGCAGTTCTCCATTTCTTTTGCGTTTACATGCTGATTGATGATTGTTAGTTTATGACTGATGTGACAAAACGGTTGAAAAGTTCAAGGAGCAGACATTTGTCTAAATACACTGTAACTTTTCTGCAAAAGAAATCTTACAAAATGAAGTTTCTTTACAAATGTCGATCTGAGTATGAGAAATGCAGAGCTGATCAAATCCAATTACTGACTCAAAAAAGGTTTCATGTAGAAATATGTGTAAACCTTTGTTTCCTTCATATAATTTTTGACCTTTTCATTCTCCAACGATCCTCAGCATCTCAATAAATACAGGTTAGTGTTGACTAATGTTCTAAAAGTCATTCAACTTTTGTTTGATGTTTTGAAGAAAAAAAATACAGAAACTAGACTTTTCTTCCAAACGCAGTGAAATATAATTACCAATAAATTAATTAATTAAAACAGAGCACAAAAGCAAATCGCCATGGTTACGTCCCTGTTTCTTTATCAACAGTGAGCATAAAAAAATAACCTATATCCTGCAGTCCTCTCGGCCACAACTGGTGCTCAAGAGAGAAAGTATTTGCAGTGACAGTCCTTCACAAGGCACAACAGAGGCTGTGCTGGAGCATGGTTTGTAATTTTAATCAGGTTTCGTGCTAAACAGCTGCCTGTAGACCTTGGATTATTCCCAGTCTTGCCTCGGGCTTTTCTCATTTCAGTAGCAAGAAAATACTAGTAGCTGAAGAATGTAGCGCCAAGCAAGCACCTGAATTAAACAGGAATCTCTCAAGCCACATGAGCCTCTACAAGATGTAATGAAATCACACGTCTTGTGTCACACACATTTAGGGTTGCCTCACGCCTGATTTTTTTTTTTTATGCCTTCTTTTCCCCAATTGCAGCAGACTTCAACGGTGGATCTGATGATTAGGAGCATTTTGCTGAAGCATGCTGGGAAGTATGGATGCAGAGCCCAGACCAGTGCCGACACAGTATTTGCAGAGGCAGAACTTCTGGTGCGAGGTAAGAAAGCGAGGTTATTTTGATGGAGCAGTGAGCTATGATGCCATAGATCATCATCACTTTATTGTCCCAACGGGGACAGTATGTAACGTATTGTAAACAGAGAGTATAAAATATAGTTTAGAATATTGAACATAAAATATATGAAAGTAGACATTTTAAAAAAGGTGTTGAAAGCGTGTGGAGTGTCTGTCTCTTGGCAACCGGGACAGCAGAACTGGTCCAGAGCGGATCAAGAAGTCTGCCGCAACAATTTAGCCAACCTTAGTGTTGCTTTTATTGTGCTGATTATTTTTACATTTAGAGACAATGTGTGGATGACAGATGTGTGTGATGGACATACATAAAAATACAGAACAATTTGCGTCCCTTTCTGAACTGATACAAGACACATTTTTTTTACTATATTTAACAACCAAATAGATTTTACCGGATGAGTGGCAACTCTATCCACCATAAATTCATTTTCATTCAGGTTTTTTATTTTTTAAACATTTAGAAAACTATTAATCGTTTCATTCCACCTCAAAATGATGCAATTGTATGTGTTAAAATGTGAAAAAGTTGTATTTAAGTACTCAATCAAGGCAATGTATGTGTGTCTTAGAAATCCTGCAAAATGTGCTAAGTAATGCTTCTATCCAGTGAAGTTCTTTAATGCTGGTGCAGAACATGTAAAAGGTTGGTTAACTTTATTGGACATTTGAGATTCCACTCCTTATGGGGACGATTGCACATTAACACGTTTAGGGCACCTATTTTGCCTGTTTAGGTTAATTTAATATTATTAATTTGAGAGTGCCTAACAGATTGCCTGACTGCTTGAACAGGTTTAATATACTGTGCTAAATGTTTAGCTTTTATTGTCTGGTAATAAAACTTGTTTTTGGTAAATGTTCTGGAAAAGCATTTGATTATTTTACATGCAGGTGGGATTTTTGGCCATCATGTTATGAGACAATTACGAGCTTTCAGGTTAATTATCTCTAAGTGAACAATGGAGGACCTATGCCTCATTTCATATGAGGCAATCTTAAAGTTATAACAAAAACTATTCACCCAGAATGCTTGGTTGTCATTTAAAGTTCTACTCTAAACTTCTAGACGTTTACGTAAGCTCAAGATCAGAATGGATGCAAGATGAATTTTCAGATTATAATTGTTTTCTGAACTGCTTTATGACCTGTCAGCTAAATGTAAAAAAAAAAGTTGTTTTTTTTCTCTCAGGTTTTATTTTATTTTCTTTGATCTAAAAGTAGGTATGTTCAAATATGTACATACATCCTTACTAATATTTGAATTTATAGAGCATTTATACTATGTTTTATTTCCTGGTACAGATTGTACTTTTGACCCCTGTCCATAAATCGAAAAGCTTAACTCTGGCTTATTTGTTATCCTTTTCAAACAAACAAACAAAAGCACTTTTGATGTGATTGAGATCAATGTCAATGAACTCAATTATTTCCAAAACTCAACCATCAAGATGTTTTTGGAAAGGAAGTTGAAGAATTTGAAAGTAGTCTTCTTCCTTCATAGTTTCACAGTAAACCAGTATCTTCAACATCATGCTACATCATGTCATCATGTCAGTTGCAACAGTATTGAAAGCCTCACATTAACTTTTTGAAACACATTCTTCCTGTTATTCCAGCCAAACAGCTCAATCATTGACTCCTTTGGACATATTGTCAATTATACAGTTAAGATTGCATGTTTCTGCAATCTTAACCGTCTGCAGATGGTTAAGATTTCATAGTTGAGCATACAGTTTGCATACTTCTCGTGATAAATTACTTCATTTCCCACAATCTGAATAGATACTATCAAGTTTGATGGGCGCCCAGCCCCCTTACTGCTCTACCAGAGAAGCCACCGCTCAACTGTTAGTGTGGTACAAAGCGGCAGTCTAGCAGCTGCACATCCTTGCAACTGTTTACGCTAACTCCCAACCTTATCCGCGTTGCATACGGCAGTTTGAATTTGTATAGAAGAGTGAAGTATGCTAGCGTATGTGGGACCCTTAAAACTTTCCCCAGATGTTTATCCGTGTTGACGTTAACAAATTTCAGTTGAGCTTGTGGGTTACAAGCATAGGGTAGGTGCTTCTTTCTTGGTCAAGACCTTTTCAGTTTGTGGAAATGCAGAGCGAATAATGTCTAGTGTCCCTCCATGATAGAGTATGGTAAACATTGACCTTGGCGGCTTCTTGGTCATCCATAAACACGCGAACCAATTTCCTTTGCACAGAGGATGAAAGATGGGGTCAACTGGTGGAAACTTGGACATAGCTGGATCTTCAAACAGGAGAAATGTTCTAAATACAAACCAGAGATAGTGTTGAATTGATAGAACAGATTTTTATTAGCTTTCTGTTTAAAGATTTTTGCACTATTCTTAAAAAAAAAAGAACAGTTTTGTGCCTGGAACCCACCCAATTAAATCGAGCTCAACCATACACTGCAAAGATAAGTTGTCAATTATTCAGCCAGAAACATGCCCAAGGCTATCTACAAAAGGGCATTTGGTCAAGGTACAAATTGTTAAGGGACTCATTGTCAGACATTAATGTCGATGTGTGTACAGTGTACCTTCAAGGTTGTATGTATAGTTTTTTAATACTGTCACACATGAAGTTCCACTTTCTTGTTCCACAAAATCCATTTAAGTTGTTTGTTGCGTATGGATAAAGCCACAAGAAAAGAACATAACGTAAAAGTCTAAACATTATGACATTCATATCCACTGGGAGGGTATGTAAACCTCAGAGTGTATCTGTGTTTCTGATTCAGAGTGGCACCAGTGTATTTCTATCATTTGGCCTTTAAAAACAGAGAAAACATAGTAAGACACGGTATGAAAGAAGAGAGACTGTCATTCATTCAGAGTTCTGGCAGCAAGGATCCGAACAAAAACCCTGATGATTACAGCAATCGTACAGTGCATGCACTGAAACTACCCAGCTGTCAGGTCACATATTGATGTTTGTGTATCCATTCAGAGGCCTTGATCCACTTTAGAGGGAAGAGTCAGTATAAAGACTTGTTTTAGACAGCAGTTAAAATCAGGGGAAAGTCAGAGAGGAGCCGTTTGAGTGGAAACAAGCTCAAACCAGCAGAACATATCTGATTTGTAAAAATCGATAGTAAGGCTTGACTGGTCTAAATCCATTTCTTGGTATTATAATGATAAGCAACGTCCTTTAGTTTTATATCAGGTCTCTTAATCTCCATTGGATTTTTTTCCTACAAGTTTCCCATAGTTCTTAATTATTTTTTGATTTGATTTTTTTGCTGTGTCTGAATTTAATAAACAGCTAGAAACTAAACAATAAATGAGATATCTGGGAAATTATGCGTAGCATGTCCTTCACATGAAGTAAACATTAGACATAAGCATTTTTTCAGACGTTAAAACCAACGAGCTGTTTTACCAACGTGGGCTCAAAACAAGTCATACAGTCCCAAAGCATTCATATTGCTTTCTCAAACGTTTGTTTCTGCAGCCAAGAGACAATCACACTACTCCTACATCAACTGTTGTGTTTAACTCTTACGACCACATTGCAAGTATTTCTTTAATTGCAGCCCTCTTACAGGAACTGTTAAAGTGCACATTACACTGATTTTTACTGAGGATGTCACCTGCCAGCTTTTCTTTTACATCTGTTCACCCTGAAGTCCTTAGATGTTCAGAGCACTTACAGATTGCGTTTACCTCGGAGGGCTCAAAGGAACATATGTTCAGCTGAATTGAAATGCAGAGTTTCCTATCGCTGTCTTATTCAGTGCAACGCCATCAGGTTCCCCTAAACACTTTTCGAACAGCGGCTGATTGATTTTTTTTGTGTTGTTTTTTGTCCTTATGTCCTGACATTTTGGAGATGTTTGTTTAGAGGCTTAAATGTTTACAACTATAATTTAATCTGGCTCCTAATTATTCCCCTACCAGGTCCTCCTGGACCCCCTGGAGTGGTGATAGTGGAGGAGATCACAGATACGACAGCCACCTTGTCCTGGACTCGTGGCCTCGACAACCACAGCCCTATCAGCACCTATAATTTACAAGCCCGGAGCCCCTTTTCGTTGGGGTGGCAAACTGTCAAAACAGGTAATCGATAAGGAGCAAATAGCTGCCTCTAGATTTAAAAGCAGAATGTGGGGCAATAAACTTGGATCTTAATCCTGCCCAAAGTCATAAACAGAGATGGGGAAAAGGCTTAACTACAGCAAAGTTTGTTTTAATACCCTTATTATTATGGCATTGTGTGATTTGATTTAGTTTTAGATGGATCCATTCTTTAATAACTTTGAAAGAAAATGTGTTTACTGCAGTATTTTTGCACAGCATTGCTTGTGTTGCAGCATTCCTACAACCAAATAAACTGATGATCACATATTGGAGCAACTCAATGAATTTGAATATAATCATAAAGCTTGGTGTATTTCAGTAATTCAATTTTAAAAAGTTGTATTCACATTGAATTCATCTAACAGAGTGGTTACATAGAAATATAAAAAATTGTCATTGTCATCTTTGGATCCCCAAAATAGCCTCAGTCCCCCTGACGAATAAAGTCTAGCTCCGCCATTGTGTTGGTGACATTCAGACGTGTCACCCTGCTGAAAAGCGTACCCATGTACTATACAGCACAAAGCACTTAAAACTTCTTTTTGCAGCACTGCTCTCTGGACAATTAGCTTTTTCAGCAGTGACTTTTTGTTGCTTAAGTGGGACCATGTATACAATTAATTTATGTTTTTACTTCCCTTTGGATCTCTGTTGCTCCTAAAAACAACAAGCACTTAATAAGAACACGTAGCTGTTTTCTGGCAATATGGTAGGATGGAGGATGGATAATGTTTTTTTGGTGTCTGGGAAACAGGGCCGTTTCACAAACCTCCCCATTATTAAGTCACAAACCTCAGCATTATTAAGTCACTGGCACTACTCCTTTACCTATCATCCTCAGGTGAGCCCAGTTACTCACTTAGCAACACAAGCGGAGCTTCAGCATGGCTCCAACCATTTTACAATGGGTTTTACTGCTGTACAATGGCTGCTGGAAAAGACGGGTGTTTTATTGTTGACTTGCTATTAGAAACTGCTGCTTCGTCCTTGATCACTTCCCAGGAGACTCAATGTTTTTCTGGTTCTGGGTCTGACTCGGGTCAAAGATGTATTTTTGTACAACTGCTAATCTTTTACAGCTGTTTTCACATTGATAAAGAGCAATCATTAACTTGGGTGTTGTGGCCAGCAGCAGCTTATTTGGGCTTAAAGTGACAAGAGGCCCTAAAACAGCTCATTCTGAAAGGGGCTCAAAATAGGCAGAACTGAGCAGGTGAAATCTCATTGAGGATAACTTTGTACAAAAAAATGTAATCAACATGTTTTATGGAGCCCGTAGTCCAAACATGTTCAAGGAAGCATAATTAGTTCATTTTAACTTCCTGTTCAGATTAAATCGTTTCAGAAAGGCTTATGAGATCTGGATCATTTCACCAAGACTTTTATTCTGTATCTTTCAGGAGAATTGTGTAAAACGTAAAGAGTCTGGTTTAAATGTCTGTGGCGGAAATTGTATCGTGTGTCAGATCAGCACTTATGGGAAAATTAACCTTTTGGACTTGAATTACCAGACTTCGCCATTCATCTAGTGTAGCACTTTCAGATCTTTGAAGCAAATTAAATTCCCTTTTCTGTAACTTTCCAGGATAACCATAAGTTATTATTATTTGACATAATAGATGAAAGCTCTCTAAGCGTTGTGTGTAATCTGTCTTAATATATCGTGTGATAATAATAGTGGAGACCAAGGTGTGATAATGATGCGTCCCCAAAGAAATATTAATCATACTTTGTATACACTCCTCTCACATTATGTCTGTTCAACTATATTTAATTCAATGAAGCACAATTAGGACTCAGTGATATATCTTCAGTGTTTAACTTGTTCAGATTAGTGTAACAGGGATTGCATTTTAGCCCTCACTCCTTGCACACAAAGCTATCAGCTTATGTTTGAAGAGCAGCGTGCTTGACAGAGGGGTCTCATTGTCGGCTGCTTTGGGCGATAAGAACATAAGCTGCAGTGCTTCAGAGACCTTTAGTTCATTTGTGACATGGATAAGCTTTTGGTAATGTTTGTTACTGCAAGATCAGTGTTGACATAGCTTTATTATAGCATTTCGGAGGCAGGAAAAAAACTGGATTGGTGGTTAATTTTCTTTTCAGTTTATTCATTCTTTTCAGTAACAGATTGTGATTTATTATGTAGTTTAGTTCTGCAGAAAGTCTGAGAATTGATTGAATGTGCAATGCCTTCTACTTCTTTATGTGCTCTGATGCTGCAATTAAGCAGTTGTTCATGCATCAAAATGTCAAATTCCAAGTGCTAAGTAAATTCTGTATCACCACCACCTGGTGTGAAAATACGCCAAGTCACAGTGAATCTGCAGAGGCAATAAAAAACTGTGGAGTGAGTTAGAACAAAGACAATAAATATGGTTTTAGCTCTGCACTCCTATCTGAACTTCAAATGACATAAGGCTTTAAGGAATTATGCTGCAGTTAAAAACATATGATATATTAGACCCAGAAATTGTAAACCTATTTTTACATCCAATTTCAGGACTTTTAGAAAAAAAAAATAGGGCATCATTATTATTGTCATATAAAAAAAACTTAATACAATTTTTGGCTTATTTTATGTTAGCCTTTTCTGGACTGCAGTTGAGCATAAAAGTTCAATTCAATTTAGTTTATTTCTATAGTACCATAACATCTCAAGACACGTCATAAAATACAGTTTATTCCATCCGATCAGACATCCAGTCTAGTTTATTCTATTTAGTTAGCACGCTTCTACTGGTTCACTGGTTTGCTAAGACTGGAGCAATCTTGTTGTTAGTTCTTCTGCTGACTTTGAAAATATTTAGCGCACTTAGATTCACCTAAATTAATATTTTCCAATAAATTCCAAATCCCTAATTTACTTGGCTGTTTTGTACACTCTCAGCTGAATAAACTTTATCTGTGATGAGGTTTTAATTATCGACTGTCAAGAAATCTTGAAGTAGACGGATATTTATTTTCAGGCTCTTATTTTGAAATGGGTAAAGACTGTTTAAGCAGCAGTTCTGTTTCCTCTCATGATGGTGATGTGCATCACAGCACATCACCGCCAGTGATGTGGTGAAGCAAATGAAGTTTATTCTGTACCCAGAATGCAGTTCTATAGAAAACCGATGATCCTGCGACTGAAGCTACTGTGGTTTATTATGTAAAAGTAGCAACATAATCAACAACTAACTACAACTGAACCATGAATGAAATGTATGTTCCTAATTGCACACATATAATACTTGTTGCTTCATGAATTTACCTCTCGTTTGCTCTTTAGAAGTATCTTCTACTGATTAATATAATGATATAGAGCTTTAGTGTTTATGGAAGGAATATTTATTTTGAAACTGAACTCTTTCAGGTTGGTTCATTTTATCCTTCCACTGGGTTTAAACAACATTCTTTTGCTTCAAAATGGGAGGACACAAAAATTATTTTAAAATGATTTTCTATTTTGGATCCAAAATAAATCGGTGCTTATACATATTAATGTTAGGTAATGAGAGTCATTAGTTGACATTGAAAATATTTTTTAGAGCAAAAACATACAACTTTTTCAACTCTCAAATGACTACTTAATCATTTTGCGGCAATAAAGGGAATATAAAGAAATCATAACTTAGTTGGAATAGAAACTTTCTAACTGCAACACTAGATTTGTCCACATTTGACCTCATGTTAGACATCCTCTTGTATAATATATAAACCTCTATTTTTTTAACTGAACAAATTGGGTTCCTACTTTATTTGCAGACCCAGACCCAGTGACGGGGGACATGGAGTCATCCATGGCTGTGGAGCTCAGCCCCTGGGTGGAATATGAGTTCAGAGTGGTGGCCAGCAATGCCATTGGGACAGGTGATCCCAGCACACCCTCTAGAAAAGTTAGGACGAAAGAAGCAGGTAAAGTCTCTCAGTAATGCGGCCCTACCACTACATCCCACCCATATTTTGACAGACATAAGCATGAAGGGTCAAGTAAATATCAAGTTGACTTTTTCTGCTAAAGCAGTGAGTCATTTCATGCCTTCAGGCAACAATAACTATATAGCATTTATAGTGTGCATAAATTCATGGTGCCGCTTCACTGGCTGGTCATTTCTTCTCTATAAAATCTAATCATTACAAAGGTCAGCGGTCATTTCAGAGAAGCTTTTACAATCAGTCCCATCGTTTCAGTGTAATTAACAAACTAATAACAGTATCTCCACACAATTAATGCTGCAGTATGTGGGCCAAATGTCAACAATACGGTTTAATATTACTGCATTCAGTTTTTTCAGTGCTTGTCAGTTTAAGTTTTGGTTTAACAATAATGTAATAATCTGAAGTACAAGTGATCATATGTTACCGTATTACACATGAAGTGATTGGATTTATTATCTTTGCAGTTTTTCGGAGAAAGTCAAACTTTTTAGAGTTTCTTTGCTGCATGTTAAGTGATGCCGTGTTAACCTTTCCACACAGTTCCAGCCGTGGCACCATCGAACGTCAGTGGAGGGAACGGCCGCAGGCACGAACTGGTCATCTCGTGGGAGGTAGGTCCTCTGCCAAACTCCCTCTGTTGAACAAGTGTGACAGCATTTGCAAAAAAAAAAAGAGAACAAGCGAGAGGAGAAAACACAAATGTCACATTGGTGTGTCTGTTTCAGTTGGGAAAACTCACATTTTGGAGAAAAACAAGTCATTAATAGACCTCACTTAAATAGACTTCTCCTACAATGTGTGTTTATATACATTAAAGAAGATTCTGTTGCCCTCAGTTAAAATAATCACCTTTTCAAATAAGCGTATTAAGTTATCACATCCCGATTGTCAGCCTCAGAATTTAATGATCGCTAAATAATAAATTTTGAATGTAAATGTGACTTAATAGTGATGTAAGGCTTGCTGCTACATGTGCTTTTCATCAAAAACTTTCATTTTTGTTGTCTGGGAATACTTGTCATGCATTATTAAGCGGAATAGAGCATGGCTGATGAATGACGCCGGTCCTCGTGGTTCTGCTTGAAAGAAGCGGATTGATGATTTCCTGTTGCACAGATGATTGCATTAGTTTTACAGTGAGTTTTATTCACTCTAGGTAAAATACAGTAAGATGAATAGCTGCACTTCATCTTCATGTGAGCTCGGGACCTGTCGTCCTATTCCCTGAGCCATCAAAGTTGGATCCAATTAAAATGTAGCAAGAAGTCTCAAAGCAGATTTTGAAGAGTCCAGACGTGCTCTTAAATTGGAATATAGGAGTGAATGTATTGAGGGATTTGTGAGAGTATTTAAAGTGGAGACTAGAGCATAGGTGGCTGGGAAAATTTGAGATTATACAATCTCTTCTTTGACAATAAAATATTTTATAAATTCCAATGACACTGACAGGATTTCTCTGAGGGAAAGTCATTCAGTGGACAGATTCCCCTTATTACCACTATCCTCACATTTATTTAAGAAACTGTGATACAGAAAGTCATTTTGCATGCAGTCTGGCAAGCAAAGACATCAACTAACTCCTGAGTACTGTTTAAAAACAAAGGATAGCAATGATACATTTTGAATCATAAAACTTACAAAGTATTTCCCTTTCACTCCCGATGAAGTTAGATAAATGTGGACCTAGAATGTTTCAAAGCTGCAGTCCCTGTGTTCCTTGTAGTTGAAATCAGTTTCTTTTTTGGCTCCCGTCTAAGTCCTGAGGATCTGTTTTACTCCAAGCAAAGGGTGTAAAATTTTATTTGTGTAATACTAAACTGCTCTTTTTACTCCAGCAAATTTTAGTTATCAGGTGTGTAAAACTTTTGCTATGCTAGCTAGAGAAGAGCTGCAGTCATGTTGCAGTGGAAATGCTAAGCATTAGTATTAAGCTTCACTAACTGATAGGAAAAAATTTGCTCTACTTAAAATTTTTCACATTTTGTTGTATTGAACCTTTTTGGCAAACAAACTTCACGTCTTTTGGGGATAAATGGATATATTGTAGTCCATAGTTGTAAAAAGGAAAAAAAAATCCATGTTTTTTATTTTGTCAAGTAAAAATCTGAAAAGTCTGTTGTATTTATTCATCTTTGCTTTGATGCTATAAAGAAAATCCAACACAACAAGAACTCAACTAATTATTAAAAGTATTGTTTAACCTCTTTATGAATCCAGATGTGTTTTGAAGAGCTCAGAGGTTTGTTGGAGAATATTATACATCATGACGATCATCAGAAATGCGGGTCAGAAATTAAGTTGTGGAAAATTTTAAGGCAAGGTCAGCTTGTTTTATTATTCACATTATCAAACCAGGTGTAAAGTTTTGAAGATTTCACGGCGCAGCCCTCAAGCTGCCATCTGAAAACAGAAAGAGCATGGCACACATGCAAACCTACCCAGACACGACTGGACACCTAATCTGAGTCATGGAGAGTGTTTATCAGAGAAGCAGTCAGGAGGCTGCTCAAGTTTTCTTATTAAGTTGAACATTTTAGCCACATGGAAAATGCCTCATGTTTTGGAAAACGAACACTAGGCTTTTCACCCTGAAAAATAAAAGCCCAATCCCATGGTTATTAACGTTTTCTCCAGCATTATGCTATTATGCTCAGTGAGTCTTTTTTTTAGCAAACCCAGGGAAGCTGCTGGGAGTGGATGGATGGATGGATGGAGCTAAATACATGACATGATGGCAAACCCATGGTGAAGATCCGCCTTCCAGCGGGATAACAACCCTCAACATACAGCCGAAGCTCCCAGAGCCATGTTGTTCTCCTTCCATTTGCAGTCATGCTTGATTTTGAGTTGCCCATTCACATAAAACCCAATAAAATTCAATGAAGGCCTTTAATGCGACATAAACTCTGAGTTAACTTTAACAGAACTATGTAGCCTGATAAATGGATGAGTGATTCATCATATTTTCTGTGTTTAAATCTCTGTCTTACTGAAGTCTAATGAAATATCTATAAGCGATGACACACAGACCACGATGTGATGCGACAGAGAATCTGGTTACATAAACAAACACAAATCTCATCAGAAGACATTGTCAGTTTGTCACAGTGTGTTCCACTGGGAGTTATGTTTGTCAGCTCAGAAACACAAAGGCACTCTTGTGGTAATTTTAAAGTATTCTGTTTTTACAAACTTTGATTTTATTTTAAAATTATTTTTAATTCTTCATTGCTGCAGCTTTATAATGACTAGTCTCTACAGGAAATAACTCACTTGGTAACGCACAAACTCCCAGGAATCCTTAACCTTTTTTAAAGAAAAAGTAAAAGTGAGCTGCACATTATAACCAGAAATATATCACAAAGGTTGGGGTTCTCCTGTGAAGCTCCAGTGAGCATTATCATAGGGCAAAGTGACCTTTTCATATTTCAGACCCATCTCCTGTATTGTGAATCATATTTCCTACCTACTTTTATTGAATTTGTTCTCCAACTGCTATTCTACAAAATAATAAACATTACAGCCTTGGAATAAAATGCTTTTCCACAAGAGAAGAGGTGAATGAAGTTATCGTCCAATAGAAACCACAGGGTATAAACTGATGTGATGCAATATGAAATAAAATTGCGTTGTCTTCTAAAGACGACCTTATGAAAACACTGAGTATTTTTAAATAAGAAATGTTACTCTGACTAACTTTTTGTTCGCAGGCTGAAAAGGTTTGATCTCATTAGTTACAGGTCTGGAAAAGTTTGGTAATAGAAAGTATGGAAAATATTTGTATTTCCCATTTTCAAAATGTTCCTTCCTTCCTTCCTTCCTTCCTTCCTTCCTTCCTTCATTCCTTCCTTCCTTCCTTCCTTCTTTCCTGCCTCCCTCCCTCCCTCCCTGGCTGTCTTGTTTCATTCCTTGTTTCTCTTCTTCCTTTGTATTCATTCTTCATAAAAACAGATATAAAAGGTTTCACATTTAAACCCAGAATGACAGAATCATAAAGGTTAGTATTTCACATTTTAAAATAACATAAATAACCAATAATTCCACAAGATTTACCATGGAAAGTCTTGCATTCTTGCATAAAAAAATATTTAGGAACCTCATAGCTGTACAAAACAACTATGTTTGCATTATTTTCAAAATTATTAGACTTATTGTTTGTTCATGTATACTTTCCTGTTGTTAAAATGTCTGTTATTGGCACCTTGCTGAGAGATTAAAGGAGCATTTTTTCGGTAATGCAAATGGTAGAGCCGTTTCCAGCAGAGTAAAACTCCTGCTTTATTAATAACAACTGTGCATCAGTAGCTCAGGATCATATCTCATTGCATTTTAAACACGGCTCCTAATTTATTCTGTTGAAATGTGTTTAACTTTCCAAGATTTTAAAGACTAAGGGTGAGGGTAGGAGGGGGGCGACTTGGTCGCAATTGCAATAACCTGCTGATGAAGCTAGAAGAGGGCCAGCCGGGCTGAGGGCTACACAGAGCTGCATCAGCGGCACAAGTGATTAAGATGTAGAGAATTTCAAATTTGGTCCCACCAGAGAGGCCCAGCGATGATTAACCTTGACTCTTCCAGTCGTTCCCACTAAACCCAGGGATGTTTATGAATATGCGCTTGTAATCTCTCGCTATAGTGTTTGTG
This sequence comes from Poecilia picta, assembly GCA_033032245.1. Taxonomy (NCBI): domain Eukaryota; kingdom Metazoa; phylum Chordata; class Actinopteri; order Cyprinodontiformes; family Poeciliidae; genus Poecilia; species Poecilia picta. The sequence continues at coordinate 27,870,430 of CM065365.1, read as the reverse complement.
GAAAATGCAATAAATCTCACACCAAGTTATGAGGATATTAATGTGGACCAGATCAGGGTGGACAGCTTGGCTCGGAGCCAGATCCAGGGCGGCAGAATTGCTATGAGAATTGACGATCATTTGCAATTGAGATTGGTGGAAAGATATATTAGCAGGGGGAGCGGTGAACAGATGTGGAGACAACTGACAGTTACTGTTGCAGTTTTTGAGTATGGAACCCGATAGGCATTACGAAGGTAACCTTCATGTCATGCGAAGTGTCCCTCAGAGCGACATTATTGGAGATGATGCCCATTCCGGATGGAACAGTGGTTGCTGGTTTATCATGCCCTGTTTATATCTCATAAGCATGATTACCTTGCTGGTGTAACCCATTTACAGCCTCCATATAAAAACCTGGGCCACCTGATGAAAGAAAATGATGATGGTATACCAAAGATAGCCCTATCTAAACAAGGATCGGTCCCTTGTCCTTCCAGGCTTTGGACTGATTTGAGTTAATTAGTAAAGTAATTTATAGTGAGACAATTTCTGCATATACTTTCTATGGTTCATCACAATAAAGGCTGTTTTCAAAGGGGCATTATTATGTATTTTTCAGGCACAGAGTACAATTTTATAGCAAAATCAAGTAATTATGTTCAGTTGTTATACTGTAAAATGCTGCATATATCAAACATAATTTCAAAGAAATTTGACTTCATAATTTGACACCTTGAAATTGGCCTCTGTGTCTTTAAGAAACTCCTACTCTGACCCTTTTCCTTCAGTACATTGTTGTAACAGTGTTTCTCAGTTATGCCGTTGTTCTTAGAAGTGTTGGACTGAGAAGTGGTTTGTATGACGAACTAAGCAAACTCACAGTTCCACCAGATGTTTGCAAACTGCTGTTGCTGCTAGTCTGGAGGAGCCAAGCTTGTCCCTCCCCAGATCCTACTCATCTCCTCTGCTGGTTGTTTGTGCGATTACAGTTTCATGAGATTACTGGAATTTCTCTCTGTTTTGGTGTTTGCTGTTGTGCGAGAACTCTCCTCCCCCTTCAGTATTGTGTACTTCAGTCAGATAAAGTCTGACAGAAGTAAATCAGTTTTTGTGGCTGTAACAGAGCAAAATGTTTGGAACACAGTGAAGTTGCTTTTCTCTCCTTCTTGGTGTTTTTTTCTCTCTGTTGGCGTCCAAGAGCGTGTTTAAAGGCAACGCCGCCACCAAGGTGCAGGCACCTCTTGTTGGATAGTAGCATTCTAATTGTTTCTGCCTTGCCCTGGTTATTCTTGTTTCTGCTCAACACTTTCTGAAATAAATCAGGACTCTGTCAGTGATCAATGAAGATGGATATGAAAGCAGGCGGTGCAGGAGAGTTTGCCCTTTTTGGCAGTCGAGGCATGTGAGCACGCTGCAGTCCTGCCTTCGCAGTCATCTGCAGAGAGTTATCAGCGCCTCGACAGCCATGGTGGGCAAGGTTATTAAGCAGGATGAATGACTAAACAGTCTCCCCAGCTTCATTGAGCCATCTCATTAGAGTAGACTGTTTGACTGCTTTTTCTCAAGGAGCCATAGGGAGGACTATTAGTGATGCCCCCGTAGTTACCATCGACGAGCCCAGCAGGTCCAATGATTTCATCCAAAGGACTTACCTTGCAGCGCTCCCACTGTTTCTGCACATATCTCTGAATATCCTTCCTCCCCGAACCCAAAAGTGTTTCAAAGCCCAGCTTGCTCATTTTTTTCACGCTGCTTTCAAACCACCCTTACTCCTCCCCATCTCCTCTAAAGCAATGCCAGATCTGAGAATATCTTTGAAAGCTAATTTATTTCCAGTCATCATCCTTGTAATTAGCCAGTCATGGTGACTGGTCTTTGTTGAATGAAATGTGAACTAGATCTCCATCCACCCGCTACTTCCTCTGTAGACTCGATGTCTAATGTGGTTGATGCCTTTGGGGGACAGCGTAACTCTGTAGCTTATGCAAATGCAACACATTACAGAGTTAGCTGCGAAGCCGTTGCCAGAAACAGGTGTACAGGTGTTTGTCATTTATTACATGTAGCCAAAGATTTAATCCCTGCAGCTCATATTTTAATTAGATTTTAGCTCACTTAATAAATTGGCATTTGATTTGATTAAGCTCAGAGCAGCTGTGGAAGAAAGCTCCCAGTTTCACCACTTCAGGAAAAACCGCGGATAATCACCGAAGCCGGCACACGAAACCTGGTGTCGCAAAAATCCTCCTGTCAGACACGGAAAGATAAATAGCTACATAATGCATACAGCTGAGCCAAATATGATTTGTTTCCATTACTCAAGGCTGACTGCATCTTTATTAACAGTGGCAGGCAGTTACAGTAAATGGTTAGAAAAGTGAAAGCTGGCTATATGGTGTTATAAAAAAAAAAAAAAAAAAACCTTTTCTTTGTTTCAGTTTATGTTTAGTAATTTGCTTGCTTCCTCTGCAGTGACTGTCCAGGCATAAAATGTGGAAATGATCACGTTCCATCTCCAACTCAATCCAGGAAAGACGTGTGTTATTAAACTAAAAAAAACAAATATTTATTTGTTCTTCCTTCAGCCTGTGTCTGAGGAGTTCCAGAACGGTGAGGGCTTTGATATATCGTTGCATTTCGTGCCAACGGCACTAGAGGCTGGAAGGAGAAGATGGTGACCTCTGCGGATGCTACGATGTACAAATACAGGGATGAGACGTTTCCTCCTCTCGAATCGTTTGAAGTGAAAGTCGGTGTTTACAACAATAAGGGAGACGGGCCTTTCAGCAAAGTTGTCATCATCCATTCTGCAGAGGGAGGTATGCTAATATCAGTTTGCATAAATCCATCACTGGCATGATTTTTGTAATAACTTTAGGCTTTAATGATTTGATAAAATTGTTAAATAAACAAAATTTTAATTACTTTTTTTACACCAAAAGTGGATAAAGCTATTATAAAAACAGTCAAATGTATACATAAACCTCTGCTAAACAGTAGAGCTCATTTAAATTCTTGGTACGTGTCAGATCTGTCTTTTATTAAGCAGAGACAGTAACTATTCCACTGGCCTCTGGACTTAGAGAAAGTTTTTCCGGATGCTTAAAGTCGGTGGATTTAATGCTTTCCAAAGCCAGTATTGATATTCTCCAAAATCGTTCTTGTTATTCTGTAAACTTTTTTCAAAAACATTTGGTTTGTCTATGTGGAAATTGGGCTTGAAGTTTTTTTTTTCTTTTTTTTTATGTAAAACTTGCTTCCCTTGTGAACTGTGCCGCCACTGTTACATCATCTTTCAGTTTACAATAGACTTGAACCTCAATGGTTCATTAGTAATTCTTAAACATCCTAACCTAATTTTCTTTTTATTGGAAAGAGAAAGTTTGGATCAAGTATTTGACACGACTGATAATGATTTTGGGGTGGATTAAGTAGTGACATTATGCTTTTAACTTAATTTCTTAAGTGTATTTTTATAGTGCAATTCACAACAAATATCATCTCAAGGGACTTTTTAAAAAAAGACATTTCAGTTCAATCACACATGCATTTCAGCTATTTGTAGTTATATAGCAGTGCATTGAGCTCAGTTGTAAAGATAGTGGTGGAGAGGAAAAACTCTACTTTAACAGGAAGAAACCTGCAGCAGAACCAAGACCTGGCTCAGTTTGAGCTGCCATCTGTCACAACCGGCAGGGGGTTTGAGAAGACAGAGCAAAAAAAAACGAGGAACTGATCCAGAAGTACTTCCTATGTTAATGAAAAGTAAAACGTTATAAGTAGCAGAGGGACATGTTTAATTGCTGGCAGAGTTGTTTTTGCCGATGTCCTCCTCCAGGAAGCCATGACAGCCAAACAGAACGCCACATCAGATGCAGCTTCTGTGGAGAGAAAAAGTTGCTTTATTCCATCTCCAATAAGGTTTTACTCCGATATAATTACAGTTATCTGTACATAATCTCCACTGTGTAGAGTAAAAGCGATCTTTTCTCTCATATTTCAAAGACTTTTTGGATTAGTAAATGAATGATGTTACATTTCTGACTAAATAATAGAGATGGAGTAAACGGGAAAATATTTAAATTTAATTGTTTTATGATTTTATTTCAGTGATATTTTAGCAAAAAGTTGTATTACTAATACATTCCCATTGGTTATTACTTAAACTTGCAAATTAGTGACTTTACATACTACTTTAATTAATTACTCTTAAAATCAGTTACTACTGTATCGACAACAAGAGGAAAAGTTTAATTTTCACCCAGACGTGAAGTATCCATCCATCCATCCATTTTCTTACACCCTTGTCCCTTAATGGGGTCGGGAGGTGCTGGTGCCTATCTCCAGCTGGCGTTCCGGGCGAGGGGCGGGGTACGGCCTGGACAGGTCGCCAGTCTGTCGCAGGGCAACACAAAGACACACACCCATGCACTCACACCTAGGGGCAATTTAGACAGACCAATTAACCTGACAGTCATGTTTTTGGACTGTGGGAGGAAACCGGAGTACCCGGAGAAAACCCACCATGCACAGGGAGAACATGCAAACTCCATGCAGAAAGGCTGGGGCCGGGAATTGAACCTAGAACCTTCTTGCTGCAAGGCAACAGCTCTACCAACTGCGCCACTGTGCAGCCTAGACGTGAAGTAACGTACTACAAATACAATTATTACCTGGGTTGTATGTTTATATTTGAGCACGTATATAATTTTTTTTAGTGTGGATTAGAAAAAATACTGAAATTCAAATTTTGATATGTGTGTATATTGAGGTTGTATTCTGACATGGCTGCACGCTGGTGAAAAACAGTTTAAAAGACTCAATTTAGGAGCTGATAAGAGTGTAAAATTCTGACCAGAACTGTATCCACAGTATTTTCACCATGTACTTTGCTACACAGAGCCAAGGGAAGCGCCATCTGATGTGAAAGCATACAGTATTTCCTCCTCGGAAATTAAGGTGACCTGGAAACCACCCAATCCGGGCCCAGGAAAACCAAGAGGATATGAGGTTATTTTATAGATTTTCTGTGCCACTTTCTGTGTACAGTCACACATATAGATTATACCTCTCTGGCATTTTGCTGGAGCATTAGTTCCTTTGTGCATTAGCTGGAGCTTACGACTGTAATTTTTCAGTCTTTACTTGCTGTTCACAGGTCAGCTACTGGAAAGAAGCAGAGCAGGAAGAGTCCGGAGAGAAACGACGCACGGTTAAAAATGAAACATCTCTGGTGCTGACGGGCCTGGAAGGGAACAGTGTCTACCTTATCACAGTGAAAGGCTTCAACAGCATTGGCCAGGGTCCTGCCAGTGCCGCTGTCACAGCCAAGACCAGGAAGTCCCGTGAGTTCAATAGTGATGCTAATCATGAAACACTGCTTACAGAACACATGCTGCCTGCAAGGTTTGCTTGAAATTGACCTAGTTGGATGAAACTATCCATTAGCACTTTGGAACATGAGCCATTGTGTTTGCTACACAGCTCCTGCTCAGCCGCCGTCCAACCTCCTGTGGATTCAAGAAGGCAATAACATCTCATTAAGCTGGGATCCAGTTAAGGCAAAAGACAATGAGTCTGACGTCATTGGCTACATGGTAAGGACTTTATATAATGAAATTGAAAGCAGCTTGCTAATATACATTTAGCTGTGTCCACACTTGATTTCCCTCAACATACAGCAGTTCAATTAGTTTGGTTTAATCAGAAAATGTACTTATTTTTCTATCTGGGGCAATGCTCAGTGATTTCATCTGACGAGACAAAGACAGTTAATGAAAGGCTCACTCCAGGGTAAACTTCAAAATACTTTGCAGGCCAGTTCTAACGCATAAAGATGCTGAGATCTAATCTAATTTTTAGGGTTATTTCTGCTAGGATTTCACTATGTTATGTTTAATCCATCTATTTTTCCTTCTTGGTCTGTGCTATGTACAGAAATATTCATACAGCTAGATACTGGCAGCCCTATAGTCAAAATGTTATATTCAGGATGATTTCTAGGGTTAAGGCTCTCACACACTTGTTCCGAAGTCAAAAAGCCGTTGCAGGATGTTCGTATTCACACACACCTTTCACACTTGGTGCAGGCCACCTGGAAGACACCCTTCCCACTTCGGCATCCGTCACACACCCTTAAGCAGACATGTAAAACGGTCACAGAGAGCAGAACACCTTTCTTCAGACAGCTATTTCCATTAAGGAGTCTTTAGCCGTTTGACAATCTTAGTAGGGATTTTGTGAAACATTGTACAAAAATGTACATGATAAACATTTAAACCAATCACACAACACATTGCGGAGAGAAGATGAAATATGAAATGGATGAGATACGGAAGAGCCTTTAGTTTTCATCAGGGTATCGCATTGTGTTTGTTGGATAAGCTTAACATTAGTCATGTCTGATGAGCACCTTATTTCACACATTTGCTGGGTTACTTATATGGCTAATGAACAAACTGCTCATAGCAAATCTTATGGCTTTCTTGTACCATCTTCTCGCTGCTTGTCTGTGGTCAAATTTGAAGAATTCACAACTCATAAATGTTGATGACAGATTCTCCTGAGCTGTGGGGTCAGGTGGGGTTAGGGTTGGAGTTTGGGTGGGTTGAGGTTCGCTGGATCTCCTCTAGAGTCACAACTGGCCTCGTCAGTTTTGGTGGCCAGACAGTCTTAAGAGTTTCACAGTTGTGCCAAACTCTTTGCCTTTTCAGGTGATTGATTTTAATCATGTTCATGTTCATGGGATTCTCAGTACTGTGATATTTTTACACCCTAAGCTGACTTTAGTCTCCTCTGTCTGGTGTGTCTTTTTGTCTTTCTAATGATGTTTCCTAATATTTCCTACCAAACCTGAAAGGATTCACGTAAAAGCTAGTTTTATGTGATTACAGTGTGAGTTGTGTAAGTTTTTCAATAGGGCTGAAAACAGACACTCTTTTCAGATTTTAATTTATAAAGAACAAATTCTGTGTACGTCACAAGTATATATATATATTTTTTTTGTGGTGTCTACCACATAAAACTCGATAGTACATAGAATTTGTTGTAATTTGAGGAAAAGTGAAAAAGTTCAAAGGACATGAATGCTTTTGCCAGGCACCATATTGCACAGCAGGTCTCTTTTTACAACTGACAGCTCTGCTTTTCATCACAGTCTATCATAATGTTGTGAAACGTAAACACGGTGTGGACCCGGAGTGACTATATGCACATGCCCTGCAGGTGTTACTCAAGCAGGAGGGCCGAGGCCACATCCAGGTGACAAGAACCATTAACCCTTCGACCATGCTCTCACTGCCAGAGGGGGGCACTTACACCATTGAGGTGCATGCACTCAGTGAAGGCGGAGAGGGAGCCTTCAGCTCCCAAGTTCGAGTTGTGACCTCCTCTGGTAAGCTCAAAGCTGGTTAGCGCTCTGCCACTCACTCACACACACATACGTGAATGACCTCCGAAAATACATCCCTCCGCACAAGCTGTTTCTGTTTTGTGCCTACCTTATGTCTTGGCTTTAATCCTGTCAACAAGTTTATTTTAGTGAGCTGAGTTGCCTTTTGTTTAATTCTGTTTTAATTAAATTGCCCACATGAACCTTCCTACTCATGCGCAGCCAATTAAATCCCAAGCTGCGGGATCCTGTTCCGTAAATGATAAAGAATCTTTTTTAGGACATGTGGTTTATGTTTTTCTGTTCTTTTATGTCTTTAAGAAAAATGAATATGTCTCACCAGCTCCAGACACCATTGGATCAATGGACTTACTTAGCATCCAAAATGAATGCTTCTTTGTGTTGCTGTGTATTGATGTACCTTGCCTTCTTTCCTCTGTCTTAGGCGTTCGAGCAAAAAGCAGCCAGTTCTCGGTGCATCGCCCAGCACGGTGCCTAACATGGACAGTTCTGATTCTGGTTCTCCTGGTGCCTTCGGCTTCTTGGTGAGGAAACCCTGACGTCCTGTTTCTGAAAGGGGCTACCAGTCATCTGCTCCCTAACTCCCTCTGACTGCCTGATTGCTTTGGCCTTAGCCATCTTAAAGGGCCCGAGGCATGCCGACGGGGGTTGAGTCAGCCGGTTTCCACGCAACGCCACCCAGCTCATACTTTTTCAGTTTCTTCTGAGGCCCTGGATGTTTGATTTGCACAATTCTTTCCGAACATCACAGTAACGTGGTGCTGTAATGTAACTTTGTGTAGAAAGATTTGTTACATGGATTATTTTAGCATTCTGCGTCCTTCTCGGTGGCCGGCGCCGAACCACTTCCAGACGGCTCCCACAGCTCCGGGGATCCACGGAGCATGAACTGTTTCTTGAAAGCTGCTGTGGTAGTAATACAGGGATCAGCCAACGTGTATCTTTTCATTACTTATCTGCATCAATTTACCCCTTGGCTGCCTAACAGCAATGCAGCAGAAGCTCTGTAGAGATAAGTGCATTGTTTTCTTATTCACACACCAAGAAGGGATAAAAAAAAAAAAAAAAACTTTTATATGGAACCAAGAATCTTACTATTTCCAGATTTGCTTTTTGTACATTGTGTTACCTTTAGGAAAAATAACAGTGGTGTGTGTCAGCTCTGTCCAACTGTTTTTTAGTAGCGACTCAGCAATGCTTGTTGATACAGTTTGTTCACTGTTGGATGTATGGAAGTAGGAAACGGGCACCTTTAGTGCCCAAACTCATGATTAGACAAAGACAACTCTGTACGGACTTCTGGTGTCAGTACAAATAAATGTGATGTATATTTTTTAAACTCTTGTTGTCTGCAATTTATAATGTTGAGCACACATGTCTGCAGTAGCCTCTTGCTCCAGGGCAAGTACATTGATTTTGGGCTTCCTTGCAGAGGAGTCTGTTCAGTTTCCAATGGAGATGAGGACGACGTTCAATTATTTACAGCAAATAATGGATGGTTTGTCATGAAGGAGGATTGGACATAAGTAGCCGTGCTAGAGGACGGACGGCCAGCGACAGATCCACGTAGGGCTCGACTAGAGCCGACCTGCTGTGAACAACAAACGGCTGTTAAAACCAAAGCGGTAATGAAAGATGACTCCCATCCACCGACCAAAGAGTTTGGTACAATGGTAACCGATTGCATGCTGGAGAAGAGACAATGCTGATCAAGAAGTTATGCTAATATTTTAAGACATTTCATCTGCTGGTTGTGTGTAAAAAAAGATCTTGTTTCCTTTTGAAGTGTAAATTTGTCTCCTTCATTCTAAGGAAGACAGTTCATAGAAATCCTCCAGACAAGAGAAATGATCATGTCCAGCTTCTCAGACTCACCTGCTACCCATCTTTGTGTGAAAACTGACGCCAGTGTTCCTGCCCCCCACCAGGACGGTGCCCCAGCCCCTCGGTAAAAGGTTCTACCTACGACTCAGGTCTGCCATTTATCAACATTGTTGAGGGACGGCTTCCTATGCCTCCTGCACATAAACCTCCATTTGGAGGTTTTAAGTCTGTTCCACCAGGAAACCCTGAGGTTGACCCAGGACCTGCTAAAGATACTTCACTCTCTCGGGCCTGGAGAGAGAAATATCTGTATGTTTCTATGGTAACAAGTTTGCAGTTCAACACATGTCTGCAGGTCAGTTAGTTATTCCAACTGAAACTTTTATCAGCTCACGACTCAAGCTGGATGTGTTAGATGTCAGTGGGACTGACATTACCTGACCAGTTTCCAGCAGCCTGCACAAGTCATTCACTTTGTTTTTTATTTCTTGTAGTGGGTGGTGTGGTAAAACCCATAGTGGAGGTTTTTTTTTTTTTGATTTGAGCGTTTTCTCCTACCTATCAAGTGGAATGGATTCTTTCACGGAGCAATGGAAACAACTTGAGGAAGTGAAGTTTTATTGCAAATACTGGGAGATCAAAATCATTTTTTCAGATGAGGGGAAGTGCCTCTTTCACAGGTAAATATTTTGATGGTCATGCCTTTAGATATGAGTGAGTGTCCATGATTCCGTTAGGATAAATGGGATTAGACGATGGATGCATTAAAAAATTTTCATGGTGATCTAAATTGATTATAAAATAATACATTTTAGTGCAGTGTAGAATAATCCAGAAGACTTTTAAACCTTAAGTATGTCTTTTAAAACATGCCTAAAAGTGTCCTTGAAGTATTTTCTCTTTAGCTATAGTAAATGGATATAATATATTTGTGAGTTTGTATAAAAATGAAGAAATCATGTGGTTATGGTTTAACAGCTAGTCAGACGGATAATTTAAAGCCGCTTGGCCTGGTAATGTTTGTCTGTGGGGTTCAACCCTCCACAAGCTAACAGCTATTGTTACACATGATCATTTGATCAGCTCAGTAATTTCCAAACTAATACAAAATTTCATCAAACAAATGTGAACATTTACATGCTTTAAGATTCTTAGTTGCTCTGTCCTCCACCTCTCTTGAGGATTTTATTTACTTTTCTACAAACCCCACTCTACTAACTGTTTCTTACAGGTAAGAACTACTATCAGTAGTAGTTCCCCTAGTACTAACTCTAAAGAAAGAAACTCTCCCCACTGAAGATCTGGACAACTCTCCCAAGAAGTTCCCAAAAGAAGCAAGTGAGGCCACACAACTTTTTTTTCCTCTGATAAAATAACTTCTGCAGAGTCAAGAAAGAGCAGAATCAAGAGCATCTCTCCTTCCGTCCGAATCCCTCTCGTCCTATCAGCAGCACGAGCTTATCTCTCACTGGGTGGAATTTGAAACGAATGTGCCTGAAGTGTAATTAATGTTGGTATGGAAATCTGCAGACCGAAAGCCTTCTTACTTCTGCAGACCTTTCGCTCGCTCTGCCTGCAGCTTTCAAAGCTCCATTACAGAGTCAGAGTAACCTATCTACCTTGCGATAGGTTCAAAGAAGGGGACCAGCTAACCCTGGAGAGATAAGAGCAGACAGCAGAAGATGGGGACAAACAGTGCTCGAAGCAATGTCTATCCCACCGTTTCTTCCTCTCAGACCTTTCTGTTTTGGTAACACTTTGAGGAAGTGCGCAGACGGTCAGGGTCTCCTTGGTCTCCCCCCCCTCCCAAATTGGAGATTGTTTCTGTGTGCGGAGCAGAACATCGAGCTGTTTAATGCGGAGGGAGAGATTCTGTGGTGCTTTTAGTCTGTTCAGTGACGTTGGCTCAAACACACGCGTTCACACAAGTGCTAATGTACCGACCTTTAATTATTCATGCAGCACCTGTCTGTGTTGGCGCATCTGATTTATGATAATGGATTATGTATCCAGCAAGGAAACCTATTTGGTTCAGAGAGCCCAGAGCTATGGTGTCAGCAATTAAAGCATGAACTACCCCCCAGGTTAATGTCAGCGTGTGTCTCTGCATGTTCATCTTTGTCACAGTGTACTTTACTTTTACTCTTTATACAGTGTTCTTGATCATTTATGTACTGTATCTGGATTTGTAGGCACTTAAAATTAGCTTAGCTTAATTATTCTCAGCATAATTGTTATAAATGTTAAATGCCTGTTTGCTTTACCAGGTCTTGTTTTTACAGTCTGGTCCTTAGCAACTGAATGCATCTGTTTTTCTGGCATTTCAGCAGCTTACTCTAATTATGCAAATTATATTTCTTGAAAAGTTCATGTTAAAGTGTTTTGCCTTAAAAATGTTTAGAAGTCACCATGTTTGTAATCGTTTTCACTTAAAAACTGTGTGTCAATCTTGATGCATCTTCACCAATCCGTAGCATTAGCATATTCTTTGTCATCCTGGTATAAGAAAAGTTGAGAACATTGCACCACAACAACTCTAAAATGTTCTTTAGATATTTGTTTTGGTCATACATTTTCTTTGTTTTTATAGTCTGCTGAGTTCTCTCATCATAAATCTTCTAAATGATTTTTGTCTTTGTTTCAAGTCCTTTCAGTTTCCCTTTTAAAGTCTGCCTTGTTTTATAGAAGAGTTGTAGAACCACGTGTTTACCCCCCAGCGAGCGTCCTTCAGATGCAGTGCAGTGGTTTATCTTTTTGCTGAAAAAAATCCGCAGGTCTTTTATTTGGACGTCGCAGCCTGTTCATTTTGCCAAAGCCCAATATTTTCTCTTTTTTTGTTGTTTTCTTTGAAGTCTTTGGCTTTGTAGATCCAAATTCTTTGTCTACTAATTTGATGAAGGTATTTGCATGATTATTAGAGAAAAATCTGTCAATGAAGATGTTGTTGAACTACATTTCCTGAATGAATGAATCATCATCATGAAGTTTTTCTCATTATTAATGCTGTGTCAGATATTACTTTATAATGCAAAAAATATATATATAAATATTTCAATTTTTCATCATTTTTTTTAAGTGACTACATGAAAACTGAACCACAAAGTTAAAGTTGGCTGGTACTGCAGATGCTTCAAAAACCTGTAGTGTCACTGACAGGTTAATATATCTTAGTTATTTCCAAAGGTGATATATTACAATGTTTTATTCAGTCAGTTTTGATTAATAAAGCTTTCAATAAATGAAAACCTAAAATGTAACTTTTGAGCAATTTTGAGATATAAAACCTGCAAAAAAGGTTTGGGTCATTTTTTTTCCAAATGTTATGTCATGGCCGGCACAGTCATTAGGGAAACTGCTGACTTGTCCTCCAGTTTCCGATTGAAACCCTCCACAAGATGTTATTCATAAATAATCATTTTATTTTCAGAGCATTTCTAAACATGCTAAACAAAAGTGGAATGCAAAGTTTGTAAAGGTAAAAGGTAAAATGAATGCAGCAAAATGAAGAGATCCTGGAGGACAACTTGTTTCCATCTGGAAGAACTACAGCTTTAGTAGTTCATTTATTTATTTATTAACTTTTTTTCCATCAGGTCAAAAACCCAAAGCATCCGGCTCAAACTACACAGAAATGGTTTGAAGACAACAAGGTGTATGTTTTGGAGGGGCTCATTCAAAGCCCAGACCTCAATCTGCAGCTGGACATGAAAAAGGACAGACAGTTTGCAGCCGATGCAACCTGACAGAGATTGAACAGTTTAGCAGGAAGAATCTGTCTGTCCAGTTCTGCCTGACTGAGACGGATCCACACAGGCTCCAGGCTGTTACTGCAGCCAAAGGCGCATCTACTAAATACTGACCTGAAGGGAGCGAATATGTTCCTCTTATTTTAAGTTACATACTATTATCACTGCTTTGTAGAAATCAGTTTTCTCTTATTATTTTTTATGCTATCAGATGTGATTTAAAAATTCCAAAATTGGTCATTTTAAATGTTTTTTAAAAAAGGAGTTCTGATTTCCAACTACAGTAATATGCTGTATCTTTTAAAGCCTAGACACAGAGGGTGGTTGTCTCTCACTGCAACATCCCAGCAAATAACAGTTGATGCTGCTTCTGTCTCAATCCATTCCCAGGAATCCTTTAGCCTTCTAAAACGTACAAAGTCAAGTATTAAATTGTCTCTGCAGGGATTCACGCTGTGATTTAGAGCTGAGCTGTGAGTTAGCTTCTCATGCGGGTCACAGTTTAACACTCACCCTGGAGTTGCAAGGAAAGTACGGCCCTCCAACAGACGCTGCCTTTCCACTAAGAGCCAAACTGCGATATCAAACAGTCAGACGTTTTTATATTTTTCATGCAATTTTCAGTCCTACATTTGGTTTAGTTTTCCCCCTCAGAAACTAAGCTAAATTTCATTAAAGAACTGCTTATTTAAGGGTGCATGATTTTTGATCATTTAGGGAGTGCCCTTTTCAGCTCCACAGATATAAGCCTTGTAATTAAAAGGAATCTGGGGAGGTTTTAATTAAATGTCGGATTGTGTTCCATTTTGTTCCTACCAGTGTGGTTTGACTGATTCTATATCGGCGCACATTTAAAGGCTTGTGGAAATTATACATTCTTCTGATAAAAAAATTATTCCAAAGCGGCTGAGTCTCTGCTGCAGCGCGTGGCATTCACTGTGTTTTGGTATCTAAATGAAAAAGTAATAACGTTGGGAATTCTGATACGCGAGTTAATTTGTGCTTGCTGTCGTTTCCAACGTATCGGAGGCTATATGAGATCACACAGTGAGGATTAGGGAGGAGTGCCACATTTTGTCAAACAATGAGGACAAGCACCTCTGTAAAGCATCCGTACGTAGCACTGCAAACTTCAGTTTGGCAATTAATGAAGATAAGGAGCTTTTTTTTACCTCCTAAAAGGGTAAGAAAGCAAAGAAATAAATGCATAGTGTTATTATTTTCATAAAGCTGACCTTTTCAACAATACATCTTACTCAAATACTTAAACACAAACCAAAAATACCCCCTTTATGTGTCATAGATTAGACATGTTAACCTCATGCTACACAACTGTAGGCATGGGAGCACAAAAGCACAGGTTCTGGGAAAACTTGCAGCACTTTTTGCATTACCAATAAACCGCACAACAAGGGTTTATTCTCTAACAATAGTGGTCAGTTAAAAGTTCAAGTCATTTGAAAATCTGTTCACCTCATCGCCTGTGGTGGCGCTGCATCAAGAACCACTGAAGGAAGCAACACCAAAGCCTCTGAAGAAGATATTGGGCACACAATCCTTCTTCATCAAATGCAAATAAAAAAGAATCACAGTCAGAGTTTAGCAGTTTTAGGATTTCTCTTTTCTTTGGCAAAAGATCATGAGCCATTTCTCCCCTGGTGCTAGACTCACACATTTGTTTCGGTTGTATTTACCCAGAATGCCCTGCACTATGGTCTGCTTCGTGCTTATGGAGCAGTCCCTGGTCCACTTTCCATTCACATACGCATTCAAACGGCACCAATGTTCACTTCAACCGAACCGGGTCATAGGTTTGTAGGCGGACCAGAGTTTGCTTCTTTGGTCTGCATCAGACTATGATTGCTTGTCTTGTTCACACTTCCCCAAACAAACCAGACTTTCTAGATAAACAAACGAGAAAGTGGACTAACTAGGCCTGGTCTGAATGCTCTTAAGTTTTGGAAATAGAAACAAAGCCAAGCATCAGGAGCAGAGAAAACAACATACATCCATCGTCTACAGCTGCTAATCAAACCTGGGTTGTGGGGCGTTGGTGCCCATCTCCTGCAGTCACTGGACAAGAAGCAGGTATATCCTGAATGTTGCCAGTCCATTACAGGGCAGCACAGGAAAAACAACCACACTCACATCTAAGGGTAATTTGGAGAACAGTCATGTCTATGGGAGGAAGCTGAAAAAGTCACAAAGAACACAGGAACACAGGAAGACCCTAAGGTGGGATTTGAACTCAGGACCTTTTTATTGCTAAGCAACAGCGCTACCAAATACCCCGCTGTGCAGCACTGAGAAAACATCTTTGTTTTTTTTCTGTATTTTTCCTGCAATAAACATATCTGTGAATGACTTTGGCTTTGCCCACCTTAGATGAGTGAAAAGTTTGTTTTGAAAGTTTTACATCATTTACAGAATCATTTTGCACACTGAGATCTCTTTGAAGTGCTGAAGCAAACTTTATTAAATGGTAAAACTGCCTTTTCATCAATACAAGACCAAGAGGGAAAAATACGGAGAAATGGGAGAATTCTGAGTAAGATGGAAATTTTTTTTTGCTCATTCCCCTTCTGCTGCTGTTTCTGCTCCATGAGGGGAGGAGGGCGGCTAAGACAGCAGCTAACACACCTGATACTCATTAAGCGCATCAGCCACAACTGCACAACACAACCTGCAGGAGAAACCTCAGCAACTATCATGTATTCATGAAAGCCCAGACTTACCTGACCGTCCCAATGTCAAACCTGATGCCACTTACTGCGGTGCTTAAAACAGGCCAACAGCTTTTTGATTGTTTTCAGTGCAAGAACATGCAAATATAAGCAAGGTAAACGTAAAGTTTTTATCTACAGTTTCTTGTTTTGAAATATAAGGCCTCAAAAGTTGTATCTCCCTGCCAACCTTCAACCTATAAATGTTTGAGACTCGGGCCTGAAAATGGCAGAAAAGCTGTAGAGCTGTCCAAAATCTGTCCTTCATCATCACACAGACAGAAGACTCAAGTTGGAGAGAGAGAGAGCAGAAGATTGTGGAATAACATACAAATATTGCATGAACATGACTGTTCTTTCATCACACTCTGTCAGTGAGTGCACTGGAAGCTCCATACCGAAAGGC
This sequence comes from Poecilia picta, assembly GCA_033032245.1. Classification (NCBI taxonomy): domain Eukaryota; kingdom Metazoa; phylum Chordata; class Actinopteri; order Cyprinodontiformes; family Poeciliidae; genus Poecilia; species Poecilia picta. The sequence continues at coordinate 27,854,338 of CM065365.1, read as the reverse complement.
CAAGGACACTCCAAGCCTTCCTGTTAGATGGGCAAGCTCTTCTAACACCGACAGGTAAAACATCCTATTGTGACTGAATTGTTGTTTGGCAAGTAAAAGGTGTTATTGATCTTTTCTACACACTTTTTGTTTTCCATGTTTTGGTCTTTTATTGTTGTGCTCTGGGCTGTTTTTTGTGCAACTTGACATGAAATGTCCAAATCAGAAAAGGGAAACAATTTGGTGAGAATCATGGCTGAAGGATTTAATTTCATTCTCACAATTAAGCTTTTTTTTATTTTATCTGGTTGAACCTGGCATGTAAAGCGAAACATTTTTAATTTGCCGGTAGTTCTGCTATCTTTCTTTTGTTCTCCACAACACACAACTGGCCACACACAACTGTGGCCAGTTGTGTGTTATGAGAAGGAAAATTCTTTTAAAAAACAGTTTAATTTGCTACACAGTGAATCCTCGTTCGTGATAAATTACAGCAAAACTATCCTACTGTGAAGCCTCATTATATGTTTTTTAAAAAGTTGCGAGGAAGAGAATAAATACAGCCTGCAAAACTTTCTACCCATTACAATTATTTGTCAAGTATAGCGATACAATAACATTCTGATGTCTATGTGTATTTACACAAAATGTTATATCTGGAATATAGTCAAACACAGTGCCTTGCAAAAGTAATAAAAGCCATCAAACTTTATTAGATCTTCTTCAGACTTTTTGTATGTTGCATAACACAGAGTAGTGCGAGATTGAAAAGTAAGAACTAAACTGTTCCGCTGGCTACAAAAGCTCAACTTTTCTGCCTTAAACCTCTCAACTCTGTTGACTTGCCTGCCGTGTTCTTTGGTCTTTATGTTGGTGTTTTTTTCACTAATGTTCTCTAACAGACTTCTGAGACCTTCAACGAACAGCTGGATTTCTACTGCGATTAAGTTACACCCATATGGACTCTATTAATTAGATGACTTCTGATGGTAACTGGTTGGAGCGGATTTTATTTAGGGTTATAAACGCTCTTTGGGCCTGAATATGCATGCATTGTAAAATACATTTAATTCTGTAGTTCTAAAGTGATAAAATGAGCCAGTCAAAAGATTCCAAAAACCTGACTAAACAAAAAGCTTCTCCATGGATTTTTCTGTGCATCTGCTTATGACCTTCTAAATGTTTTGCCCTTGCTGGAAATCACATCCACCTAGGAATAACTTTGAAATGACGCTATATGTCATGGGGCACAGATGAACATTTAATTCCTGTCAAAAAGGAAAAGTCACAAACAGCGGTTTGTTTATACAGATCTTGGAATGCTGCCAAATCCCCACTGATCAGAAGGAAGTGGTGATTCAATTCAGAGGCCCAAGCTTCTTTTCTCTAGACGCTTTGTGTGGGGAAATATAATGAGATGGATGTAGAAATCTGAGGGATAAAGAGGAACAGGAGGGGGCTGCTGCAGAGGGAGATTTAAAGTTCAGGCGAGGAAACAGTCAGCTCAACGCAGACCTCTTCCAGGACCTTATAATCTCCCTGGTTAGGTGATATTGTCACAGACTGTCATATTGCTCTTTTCAGATAACTGAATTTCTGATCATGGTCAAAATTTACTCGGTGGTGCAACACAAGCTCGAAGCACCTTTTGATGTTTTCAAAAAATATGTAGAAAAAATATATATATTTTTAAGTGTAAGTTATATAGTTGGACACAGTATTTCTTGACGTAATCACAAAGCAGTGTTGCAGTATAAATAGCCTTATTGCGTCTCTTTAGAGGAGTTATAAATCTCAGGCCTGGGGATTACATATGCTAGCACTTCACTAGGCAATTCAATCACTATCCAGTTTCAGCTGCTGTCTTCTTAGGTTTTACATTAATCCCATATTAAACTGAAGGTATAAATAAATAGATGTGCAACTTTGAGAACCAATTTTAGCTCCCTCTACAATATGTCCTCTAACAGAGTCCGTCATATTTTTAACTCCACTGAAATACATTCATGTTTGCTAGTGTTCACAAACACTGCACACATTTTGTCCTTCTGGTTTTAGGATGCTACCAACACTATCGGGAGGAAATATGTTGTGACTGAAAAGAATGTCATCACTAGTGTAAGTGTGAAGTTTCAGGATGAGGCTCTTTTAGCAATCAATCTAAAACTGGCAGCTCTTCAACACGTTTCAGGAAGCCAACATTTTCTGTCATCCCATAGTTTCAAATTGGTTTAATGTAATATTGTAATCTTTAATATTGTTTTCATTAGTTGTAAGCACAACATCACCATAAAGAAAATAAAGACTTGAAAACATCAGTGCATAATAAATCTATATATGTTTCACTTAGTGACTTGAACTATTTAAATATTCAGTAGCCGTCTCCCTACTGTACTGCTAGCCATCATACTTTATTAAATAGTTTAAATAGCTTCCCCTCTTTTCCAAAAGAGAGGACAGACATGTTTAGTCTAGTTCTAAACATGTCTGGAAGCAACTAATGCATAAACAGTGCAGTGATGGCATCGTTACTTTGATCATTTGATTACTGATTATTCCTTGAAAGAGTAACTTAGATCACTGATTACTTGATTTGGAAAGTAACTAAGTTGCGTTAAAAGTAGCTTTTTTAGTTACTTTCAGCAGCTGCTAACAACAACGCTCAGCCACCTCTGAACATTACATTGATCTTTGCCAATACTTAATTGTAAGTTATTTCAACAGTGCATCTCCACTTATAAGGTTGAACTGAAGGGGAGATTGTTTAATGGTTACAACAGTACCAGGAGAACTTTAGTAATTTTTGGATGTTTTTGTGTGTTCCACTACTGTCTGGAAAACTCTAAATGGGGTTTTAGACCAGTCATCGGTTGAAAACTGCAATTTGTATTTATTCGGGTTATTGTTGTTTGAAACTGAATTTGTTTGTGCAAAGTGAGAAAAAGAGGCCAAATAACTCAAAATCTGTCAGAGAACAAATTCTGTTTCACAACACTGTGTTTAGTGTACAGCTATTTTATGAAGATGTGTTTTAAAGTGACACATAATGTTTTATTCACTGCTCTTTTTTTACATGAAGGTTAATCAAAGTCACCTGTCTTTTTAATGCGTTGCTTTCTTTAGAGACTGAACTGTTGTGACCTGTCACTAAGACCTCTCTGCTGGGACCATTTTACATTTTCGGTGGTCGAAGGACAGAAAGATAAACCCTGAATTTATCCTTGGGTTTTAAGCTTAGCTGCTCAAGAGAGCATCCAGTTCATTTATTGGCCTTTTACAGCATCATTGCCTATTTTATACTAAAGCCAGGTGAAGCAAACCTCGGGCAGAGCTGACATATTGCCTGATTTAAAGATTACGTTGGCAGCGGGGCTCAGTGAAACCTGGATCATTTGGAACAATCTGAACGTTCCCTTAAAATGAAATTATGTAGTAAAATAGTACAGACGAGACATTTATGCAATTACCCGTGTTCCTTCTTGTGTCTAAGTTTTAAAGTGACTGTATCATTGGAGACCTATATATTTGCTAATCTAAGCTCAACAAAAGAGTTGATAATTTGGGGGATTTAAAGTTAAAATCTTCTCAGAGGACATAAGCTGTGCTTTCTGTTCAGACTGGCAATTTTTATTTTTTCCAACTTCCGAGGTTCTTTACAATGTACAAAGTTAAAAGAAGCTTGGATTAATACTTCATGAAGCAGGTCCATCTTTCTTTGTGCACATCACCTTTTAGCCTGTGCCTGGTCCATTTTTGTCTTTTATATTTTTTAATGCAACCTTTTATTTATACAGTTACATGTACATTTAAATGAAATCTATTGTTTCTTTTTTAAGTCCTGCCTTTTTTAAACATCATCCAAGATTTAGCATTTTAAAATAGACAATAGTTCAATTGGTACAAGTTTTTCTTATTTTTATTTTGTATTAATTGTTGGCTATTTGTTGACCACCACGTTATTTTTTTTTGAACATGTTGGAAAACTTCCACTGCACTTCTCCATTTCCTGTTGCTTCATCTCTGCATGGTTGATCCTTCAAACTGAAGTGAACTGACAGCATGACCCACTTTTTTTATTATTGTGAAATTGGCTGTCTGATCCATTGGGATTAATATGTTTTTGTTTGTTTTCTGTTGAGCTTTACATTTTGGGTGTACAGTGGTAATCAATTAATTAAACGAGACGGATTTAAGTACACAGAAAAAATTCAGGACACTTAACATGGAGTTTTCACACCCCTGATCCCAATCCACATGCACGATTTGCAATGTGAGCACATGTTGAAAAATAACATGTTTTTTAGTACTCCAACATATATGTCAAAATAATTTAAAAAAAATTTGGTTGTAAGTACCTGCTTTGTAGAGTAGGATTGTCATCACCACAATGTGCCTGTTGTTGCATGTAAGCATCATAGTTCAAAGCACAGAGATGAGACAGCAAGTCGGTAACAGAACTAAATTCATGCATGTATGTGTTAACATTGCTGCTGTGACCTACAAGCTTGTTTAGTGTAAGCACACTTTTTATGAACTAATGGTTAATCCAGAAGACAGAAAATCAAACATATCCAGTTGATTTCAGTGTCTCTCAGAGCCGTGACCAGGGTCATCTGTTAACAAAACTAATGAAAAGATCTACTTTTCAGAATGCAACTCAAATCCCCTGCAGACTATGACTATCTGAAGTACAGATACAGTGATACTTGTCAAATCAATAGCTTTATCAATACGGTATAGACAAACAAAATGCTTAAGGCTTAAATCATTCACCTGTTGTGATGTTTTACACAGTCGGTTGTCTCACTTGTTTGGTTTCTCACCATCAGGTTCAGAAAGCAACCTGGAGACCAAATTGTCCTTCCAGACTCTTGAGTGAGGGGAGACCTAAGCATCAGCCAACGAATCGATGCCTTTGGAGACTCCGGCTGTAAGTAAGACTGTGATGAATGAGACAGAGTTGGAGGTGATTGAGCATGTCTGCCTTGATGGTGATGCATTTAAATTGGGCTGTGCATGTAAATGTTTTCCTTTAATTGGAAGCCAGAACAGGTTTATTACCCAAGGTGAATGCAGATCTGCGACACAGGCAACCATAAGGAACATTCAGTTTGGTTTTAATGAGCTGTTGAGCTGAAATGTAAGCTCGCACACGTAGGTCGAGCAGATAGCCAATCCTTTTTCCTGTTCAAAAGTAGAGATTTTCTCCTTTTTTTTTCACTCCGGTGATTAATGTCCTACGCTTGACCCTATTGACCCAAAGCTCAAATAAGGAAACTGTTCTCAAGAGAGACGCACTTTACCCTTCATGCTGACCAGTAGCACATGCAAACTGTATTTCTCAGGAGCGTAGATTTGGCAGAGTGATTTTTATTTCATTCAGAAAGCAGAAAATATATCAGAAGGATGCAAACAGTTTGAATATCCCTGTCTGTTCAGGTAGACTGGACATCAAGGTCTTTAGTGTTGAAACGGGCGCTTGATTAACATGTTTTCACACACCATTCAGCACGTTGGACAGATCCTTGATGGTTCTGACAAAGCCGGGGCAGGAATACTCGACAGTAAAGAGCCGCGGGGAGGTGGAAATAAAAGAGCAGAAAACAAAGCAGATGCCCACAGTGTGGGAATTACACAAATCATCAAACAATGGCGGAAGCTGCCTGAGCCGTCGTCTTCAACATCACAGCATGCAAACTCCTCATAACGCATAAATAAAATTCTGCTCGTTTCAGTGTCAGCTTGCTTAACAATACAAATACAAAAATAAACATATTTTCAAGAGGCCATTTGTCCGTTTTGACAGATGAAGATTCTTTACTCAGAAACAAACTTGAATTTCTACAAGGAAAATGATTAATGGGTGCTAATGTCAAAATAATCAGATTTTGTGGTGAAACTAAAATTATTGTTAAGGCACTGCATGGATGAGCTAAAGACAACCTCATCCACTGATGAATGGCTGTAATAAAGTGAAGCTATGATGTATTTTTCAAAATATATTAGATTCTGAAGATTGTTATCAAGGCTGTTTTTTTTTATAACAACATATTAGAAAGTTGGAAAGCCATTTATCCTGACGAATCATAACCTCTGAAATCAATGGTGCCATTAGGTTCACACTTCCTTACACTGGCACATAATCAATGTCATATGGGCTTCATAATATCCTGCTGGATGTTTTTACTTGTGCAATTGGTGGATAAACTTCAAATATTTCCTTTGGATTCCATTGTGAGCAGCTGGACATTTTGTGTTCAGCAGTTCAGTTATTAGGTTTTTTTTTTGTTTGTTTGTTTTTTTCGGTGCCATCAGAGCAGCTGAGAGATTTCTGCGCTCTCCTCTTAGGCTTCATGCAGCCTGCTTGCCAGCTGGAGTTAATCTCAGTTTAGCATTTTCAACACAAAAGCTGTCTTTGTGGTTACTTGAACAAAGTCAGACCACTAGAAGCCTGGAGTGAGGCCGTTTCTTCACAAACAATGACATGTCGTCCTCGGTTGGAATCTTTGTGAAGCTGGAGATTGCACATGTAAGCTGCGGCTCAAGTGCTTCCCCTCTGGCCTCGATTTAGCCTGGACGACTAATGACAACTTTATAAACATTTCTGCTGAAATGTGATACGTATTGGAAGGAGACACACGAGCCGAAAGCCTCGTTAAAAATTATTGTGATTAATTGTGTTAAAATGCTTTGATAAATATTGAGTTTGTTGGCTCTGGAATGTGGTGATCTGTGGATTTTGTCAATATAGAAAATATGGGCGCAGTCCAACTGATTTTGTTCTCTCTATTGAGCAAGATATGCAAAGAAATTAAGTTATTCCCTTCTCACCCTCTGCGGGTGGTCTCTCTCTCTCTTTCATCCTCTGAGCTCTGGTCCTCTACCAGAGGCCTGGGAGCTTGAGGGTTCTGCGCAGTATCTTGGCTGTGCCTAGTACTGCACATTTCTGGACTGAGATGTCTGATGTTGTTCCTGGGATCTGTTTTAGCCACTGCTCCAGTTTGGGGGTTTCTGCCCCGAGGGCCCCGATGACCACAGGCACCACTGTGGTCTTCACCTTCCAGTTCTTTTCCAGTTCCTCCCTGAGGCCCTGGTATTTCTCCAGTTTCTCATGCTCCTTTTTCCTGATGTTGTAGTCACTTGGTATAGCTACATCCACCACAACGGCTTTCCTCTGTTCTTTATCCACCATCACAATGTCCGGTTGGTTCGCCATTACCATCTTGTCTGCCTGGATCTGGAAGTCCCACAGGATCTTAGCTCTGTCATTCTCCACCACCTTTGGGGTGTTTCCCACTTCGATCTCGGGGCTTCCAGTCCATATTCTGCACAGATGTTCCTGTACACTATGCCCTCCACCTGGTTATGTCGTTCCATGTACGCTTTCCCTGCCAGCATCTTGCACCCTGCTGTTATGTGCTGGACTGTCTCAGGGGCCTCCTTGCACAACCTACACCTTGGTCTTGTCTGGTGTGGTAGATCTGAGCCTCTATTGCTCTGGTGTTTATATATATTCTGAACATAATCCATCAAAACCTCTGAAGCAGATCGCTTCAGAACCTGAATATGAATTCTTTTGAAAAAGCTTTTCAAAAGCTGAGCAGAGAAGACAGGAGAGAACCGCAGCGATGAAGGCAAACACAACACAAAGGTTACATGGGATTCTTGAGAAGTCTTTCTACTTTTGTTGACTCCTGGCTTAGATGTGTAAGCATAAAATCTATCGATGTCAGGAGTGAAGGCTAGTTAGACCTGGATTCAAAAAACTAGAGGTCCTCTGAGTTTATCAGCCAGAGGAGCAGTACGACTAACCCCACATCAGGAGATTAGACATGTGGAAAAACATTCACAAATTACATATGGGGTTGAGATTGGGGTTTTGTGATGGCCACTCCGAAGTATCAACTTTGTGCAACTCATTTGACCCAGAATTCAGAGGAAGAGCTGCACAGCTGTTCTGGTCTGATCTTGGTTCGACTGGAGGACAAAACTGAAAGATTTATTACATATCCGGTTGGTTCTGTTTGCTTTCACACTGTACTTACAAACCTAACCCCCCTCACCTGGAGTGGTTCAGTGGTTGTTGCATCAACAACCACTGAAGAAAACACAAAACGTTTGAACAAGACACTGAAACGCATGTTCTTCATGAAATCTAATCAGAACTGGACTGGTGTCAGATTTTAGCAATTGAAGGATTTCTCTTTTGTTGTTGGTTAAAGACTGAGCCATTTCTCCCGCTGGTGCGAGACTCACAAGTTTGTATTGGATGTATTTACCCAGAATGCCTTGCTCTATGAGCTGCGTCAGGGTTTCAGAACGGTCTCTTGGCCACTTCATCTAAACCAAAATCGAGGTTTTTAGGCGGACCAGTGTTCACTTCTTTTGGTCTGCATCAGAGTCCGGCTGTGCATTCACACCTCTGCAAGAAGTAACCACCACCTTGCTCACAAATATGTTTGTACTTCTGTCCACAAATTTTAGATGGATTTGAGATTAGTGCTTTGTGCTGGCCACGCCGAAGCATCAACTTTGCTGTCTCTAATCCGTAACTAAATTGACCCAGAACACTCTGGAAGAACCTCAACAGCTCTACAGTATGACCTTGAATAAGCAAAAGGAAAAGAAGACTCAAGTTCTTTATACTCATACTTGGTTTCACATGTTTACTTCCCAGAGGGAGTAAACAATCACTTTAAATCAAATTTGATTGCTCTGTGTCATTCTGCTCCGTCACCCACATTTCAATCCTGAGCCGCCTGTTTACAATCTGTAGCTGTATACTGACAATTTCACTGAGGAATTTGTCACACCTGAGCATCCAAACATCGGCTGTTCTTTGTCCTCTGCTTTCAACAATGCCTTGCATTTGAAAGCAGGAGATGCTTGGAAAAGAAACGCGTCAAATGTCTTGACACATGAAAGCTGAGGGCATAATCTTCTTTTCAGAAAATGATAAATCCAGGCTCCCGCGAGGTAAAAGTGAGGTAATAACAGTGCAGTTGCCCTGATGCCTGGACTGTGAACAGTTTATGTAAACAGATGTCCAATAGTTGAAGGAAAAAAAAGCCAACCTGAAAGAAATAAAAGGTAAATCTACATTTTATTTTTGTGCAGTTCCTGTGTCCCATCAAACTCATGGCACCAAATAAACAAGTGAGCTCATGCATTAGCATAAATCTTTAAATTGTACAACGTCACTCATTCAGTTAGACTGGCGTTTGTGGCGATATGAAGCAAAAAAAGAAAAGAAAAAAAAAGTAGCTAACTAAGCCTTTTGTCTAAGTGGCTTGACCTTGAAATATTGAGCTTCTGTCAGCTGTAGTCATCACTCTGTTGCTTTTTTACTAGCACTGTGCTTGGAGAAGGATAATCTTGAGAGGGTATAGATGGTGGTTTCAAGGCTGCCTTAACAGACACTTATGACAGTCATTAGTACTAACCTCACCTGACACTCCAACATGTAATCTGGGAAGCTTATGTTGCAATGGGAGACATTATGTTTGTGAGAGTGGAAATAATGATGTAAGTTTTTCGAAGGAGTGCCTGATAGAAAGGAGTTGTGAGAAACGTGGTATTGGGTTGGGATCATAAGATGCTGTCATTTCATATAACTCGGGGTCAATGCTTTTGTCAATTTGAGAGGCCCGACACAGAGGAGGCTCAAATTAAATCAAAATGTCTACAAATGCAGAAAATTTGCTCATACAACCAGAAATACTAACTACCTTTCAAAAGAGATGGTTGAGTTTCGGGGAATAATTTGTGGAATTCCTTTGAATTAAAAATGTGTAAATTATACAGTGGTTTAAATTTCTTGCTTCTGATTTTTTTTCTTGCTTCTTTTTTTTATTATTTTACAGATTTATTAGCAACCTGTTCTGGCCTTTTACTAACTCTGACCTTCCTTTGCATCCTTTATTATATTATTATTATTATTGCTTTTTGTGTGTGGAGTATATTAACACAAACTGACACTTATTTGCCCTTCACCTGCCAACACGTCATGCAAGATCTTTAAAAAAACACAATGAAAGAAGAATAGGTGAAAAAGGAATGCTTCAATCTAGACCTTTTCAGTCACTTTGGATTTGTGTGTCATTATTGGGTTGTTAATTCTCTTTATCCGCCAAAGTAACGTTGGTCTAAATCAAAGATCAGGGTTATGTTTTAGTCTGAATTCCATTTGATTACCTTAAAATCTTATGCTGCTTAGTTAGTAACCACACATCCTCTCCATGCTTTGCTGCAGTAATAACGATGGACGGCTTCCTGATTGTTGTCTGCTACCCGGCCATCATGTGTACAGTGGGATCTTTATGGGTTTTACTCAGGATGAATGGTTGCAATGGGCTCGTTTTATGGGACCCGATTGGAAACCAGCCGTGATTACGAGAAAGAGAGAGAGAGAGATCAAACTGAGCAGCAAATCTACAAATGGTAGACGCTCTTTATTAGGATCTGTTCTCTGTTAGCCCTGCAAAGGTGATCAACGTGACCAATCATGGTCGGATTCATTTTGTTATCACCTCATGCTGTTCCTAATATGAATGTTAGCATGGTGTTGCTTATTAAAGTTCCAGTTTTTTCTGTTTCTCTGATTTAAACTTGACTACTTAAAGTCTTTTTTGTTTTTTGTGGAAAGCCTAACTACTTTCCATTAAACTCCTTGTTTTCTTTCTTTACAAGACGTTGAGGCATTAATGGAAAGGCACCGCAGTGATGCAGCTTGGCACATTTAACGTGCTCTGAGAGGCATCAGTCTTTTGAGCTCCTCTTAAATTATGCAGCAGCTGATGAGGCTGGTGCTGCTGTGGACATGTTGTCTCTAATCTGAGACGGTTTTTGCAATTTAGTGTTTGTTTTTTACCTTTGTGGTCAGGAGATATTCTATGCCCTGTGCCGATAAACTGTAAATTGTGCTGCTTTTTTTTTTTTAGTACGTGTGGAAGAGGACTTATTAATATCTCAGTTTAGGCAGGAAAATGGCAGTGACTAGTGAGGCTTTCAGCCCCTGCACTGCTTTTAGTTGTGTGTTTCTTTTTTAGGTATACTCGCACAAAAAAAAAGACTGCTTCCTCGTCTCCTTTTCAATTACCTGGCACAAAGCTGTAAAGATCTCAGAGAAAGCAAACAAAGCTTCTATCAGTCAATCACCAGCAGTGGAGGCATGTACTTGTGGGCTTTTAAAATTGAAGGCTTCATAGTTATTAAGCTGTTCCTTCAAAGCACATCTCTCTCCACGAAAAATGATCTCTTCAAAGGGACCTTTTCTTAACTCTGATGTGTTTTTTTTTTTTCAAACCTGAAATAGCCCTGAAAACAGTTTTCTGCTTCACCTCTGATCTTTTTGTTGTTGCTGTTCTCTTATCACAAAAGGCATACCACATACAAATATTGGTCATCTTGAACATTTTAAAGCGCTTTCTTTGATGGGAATGTTACTGATTTTAATCCAAAGAAGAAAAAAAAAACAACAAAAAAACCTGCCACCAGTCAAAGTGATCAACCGTGTGTGCTCACGCCTTCTGAGAATAATAAAACCTACTCGTTGCCTGTGGTTTTATGCTAACGGTTTTGTTTGATTTCTCCTTCTAAATACACTGTGGATGTTCAATTCGCCCTCTTTCTGCCTGTCAAAAGGATAACTGTAGTGGATGGAGAAACTTCAGATGACATAAAACTAATGGGTTTTAAATTTAACCATGAGGGGAAAAAAGGATGATTGGAAAAGTTTTTGAAGGATCTGAAATTACAAATCCAGCCTCCCTGAGGAGTAGTCTGAAGCGTCGAAGGACCTGTGTAATTCTCTCTCTGATGAAAACCCTTAATACTGATTTATCTGATCAAGAGCGTCTCAACAGCTTTCTCTGGTGTGCTCAAAGAATACTAATAAACCATTCAATGAAGGCCCATTTAGCAAAGGAATGAGAGCAGCTATTGCTGTAAAACAACATCATTTCAGCATTGAACATCTGATCATCTACAGTATTCAACTGTGACCTCAAACCGTTTCGGAGGCCTTATCAAAACAATTTATTTTACGCTACTTAAGGCCAATAACAAATTTACAAGAGCTTTTGCTTGTATTGTACTGTGGACCTGGCTTAAAAAGGAATAACTTGGGTTATTGTGCAAATCCAGACCTGGAGCAAAAACCAACACAACAGAACTGGGACACTGGGCCAGGTGTTCTAGGTTAAATTGGCCCATGTCCGTCTATTATTAGTGTCAATACATATTTCTTTAATTTAAACGTAAGAATTTATTTGAGATATGCCTTAGTAGTTTTGTAATTTTTGTTTTATTTCTAATGGTCTTTGAGGCAGAACTAAAAGGGCAAAAAGTCATATGACAAAATGTTATCCATTAAATGTTTCTTGTCATCCCACTAAACGTGATGGCCTTCATTATTAGTTATGTTAAACATAACTAATAATGAAAATCTTACCTGAAGTCATGACTCAACCCGATGGCTGCTGGATGGCTCCATATTTCACCCAGTGCTGGACAGTACAAGTACAAGTAATCTACTGATTTCTGTTAGAAAAATGTGTGAAAAGGCTTCTTGTTACCTCTGAGCTTTATTCCTCCATCAGAGCTCAACCTTACCAAGATATCCAAATGTTTTCTCCGTCGTCTTTATGCCCTGATTTAATAGACTGGACTGCAACAGAAGCTTTTGATTGTGTATATACCACGACGCCCTTTTAAAGGATAAAAACACTTTGGAGTATCCAGAAAAACTTTGAAGGTAAAGAGGGATTTTCATTCAATTATGCTTAAAAGAATATTCTTTTAAAAGAAACTATAGAAAGTCTGACCAAAGAGCAACGTGGTGAGAATTTTCAAAGAAATGAGTCATCGACAACTTAATGAGATAAATGTAGAATATACTTCTTTGTGTTGGGATGGAAGGAAATAATTTTCTGTCTGAGAAGAAATCAAAAACAGCTGCCAGCTCTTAAAGCAGCAACCTGCATCTCGCATCTGGTTCTGAGCGAGAACAAAAGATTTTCATCTTAAAAGCATCTTTCATGCCCGGCCCAGTGATTAGAGACGTACAAAAGCATCCTAATAACGTGGGTCGAACAACTGAGGATGTCGGTGCTTGTGTTCAGTTCGAGAGGAACGTGCTCTGGAGGAGGGTCGTCTTTTTAAAAATCCTACTGCTCCAAATTAAAGACCGTCCCTGCGATGCACAGAAGAGTTTGCTTACAAAGCTGGTGGAGCAGCTCTTGTAATTTATCACCCAGACTTAAATTTGTGCCGCCAGTACAGGTATCACCTTATGAAGGTCAATGAGGCAAAAAATAAAAGCCCCCTCCTCCTGAGGACAACCTTTTTTTCAGAGAGTCAAGAGAAACTCAGACTCTAAAGCCAAACATGCTGAGCCATGAACCTTTCATTTCTGTTGGATTGCATTTGCACTGAAGTTGTACCATTTTGTACAGGACGTGTCCCTTACCTGACACTAACTTGAACATATGTGGCTGTTCGAGCTAAAAAAGCTTACAGTGCCAGTTTTTCACAGTGTGCCGTGAAGCAATACATGAAGTCCCTGCGGACAATGGAGACGCCTCGTTTTTGCAAAGAGGAGGTAATCACGTATAACTCCTCAAACATCAGCTGGACGCAGGAGTCATAAATGAGAGCTCACCACTTGGCACTTCTGCAGATTGCACTGTCACGACGTAAACAAGGCAAAGAATGAGGAAGGACTCATCTGATGGGAAATGTCAGAGCATGATTGGATTAAAAAAAAAAACGAAACTAAATTGGGGTCATTAATCATCAGCTAGAAAAACAGTGACAGATCTGGTTCGCCAAAGCTCTCCTCTGGAACTAAGCTGAGTGCCTCCCGGAAATTGTGCAATTACTTTAACACCTGATTTAAATGAAGGGTATGCATGGCAGTGTCAATTGTTAATTAGGGGAAAACAGCTCATATCATTTAGAGATAATTTCCGTCACAAGGAGTCGGGTTATCCTGCCTTTGCGAGAGCAACAACATGCAGCGCCTTGCACAAACACTTTAACCATTTCCAAACTTAATGAGATCCACTCATCTATCCAGCCATGCTCATCTATCCACACCTGCTTATCCCTGTAGGGTCACAGAGGGCTGGTGCCTAACTACAGGGGTCAGGTCACTGACCCGCTATCACAGAATAAATTGCCACACTTCCATCTAAGTGAATTTGGAGAACAGTCATCGTTTTGGGCTTTAGGAGGAAACCAGAGTACATGGAGGAAATCCACACATTCAATCTCCATGCAGGAAAAAAACCCCAGTCCAGGATTTGACAGCAGGATCTTCTTGCTGCAACATAACCGACTGTTCCACTGCAGCCTCAATTTTTTTATAGGTTACAACTATAAAAAAATTATCTCTACAATTTTTATTTTCATAGAACTTAATGTGACAGACCAAGACAAAGTAGTGGATAATTTTGAAATTATACACTTTTGAGCTTTCTCTAAGCAATCGTTTATTCATAGTCAAACTAGAAGCTATTGTTGCACAATACTGCTTTGTATAGTTAAAACCAAGATATTTACATGGGTTTGACCCAAGTATTATAGTTTTATAGACGATTCCCCCGTTTTGATTTGGAAATTTGGTTTCACTCAACTTCAGACAGTGAGAGGTGTGTGTGTGTGTGTGTGTGTGTGTGTGTGTGTGTGTGTGTGTGTGTGTGTGTGTGTGGTGTGTGTGTGTGTGTGTGTGTGTGTGTGTGTGGTGTGTGTGTGTGTGTGTGTGTGTGTGTGTGTGTGTGTGTGTGTGTGTGTGTGTGTGTGTGTGTGTGTGTGTGTGTGTGTGTGTGTGTGTGTGTGTGTGTGTGTGTGTGTTGTGTGAGAATTCCATAAATGTAAATATCTGGTTTCAGCAGACTGTAGGTCAAAAAACATTTTGGTCTCATCTGAGCAGAGCACATGTTTGCTATGAAGAGATATGAACACCATAAATCTGAGCTTTTGAGGTCGAATCACAATCTGACCAACACTATTTTAAAACTCTGATAATAATAGACTGAATGGAAATAATGTTTTATCTAGCAGAGGATTTTGCCAAAACTGTGGAAACCAAGCAGTGTGTATGACCCTGAACCTATTAGGATTTAAACAACAAAAGCAAAAACAAAACTCTTTATTTAGACGCATGCTAATACAAGCATAATTAATTTGCATGTATTTATTTCTTTATTAGCGGTCATATAGTTAAAATGCTTGCCTCGGACCGTAAGGATTACAGAAAGTCACTCCAACTAGTTTTGTGTTTTCTATTGCTTTGAAGCCATCTTTTTCAGGAGTCCAAACCATTCGTTTGTAGAAAGCTGTGGAATTAATTTGTATTAACGGCTTACTGATGCGACATAGTGCTGATGGTGGGGTGAAAAGTCCCTGATGGGATCACAAGGGGCAACTTCTGTGAACGATCCAGCGCTGACACAGGAAGGAGTGGGACTAACAAGACAAAGAAACCATTTGCGATTTCAAAGAAGTTCTGCCTCAGCCGAAATCTTTCTGGGGCTAAACGGCCCGCAGAGTTGCTTCTGTGTGATCTTTGAAGTCATTGCTTAGTTTTGCTTTGCCTTCATCCACCTGCAACAGAGACAAAATTCAGCTCAGTGAGGAAGATCTGTTTTTATGCTCTTCACAATGAGACAGATGTGTCCAGCTGAAACCCAAGTTGGTGCAGAGAAACTAATCAGTGGTCTCAACCAAAAGTCCCTCTCCTGTCCTGTTCTATAAAATTCCTTCAGGTTTTCTCATAATCATTCAGCAACTTCTTCCATAAAGATCAGATTTGATGTCTCCAACCTGAGCTGTGGCTCTCTGCTGTTTCTCTGGTTAAAGCTCTTGTCCATTTAGGTGGACATTCCTATCTTAATAGGTTGGCGTTTCTGCCATAAACTTTCAGATGACAGATTTAAACAAAGTATACTTAAAGCTGTGGATTATGTCTGTCATTGTTAATGCTTTAACTCATGCGACTAATCTAAAACGTTTAACGCATTAATTTGACATAATGCAGATTAATCTTATTACCTATCTGACCTAAACGCCTCTCTCCCTCAGAGGGTTACTTAGTTCAAAGCAGTGTTGTGCTGCGTTCAAAACAGAGTCACAAACGCAGCTAAAAATCTGAGTGAGGAGCGTCAGACGATGTGTTCAACGGAAAATTTGGCTTTAAAAATCACCACAGTTAGAATGGGATCGTCTGTAGACCTCAATGCAGCCACTCCAAGTTCAAATCCTGTTCTCAGATCTTTTCTCTCTCCCCCTTTCCTGTCAGATTACTATCAAATAAAGGGCATTAGATCCAAAAACAAATTGTTACACAGGATGATTGGGTAAAACCAAACTAGTACTGGCTCCCTGTAGCTCAAAGAATTGACTTTAAAATACTGTTGTTAGTTTATAAATCACTGAACGGCTTAGCACCACAATACATTAAAGATCTGTTATTGCTGTACCAACCGTCTAGAACCCTCAGATCTTCTGGTTCTGGTTCTGCTCTGCATCCCCAGAACCAGAACAAAACGAGGAGAAGCAGCATTCAGTTTCTACGAACCACAGATTTGGAACAAACTTCCAGAAAACTATAAAACAGCTGAAACACTGAGTGTCTTTTAGTCTCAAATTAAAACCATCCTGTTTAGAGTTGCTTATGGCTAAATTAAGGTTTTTAACGTCTTAGGTTTGAGAATCCTTGTAAGATGTCACTCTGCTAAAACTCTGTTCGAGGAGACCCCATGGGCAAATACTCATGTGGATCGATGTTTTTAATGTTTTTATTTTTACTTTTAATAATGTTTTTATCTTTTTATCCTTTTTAATCTTTTTTCAAAATCTCTTAATTTCTTTTTATTTCTCTTTCTCGCTGTTTTTTTTTAAATCTCACTGTTTATTCACTGTCACATGCTGTTTTTATTTTAATTATGTAAAGCACTTTGAAATGACTTGCTGCTGAAATGTGCTATACAAATAAAATTTGATTGATTGATGGATATAGCCTATTTATTGCAGTGATGAATCATCTTTGCCCAGAAGCACAACCATTTTCTATTTAACATTTCTAAGCTATGTTTTAAACAAAATACTGACTTTTGAACCTTCTTGAAAACCCATAAAAGTGAGAAAATCTTGTCGATAAAACGCAAGACAAAAGATTTTCTTAAACATTTTGTATAAAGTTTGCATTTTTACATTTCAAGTTTACCAAATTAAGCTCAGTGATTAATTGTTATTAATCAAGGCATTGAATGTGATTAATCAAAATAATCTTTTTAATCGATTGATAGCACTAATTGGACATTAATTTATAACCTAACACTGCTTAAAACCTCACTACTTCTTTCTCTCTATATGAGGCTCCTGTAGATTCTTCACTACTGATTTTAAATAAGAGAACAATTAGTTGTCTTATTTAGACAACTTTGCATTTAAAGGAAACTGCTTTATTATAATCTATCCAAGCCATTATCTTTCACCCAATAACCCAGTTTAGTGATGCACAGCGCTCGCTGCAATTAACTCGAAACAACAGGGTTTCTGCTAATGCATCGCATTTCTCTGCTCACTGTGTCAGTGAAACAAACTGCATCCCTGAGGGCTGCTTCTGCAAAATGATAGCATGCTAGCTGGAGCTGAAGGAGGCATGTTAGGGCCTGACACCCCCACCACCCTTCAGTTCTCCCACCACAAGCAGAGCAGACATCTCAGCACAAGGCTGATTGCCCCACTGTGACTAAATCTAATCAGAGGCTGCATGACTTGTGCATAACTCATTGCAGGGCCAATCGATGCTTATTTTGCTTTTTTTTTTGTGCACGGATTATTGATATCTTCTATAAAATTCCATGTATTTTTTCCCCCTTTGAGTAGCTGACTCTCCACCAAGCAAGGCCAAAGTGGCTCTGTTTAATGCAGCGAGAACAGGAGTGAGGACGTGGGAAGATGTTCATCTCGCATCTAATTTCTTTCCTCACTTGTACAGTATGTTAAAGAAGTCTCAGTCTCTGTGTGTGTCGAAGAGATTGTATGTTTTATCAGTGTGTTTGTGTATGCTCCTAGGCAGTTGGTTTCTTTAGCGTTCCTGTTTGGTCTCCAGTGATTCAGTCTCACAGATAGATTTGTGCTCTGCCTCTCTGATCACTGATGTTTGCATAACTAATAGAAATGTGGAGATGTCTTGCTTTTTTATCTTAAAATTTTAGACTATGCAGTTTTTTGTTTTTTTTAGATTCAGATTAGCTGCACCTGTGAAAGTCATACGCAATACAGGCTCATTTCCGACAGATGAATAGAATTTACATCTGATGATTGCAGCTAATGAAAACCTCAAATTAATTTTCTTAGAAAATGTGAAGTTTGTAAAATGGCAATAAAATTGGATTTTTAACAGAAATGTCATATGACCATGTCAGACTTTCTTTTGCACTCCTACTGCCTCAGGAGTGTGTAGACATTCAGGCACCATTCACAAATGAGCATCAGACCTGCATAAAGAAGCTGGCTGAATTCAAGCTAGCTAGTGGAAAGTTTAGTGGAAGGAAATAGCAGGGGAGATTGAAAAGGAGTTGATTCTTTGTTTTACGAGTCATCATATACAAACCTATCAAATGAGTGCTATCATGTGAGAAAATAAGTATATTTGCTTTATTTATTGTGAACCATTAACATCATTTTTTTTAGATAAACCTAAAGTTAACTTATATCATATTTTTTTTACAGCAGAGCTATTCCATAAATGTCCACATCTACAAAAGCCACACATATATGGATATGTGCTACTGTTTAGCTTTATGTTTAGAAAGAATCACCTAATCACTCAACAATTTATTTTCCCACGATTGTATCCTGTCATGTGCATAATGTATGCAGCGACAATATTACAAGTGCAATAATCACACATTCCCCAGGCAAACTGGGCACCCTGTTCTGTCCTATCGCATGCAAATTTAATATGGTTTTATTGGCGGACAAGATGAGTGTTATTCCTCCGAATGAATCAGACATGCAGGGTTTATGTTCGGTTTCATTACTAGGCTTGAGATTTCCTCCCTGGAAGCATTTAAGCACAGAGTTGTTGATTCCTCAGACGGCGTTGAGGGATGGTGATGGTTGCTGCGTCACGTAGGCCGTGACTGCAGGTCCACCAGGTTTGAGGCGCAGAAAGTAAAGCATTCAAATCGACAAATCAGTTTAAAAGTTCAGCCATTATGACCAGAAATTTCACATTTATTTTAAGCTTTCAAAGAGGCTTTTTTTTTTTCTTGGCGTGACGATTACACAACATACAACTTTGACGACTTTTCATCAAATTTCAACCTACCTAATGCCAATGGGGTCAAAAGTACACATAATCATTCCAACACTACTGACATTAGGTTACATTTCTCCAGTTAAATTGTTTTTTACACAATTTCTGTCACCATCAATAAGCCAAACATCTGAATGGATATCTGGCCCCTCTTCAGAGTTCATTTAAATTGGTTGGTTTGCTACCAATGACCTGCCTTTTGACGGGGAAGTATTAAGTATTCTCCATGATTTGTACCACAGTCAAGTAACTGTTACCTTCAGTTAGTATAAAAATGCAGGGTATGCCAAATATGACTTTAAAAGAAATTTGACTTTGGGCCTCTGTGTGTTTAAGAAACTCCTGCTACAGTCTCTGAAGAGCAAGACTGGCCAATACTCAATTAGAATTATGCCAGAAGATTGCGATACGTTTATCAAAGTGTGCGGTTTACATAATTAGAGATTCATCTCAAAACGTACATTTAAATTAAAGCCTCCTAAATTACACATGCTATGTGTAAAGTAAGTGTTATTTCAAAGTAAGCGAGCAGAACTACCATCCAAATGAAACAGAGGAAATGCTGTTTCTTGTGAGCCATCAAGTTGTTAATGTATTTTCATTTGCGTGTGCTAGTTCTACTCAAAGCGGCAATATCCATCTCTCTATAGAGACTTTTTTTCTGTCTCTCTCATGATGACAAAGCTGCTTCCCCATCCCCTCATTGCTGTAAAGCACCATAAGTCGAAAGAGTCATCCAAAAGACTTAGTGCCATCGGTGACAAAGCCTCTTGTTCATGCTTACACAAATTCTCATTGTAGTGTGACATTATTTCTGGGGCCTGTTCCTGCTGCAACAGGAAGATGTGAGAAATCCAGACTGCAATTATATTCTAGCTTAATTACTTGCATTTACCAAGGTATTAATTCAGATCTCTCTCCTGAAGCCCCTGCTGATTCTAACCTGACAAATTGCATCTGAGATGATATAATTGCAAAGATGATATGCATTGCATTGCATTGCAAATCGCAATGTGCAGAAGCTGCGCACAGCTTCTGCACATAAGCCTACCTGGATTATTAACGCTCCAGGTCTTAAACTGTGGCAATACGATGAAATACAATTAATGAATTAAATGTAGACAAAATAATTTACTATGTGGAGTTGAAATTTGAGACTCACAGGAATGGAAATTTTATGCATGTGCTACAAAAATCAACTGCTTGTTTGTTCATTTATGCTAGTTTCTTATCCAGCACAGATAGTTCAAACCCTTCAGCAACGAAAATAAAAAAGGTCAAGAGTATTTATTTGTCTAAAATGCAAAGTTTATCTAGTTGGACATAAGTTGGGTTTATTACCACATTGGGAGCAACATAAGCTGAATTTTTTTACAACCTTTTGTACGCAACGGTTTTCAAAAGATTTGTGGAAAACTGAGATATGGGATGTCTTCTGCCGGAATTTATTTGGTAATCATGTAATGTGCTTATTTTTTATTTTATCAAAGTACCTGAACCTGCACAAAATTTTACATTTTATTGACGTCGATTACATAATATTCCCAAATTAAATCAGATTAAAGTGTTCCATTCAAGTACTAAAGTAGACATTTTACTAGATTTTTTTTTATTCCAACTTGAGGAATTGTTTTAATGACAACTTTTTATTTCTTAAGTCAAAGTACACTGAGGTATTACTAAGCTTACTTGAGTACATTGCTACATTGAATACTAAATGCTAAACACAGAATCATAACTTGCTCAAATGGGAGTGAGATTCATTCAACTCAGAACTTATTCATATTTTATTAAGGACTGTGTTAGTAGATTAGAACAAACACAGCAAATTGCATATTTATATCATGTGCACATTATGATTTTATAGCGTTTGTAATTTTTTTATATTCAAACCGATCCATTATATTTTCATTCAAGAAATGAATTAATTAAACATTAAGTCATTTCCCTTTCCAGGCCAAAGTTACTAATGATGAATTTGCTCTTAAACTGTTTTTGCCTGGTTAAATAAAGGTAACATAAAATTAGTTCTAATCTATTCTGCATTTATTTATCTTGTAGGAACATTGAAGTTCATACGACTAGAAGATTATTCTTCATTTTTGAAGACGCAACAATGACGTAGGCAAACCCGTTCAAACTTTATTGCAGGATGAGGTGGGCGATCCAGCTGTTGCTAAATATCTAAAACTAACCAGCAGGAGTCATGCGACCACTATTTCTAAGAAAAGGTAGCGGTAAAAAAAAAAAAAAAAAAAAAAAAAAAAAAAGCTGAGAAAATCCAAAGCGGAAGTAAAGGAAAGAAGTGGGGCAGGAAAGCCGCTTTGTAGATAACTCTGAGAAGTTTGCATCCACATCTGAGCTGCGTGATGTGAACGAGTGGAAAACGTTTATTCCTCGAGTTTGAAAGTTTGGAAGAGCCGGTCGGTCGCGGCGCCGTTACTGTGGGAACGATGGGGCTTCCGGCGCTGGAGTTCAGCGACTCTTTTCTGGACAGTCCAGACTTCAGGGAGCGCCTGAAATACCATGAAATAGAGCTGGAGAGAACCAATAAGTTCATCAAGGAGCTCATCAAGGATGGAAACATGCTGATCACTGCCCTCAAGAGTAAGTTGTCCTACACGACATGATTTATTTTCCCTTTGTTTTCTTGAATCCAGAAATAAAGGTGGAAGTACCTGAGCCGCAGGGATGAATTCATTACAGCGGATCTGACTGAAAAAGCTGCGGTCTCCCATTGAAAACAGTCATGTTGCCACTAAAGAGCTAAAATCAACACAAAACCCGCAAGTAATTTATTAAACCAACGTTGTTTGATTCTGGATGTTTTTAGATCCTAAAATAAACCTCCAGATTCAGAGCGGAGTTAGTTACTGCTGAGGTGAATTAATTGACTTTGCACGTATTTCCAGACAGAAGGCCTTGTTCGGATCCGGTGAGTACCGAGACGGACTTTTTCTTACATCAGTTTAATATCGGCCTACTTCTCTTTTCAGGGGTCAGAGGTGGAGAAATTGCGAGCTTTAATCTGTGCATAAGCCGAAACTGTGAGGATGCTGTCACTTTCTATCATGGGTCATTGTCCTCTATCTCTCTCTCTCTCTCTCTCCAAGTCCAGAACTCCATCCTACTAATGAGACTGGACTTCCTGTTCTGATGTACACATGTGGGAATCGCTGTCTAGTCTCCTAATGTCAGACATGAGTCTGTAAAAGGAGAAGGATTTGAAATGCAGACGGCCTCTAAATATGGAAAACATCCACGTTGGGACTGAATAGTGGGGCACAGATAGGCATCCCCAAACTAAGAACTTCTTTTTCTTTTTTTGCAAAGTTTACCATCATATTTTATGAAGTGTATGAAGTCTTCATGTAGCAAAATAGCCCCCCCAACATGATGCTGCCACTCCCATTCTTCACACTTCCCTATTTTTATTCCAAATGTAACATTTGTGATAAAAGCTAAACGGTTCCACTTTAGTTTCATCAGTATGTTCAAAACGAAGGTCTTTGCTGCTGCAATCTGACTTTATGTTTCTTTTGAAGTAATGTCGTCTTCCTTGCTGAGTGGCCTTTCAGTGAATATCTCATTTTAAAGGCAGTAAATAAATCTGACATATTCTTTCTCTCATTTAGCAGTTTTTGTCTGTATATATAATTTGATAAATTCTGACAAAACGAGAGACATTTGGTCTGCTTTGGATGTCACAGTCAGAAATAAAGATGTACTTGACTTTTAGTCGGTGTGTGTACACATCTGATTTCAGCTTTAGTAACTTCTGAAGGGAGCCGGAAAAGGATAAACAACTTTGCTGTGAGCTTTATGTTCTTTTGAATATTTCAGTATGTTTTTATCATATGCAAATAGTTCAATGATTGCACCTTTTGAAGTACATGTTATAACTGCTGCTAGAGTTTCATGTAAATCTTCAAACACAATGTTGGTCAGATGGATCTTTTGATGGAATTCAAAACATTCATTTTCCAAATGTATAATTTCAGTCTGTATAATCTGGTTGTGAGTTTGTTGTTCTCTGAGCATAATTTTGGTCCTTGGTGTTTTCAGTAAATAGAGATTATTGGAACAGTCAAAGGGAGAAGATTATACCAATTTTTTGGTGTCTTGATAATCAAGTCCAAACATATGTTTGCACATAAACATGTAAAAAAAAAAACCCAACAAAAATAAATCTGTTTCAACAGCTGTAAATACTCCAGAGTGGAACCTGCATGGGAAAAAAAAGTACGCTATGGAAAATGTAGTAGTTAGTTTGCAGCATGTTGAGGATGACAGGTGAGGTTGTCGGTTTATTAATCATATTGTGTTTCCCTCATTGCTTCTTGTCTTTAAGGTATTACCAATATAACAAAAAAGGTAAACATCTGTCATGACTTTTTTATAGTTGTTGCATTTAGGTTGAGTTTTCTGATTAGAACGTTGTTTAGCTTATGGCTTAGGTTTAGGGCTGATTTCGTTTGTCAATTCACCTCTTCTCCATTCCTTAGCCACTCTTCATAAATGTACTGCTAGTTTTCTTGTGCTACTTCCTTCATTTCAGCTACCGTCATCTTTGCTTTTACCACCTGTGTTTACTTGCTTTGTTGCTTCAGGGTTTCGGAGTATGAAATCTTTATCATCCATTATCCACTTACCCTTGTATAGTCACAGCGGACCTGGTTCCTATTTTCAGAGGTCATTTGGAAAGATGTGCATCCTGGTCGCCTACTCATTAATTCTTTTGAGTTAATTATTAAACATTTAAGATGGCATACATTCTGTCTACCTACTGTTACTGTGAAATACAAATTGGATAAATGTTCCGACTTTATCTTTCCAATGTCATGCCAGGGAGCTGTTCAGTCAATTGTTGACAAAATCTTATAAAGATTTCAGCACATGTGTCAAAAGCAGCAGCTCAGAACAAAATGTTGCCCAAAGCTGTCTGATAACGCAGCACCACATGAGCAGAGCTTACACAGTGCTATCATTCTGGATCCATCAGCAAAGTTATTACCACCTTTTATTTATTTTTTTAATGTTGGCCATTTGTCATTTGGGGCGTCTCATTTTGTCATCATCATTTGCACCTAATGAACAGGAAATTAACACTTGTGCATTTAATCAGCAGAAAAGGTGAATTCACCTGCAGCCTCTTGAAAACTTGCGTGAAAATTTGGCTGAATGTTGTTTAAGTAGAAACGCTTTGAAAATGGCTAACCAGTGAGAGTGGGCGATAAGATGGTATTAGATTGGGAAGGATTAGAACACGTTGAAGAACCGCCAAAGCAAAGTGATTGTGATGCTGTTTGTATAGAAGATTCAGTCTGTTGCCTTTTAATTCTATTATGCTGATGCATCAGCTTTATTTTCCTCCCTATCCTTTAGCATCATAAGCTCAATTGTACAGCGCAGGAGAGCACTTTGTATGTTTTGTGGTGTATAACTTTTAAATGTAACTTCAGTTTTTGAATTAAGCTGCAGAACTTGCTGGAAAATGTGCACATATAGGTGAAAATCTCTGTTCCTTGTCATGAATACGTCTTTAATGGGAACATTGTGATCTGATGCAACCCCTTTTGTTTATGACACCGTGTCTATGATTATATAAAAAAATTCTAACAAAATGCTGATATATAGGTGATGACATCAACAACATCAGGATTAACAACATGCTACATAAAAAAAGAGCACTGTGATTATGGCTGTTTAAGTAATCAATGTCTATTCATTGTCTGGAAACACTGGCAGATAACTTTTCAGTAATGGAAAAAAACCCTCAAACTGCATCTATGCAGTCCCCATTTCCAGCTAATTTAAGATGCAAGTTTATCCATTTTCTGCACTGAACCAAATGAAAACATGTTGACTGTAATGAGGAAGATCAAGCTGTTTTTTTTTTTTTGTTTTTTTTTTTGAAACCTGAAACATTTGTTTTCTTCTCTATAGACTTTAGCAAGTTGATCATATTGCCCAGCAATCTTATTGGTCATATTCATGGCAGCAAATCCATTTGTTTTACTGTCTCAACCTTTCCTTTTTTTCCTATCTCTGTTCCATATAGCTGTGTGCTTAAGATTTGCATTTTCTGCATGTCCTCTTGATGACTATTCCCAGATGTATATTGATATTTTCCTCACTGGCATATTGTATGACTGCAGTATTATAAGCTTGTCCCTAGTGTAAACATAGCAAATGTGTAGTTGCTTGGCAACTGCGCTGGTCTATGATGGCTGAAGTAATAACATTGTTGAAAATAAAAAGGAAAACCAACTGAAGGGATGGCAGCGTTGGAAAAAGCCACCAGCGATTATCTAGACATTAGTTTAAAATGAAGTTGGGAAAAGTTGAAGAAAGAAAAAAAATCTTTATTGTATTTCAATTTTTTTAAAATAGTCTTCAAAGAAGCATGTTTTGCTAAATAGTGAGTATAATAATAATATAGTGGAATGTCACTCAGCCGCCTAAGGGCCCCATCCTGAAAGGCTCTGATCTTTTCTTATCAGTGCAGGAAGTAAAAGATATTATGATGTGAGAGAATGAGAAACTAAATGCTGATTTTCAACAGGAAGTCGGTGAACTTGGTGTACTTGGAAAACAGGAGGTGTTGAATCCTTCTTGTCAGAGACTATTTGTTTCACACAACTTTTTACAAATGTTCTCCATAGCAATTCTGAGAACATTTGCAGCAGCTTAAAAGCCTCTTTGCCACTGTTTATCTGGAGAAAGATTGGTTCAGCAATAAGGAAGATAACTTTGGGAGGAAGTTTCAACAAGACTTAGAAGTGACTAAAAGGGTTTCAGAATCAGTAATTTTAAAAACATGAGTACTGCCACAGTGTTTGTATGTTGGCATGCTGAAAACGTTTTAAAATTGAGCTCAAGTGGCCGAGGGTCCACAAGATTCAGTTAAAAGTTCACATCTTCATATTTCATAGATGTTCAAAACATGCAAGTAAATGAGTAAAGCTACAAAGAAAGACAATTTCCTATTGTGTAATTATCTAACATTGTGAACCCCCAATACTAGGTTTATTCAACACACAACATACAAAATAAAAGAAAAATAAAAAGAAGCTGCAGTCTAGTTTACCTTCTGGAGCTTTTATCCATTTTGGGTCATCACGTCTTACTTCTGTGTGAAAGATTTTGTATTTCCCAGGGAAGTGTAGGGCCAATCCTATTTTATATCTGTCTAGCAGAGAAGCAGTTCAGGCAGTGAGCACCGCAGCTCTGCTGGACACCAATATCCTCCTAAATGTTTTATTAATGGGTGTGAGGATGGCTAGTATCAGCACATCAATATCCTGTGCAAAAAGTTTAATACCAAACAGCACCTTAGCATTCAACTTTGTACTAAACTTTTAAACTTTTTTTTTTATATGCTTGCCATACTTTGCTTATTTGGAACGTCAATACTGATGTATTCATCATCGGTATTGACAAATTATTCTAAAGAAATATGGTAAATTAATTTGCTATTGTTAGAAATTGTCACTGTATGTTTCCTTGTATCATTACTGAAAACAAAGAAAGGCCTCTTGCTTTATTCAATTCTGAGCCATCCTTACAAAAGTTTCTGCAAGAGAGCTGACTGGGGTGAAAATTCTTGCAGCATGACAACAACACCCAACTTACAGGAACAGTGAGGATGAAATATCTTTAGCCAGGAGCTGAACAAGAGGCAGTGCAACAGATGGCCTGGCTCCCACAGAGTCCTGACCTTAACACTGTGCAGTCACTTTGAGATTAGATGAACAGACAGTGGACACCTAGCAAGAAAAACTGAGAGCTTGGAGCATGATCTCTGTGAGCCCCTGTAAAAGCTACACTATGAAGCTGGACTAGTTTTAAAGCCACACATTGATGCACATTTTCCCTGTTACCAACGTCTCTTAAATAGTGTTGGGGGGAAAAAAATTCAAATCTACATTAGTACACATTCCAAAAACAGTGCATTGAAATTATTTGTTGCGGTTTGATCAGGTGCAAGTAAGATCTCGCACCAGCTGCTGTCATTAGTGGAGCCATGTCTGCGGTTGGCAGCTACTGTTCACACCAGGTGTAGATAACAACTGCTGACTTTTATTAATCCCTCTTGCTTGACTGCTATAATTCAGTACAATAAAGACACTAATTATCCCTTTGTGAGCTGAATGTGAACAGCCGCATAGACAAGGGAAATAATTAGTAGGTAGGCAAGTTTTCAGCTGAGCTCTATGGGCACCAAGCCACAAACCTAATTCTAACCATATGATAAACATAAAATAAATGTGGAAACATTTATTGTCCCTGTATATGAGGGGGGGAGGAAACGTCCCTATGATGCAGCTCTTGGTATATATAGATTGTTTGACATTTAGTTCATGGAAACGTTCAAACTTTGAATGTTTGGGACTTTGCTGATAAACTGATGTATGTTGAACCGATGGATATTAGGTTTCAATGACAATTTCAGAGGCATATTCATCTGGAGAACTGCTTGGATCCAGTGTTTGTTAAACTAAAATAAATCAAGTAGATTAGTGATGGGCACCGCTAACTAAAAAGTTAGTCGGGCTATAATGCTAAAGCAGTAATTGTAAACATTAGTTCTGTATGAGCTAAAATGCTACATCAACCTAGATGTTGCTTAGTGGAGTGCTAACATGCTACATTCAGTCAACTATGTTGCTGATTTTGCCTAGTCAACCTGAGTAGGGTTTCTATCAGATATAGCACTAAGAACATATTGATTTGCAATCAAATCATATTTTAATACATGCAGATGATGCAATATTTATACAGGAGAAATGTGAAAATATGTTCCATTGGTTTCGCACAGATATTAGTATAAAAAATGAAAATTCTGGAAGGGTGGCAAATATTCAAAAGATTTTTGTAGACATTTTCCATCCAGCCCTCAGGTAAAATGTCTCAAGTTAGAGAGTGTGAGAAAATAGCAAACAAATTCTCTTTTTTGTTTTCTTTGTTTTTCAGATATACTTTTTGCAGGTTCTTGTCCAAATGAATAAGCTGGATAAAAGTTGGTGCTTCATCCATTATTCTGCTGGCTCATATTTCTTTTCCCATTCCTGCTTTTTTTTTTAATGTGTTCAAATTCAGCGTTAAGTGGCTTAACAAATAAAACCAGTTCCATCAGACATCAGATAGTTTTATCCACACGTTTTCAGGCAAAGATAAGAATTCCCTTCAGACACTATTTAAATCCTTTTAAACTATCAAACAGAGAAAAGGTTTTTTCCCATGAGGTAAAGTTGGCTAAATAAATCTCTGTTGCGTAAGATCTGCTTTAAATTAGCTAATTTTTCATACATTTATATAATCCAGAAAAAAACTCTAGAAAAGTGGTGTCAGCCTTTCTCATCAAATCTTTAGAATAAAGAGAATAAATGTAGCTCCTTTGACATAATATCCCATTTTTCAAATTGACCTATGTTGCAGCAGATCTCATCATGTAGGATCAATCAAACAGACCACAGTGGTAATCATATTGTAATCTTCTATATAATCATTGTTTTAGGCTAATAATTCTTGGCCTATAAAAGACAGTTTGGCTGACCTGCTTTCAATGTAAATATTTTATTGCTGTTAAATGTGTGACTTTTTTAACGAAGCCTGTTATTTTTGGCTTCTTGTCATTTGGTCACCAAGGAGATCGGAACGTGTTCAGATTTCATATTTACTGGGTCTGCATAACGTCGGGGTGAAAAATCTTGGAAGATTTTTGAAAATATCTATTATGATAAAGAGTTCATTTTGGGGGGAAGGTTAGAAATGATAACTGAAGTGATAATAACAACTTTTGTAATATTTATTTAAACTTTACATTGAGTTCTTCTTTCCCGTGGATGTAAATATGTCCAATAGAGGCCAATTTCTCCTGCCCACTCCAAAATGGGGAAGAAACAAGAGAGCTATCTAAAGCAGATCGGGATGATGAAATTAAAATGGGAGTGTTTTTTTTTTTAAAATTGCAGTGCAATTTATGGTCATTGTAGCATGTCATTTGGAGGAAAAATAAATATTCAGAGTAAATTTGGAGTCTAAGGCGATGAACATTTTGTTGACAACATCTAACCATCAGTTCTGACAGTAAGCTCACCAATAATGTTTTTATTTTACTTTTGCCAATATAACTATCAGCACATTGCCTGCAAATTTTGGATTTTTCTTATGGGTTCTTTTACAAAATCTAAATCTCTTGACATTTCTGTCATGTTGATTTGGCAGAGACCTTACGAGAAACTGTTATTATGCCATCTGACACTGTGCCTCTGCCACCATCCCGGTGCCCACGCCTGTTCACCCCGCTACACATTGATATCTCCTTCCTGGGACAGATGCGGTAATGTGTGGCTGACACGCATGAGGTCGTTACTGGAAAAACAACAGCATTTAGCTAATCTGTAAACAGAGTTTCTCCTATTTGAAACATGTTCTGATGTGGCTGTATAGGTTTGTTCAGCCGTAATTAGCTGCTTTTTAATTAAATAACCAATTAAAGTGTAGATTTTCTATTTTTGTTTTCTCAACCTTTACAAAGTGTTGGGCTTTGGGGACTCTTGTATTTGTTTGTCTGTGGACAGATGATGCTCCCAAGGCACAGCCACAGGAAATGTCCTGTAAACATGCTTGTATAACCATCCCCCATCCTCCCTCTGATAGCATTTGGCCTGACATCATTCTCCTTCCCTGTGTGGGTGTGTGTATGTGTTTTTCTCAGTGTCTGCGCCTGTTGGACTGTGACTAAGACTGAGTTTGTGTTGCAGGATTATAGCATTTATAATGTATTGCTGCAGCTTTGACTACTTATATGAATTTTAACTCGTGTAGTGGAAATGAAATACGGGGTCACATTATGTGACTCGTTTAGCAATAAAGCTGAGTGAGGCAGTAAGCTCGGCGAGGAGCTTGGATAGTTTTTTTGCGGATAGATTTTGATAAAGGGATTAAAAGCTGCTTCCCCTCAGACTGGGCAGGAAAATGTGTTCGGATTCAGTCTGAGGTCTGTTTCGGAGAACTCTTTGTTTACTCTGTCAGTCAGAGTGATTGTCACACTGAGTGGCACACTAGGGAGGATGTACAAAAAGGCACAACAGTTTGCATTTCGGAGGCGTAGAGGAAAAATGAAACATGTTACTTTCAGGCGAGAGATGGAAGTTTGTTTCATGCCGGAATGAAATTGTTGCACTTTAGTTTTACATTTGTAGCTTTCTGTCGCCGTTTACTAAGGGGAAGCGCTGTGTTTAAACAAAAACAGCTTTAGTCGTCACAATTGTTTGGTTTGAAATCTAACATTTGATATCACTGATCACGTTTTATGTAGCAAACAATCTTCGTCAGCAATAACTCAAACCTCAAATTTTAGATTTACTTTCATCCTTGAAAAAAGAGTAGAATGAACTTTCTATTTTAATTGGAGTGGAAGAATGTCAGTCAACATTTTGCTAAATGTGTTAGTGTTGATACTTTGCTGGTGACACTTTGTACAATACCTTTCTGCAGATAGGATGACAGAATCCTTGTGACATTTCTGAAACTTTGAGTATACACTGAATCCATCGGTCATCCCTGTTTGCACAGTTTCTCTATGTTGATCTCTATGTTCATCCTATGGATTCTCTACAGGATTAAGGCCTGGAGACTGAGGTGGTCGTCTGTGTTTATGAGCAAAACCCTAACCAGAAAGTAAGGAGAAAAGCAAAGGTCACATTCATCTAAGTTGAAAAGGCATTAAATTGGTCAGAAGGCAACCTCTTGGACGCCTTGTGTAACAAAAGAAAATATGTGAATAAAGTTAAGGACGATGTCCTTTGCTGGCTATTACTGCTAACGTACTGCTCCACTTAGTGTTTAAGTGTTTCTTTCCCCTAGTCATGAATGTCCCTGTCAGAAGTTTTGTTAAATGTGTTGTCTGTGCCTTTTAAAAGGAAATCTCCTAACTCAGTCCAAAGGCTGCACCCCCGGTGATTTATGGTGGAGGCTGGCACGTCTGGCTTTTTTCATTCCAGCAGACTTGCAGGGGTAATAACTCTGATCTTTTCTTTAGAGCTCTAAAATAGGCTGTGGCACTGTATCAGCCTCTTATCAAAGACCCAGTGTCAAGAACTTCCAAGTAAACAAGCTGAAAATAATGCACATGTTAAACTATTAACCACCTCATGCCCTTTTTTGGTAAATGGTAACTAGCTTTGGGCTGGCATCAGATTGTCAGGATACAGTGTTGCAATGTTATCACTGTGTTTACACAAAACAATGAAAACAAAAATGCACAACATGATTTAACTGCTATAATTTGAAAAAAGAACAGGAATTTTATTTCTTCTTGCCGTACTCCTCATTAAAGAGTAAAAGAAACAGAAACGGCTGATATTCCCTGGATTGTTCTCATATTACACTCATGGTGCAGTTGGCTGCATAATATATGTCAGTCATTGCATATGCCAACTATAGTTTATGAAATTTGGAAATGGAACTTTTCCCGTAAGGATGAGAAAGCGTACTTCTTGCAGCTAGCAGGCGGACGGGGCGCAGCAACAGGTGCAGGAGGGGATGTGCTCTATTAGTCTTATCACTCCGTAAAAGACATGGTAAATGTGGCATTTTTTTCTGGCATTTAATTTAAAACGAATATGCATTTTCTTACAATTTAATAATGAATATCATCATGCCAGGCCACTATACACCTGGCATGATGATTTTAGCATGTTGTCAAAATGCAAAGGCTTTTTTGACCATCAGCTCCTTTGTTCCATCGGACAATGAAGTTCCTCACGTTATCTTAAAGGTTGTGTCTAGTCACATTACAGAAGAAGCTTATTGGGGGCAGGTTGGGTTTGGGATGATGTTATTTTGGTCATGATCGCTGTCTTTATGACCATAGATTAAGATCTGAACATTGACCAGAAAAACAGCCGCTTCACTTTTTGGCTCAGCTATTTCCGTAACAACACAGACCGCCAAGGCAGCTCAGCTGCTTTGCTTGAGGCAGAGGTTGACCTCGAGTCAGAGGAAGCAGTTAACCTTTTTCTGGTTGTGAACCATAGCCTTGTATCGGATATTTGCAAAGTAAATTAAATATGCCTTTAATTTGAAGTTTAAAAACACAAGTAGTCTGAGGATTCCTTTTCCAATAGCTGGAGCGTTTTTCTTGCCTTAAGTGTTTCATAAACTATAACAAAATGTGCTGAAAAATATGGTCTATGTAGGCTTTATCTTTGCCACCCCATATTTAAGCATTCCTTTAATTTTTATCAATGCTTACTCTGGTGTATAGGCTAACACAGCAAACAGTTTATAGATTGATTAAACGCCTGTAACAAAACAGCAAATATAGCGATAGAAGGCTTTGTTTTTAGCATTTGCAAGGTTCAGACTGCAGGCTCCCCTCACACAGCAACACTTCCACCCCTGCTGGGCAGATGACAGGCAATTGTGATCGTACGCAGGTGAAAGAAGGTTTACCTGAAGGGCCGCTCCCCGGTTACAATCCTTCCAAATGGAATCAAAGTGGCACAATGCACCCTACTGTTGCATCAAAGAGATCTCCTCATCTCTCATTAAGCTAGGGGCATAGAAGCACTCCCCTTTGAAGACCTTCTCATCTGAAATCACCAGAGTCTCCCTGACAAGATAAAGTAGCTTTAGTGTTCCTTAACACAGTGTTGATGTACAGGCACACGGCGAGCGGTCTCATCCGAAGAGCCGCACTTTATTTTTTTTTAATTCCTCACTAAATAACAAAGACGAATTCAAAGTTCAGGGATACGTTAATGCCGACGGATTCTCTGTGAGTCATCCGAGCAGAGGCCTAAATGTGGTTCACTTTCAAGCTGAAGATCAATCGTCAGAGTGTCACTTTTTAATGGAACACATTTATGCAGGTACACAAAGATGTTAAAATCTTTTATGCACCAATTTGAGAAGAGAGTTCATTAAAACCGCTGAAAAATATGCAGAGGAGTAAAAGCACAACGAATGTGTTGCTTGGTAATTAGTCTGCTGCTGAATTTTGTTAAAAGCGCACAATGGAGTGTTTTAAGGGCAGCAGATTGATTATTAAGGGTTCCTTGTTAGATAGCTTTGTATGTCTTTTGTGCTTAATACTGGTGGATGTTACACAAGCCCTTATATTTTAGCAAAAAACATCAAACATCATTTATTTATTTGATAAAATTATATGCCTGTGTAGAAAAAGTAAAATTGAACTGAGTGGTGTCAGGAAATGGAAGAAATGTAGGTAGATTGGTAAAAAATGTTTTGTTATTATAGGTCAGAAAATTTCAAACAGTCCTGTTGGAAAAAGGGGTTGCATCAGATACATACAATTTTTCTTTTTTAATCTCTAAGGAATACATGTTCTCCTGTAAGATGCATGCTATCTAGTGCGCCTAACGCATCACATTACTGTGAATTTTGATTTCAATTGAGATGTTTTGTACTTGCTTTGTTTGATGCAAACATTAAGCTGTCCTCTTTCTTTAACACCATTTCATTCAGTGTGACAGTTGTGAGCTGCTTTACAATTATTTTGAATTTCATAAGGCATAACACTAACCTTTTCTGAAATAAAAGGGTGCATTTTTTTGGAAAGAAAAACTGCGGTAGTTGGCTAAATGACATTACTGCTGATTTTTTTAAAATTAAAGAGGAAGTTTAAGGCAAGTGATATTAAATGTAACAATATCTCTCTGTCACATGAAATGTCAGTGTGTGTTTTTTATAAAGTGAGATTATTGAGTTCCACAAATTTTGGCATCTATTTTAGGCTTGAAGTCTTGTATTAGATTGAAAGTAGAAATCCAATATTTACAATGTGTAGAGAATTCATAAAACACAAATCATTAAATTAAGATGGACATTAAATCTGACTAGATTTTTCTTGTTTTGGACTTGCTAGGGTATCTTTTTGTTTAGGAAATTCCATAATATGTAGAAGGAGAGAATAATTCCAACCACATTTTAATTCTTTCTTGAAAGCTTGAGTAGGTAACTTTTATTTTAAAAAGTGACATCTGACTCTGAAGCTTAAACTAAAGTAGCAAGGTGTTATAATTTACAGAAAAGGCTCCTTTCAACTGATTAAAGTTAATTTGTCAGCCTACAGTCATGAGACCTTGATTTAATATAAATGTTGTGAAGGGCCTTGAATGAGAAAGTTCTTGTTTGGACACTAAAAAGCCACCCAGAGATTAAGCTGTAGAGGGAGAGTGGACAAAAGATGAAACATTTTGTTCTATTCTTTCAAGAAAAAGGAGTTTTCTTATGTTTTCCGACTTTTCGTTCTCATTTTTAGTTAATGTTTATTTAGAAATATAGAAAAGTCTAAATCTCTGTAAACCAATTATTTCTTTAGTTTGCAGTATGTTGCACTTTGTAAATTTTCCTTCTGTGACATGAACTTTAAAATAATTTCCTTCCATATGAACTCATGTTAAGAGGATTTAATAGTGTTATGACTTGTGAGCCTGCAATTTGGGTCCAAATGTTTTACTTGCCTTGCAGGCATCTCTCCTGTTACACTGAAACTTGAAGCAATTAAGTGTTACTAAATATAATTCAACTTTGCATAAGCCACCTCTCTATTTGTAGTGCACTTCTAGGATAATGAAACAATAATATTTCATGTACCCCTGGGAACACTTTTTTCTAGCTTTGAGATGGATTTTAAAAAGAACAAGGTTACTTTAGGTCAATGAAAAATACCACACAAACAAAGTAACACGGAGCACAATGATTATGTTTTTGTCTTTTTCATATTTTTGTGAACAGTGCCAGGTGAAAGCTTGGGTAATCTCTGTTGCTAAGAAATGTTGAGCCAAGAAAATGGCAATCTATTTTTAGCTCCTAATTACCATGAAAAAAAAAGAAGAGAAAATATGGAAATAAGAATATGACTCTCATTCATTGGCATTAGTGTAGCTACTGTATTTCAAACTCTTGTTTTATTAAACCTATTTTTGATAGATTTGTACTGGCTTTTCTTTTAAGGATTTTTTTTTTAATTCAGTTTTTAAAGTACAGATTGTACTTTCTAAATTCTTTTTGACGTGGATTTAAAACGGTGTTGGAAACATTCTGCTCCATATTGATAGAATATGGCATCTCACAGCTTTATCAGCTGCACATCAGTGATTCAAATCTCCCGTTCCTCCACACACCTAAGGTTTCCTTTTAGTTTGAGATCTGGTGAATATCATTGCCGTTGGAGTACATCAAACTCATCGTCATGTTCAAGACACCAGCTTGAGATGATATGAACTTTGGAACATGATGCATTGTCCGAATGCTACTGGACCACGGAAGGCAGGTACATTGTGGTCAATGTGGTCAAATGGATAACAATACTTAAGAATACTGTGGTGTTAAAACAATTCCTGAATTATACTAAGAGACAGAAAGTGCCAAGAAAATATCCCACACTGAACTATGCCAGCTCCACCAACTTGTAGCAAGGCAGCGTGGAAGTGATATTTATTATATAGTTTCTGGTGCCACTCTCTCATGTTTCACAGTTCCTCAAAATAAGGTTGCATATCAATAAACATATGTTTGTTTATTTATTTATTTAATCTGGTAGGTTGAGAACAAATTATCATTTAGAATAATGATCTGACAGTAGCTTTTTAGCTTCCAAAGTCTTTAATCATGTCAGTTGTCGATGTCTATGTCCTGATGCATCAGAAAATAGGTTATATCTTCAACCCCACCAAATCGGACCGTACCGTCTTAATGTCACAGCTGCTACTGAGACTCAACGAACCAGACACAGTTGTTGTGATCTTTTATCTTCCACTTGTGCTAAGCTTGTCTGAATGTACCTTCAGTTTCCTAATCCTTACTGACAAAGAGAGGCCTCTGGTGTGTTCATCTAATGCTTTAGCCTATCTGCTTCAAGGTTCATCGAGTTGTTCGTTCAGAGATGGCATTCTGATAGTATTCTGCACTCGTCTCCGGGTTGTGATGAGTGGTTATTTAGCTGCTGCTGCCTTTCTTGCTTTTTTCATCTGGAATCAGTTTCCCCATTTTCATCCAACCCCCAACGTCAACAGGTCTTCTATTAATGTCCAAACAGAAGGTGTATTTGCTTAAGAAGTCGATGTAGCTGCTTGGCAAAGGTTGACTCTCACCCTGCATTGTGTCTCTGTGGTAACCAACTGTTATCCGCAAAATGTTCAAAGGTATCCTCTCTACTTTAACCACAGCTTTGGGTTCTAACTCAGATGTGGACAGCTTCATCATGATATATTTTTCTGCAGATCCACAACTTTGTCATATTGATCAAAGAGTCTATAGAGGACCAGTATTTGAGGTTCAGTATTTGTGGCTCCACCTATTTATAGAATTTTCTATGGAAACTAACTCTGGATTATTTGTGGAAAACCTGCCTGTTTTATTCGAAAGACAGCATATCTAAAATATTTGATTGAAGATGCAGTTTGGGAAGCTGAATAATCAGTAAAAAGACAGTTGAAAGGGAAGCTGGAAGATACTTGTGACCACTGGTGTTTGCAAATCTAGGAGTGACATTTATTCTCATTGGTGCTGATTAGTTCTAGCACCAACAATGTTGACATTAGCATCTGCTTTAGTGCCAAGACTGTGTGTATCAATGTGTCTTAATGTACATTTTATTGTTTGAACTATTAAAATAGGTAATTATAAGTTCTTACAGTGAGTCTCACGTATGCATGGATATTTGCGGTGAGCTGTGATCTATAACCCTTGGAAATACAGAGGATCTTCTGTAAGCTGGGTGTTGATTGTAACCCCAACTGAATTCAGAGATGGTCTTGTTGGGAACGGAAATCCCACTCGATGAATCATAATTTGTATTGACACACGGAGCATAAAATCAGCCAAGAAAAGAATTCAGACTTTACTTATTTTATTCACTTTCAGCGCTGAAAGGAGACGCTTTTACCATTACATCCGAGAAGAGTTTCTAAAAAAGTCTGTGCAGCGTCTGAGGAGAAGGAGGAAGGCAGCTGATTATATGAACTGAAGACACTCCCTGAAATCTCACCACGTTTCTGTGTCCTTGATAAGTTTTTTGTTTCGTGAGAAATGGACCTTAGAGTCTAACAGAATCTAAAATGTAACTTTTTACTATGGGCCCTTTGTCTAACAGCATGTGACTCGTTCTCGACCTTGGTAAAGCGTCTCAACATTCCCCCTGTTGGGCTCTAAAAGAGCCCAAAAAAGAGAATGTAAACCCTAGAGTGGACACTGTCCCTTCCGGAAAACATCCCCCGAGGCTTTTACAGATGTTGATATACATAGCATCAGTCAAGTATTGATGTTGTCTTTCATTCATGTCATTTCATGTCATCTCATTTTTGGGGGTAAAAACGGACAGGGCACCCCTACGCCTCTTAGGCAGTGGATCGAAATCACAATGTCCCTCTTACAGTCTAATGGAGAACATATAAAGAAAGAAAATTGTTAAAGGATGTTAGAGTGTTAAATTTGGAGGAACTTAAGTCAACCCACTATGGCATGACCCCTTTTTTTTATTATTTTTTATTTTATTCTATTTTTTGTGGAAGAAAATATTTTTTGCAGTTTTGTCAGAGCTTTGTCATCTGTAATTACACATCAATCATCCAGTCAAACCATGACACTTTCTGGACCCAAATATTTTAATTATTACCTTTATATTTCTTGTTATTCATCATTTCTGTTTTTGTTACCTCAGGTCAACGTCATGCCATAGAGGGGTAATGAACTATAAAAGAGCAAAATCCGAAAAAGTTTTTTTTGTAGTAATACAAATTAAAAGAATAAATGTTAAATTTATGAGAATATGATATGGGTGAAGTGTTAGGAGGATATAATTTTGTCTTTAAAGTAAAAATCAATGTATAAAAAGTTATATTTACTAGATTGTTAGAATTAACCAAACTGTAAATTGAATAAAATGTTAAGGTGATTTTCAAAACTTAGTAAAATGGAAAGAGAAATAAAGTTTTGGGTTAATATTTTAAAATCAATAGAATGTAAATGAGTAAGAGTTACTAAAATGCAAAATCATTAAAATGTTAGGTAGTGTGCAAGATTTAATAAACCCAAAATGAATGAAGTAATGAATAAATGTGAGATAGTACTTAAAATAGAAAACCCAGACAAAGGAATGTTAAGATATGACTACTGAAGTTAATAAGTCATGAATCAATGAAATGTTAAGACGTTAATACACTATGAAAGGATGCAAATTAACAGATGAAAAGAAATGTTAAGGGCACAGAATATAAGACGAGCACATTTTGAATTTGAAAACCAATGAAGTAAATTAGCATTACAGGCAGTACAATCAAAATCTAATGATATTATGAAACTAACATTAAA
This sequence comes from Poecilia picta, assembly GCA_033032245.1. Lineage (NCBI taxonomy): Eukaryota > Metazoa > Chordata > Actinopteri > Cyprinodontiformes > Poeciliidae > Poecilia > Poecilia picta. The sequence continues at coordinate 27,815,682 of CM065365.1, read as the reverse complement.
TTTTTAAAATTCCGTATAAGTAAAATGTAATGGTACTAGTAAAGTCAAATGCTTAAGTAACCTAAAAATGCAGTAAGATTGAAATTTTAATGAGATCAATAAACTGAAATTAGATCAGTATTTGCTATAGCAACATCTATCACTGTCAAATCAGTTTCTGCGTGTGTCCAGATGTAGAGGCGGCGCAGCAGATGTGAAACCCCGACAGGCCCAGGAGGCTTCAGTGTGGCGTTTCAGCTGTAACTCGGTCCACCAATCGTGGAAGGCGCCCACAGTCTGACATCCCGGCACACCCAGAAAGGATTGGACTTCATTCTGCAACAGAAAAAACACAACAAAAAGCAAAATCAATGGATTATATAAAGAACATTAAAGTGATGGAAAAATATCATCTTTTTATATTAGATACTGGTACTGCCCTTATAGTCTAGAAAACTGGAGTTCCACCGGTCGTCTTTTAGTTCTGGGGAACCATCTGATAGGCAGGTGGGTTTCAGTCGGTACCGCTGCTCTTCTCTATGTTGGAGGTGATGCACTGAACAGCCAAGGACCTCAGACAGGGAGCAGCAGCATCCACAGGTGATGAGGAGGGAAGATTCTTTGAGATTGTGCATCATCATAATGTTTTCTTTTTCTTTTAAAAGGCTGCTCCCTGAAGCTGAAGATCAAGCTTTTTTTCTTTTTACTAAGCCAATAGAGGATCAATATATCACTAGCATGCGTTATTTAAGCTCTCCTCTTAATAATAGTTAATGAAATGCTCAAACCAAATAACATATTTTAACCTTCAAAAATAGCATTGTTTGTTGTAAGTGTTGGTATATTCATAGAATCAGACAAAATCAGAAACCAAACACAAAATCATGTAAAGGATCAGATTATAAAATGAAAGTACGAAACGGCCCACAGGCATGTTTTATCAAAGAAATATAATTTGAAGTGTATATATGAATTATCCCTAATAGAAACTTTACCAACCATAGTAAATCTTTTGCTTTTTGTTATTTTAATTAAAGTCAATCAAATAGTCCTTATTTAACTAGAAGTCGCCCACTATACTAAAAGTTTGTAAAGCTGAAAATCATTGGTGTGAAAAGTCAATAATACATGTCAAACTAAGATCCCTTGTAATATATTCCATTCATAAAAGACAACCCTGTTTTGCCTCAAACCAAAAACTGTAAATTAAGATTATGAAAACTGTTTAGACATTATTACCTTGGATCAACAATTACACATAGCACTATGTTCTTTTTTAAAATTCTGTCAATCCTTTTGACCCGCTTTAAGCAGTTCCATAATAGCTCATTTGCAAATCCCAATTTAGTTTGAATCCTCCAATTTTCTTCTCATTTTAAAACCTCATATAATGATTAGCCTTTTTTTTTACAAGAATAAAAATTTATGGTTTTAAATCTCAAAAGTTTAACACTTTTAACCTTTGAAAAATCTGGGTTTTTTTTTTTGAAAACCCATCTATAAAAGATTTATTTAATTGAATTTCCCTCTTTTATAGTGTTCATATTTACCAATGTTTCTGGCAGTTTTGGGGAGAAGTTTGATACAACTAGATTTATTAAATTATATAATTTTCAGGTTAGACCTTTCTGCATGACTTGATTAAACAAATTATTTTCAATCATAGCAAGAGAGAATTAGCAATCAAACAACCCCTTCCATGTCTTTAAAAAACTCTATTTTGTAGAAATCTATTTGACATATGACATCATTGTTAATTTTAATGTATTCAATTCAGAATATTCAGTATTACTTTAGAAACTCATTCAGATAGTTCAAAACATTTGTGAATTTTGATTTAATTTCTTTTATATTTGTTGAAGTCCAAAACTGAAAAATTTCTCAATATATTAGATTTTATTCCGAATTATAATTTGTAGATTAGAGTAATTCCATGCATCTCCCCCTGTTTCTGTATTGAAACACTGTTTAGTGTTTCGGTACAGAAACTCCGCAGAAATTCCTGCATGTCAGTTAGGCAAAATTTTCTTTAATTGTTAGCAATGAAACAGTTAGATGTAATTTAAACAGGGTGTTTACACCTCAGTGAAAGAATTTAACAGTTGATTGAAAATATGTGCGGTAAACCCATAATTTGGTTTAGTAATTTTTCTGAAGAGTAGATTTTCCTAAGATTTGAAATGGATTCAAATAAACTTAAATTAAAACTTGAGATACTAGTTGTCATATTTGTAGCCACCGTAATTTGAGTCAACTAGAACTTAGACTGTCCTCGTGTGGTTAGTTATGCTTTTGTAAATCAGGAAATTAACCATTTTACCGTACTTTTATCCGTTTCCAATTGTTTTCATGCTGGAGGGGAGAAAAACATTAGCCAGATTTGGGACAAACAGAGATAATCATTCAGGCAAAGAAAATATTTCTGTAAACTGCAGAGAGTTCTAACACCCTGCTGCACTGTTAAACTTATCCTGGGGATCAAAATAGCAGAGGTCAGAGTGCAAAGGCAGTAGATCATGAATGTGTTGTAAATAAACTAAGGTGGGAAAAAGTGGCATAACACAATTTGAAAATTCAAGTAGAACAATTAAAAGTTGAAGTTTGTTGGCAGCCATTTTGTCTTCAACCTGTAGACTGAGGGAAATTCCAGGCCCAACCAGGACAACAGATAAGCAGGACGGACTCTGAGTCTCAGGACGACTTTACATGTGATGTTCCGTTTGCCACATCAGAAACTGTCCAGGGCAGTATTCAGTCCCGCTGTGTAGAAAAATCTTGACAAAGTATGTGGTCCCCCTTGATAGAGTGAGGGGGAGACGGAGAGATACAGCAGATGAGTCTTTGTTTTCAAACCTGCGTCTCACGGTGGCAGAAGCTGGTGGTCTTTTCTGCCATAGGAGACCCTCAGAAATGACGCCTAGGTCTCGTCCTTTAATCAGGTGTTTCCTCAGAGATCAGATCCTGCAAGCTGCAATCCGCCTTCGGGTGACAACAGGAAAAATCAATCCAATCTCACTGACCTCTGTAGAAGATGTAAGAATCGTCCAGTAGGTCTTTGCTCTCAAACAGCAGTCGAGCAGAAGATGGCACAACTCATATGTGTAGAAAGTGCAAATGTCCAAGTCAGCGCGGCTAAGAACAGTGGGGGCCTGAAACCTTCTCTCCTCACATTCTCACACGGCGAAACCTGGCCCCACGGTCCCCGTCAGACCACAGGACTACTGGAGTAAAATACAAAGTGCATTAAGAAAATAGCAGTGTATGCCACCTTTTGCTCACATGATTAAAATTAAATGTTTTCTGCAGCTTGTAATGTAGAGAAGAGTTGCCTCTCTTTTTGTTTCTTTTTCAGCCAGGCTCAGGGTCACTGGAGCAGCTCAGATAAGATCCACTGCCTCAGTCTCTGAGCTCCAAAGAGAAAGAAAATTAGAAATGTGTCAAGATGATTCACCCTTAGATGTTTAGAATTAACCAAATATGGAATCAACTCCTCTCAAGAGTTAAACTCTAAGAAATTATTAAAAATGTATACAAAATGTTGTACTTCCAGCTTTATACACTTTTCATAAACTGGCTATTCAAGTCCATATGTAGAATAATTACTTTAATAGTGTCCAATTTTACACAAACGTGATAATATCACGCTTTAAAATAACTAGTCAAATTTCCTTAATAATTTAGGTCAAAAGAAAACTGTAATCAAATATTCTTTATGCCATTAATAGAAATGTTACCTTTATCCTGAATTTTTCAAAGCTGCTTCTATTGTTTTATTTATTAATGTTTTCTTGAATTAAAAAATTGTTCACATTGTTTTTATTTTAAAGTACTATTAACCCAGATTTTCTCAATGATAACAATTACATCCAACTGTAACTCAACACAATCAAAAAGTAGAAGTGATGCATGAGAAGTGATTTATCAATCATTTTTATGCAAATTAACATGGCACAGATAATGATTGAAGCTATTGAATTTTAATTCAGTAGCTTCCAATTTTAATTTAGTAAGAGCTTCTATATAACTCTGTGTTTCAGTCATGCAGGAAGGTACAATATGAGAGGTCATTAAACAAACACAATATACCAAATGTTAACTGAATAAATTTATAATTAACCATATCTGTAAACGACTAGAAATTAGAATCTATTTCTTCTTCACCCCCTGTTGATATAATTTAAAACACGTCTGAAATCAATTTTGCATTTGTGACTATTCTCCAAAACTAAAATATTACAGGGTGTGCCAAGTTTTCCAAATCTTCTGTCTAGAATAGAAAGTAGACTATGAGATGTTTTAAATGTAAAATTTTAGCAGTTCTATTTTATGTTTATCATTTATCATTATCATTTCCCCCTTTTGTTTTATTATGTAAATAGAAAACAAACATTTCTGACAACAACATTCCTATTGTTATCAGAAATATTGTTCAGAGACTCCTTCTGTACACAAATGTCCAACTGAAATTGTACTGCAAAGGCCAAAAGTTTTAGTTATTTTAAACGAGTTCAGATCAGAATTTGGATCGCTTTCCTAAAAAGCAGTGTCCATGTGCTGTTTGAACCGACAAAAGAAGAATTTATCAATTTAGGCAGAGGAGTCAAAAAATGTAGACAAAGATTATGCAGTACTGTAAGATGTCTTTGCATTTCAAATCAAATGTTTTGTTGGACTTTAATTTATGCATCAATTCAATCCAAATTTAAGGCACACAAGAGTTGTGAGCCAGCTGTTGTCCAATCAGTTAGTTTTATATGATCAATTATTATCATATCCACTTTTAAAATTTCATCATGCCCAATTTGTGCCTTTCTACCAAGACACACATGTTTCGAAACCAGCAGTTAGTTTAGTTAGTAAGTTAGTTAGTTTGTTATTAAAAATAAAAACAACAATAATGTTAATAAAAATGAAAATAAAAATAAAAATAAAATGGCAAACCAAATAAAACAATCTTGTAATAAATGCTGTCTGGTCTTAAACCAAAGCTGAAATGTGATTACTCCTTTTTGAAGATATTATTTCCCACTTTGAAGCAAGGTAACCGAATTATCTGGATTTAGAATCATAAATTGTTTTGGAGACAAGAATATTTTGTAATGAACCTTAATTGAATCTAGAGATGTTTTATAATTACCCTTTGAATCAAACGCAAACTCATATTTAGTTAACAATCCTGTTCCCTCATTAGATATTTTAAAATGACCCAAGTTTCAAATGAAAATAAATCCTGTTTTGATGAGATAAGGAGAAAAAATGTTGATTAGTCTATGATAAAGTTCAAGTCTGCTATAAACCTCAATTTTTCAAGTTTCATAAAGTTTAAATTTTAACCTGTCTACAGCTAAGCAAAGTTCAAAAACCTCAACCCATTAAATGCCACTTTATTTTGTTTATAATTTTACCCATTATGTAATTTCATTCATCTTTAATTTTACCACAGGTGAAAATAGTGAATTGTGGAAGATTAGTTTAGTTCCAATCAGTTTTCCCTTAGCGTCATTTATTCCTTTAAGTCAGTATTTCCCCAAAAGGCTGTCTGTCTAACAGGTCGCCTTCTTTCTTCTGCACCAGGTTTTCTATCCCCTTTTTTCAGTTTTTCTCTTTCTCCCTTATTTTGATATTCATCTTGCTCTGCCAAGTAAGTTATTAATGCATCTATTTGATCACTGAGTGCAATCCATGGCCCAGGGCCCCATTTAGGTTCGAATTGTTCGAACTCAACAGCAAAACTTGCTCGCACGGCGGCGATCAAGTCGAAAAACCACAGATAAACTTAAAGCCCTTCTACAGATTATATTTCCCTAATATTTATCATGATTTTAAAACATATTACAATAAACAGAACAGTACCTTTGGACACATAACGTCTGCACAGCGGCAGAACCTTACGCACACAGCTGACAGACACGCACACAGCTTTACAGATACACAAAAATGGATCCACGCTTTTCAGCTCCTATGATGTCCTCTCTTAACACTTATTTCACTTATTTCACTTATTTCACTTATTACTACTACAGAGGACGGGCCGCGGTTAACCTTTATCTTATTCTCTTATTCTCTTATTATCTTTTTTCCTATGGTGGACCGCTCTCACCGCTTTGCGTTTCTCGAGCAAAGTCACAGATTGGCTGTTCCGGTTCTTTTTGCGGGGGCAGCACTCCCGAGGATAAAACCGACAAAACCTAGCCTTTCCCGTTCCCGCGTCCAGGAACGGTCGGAGACGGCAAGTTCTCGCTGCGAGCCAATCAACCTTTTACCTTTGACTATAGACTATTGACTAACCTTAACCTTACTCCTATGAACCTTTGAAAGCATTCAGACAGACCGGACGAAAACAGCACGAACGACCCCTGACAACCGAACAATGACAGACAACTTAGAAAACTCAGTGACAAGCAGACAAACATGGGAAACGGTACAGACAACGGCTGATAACTGAAATTTATACAGACCCGAGAAACAGTACAATGGTGTATTAAGGAACAAGTGTCCTTACCTTTCATTTGTGCACACTACACCAGAGTACTGTTCCGGAAAGTCTGCGCCTGAACGGCCAGTCCAATCTCCTCTCATGTGTCAACACAAAACCATCCTCTGCTACCAACTGTTGGGAACGGAAATCCCACTCGATGAATCATAATTTGTATTGACACACGGAGCATAAAATCAGCCAAGAAAAGAATTCAGACTTTACTTATTTTATTCACTTTCAGCGCTGAAAGGAGACGCTTTTACCATTACATCCGAGAAGAGTTTCTAAAAAAGTCTGTGCAGCGTCTGAGGAGAAGGAGGAAGGCAGCTGATTATATGAACTGAAGACACTCCCTGAAATCTCACCACGTTTCTGTGTCCTTGATAAGTTTTTTGTTTCGTGAGAAATGGACCTTAGAGTCTAACAGAATCTAAAATGTAACTTTTTACTATGGGCCCTTTGTCTAACAGCATGTGACTCGTTCTCGACCTTGGTAAAGCGTCTCAACATTCTCTAATTACTGTATGTGCTGCGTGTCTACTTGCAGCTGTAAATAATCTGTCCTGTTGTCAAAGAGATGAATATTAGTAAGAAAGCACAGTGGTGTAGGTGTTTCATGCTGGTCAGGTCTAAGACATTTCACACATTTCCATGCACACTGTTTTTCAAGCGTTCCAGCTTGGTCAGCTGGTTGCCTTTTCAGCAGTTGGCCATGGAGCTACTCTGCCATAAGTAGCCACCTGTTATTTTCCATACATCGCCAAAGGTTATAAAAGTCTCAGTTAAAAGAGAAAAAAAAATAGAATCCCATATCATAACATCAGTAGGAACTAAATGCACTCAATGTCGATGTTGAATATCGGCATCTAATATTCAGTTCGCAGTATTAAGGCGAACCGTTGTGAGTTAGAAACCGTGAGTCCTTGAGTTGACATCCCGTAAATACAGAAATAGTTTAACTTGTTTTGTTCAGAAAAATCATTCTACCATTTTCTTTGTAGACTGTGGATATCATAATGCTTGAATACATATATGCTTTTTTTTTTTTTTGCTTGTTTTTGGCTGTGACACTGCCCCAAAGCATCATCAATCCACCCCCATGCAGGTAAACAGCTGCAGAGGCGTTCCTGTCAAAGAAGTTTCATACCCCGTTTGTCTCATTGCTGCCAAAAAGTTGAACCGATCAACCCACAATATCTCTTTGAAAAACATATCAGGGTTACACGGATATTAATTTGCAAACATTACATTTTATAGTGAAAATCCTATGAAATATTTTTTTTCTTCTTTTTTATTTTTCAGTGCAATATTGTCACAAACAGAAGTAGAGAAATTCCCCAATGAAGCAGTGTAAAAAAATTGTCACCTTGAGAGCTGGTGCCCTCCGGAGATGAGTGAATTAAGTTTCTGTTTGCATGCTCAGTTCGAAGCTTAAGCCTTCCCCCGCTGACGATTTCCCACACAGGGCACAGCAGAGAGGTCACTGATCCATCCAGGGCTAAAACAACATGACTGACAACTCTTTGTGCTCACACATGCTGCCAATTTAAAATCTGTAATTCACACGCTGGACTCTGGAAGTGAAGGGAATACATGGACACTCTACACAGGAAGCCCCGCAGAATCCAGGGATCGGCTCTAATGGTGCATTTTACCACGGCTTCACTGTACTGCCTCTGGCAAAATGATGGATATTTTGCTAACTTTGCCCTTGCAAACTGTGGAAAAGTATTAATTTGACTGTGTTACGGTGAATAATGCATGCGTCACGCGATATTATTCCAGTAATACATTTCTGTATGTGAGTTCTAACTACCACCCATGTTACTAAAACTTGCAAGTTGCTGCTGACAGTGAAAGAAAACAAAAAGCATTTTTAATGACCTGAAATTCACAGAATGACAGCCAGCAGCTCAGTTTCCCCTTTTGTCTCCTTCTATCCTGGAAAGAACACGTTAGCCTTTCATTTACTTTTTAATTCATTAGCCACTATAATTTTTGAATAAATCCGCACATATGCAATTATATATCCCACCCTGCCTCTTGTCCATGTCCTGATGTATACTAAAATATGGATGCAACTTATCATCTTGCAAGAAACCTGCAGACTCTTCTGCCGCCTTGTCTCGTATTATGTCTGGGGCTGTCAGCAGATGGGATTTGGTAGTATGTGGTTGCCTTGGAGATAAGATAAAGGTTGAACCCAGGGGAGTTTGCTGTGTGGTGACTGACAGGTTTAGTCCTTTCTCATATCTCTCTCGCTGGGCACTAAGTGGGGTGGGCCCTCCAACCAGTCATGTGTTTCCTGGATGTTCAGAGCTCAACGCTGTAATGAAAACCTGCACAAAGGAATGGTGGAGCATTCTATAGGTGGTTTAGATACCTGTAGTAACAGCCATTACTACGGGGCAAACACAGTAAGACAACATGCACGGTGAGGTGGAGAGGTTTGCCATTTCAGTAATTAATATCTTTTTGAGTAAAAGAATGCACAATTATTATATATAATTGTAAAAGTTAAAAAAATGGTTTTACCTTTGTTACTTATACCGTCTTTGATCCCTTTGCTGTCGACTAAGCAACATCTGAAGAGTGAAAGCATCTCGAGCCTGAAGAGCACCACTCTTTTTCACACATGCTTCACATATTGAAAGTGATAGGTGCCAAATTCCTTCCCCTGCTGGATCTGAAAAGGCAGGCAGCCATGGAGACTCTCATCCCTACTAAATGCTCTTCTTTCTCTCCATAGTTTTTACCTTATTTTTGTCATTTGTCTTGACTTAAAGTAATTTTTTCATTGCTCCTGCAGGTCTTTTTTATGAATTGTTGTCAGTCACTTGGTCTAATGAATATAAAATGCATAATAAAGAAAGTAGAAAGCACAGTAATTAGTTTTTAAAATTAATTTATAGATCTGCTCTATTTACTACTTTTTTTTAATTTGCAATATTGCAGAATTGTTCCCTAATCTTTTCAATCCAAAGTTAAACATTATGTCTAAAACCAGTGCAGTGGCTCTGCCCATGCGCATGATGGACTACAAGTTGGGCACCGTAGAAATATTAAGATTTTAAACATAAAAATATACAAAGCATCTTCATCAATTCAATAAAACTTGTTGTATTGAAGAAAACGATGAATTTCTTGAGCAGCCCTATCTCCAGTGGTGGTGGTGGTTTCCCCCACCTCTCCAGTCTCACGTTTGGACAGAACCTAAAGCTTCTGGTTCTGAGTGCTGAGAGCAGCAGCGTTGTTTCTGCGCTCTCAGACGGCGCGCAGAGCCAAGTAGGCATCTTAAGTTTGACAGGAGTCTGCCAGAGCAAGAGCGCGTGCCAGAACACTATTGGGCAAATTTGTGTGAGACTTATTGTTTCTTCAGCAATGCTTTGTATGCGCTCTTATCAGTCTCACTGAGTGCACAAATTGGTCACTGCGCACTCAAGTTGGTGGCAGAAATAGTGCCACGCAGAGGAAAACAAAGAGGAAGAAGCCTTGGAATTATCTTACGGTCAGTAGAAAAAAAAAATAAAGTGAAGCAATATTTTATATTTACTGAAGCAACACAAAACTGCTTTGAACAAAAGTAAATCGGGAAAAAGTGTAATTACCAAAACTGTAAAGTTACGACTTTGTACAGCAGTGTTAACGTCTATTCTTCTAAAAAATAACGTGACTTAATGTAAAGCAGTTCTGATGACTTTGACCTCTAAGTATTTGTGCACTGGGCACTCAAATGGCTAGCAACGTCACTGCTTTTAACAGCCACCAAAATTAAACAAAAGAGTGAAGAAGACGAAGATTTGGCAAAAAAAAAAGAAGCAGTCTCTAAGAGGGATGTCACAAAAAGAACAACAGCTACAGTTGCAGCAAATGAGATCCTTACATTGACTCTAAAGGTTTGAATACAAATTTATGTAACATTTAGATATTTTATTTATAAAGACCTTTTACAATCATTGTCCTTCCCTTTCCTAATTATCCACTGTTATAATGTTCTATCACAAGAAATATGAATGAAAACATTTACATTTCTGACTATAAGAAATAGCGCAAAATCTATTCATGATTTTATGAGGCACTGTGGATTTTATCAGTTGTCAAAGTCTTTCTTTTTTGTGACACCCGTAAATTATAATAAATTAACTTAAGATGAATAAGTCCTATAAGAGTATTATTATTGTATAGATATTTAAATATTTATACTGAAATGTAATTGGGTATATCCCAAAATGTAAAGGTTATGTTATAACTCAAGGTTGTAAGTTCAGGCAAACTCAGTTAGAAACCATCTAAAAGTTACAATGGCGTTTAATTTATAAGTTCATTTGAATTCATGCTTGACTAACTGCTTCAGGAGGATAACGGGGCCAAATCTGAGATATTTATTTAGGAAACTGAGAACAGATACCACAATAGGAACATGAATTCCTCATAAAATTATCTTTCGAGCCAACATGATCATCAGAATGTCCTTAAAATTGTTGGAGGGGGAAAATTGGGTCAAAAAGCAGCAACATAATCAATTCACTGTGCGAATCAGCCATTTATTAGGTAAATAGATTGACCTAATTGTGTGGTTGGTTGCTTGTGATGGATGACCTGAAGACGTATCAGTGTGTACTTCACCTTTTGTCCAGTGACCCCGTCTAAAGGCTGCAGCACCTTCCTGACCCTTGATAGGACAATACGAGAAAAATCGGACGCAATTAGCAAAAATGGGAAGATGACCCTGTTTTTTAAGCTGCAACACCCAGTTCTTTCTTTTTTTTCAAAATAAAAATAATGCTTTTATTTGACAGGGGCATTAGTTTCTCTTGTGAGTGTGCAGCTTGTCAGTACGCCAGAGCTAAAAGATCATCCATTATTGATGGTCCTTGGAGAACAGCCAGACAACTGCATATCTTTATTGATCTAAAATCTGCAGCTTATGATGGAAGCACATCAGTGGCACGATACATCTTCTGGAAAAGTTCCTCTCAGTGGCACTCAGAGCAGACTCGCTGTGCTACATTTTCCAGTAGCCAGACATAATCAAGAGAATATGTTTGACAAGTACAGTGCAAGTCCCTGGATTTATGTTCTAAGTGTAAAGTACAGTAAAATACTGTATCTTTGTCAAACACATTCCTGATCTAAATCTGTTCATTTTAGTCGAGGCCTTTACATACTAAGCAAAGATAAATTTGTTCATTTTGGTATTGAGGAAAAAACCAAAAAACACAATGTTTGTTCTGACCAGGAGATTTAAAATCCTCCAAAAAGATCAAGAGCAGAACTTCTAGAAAGTCTTGATAGTTTCCTCCCATTACATTTTTTGATGAATCAAAAGATATTGCTGTCAGATATCACATAAAAAAGGCCACTCCCAGAGGATATCGAGAACAACCTGTGCAAACTCAGAAACCACAACAGTAAGAGAAATGATACAATACTTTTTTTTTTTTTTTTTTTGCATTTCTGGAACAAAGCAAATTGTGTTTTTGCATATCCATGGAGTTTGCAGGTGGTTGGAGTCTTTAACCCCAATGAATACCAGGGTCCACTATAACTAGAATCAGTGAATACTTGAGTCCTCCTTTAACATATCTATTTATTTTAATAGTTGAAGCAGCAAATGTACCTTAATATGCATTAAAACCCAAAGTGGATCTGTTGTGTCTCTATCCACTGTCTTCTTCATCTCCACTCTTGGCAGTACAGTCAATCGGCACCAAGGAGTGAGTGACACTCCTGTACTGACTGTTCTGCAGGAACCACCCAACAGCATGTCAAGTGGGTGTTTCTGCTTTCCGATCTGAATTTTGTTTCAAATATGTTAGATATACTCTATGAGAAAATCTGCCAATAGGCAACTTTTTTTTTCTGGAGAAATAATGTTCCAGAGAAAAATATGGGAGTAGGTGAATTTGTGAAATCTGAACAGTGGACAGACGGGACTCCACTGACCTTTATTGTTTCTTTATTGTATCTCAAGCCTCCTCGTAATTAGCAGTGTTTTGACATCTCTCTACTCGGATCCTTGTTGTTGTGCCCTTTCACATTTAAGTTGATGAGTCTCACCTGTTCCCACTCCATTAATCACTCCTCCCAGTACATGTGCTCTTTCTACTGTATTAACTTATGCAACCAACTTTCTGCTGGTTATGTTTCAGGCAGAGTGACTCTGAGTACACCAGGCTAACTCCAGAACTGCTTCTGTTACCTATTTCAATTCATGAAACAGACAAAAAAGACTGTAACACTTAAAGCCCTTATTTTAACATCATAAGTTTAGTTATTTCACCAGAAAAAGTCATTCTGACACTCAGCATTACTTCATAAGAATTTACTGAGACGAGAAATCGTGTTTTAATATTGTAGTATTTTTGTGCCATGTACTTATTCTACCCCTATTTTTTATTGTCAAAAGTAATTGCTTAAATCTTTCACTCCAGTTTCTGTTTGCCAACAGCGGATAACATATCCATTTTAACATTAATATTATGCCATTCCATTGTGCTTCATTCTTTTACATATTCTGGTAAAGACAGCTAGTGTGAGGCCTTGAAAGAGAGCTCAAGCAGAAATTCTTAAGCAGAAACAAGTAGGATGAAAAGCATATAATTACACACATCCACTCCGCACCAACATCTGTGAAGCGACTTTTGCAGGTTTGATTCAGACTTGCAAATCACGAGTTAAAACAACCCCCGCCCCCGTTTTTCATAGATGGTAACTAATTAGTCTTCTGTCACATGAACAGTGACTACAGTTTACTCTGTATCACTGCATGCTTCTCCTACTGTGCAAGAAAGGGGTCTTTTAAGTTCTGCACTGTTTGAAGTGAAGATATGGCCGCTGATGAGAGGAGAAGCAATTAGTGAGTCACTGTGCAAGTGACAAAATGTACATTTAGACTGCGGTGGATGACAACGGAAATGTCAGAGTGTTTTTAGAACCCCTATCTTGTTTTGCATTTAATTATAATTCTAAATGAATTATGAAATGTTAAAAGCACTTTGTGTGTTGTTCAGGGACATGGGCTTCTCCTGCACCAACAATCTAAACTGTACACTCACTTTATGTAACGGTGGCTTATAGCAGTTCAGAATGAGAGGTCTAGTGAAAAAAATTACAATTAAATGATTAAAACTCTCAGCTAGCATGGTTAATTCTGGGACCTGCATTAGTATAACTACTTTATTATTTTTCTCCTCAAATGTTAGATTTACAACCCATTATGTCTCCATGTGGAGGCGCTTTATCTGTATTTATGCAATGTGGAAGACATTGGAATGTTGCAAATAATTTCAAATGGTACAAAACATTACACAATTCTTGGGGGACTGAAGTACATTGTTGGCTTAGTTATAAAAAAGAATAATGGTAACTTTAAAATGTATGTAAAATTCAGTAGCGGAACCTGATGCTTGTTTCAGTGCAAATATGCCATGTGTTTGGAAAACACTTCTGTTGAGTTTTTTTGTTAAATTTGCGGAAGGAGAACAGATTTTTCCCCCCTGAGGAAAAGGTTTTGCTAGTGGTCCATCCAGTGTCCTGAAAATTGCCCAGTTTTGTTCACAACCTGAGAAACTCGTGTTGCTAGTTCAAAATACCCTATGATTTTTGTTTTGCTTCTGACCCCGACCACGTCAGTGTGAATTTTTTTCCAAATGCAGATTTTCTACACTATTTTCACCTCATGTCAACACTTGAACTGAAATGTTTATGGAAAAGCTGTAAATATGTTTAGACAGATTTTTAGGGGAGGTTTAAAAAGCACTGAATGTGGTATGTATATGTCAACTAGATATCCTAAGGGTACCGCAAACAATGACAAAAGGCCAAGATAGGTGACACACATACTGTACATAGACGGAACAAAAAAAAATACACTTCATTTCCTCATGTTTAGATGCCTGTAGAATAAATGCTAACATACGTGTCAATATAAACACCCATGTGACATCCTTAGTATTAAATGTATATTTAATGTTTTGCAACATTAGATATCTCTATAATATGGATTTTTATGCAAATATGTGCTGGGTTCTTAAAAGGCACAGTGAGGTGTTTTCTGTGTCTGAATGAATGTTGTTTTTAATGTCTCGCTTCTTTTCCCACCAGGACTAAAATAAAAACAAAGTGGGAGGTTGTATTTTAGGCAGGCTGTGTGCAGGAAATGATAACCTAGTCATGTCTCTCCCCACAGAATATTAGACCGTTAAAGCTCCTCTAATTCTTAAGTGGTCATGTTGCTCTCCTCCCTCTGCGAACAATGAAAAGTTGCTCGTGGCCACTGGTGAGTCAGTGCTGATAAGTTAAAGGTGTAAGACTGTGCTTCTAAAATGGGTTTATCAGATAATTCGATGGTTTTTCCTGAGGACTTTTGTGCTTAGCAGAAGCATAGCTCATGTTGTGTGGTTTTAACAGCAGGCGGAGGGCAAATCTTACTTTTGGAAGTTCTTAAATGAATTCAAGTAACGTATTTAACAAGCTTATTTTGCAGTACTATGATTTGTTTGATTAAAATGTTTAAACTTTTTAAATATTCTTTTAAATAAATGCATGTGGTTCAGTCTGTAATTGGCCAGAGGCAAAATACCCCAAAATACTGCTTTCCCCCGTATGTTTCCCTTTGTAATGAGCAGGAATTTATTGATCTCCAATGACCAGCTTGTTTCACTTCTCGAAGAGGAGAAGCTCCCAACACCTGTGACCAGTGATTGAAATTGGTCGTTTTAATGGGCAGCATCTGAATTAAAGCACAGAGAAATTGGCAGGTGTATGGAATCGGTCAGTTCCTATGACTAGCTTGTTACAGGCACTTCTTTAAAGTCAGTGAACACACCACACGGTTCTGCTTCTTCAATACATTTTAGTGCAAAAGCTGTTGTTGAAGGAAGTAGACTCAAAACAAGGTGTTTTAGGAAGAGGAATATGCTTTAATATGAAGTTTGAAAAAGCAGACAAAAAAATTGCTAAAATCTATTTAAATGGTAACAATATTATTTACAACATATCAAGACATATCTGTGTTTCATTCAGGCCGGGGGAGAGAGTAAGACTTAGATAACAGGAAGGCGAAGTAGAGCACTGCAAAGTTGATATATTATCCCTTTGAACTTTCAATCTCAGTTTGTCATGTCATTTGGGATTCTTCTGTAACTTTTTGGTCTAAGACTTTTATTTTAGTTTAATGAGTTTTCCTTTGTTGGTAGATTCTATTGTATTTTGGTTAAACTCTTCCTGTTTGTCTTCTCGGCCTTTTACCGTCTCTTCTCCTCACCCAGCTGCCATTAATTTTGTTTATTTGTATGTGCCTGGTTTCCAAGCCACCATCACACTTCCATTGTATGCAAGCTCCTTGGTTTCTTTGCTCATTACTGGATTCTTCTGCTGCTCTCGTCATTGTTCCATGTTCTTCTTTTTCTCATTTCAAGACTGTAAGGTTTTCATTTTATTTATTATACAATTTTCCTAACTGCATCTACCTGCTGATGTCCTGTCTGCATTTGAAGGCTCCTAATCCAAAACACTTAATAAGCCACCTTTTGGAAATAATAAACTCTGGTGAATGCGCACTAATACACACTGCAATTTTGGTGAAATAATGAGTGGCATGCTTGGGTTCTCTCTGAGTACTCTGGCTTACTCGCGCAATCCAAAGCTGCATATTAAGTCAATGTATCTCTCTAAAATTCACACCAGCACTCGCACGACTTGTCACGGATAAGCATGTGTAGACGATGAATAGATGTTCCCAAATTTTCTCATCTTATAATGTTTATTTTCCTGTAAAAGTTTTACAAAGTCCAGAGATGCACTGTGATTTGGACATCTGCATTTTATTTCAAAACCTTGCATATTGCAGCTTTTCTTGTTTTTTTAATAAAAGTGATCTATAAACCAAAATATGTTGAAGTTCTTCACACATGATTTATGTGCTATTTGGTCTTTTTGAAGGCTGTTGTTTATTCTTCAGTAATTTTCTTGTGTAAATACACACCTAGTGTGTATACTATCCGGCAGTAAACTCTAAGAAAATTACTAATTTCAAGAATCCCACAAATTACAGTAATCATCAATGCAATGTAGTTTCCCTCTTGAGTTAAGCAAACATTATATGTCTAAATGGCAGATAATATTGGTTCTGCTGGAAAAACAATCTAAAATCTGTACACACATAAGTATATACTTTATTTCTGCTCTGTTAATATGGCACTAATGTGTTATATAATTGGGTTTTAAAGAATATTGGAATGTTTTCCCATTGACATCCCTCGCCTAGAGTAAAGACATTCATCTAATGAGTAATGCTTTCTGTCTTTTCTCAAGATGTTTTGAAATATTCCACAGATACAAGATAGGACATTAAATCACAGTTAAACGCCTGGAATGAAATAAACATCCAAAGTTCTTTGCGAGGAGAGATTTCCAAGATTGATTTAAGCTCTAGTGTTTATCAATTTTAGTACGAAGGTAGGAATTTTCCTTTAGGCCCAAATCTTAAAAAGCAAGAATTCTAATCAATAAACTATCGTTGGTTATTATGCTAGTCACTTTCACGGTTGCTGATGTGTGAATGTCAGGGAGCATGGGGTTTGATAGGCGGTTTTAAAAGGATATTATTTTACTCTGTTCCCAGACACTGTCAAGAACAACTTTTGCTTGAAACTATGGGAGTTTGTCCCCTGCCTGCATTAAAGACGAGGTCTGGAAGGAAGGTTTTCTTGGCACCAGTCACCGCATGGATCCCCCCACCCCAAAAAAACACAACAAAAAAAACATACAGTTCCTGGCACTTGAGGGAAGAACAGTGAGTGCTCAAAGAGCTGTCACCCCTCACTGTGAATCATCCAGTGCTGCATTAACATATCCTGGGTCCTGAGACTTCTAACTTTTCACATATTTGACGTTAGTGAACCGATCCAAGTTTTACTGAGGCCGAATGGTTTCATTGAGTAGGTATGTGGTAGGATTTAACTAGGTATAGAAGTTATACATTCTCATGGAGTTAAGACACGACTGAAGAGGTAGTACTATGTGTTTTCCAGGTACGTAGTGGCATTTTATAGCACAATGAACTGACTGTAACCTCCAGCTATTGTAAATATACTGCATATATAAAATACTACTTGAGATATTTAACATTGATGCGTTAAAATTGGGCCTTTGCCTCATCCATGTCTCATCTACCCTCTGTTCCTCATTTCATATTGATTTCCAAAACACTGCATGATAATATATAATATAATATAATAAATTTCAAGGTGCAGGTGAATTCATTCATCTGCATCATTTTAATGCAAATTAAGTGTTAATTGTTGGGCTGCTATTATCTGACAACTAAAGGGAGAAAAAAGCCCTACATATACCCCCTCTAAAAGTCAAAAAAATAATTATTTAACTAATGACACCACTTAAAGTTACCATTAAGTCTTTTACAAACTGCTGGAAGCTGCAGTCATTAAAGGTGTTTTGTGATTATAGGGAGCTCGTTGTGTGTGCTTGTCTTTGGCACACACATTTTGCACACTTTGTCAGGATTTTGGAACTCGGTGGTTGTTGACTTGGCCTCCTTACCATATGACTTTTGGTTGATAGAGAAAGGGGTGTTGAGGCTTCCCATATTTTGGCCTGAGAGCAGGTGTTGGCAGACCGCTGGATGATTTTTGTTTGATTTAGTCTGTGAATATAATTTGGCATAATTTTTATTTCCAAGCTTTGAGCCAGTGACATTCTCATGTCCCTATGGCTTGTGCTCCGGTTCCAGAAAGCGACACCAGTCCTTTCGTAAATAAACAGAAAACAATTAGACCACAGTTTGGTTTTTTAATGCAGTAGCAAAATAAAGAACATTTTATCTTAATTACTGAATTACTTTTTTGGAGCACAAGTTACTGGAAACAAGTTACAAGTTAACATAGAAATGAATACATTGGTTGTTTTTATTTAGTGACAGATTCAAATGTGCTCCACTTTATCTTCTGCATTCTTTTTTTTCCAGGTCTTTCTGCTGCTGTCCAGAAGTTCTCCCAGTCGTTGCAGGAGTTCCAGTTTGAGTGCATAGGTGATGCCGAGACAGATGACGAGGTCAACATTGGTAAGAGTCATTTGTCATGGCACAACTCTGTCTCAGATTCATTACTGAAGCTTCTGTAAAGCCACTGGAGGAAAAACTGTTGCTTTATTGCAATTTACAATGCAAATTACACCACTTTTCTAAATTGTATATAAAAAAAAAACGAAGCTTAGAGCTTCATTCATGAGTCAAATGCATGAGGAGAGGGCCCAGGGACCGGATATGTTTTTTTGACATTTAGTTTGCGATTCTCATTCTTTGCTACCTTGAACTTCAAGATTGTCCCATGTAGACTATAATTCCACTTTTCATTATGATATTATGCTAATAATCATGTTTTAATTGGCATTTGCAATTTCTTCTCTCAAATCAGGCTAAATCCTTAGACCCGCATCCTAAAAGCTGTAAACAACAGTTAACAGTTTATTTCCTCCTGCGATTTATACATCATGCTCAATTCTCTTTCAGTGCCTTGCGTTGTAGTCCTGTGACTTAATATCATTTTTAATGGTGTGAAACTAATACAGTATTCCATTTGTTGCACTTTAAAATATCTTCAATCAAACAATTATCTTGTCATTGTGAAGAAATGTATCAAAACCAGCCTCTTTTCCACTCATTGAAACCTCCATTTATTGCTTATTTTGAGCAGTTCGGTGCTGCAGTGTCGTCAGGTCTGGTTTTAGGTTGGAGCTTTTTCATAAATGTTCTTAATATTTGCAGCTATTTAGTATTTATGGCTATTATGTGCAAATGACCTTTTGCATATAATTGCAAGCGTCTTTTGACCCTTCTGTTTTGGAAAGGTCTTTACCTTGTTTTTCCTCTTTGACCCGTTTGCTCAAACATTCACACACCAGTCCAGCAGAGCTGCCATGCAGAGGTGCCTGTCTGCCACCACAAGCCAACTGTAGATCAGTATATTGCCTGAGGGTACAATAGCTTAAGGTGGGGGCAGGGATACAAATGCCAGCTGTGCTTTTTCAGTGCAATTATGCTTGTCTGCGAAAGGGAGAACACACAACCTTGGCCTTTCTCCAAAACTTGCAACATGCATGCTAATTGGCTGTTGGATTTTACTAAACAGATTAGCACATTTTGCCAGACTGGCATGCACATAACACGCAGTCCAAAAAGAAAAAAAAGAAAAAAGGAGAGTACATGATTGGAGCTATTGGGCCAGTGCAGATTTTATTCATCTACTCAGTATCTCACAGATGTACTTTTCACATTTGTATTGTGTTACAACTACAAAATCCAGCCTTTTTTGTGGTTTTATTTTAATTAAAACTGTGAAAAAACTGTGGTCTAATTTGTTTTTTACAGTAGTCAGTCTAAAAATATCTGAGAACCAGTTTTCTAATTGAAAAAATAGTATTTGGAAAAGGAATCTAGGAATTATTAGTTATCAGAATGCTAACTCTTAACTCTGGCTGGGCCAAGGCTCTGAAATCTGTAGCTCTGGCTAGGTGGGCCCCCTAAAGAGGCTCCTGATAACCTTGAGCAGTAATATTATAAAACTAAGCAGTGTTTTGATATTTAAAGGGAAGACATGCATGTAAAATCTGCAATAATATGAACAGAATGACAATGATTTTTGTGCGTGTCAGTCTACAAACCAATGAGCTTCTTAACTATTCTTTCATTATTATTTTTCTTTAAGTAGTGATCATTCTATTATTTTAAATATTTTGTTGTGTGTTTTTTTTAAATCAGAAAATGTAATTAATTATTTCAAGTGCCAAAATTCTTAGATTTTATGTAGTAAAAGCAAATTTTATCCTTACTGCATGATTGCAGCATGAAATATCAATATGTCAAAAAACAAACCTGCTTTTGTATGGAATAAAAAAATAATAAAAAAAACAGTTGAATCTACCCAGTGAGATATTTATTGATACACTTAACACCCAGTCTTTCATTACAAGTATAAAAAAGGTAGATGGATACAACTTTAAAAAAACTGATTAATGAGTTGAACATAATCTACTGAATGTATTTTTAGTTTTAGTATTAACACTGTGTAGTTAAGCATTTGTTCACATATTATCATGACTTTCACCTGAATTAAAGCCGCTGGCAAGTTTTCAAATATATGCAGCAGCTCCAATTAGCTAGTAGTTTAAAAATAGGATAAACTAATGTTTGTTTATTTTTCTTTTTTTCTTTTTGTGAAAGGTTGTGTAGATTTTGTGGTTCCAGGCAAAATTGTTTTTGGAAATCTGAGGGGATTTCCAAAATCCCCTCAGATTTTGTCTGAGGGGATTTACTTTACTCTTTGGATTGTAAAGTTTGCAGACCCCTGGGCTAGGCGTTTAGGTTTCTATATTGTTTAATGCTAACAAATAGCCTATACTCCCTCATTTTATTTTCACACGGATTCTTGTGCAGCCTCTTGTCAAGCCTCCAGGACATCTGAAGGACTAATTGTGATCAGTGTCAGAGATTAATGGAGGTGGAAATCGTCCAGCCTCCAACCGGTATATGAAAGCAGATGTGCAGGGGGATGCACCGACTCTAATGGGCAGGACAGTCAGTCTAGCCTCTTCCTTCGCCTCTTGTTTTGTATCCCACTCATTATCCCCAGCTTAAGTCCCCCGCTCCGTGCCGTGGTCTGCTGAATTACTGACCATCTGTGAGGGCTGAACAGGATATCGACCTCCTCATCTTGAGACTTTAATGTTCATCAGAATGGTAAATGACCAGTGCAGTACAAAGCTGCGGTAACTGTATGGGGCGCACTCGCTAATTATGTTAAATGGAAAAATCCACACCCAAAGTGAAGTCTCATTAGAATAAAGCACACTTTAATTTGAGGCAATGCTCACGTTCCCAGCCCTGCAATAAAGGATCTGTTGATCACAGATGGAACAATAGCAATCTTAATTTCTCACCTGTAAATTGATTTTGGTCTTTATTAAGCAAACAGTCAGCACACAGAAGTGAACTGACAATATGTCGGGAACAAATTTAAAATGTACAAATATAATATAAACTTGCCTGTGTTTTAATTTCGATTTCAGTGCCTGGCCAGGTTCCCATTTCCACTCTTAGCCACACTGCTGTATTCACTCAGTGTCTCAGAGAGAAAAGGCCATGATAACTATTTGAGGGGAAAAATGAAACAGCCTGTTGAAATCAATCTTGTCATCAATGAAACCAAGTTTCTGACTGACATAGCCAGACCCTTGAGTGAATGCCACCGAGGATCTTGATGCAGTATTGGTGCGGTCTACTTTGATGCTCCGAGCCTCCCCACGAAACATTGGGATGTTGTGTGTGCTGTCAGACGGGTTCACCTGACCTTTTATTGATTTCCCTCGATGACTTCCTGCAGTGACATTCACATGCCAGTCAGTTATCTAGGAATCAATGGGGCCAAGGGACTGATGTGGCCATAGAAATTTAAATTTTTTTCTTAAAAGTTGAAGGACCTTTCCTCAGAAGGTCATTCATTGAGACCTTAAGAGCTGTTAAAATCCTTTTTGGGGTGAAGAGAAATCTGATGTGAACGAGCCAAAATGAGCAATTAAATCTAGCATTGAAGGTCCACCTAATCCGCAAAAAACCCAAAAAACAGCTGGTTTCCTGGCAGAAGTTATTAAAAGGGCGTTAAGATGCAATTTCCAGGCACGTAGTGTTATTTTTATAGCACAGTCAAGTAACTGTTGCCTTCAGTTGTTTTGAAAATCCTGGTTATTTCAAAAATAACTTCAAATAAATTTAGCTTTGTATTGTAGCCATAAAGTGGCTTTTGTCTCTTTTAGAGGCTCCTACTCCTTCCAACACTAGAGGCAACATTTGATAGGTGGTTTTGTAACCAGTGGGTTCAAATCCCTTCTCTGTCTGTCTCTGTTTTTGTGTTCTTGGCGCTTCAGCCATCTTACCTGCTGGTGAACCAGCAAAAGACCCTCAGAATGATCCTGCCACCACCGTGCTTGATGGTTGTTTTCCTAACTTAAAAACAACTTTACCTTGATTCTTTTTTAACATACAACTTGTTGTGTGTTGTGGTAATAAAGAGTCCTGCTGGGTTTGATGTCTTGGTTTAATAATAGCCGTTAGCCAATAACATACAGGGCAGCAACACGTGTAGACCAGAACCCCAGTTTCCGAAGAGAGAGAGAGAGAGAATGCTCATCCCTTGCGCATGCGCAGAACCAGAACTACGGCATCTGTGAAGGACCAATATTACTGTGTGCACAGTCAATATTCTACATCCCCTTTCCTTAGCTTATTATTCCATGATGATGAAAATATTAAGCAGTTAATTTATGCCATAGTTTCAGCAGCAGTACGACAAACTTCCATGGTATAACTGGATATGTAATAAGAACTATAATAAGCACATACATCATAACAATGAACTTGAACAAAGGAGTAAAACAAAAACTAGGATCAAACCTTTAAAAAAAAACAACTGGTCATAACAATATTAACAAGGCAGCCACATTGTAAAGCTATCACGGAAATTTGCTCAGTCACAGGCACTTAGTCCAAGTATTTAGGATTTGGTTTACTGACACGGCCTGAACGTGTCCTGTAGAGATTGTTCGTTGTCGGCAAAGATGGATTAGCAACTGGAACTTGGACCCCACAATGCTCTGAATCCACTTTCTGTTGTGTCTGTCCGGTGATGGTGATGCGCTGGCCTGAGGTAGAGCCAGCATCTTGATACAAAAAATCACCTGGATCAAACTGAGTTGGAGAAGGCTCAGCCACAGGTAAAATGTGTTTCCTGTTCCTCCTATAGATCTGTCCTGCTGACTGAACCAGATAAGATCTGGGCTCACTGCACATGTCTTGGATGGTTCCCATGCGGTCATAACCCTTTGGGGTTTGTAGTCTGACAACTTGTCCTTTCTTTAGCGGTTGAAGAGGTCGACTTCCCCTGTCATAGCACACCTTCTGTACCAGTCTTTTGTTGAGGAGCCGAGCACTGACGTCTTCAGGATTACACATATCTGGTGCTAGCAGATCACTTGAGAGAGGAAGCGTAGTGCGTGTTTGTCTTGACATAAGTCGTTGTGCTGGAGACCCGAGTACAGCATCACGAGGTACATTCCTCAAGTTCAAAAGGCTGAGAAAAATGTCAGTTTTGTCTCTGTAAGACTTCTCCATGAGACTCTTGGCACTGCGGACAGCTCTCTCAGCTAAACCATTAGACTGAGGGTACTCAGGGCTACTTGTGACATGAGTGAAGTCCCACGCTGTTGCAAAGTCCTTAAAGCGTTGGCTTGTAAACTGCCGGCCATTGTCTGATATTAGAATGTGAGGTGCTCCATGGACTGCAAAATGACGTTTCAGCTTGCCAATAACTGTAGCAGATGTGAGATCATGAAGCAGGTCAATCTCAAACCAGCCTGAATAGGAATCCACGAGTACTAAGTAGTGTTTGTTGTGCCACTCAAAGATATCAGTAGCTACTGTGGACCAGGGTAGCTGTGGAATGGGATACAACTGCAGTGGCTCCTTCTGTTGATGCGGTTTAGTACTATTACACACAGAGCATGCCTGTATTTCCTCGTCGATGTCTCTCGTCATCGTGGGCCAGAATACTATGCCTCTTGCCCTGCGCTTGGTGGCCTCTGCTCCTGGGTGTCCTCTGTGAAGTATGCCCACATATGTTTTCTGTAATGAGAGGGGAATTACAGTTTTCTGTCCTTTCATCACGATCCCATCCACAACAGTGAGTTCATCCCGAAAAGGAAAATATGGATGTACTACATCAGGGAGAGTGCGCAGTCTAATGGGCCATCCATGCCTGATGATGCCGCTAAGCGTCTGGAGAGTTGGATCCGTGGCTGTGTGTCTCTTTAATTCCTCCAAACGAGCCGATGACACGTAACTCACAGACATTACATCAAAGTCATCCATTTCTTCCGCAAGTTGGGTGGTGGACTTCCTTGGCGCTCTTGATAATGTGTCGGCCAGATGCATTTCTTTCCCGCTCTTGTATACGAGGTTAATGTTGTATTTCTGGAGCTTCATAATCATTCTCTGTAGTCTGGCAGGTGCTGCATGGATGGGCTTTTTTATTATAGTCACAAGAGGTTGATGATCAGTTTCAACAGTTATTTGTTTGCCATAGATGTAATCATGAAATTTTGAGCATGCAAAAACAACAGCCAGCAGCTCTTTTTCGATTTGGGCATATCTTTGTTCAGTGTCTGTCAAGGTGCGTGAAGCATAGGCTACTGGGTTTCCTTCCTGCATGCACGCTGCACCAAGTCCATACTGTGAAGCATCGCAGGTGAGTGTGACAGATTTGTGAACATTGTAATAAGAGAGTACTGGAGGGTTTGACATGTGTCCCTTTAACGTTTCAAAAGCACGCTGCTGTTGTTCGTCCCATACCCACTCTGTGTCCTTGTGTGTGAGTTGTCTAAGTGGAGCAGAGATTTCGCTGTAGTTGGGTATGAATTTCCCGAGGTAGTTGACCATGCCGAGAAATCTTTGTAAGGCTGAAATGTCTGCTGGCACTGGCATGTCACTTATTGCCTTTGTTTTTGACGGGTCCGCTTTCAAACCTTGAGCAGTGAACACATGTCCAACATAACTCACTTGGCTCAGTCTGAACTTGCATTTAAAAGGGTTGAGTCTTAGATTTACCTCCCTGGCACGGTCAAGTACTTTTCGTAGATTGGCATCATGCTCTTCAATGTCCTTGCCACCAATGAGGATGTCATCCACAATAATGGCACAAGGGTATCCAGCAAAAATCTGTTCCATGGTGCGCTGGAACACCTCACTCGCAGAGCTAATCCCAAAGGGCATACGCAGAAACCTGTAACGACCAAAACAAGTGCTGAAAGTGGTGAGCAGGGATGACTTGCGGTCCAGTGAAATCTGCCAGAAGGAATTTTTAGCATCCAAAACAGAGAACACAGTGGCATCAGACATCTGGGTTGCAACATCATCTACTGTTCGCATTGGGTGATGTGGCCTTTTCAGAGCAGTATTGAGGTCTTTGGGATTGATGCATATTCTGATCTCTTGTTTGTCTTTTTTGTTGGTGGCAACCATGGACGAAACCCAATCAGTCGGATCTGATACTGGTGTGATTACACCTAATTCTTGCATCCTGTCTAGTTCAGCTTTGACTCTGTCTTTCATGGCTACCGGAATGCGGTGAGCAGGGCGGACTACTGGTTTCACCTCTGGGTCAAGAGTCATGGAGTATGTAACTGGGAGCTTGCCCAACTCATTTGAGAACAGATCTCCATATTCACGTTTGATTTGTTGAGTAAAATCTTCAGGTGTATTGTCACTAACCTGATGGACCTGTGTGCTGAGTGTCACAAGTCCCATTTCCAGTGAAGCATTTAGTCCAAGTAGTGGTACCACAGTCTCATGGATAATGTAGAAAGGTACGTTATATTGCTTGGCCCCTAGACGGCAGCACAGGGTGACACATCCAGCAGTTTCAATCTTACTACCACCATACGCTACAAGGTTAGTGGGTTTGCGGCATGGCTTTATTTGTTCATTTTGTCTTACATGTTCAAAAGTCTCTGCTGAGAGGACATTGCATTTGGCACCTGTGTCCACCTTCATTTCGACAGGAACGTCATTAATTCTTATTGTAGCAAAGACTTCATCCTTTCTGTGTCTACGAATGACAGTTGAGTCAACAGGTATAGTTTCCAGTGTAATGCCATTTACATAGTAAGTCTCACTGTCACGTGCTTCTGTACTTTCAGTGTCCACCTGGTGGACAGACTTCCTTTGCCTTTGCCTGTCCAACTGTGGCCTGGACCTGCAACACTTTCTAAAGTGGTTCATCTTCTTGCATCCATTACACTGCTGGCCAAAAGCAGGACATTTGTTTCGTCTTGCCACATGACTACCACCACAATTACTGCAGTCAGTAATAAACTGTGCGGTGTTATTGTTCAGTCTGCTGTCAAACCTGATTTTGTCAATATCCCTTCTTTGGATACTCATGGTTTTAACAGCATCAACAGTTGTGACAGGGGTATGAGGTGACATTAGCGTTTTATTATGCTCTTCGGTCATCTCATGGATCTGGCATATTGAAATGGCTTTGGCCAGCGTCAGATCACAATCACGTAACAACACTTTCCTGAGGTGGTCGTTATCGATGCCACAGACAAGCCTGTCCCTTATGAGTTCCTCATAAAGACCTCCAAAATTGCAACTCTTGGCTTTTATTTTCAAATCACTGACATATGATTCAATAGTCTCACCAGTCCGTTGGTTACGTGTGTTGAATTTATGTCTCTCCATAGTGATGTTCGTCTGGGGGTTGCACATTTCACGAAATTTTCGTTTGAGGCAAATAGGGTCCTCCCTGGATTCCGCGGGAACCAGGACACGTCCTTCTGCCCCATCTCCACTAGGCTCCCGTACCTCAGCTGCATACGCAAATGAGCGTTCACGTTCAATAGCCTCAGGTCCGGCCAGATTCAGAAGAATATAAGCTTGAGTACGCGCCGGTTTGTCCGAGTGCGCTGCGGCGATGAAAATGTCATATTCTTGCTCAAATATGCGCCAGTTCTCTGCTACGTTGCCATCAAATACTAGAGGGTCGGGCCGTCTGAAGCCGTCCGCCATGATGCGAAGAAGCACAATGGTTCCACAAAATGTACTCACAACACGAGATAGTCCATAAGACAACTGAAGTCCACAACTTCTGACACCATGTTGTGTGTTGTGGTAATAAAGAGTCCTGCTGGGTTTGATGTCTTGGTTTAATAATAGCCGTTAGCCAATAACATACAGGGCAGCAACACGTGTAGACCAGAACCCCAGTTTCCGAAGAGAGAGAGAGAGAGAATGCTCATCCCTTGCGCATGCGCAGAACCAGAACTACGGCATCTGTGAAGGACCAATATTACTGTGTGCACAGTCAATATTCTACACAACTTGTCTTTTTCTCGACTAACAATGTTTTTGTCCTGATTTAAAATAAAAATTTTATGGTAGACTTGAGGCTTCTTGGACACCGGACTGTTTTTTTTTTAACATCCTAAGATATGTAGTCCTTTTTAAATGGTGTTGATAGTTTGGCTTAAAAACAAACTATCACTTATTAAAAGTAGTGGAGATGCACTCAACAGCCATGTCTTTGTCCAGAAACAACCAATTTAAATTAGTTCTGCTAGTTATGATAAACAGCCTTTGCCAAAAATGTTTTCAAGAAAACAACAAAATATGTTATTTTTCATGTTTTGTGTAAATTTGAACCTATACATATTTCTGTGCAGATGTGAGTTTCACAAACTAAATAAATTCAGATTTGTGTGCCCAGTTCTGTTTTTTGGCTTATTTTTGTAATATATTTCCAGCTTGAAATAAGAAACTGTGTAACACAGATCAGTGTATGTCAACTATTCAGCATCAGTGTACAGAATTAATAGTATTATTGAAAAACTCACACAAGAAATTTCTGTTTTTCTAAACAGATCTCTTTTATTCTCCAAGTGATTCTTCACATTTATTGCCTTTCCTCCATTTACAAGTGAATTATATGCAAGCTGTAACCCCACTTTGATTCCCATTTCCTTCCTAATCTTGTCCCATCAGCGGCTCCCGCTGTGGCCTTTACCCCCTCGTAGCCTTGCTCTGTTGATAAAGGAGCCGGTAGCATTCAAAGAAGGCCAGCTGCCTGCAAGAGTGTTGGCACAAAATCATTGCTCCCTGGTTTTTGAAAGCTTTAGTGTGCAAATAGACCCGAGTGTCCACAATGATGCATGGGTCCCCTTGCCAGGCTGTCGGGGCTGATAATGATATTACTGTGTTGGCAAGCAGCGCAGCTCGACCACTGCTAAATGCCTGGACATGCAGTGACACAGGGGCTCTCCAGCAGAGGCCAAATTGTATCAGGCCTTCTACTTAATGAAGCCGTGAAGCTACAATTCTCCAGCAGATAAGGTGGAATACATTGTATTCTGAAATCATCTGGCCATGCAGGATGTAATCTAGGCTGCTGAAGTATATCCCAGATGGTGTGAACACATCTTCACCTCATCACTCTCTTTTACATCGGGGCAGTATATTGTGAAGCCTTGCAGGGGATGAAAGCAAAGAGAAGCGATCAGTGGATTCCATTGAATTGAGGTATTGTTTCGAACTGCTGGGTAAGGCTTGGGTTTAAATTGGACAGCTGCATGCTTTTATTACATTCTGAAATGCACTGCTCTGAAGGGTTTGAAGCTAGAAAGCAAATAAACATTTTGCACGATTCTGTCCTGTGGGAGGTGCCTGAAACATCACATCTTTAATGACTGCAGCATCGTGTTTTCTTCTTCATGCTTTTGTCTCATCTTTCTGGTGCAAAGCTGCTGTCTGTTTGAGATATCTTGCATATCAAGATTTAAAACTATCAGTTTTTCCCTATTTGTTGTTTCTCAAGTTGTTTTTTTTTCTTTTCTTTTTTTGTAGCCCAGTCTTTCAAAGAGTTCTCCCAGCTGCTGAGCACTGTTGAAGAGGAAAGAAGGCGCCTGGTAAGAACACATTAGAAACATGACAGGACTACAACAAAACACTGCTACCCCTTTTACTGTGTCAGTTGATTGACTGTGCTATTTATAACTTGATGTACAGGAAAAATAAAAAAAACACAAAATCCCACTTACAAAAAACTACATTACCAATAAAAAGTTATCTTTTAACTGTGTTTTAATGTCTGCGCCTTGAACAGGGATACTATTATGCTTGTTTAGATGCTAAGGTTTAAACATTTTAGTTATTGAATGGAGGTGGAAATAAAGATTTTGTTGACTAGTTTGCAACTTTTGAGTAAGAAAAAAATTCCCCAAAGTATTAAACAAAACCCAGTTTTATTTGATAAAAATTCAGGACTAAAATGGAGATTTATTATACAATTTTAGGACATTAAGAAATTATTTTTGGCACAGCAGAGCACTGGAAATGCCACACTCCTTATCCCAAAACACATGCACTATTCAAAACAAAAGGTCATGAAAAGCAACATATGCTCTAAAGAAATGAGAGGACTTGATGTGTGATTCGTTTTAACCCATAAATATCTCAATGAGAAATTAAACGTGCATGAAAACCTCCTTCATTTCCTTATGCTAAGACACATTCATTTTTTCCTGAAGTGGTACTGATTATTTGCAATTAACACAGGAAGAAAAATATTTGCTTTCTTCAGAAGGTTAAGAACTGATGCCACAAAGAACATCTATTATCTACGCCGATTAAAAAAACATGAAGCGTCACTAATCAAAATATAATAAACAATCCTCAATTAGAGGAAACATAATACTAAATACTTTAAAAACAACGGATAAAATAGCAATTATGTCTGATTCTGTGTTATTTAAGAAAATCCTTGTTTTGGGCTTTTATTGGGGTGGGGGAGATGGGTGGTTCTGGTTCTGGATGGCTGGTCTAAAGGTCAGAAAACAAGCCTCCAACATGGCTGGATGTCTAAAGACAAACCAGGCATGACGTAAAGGCCAAGGGCAAAGGAGGTGGAGGAGATTTCTCAGTGGGTGTCTTAGTTATGCACAACTGCCCCCCCTCCCACATCAGTCTCCACACAACCCCAGACAATAACAAAATATGCAAACCAAACATAAATTTAGAACACTTATTGTCCTGGGCTTCATAAATGGGTAGCTTAATGAAAATGTTTAACTTTTCCAATAACTTTAAACGTATAGTTTTGCAACATTTTGGTACATGCACTAACAATAAGGTTTGCACGGTTTATTCACACCTGGACACATGGTCTGCGTTAAACAGACCAGAGTTCTATTGGAGCTTGGATACAGACTGGTCTTGATCCAAACTAACTGAGACACCATCGCAGGGCATCATGGTAAAACTGAGCCCTTCGGTGTTGCTAGTGCTACTACTGTATGTTCTGAAATTGAAACGTGATCCGCCAGTTTTTGCTTAGCAGTCCTGTCGGCTTGTTGTGGGTCAGTTGCACAGAGATCTCATCTCATTGACTTTCCAGCAAAATATATGCACATACTGTATAAAGGGAACGCTGTCTTTGTATGTTACATTGATAACTGTTTCTCGTTATTGTAACTATTTGTAAATTCATAACTCTTTAAGAAGGCAGTTGGTTGTAAAAGTAATTTGCTCAACCTATGCCTTCTTAAGTTTAGTTGACAAAGAAAAGCTGTGAATCTGATGGACCACATTTTATATTGATGAACTGAAATAATTTTTGCAATAATAAAATAATTTTAGCAATACTAAAACTCCTAAGTTTGAGGGACTGTATAGACTGGTTCTGACTGGAGTTGCTGATATCTCAGGCTGAGCTTTTATCTGTCAACATTCAATATTTTATGATGGAAAGCCTTTCCCTTTGAAAATGAGGGCCACCTCAGTAAATTCACTGTAGCTCTTTGCTGTGCTGTGCAAATGTTGCAAAAAGAAATACTAAAATTTGTATAATCCATTAATCAATATTGTTAATTTTTGTTTCACTAAAAGCTTTGAGGCTGTTTTTACAAGCCACGCTTCACTGCCAGAGACTGAGTACTTCTGTCGATAGAGCATGGCATTTAAAGCTTGTCTGAATCCACTGCCTCAATTCAGAACATGAGTATATTTAAATGGGAGATATCAAACCACCATGTTACTTAGTTAATAAATGCATTTTTGTATTTATCCAACCCTTACACTGATCCTTTCACTGTTGAAACATCACACTTCTGGGCTTTCAGGTTGGCTACATGGTGGTGCAGATGATAGTGTTGTTGCCTTGCAGCAAGAAGGTCCTGGGTTTGAATCTTGGCCTCAGATCTTTTTGTATGGAGTTTGCATGCTCTCCCCATTGGGGGATAAATCGTCTCTAATTTCCTTTAAATTTTCTGAAGATCACATACAGATATAACTTTCTGGCATCAGACCTATTCAAACCTGTAATAGGTCCCTGGTATTTGCCATCTTCACCCTGAAATTGGTGAATACTTGAGATCATCTCTGAAAATAGTGATAACTGCTTATTTATTTTAATAGTTCAAACAAACTCATCCTAAACTGAGCCTGAATTAATATGCATGATGGAAACTGTCTAGCATTACAGCAAAAGTTATCATCATCAGTCCTCCTTATTGTCACTCTTAGGGCAACAGCCAATTAGCACAAAGGAAAATGAATGGCACGCTTCAACTTCATAAGCTGCATATTCTTTTGAATATCTTGAGTGGGCTCAACGAAAAATTCACAAATGTTTCTCTAGTAATTTGAAGTTACGTTCCACAAAAAGACCTATGAATAGTTGAATCTGCCAATACTACACTGTGACTTGGTGTCACTGAATTTCTAAGTCTGTTCCAGTTTCCCAAGACATTTGAGCTTTTTGCATGTTTCCTTTTGAAGATGCTTAGAAAAACTTGGAAGTTTATGTAATATTTCTAATATTTGGATAACCAAATGTTTGTCTGCTAATTGGCAGGATTGCATTTAATGCCAGAGTCGAAATGTGCCTCTTAGAATTCATTATCAGTGCTTCGACTTCACTTAGTGGGATCTTGAATCAGGTATACAGAGTCGGAGAAAAAGCTTTTTGTTAAAGCTCTTAAGAGCATTTAGTAGATAAAAAATGTTTTGCATGCACTCCATTATTGCAAACAAAGTTGTTTTTGTTCCACCGCATACTCGGTTTTGCAGAGACTTTGCTATGCGGTGCCTATAAAAAGCTTTCATTTTCCTTTTGTGTGTCTAATATAAGATCAGCTAAAGAAACAAAGAAGTTGCAAACCATTTGTTTAAATGTTTGCTGTTTGTGCCTCATTTGATGCCTGTCACAAATAATCAAGAGGAGATTTTTTTCTTTCGGCACGCCTAGTTTTTCTTGTTGTTGTTTTCATTGCGAGCTCATGTCACAAAGGAGAATTACAAAGCTAAGGCAGAAGTGCGGATGGCAGCAAGAGGCGACGGAGGTTTACAGGTTCATGCGTCTGGAGCTTATGTGTGCACAAGTCGTGGAAACAAAGCGAGAGGAGAGATGCACATTAATGCATTTTTGTGGGTTTTGTTTTTGTTCTAAATCCTCTCATTTCAAAGAGCGGCAGAAAACAAAAAGCAGCCGGCCTGATATGGGGAGAGAGGCTAAACTGAAGAGGATAAATTAAATGAAGCCACACTTGAGCGGGAAGGCGACTGTGTGACAACAAGAAGACTGCATGATTGTAAAGTAATTGGAAAAAAAAAATACTTAATACATCAAAGCAGCTACAGCTACTCTCAGAAGCTTATATGATGCAGTACTTTATCTGTGATAGATTTAAAAGTGTAAAATTCTATTCATAGCTCTCACTCTCCCCCTCATCTCTTCTGTTTCTTTCTTTAAAAGAATCCTCTTTGCATCATCCCGTTTCTCTCTCTCTCTCTTCACCTTGCAGTCTGCATCTCATCAGATGTCTGGAATATATGCAAGGCGCGCGCACGCCTCTGATCTCTGCTCTGTGATCGTAATGTTGGTGACGCTGGGAGAGTTTTTCTTTTCTGACGCTCACACGCATTTTAAATCTCTGGGGATGTAAGTGTCAGCAATTTGTCATACGTAAACTTAGTATCTTTTAAATCTCTGTGATATGAAAACATTCATATAGTTCTCAGAGATGGTTATAATAGGAGGCTGCTTTGCTTTGAACTGAAAGCAGCCCTATTCTCATCGCTGCCCTTATGCACACTGTGAGAGAATCGCGTGTCTTGAGGGTGTTAAACTGTCAGTGATGTTGCTTGATAAGCTGCAGCAGGTCCTGCCCTCATTTTGAAGCTCATTTCTACAGATACAAGCCGATGCTACCATCTCGTTTATTGTTTGGCGCTTTGCCGGGACCATGAGTAGCAACAAACATCTTTACTGGCTTCTCTTGTCAAAGCAAATCCTTTTCTTCACAGTTTTTACAGCATTGTCACTTTATCTTTATCTGAAGATCTATTATAAATTATTCAAAATACTTACTTGTGTATCCGAAGCAAACATTTTATGGATAGAGGGCTGCCATTGGGGGTTGCCATAGCAATAAATTGAGCTCTCTCTTCTTCTATACTTAAAACTAAGCTGGACTATTTATGTATCTTTCTTCCGCCTCCTTGAATGCAGTCCGGTAAACAAATGATCAAAATATAGAATCAGTAGCATTTGCTGTGTCGTCATATGCCATTTAATTTTTATAGAGAAATGTGTGTATTTGTTCAGGAGTGAATACGTAAAGTTAAGACGTGTTATTATTTTGAGAAAATAATTAAGAACAGAAATAATTTAACTAGTTTTAACATGCAGCAGTTATTATTTATCTGCATCAGCTTTATTTGACTTTAAAATAATAAAAAAAACCAGCATTAATTTATATATGTTAATATATTCACGTTCATATTTTTCCTGCTTATTAGAAATATTCAAGATAATCACATGGTGCCAGAAGTCGGCAACAGTGACCTAAACACAATTTTCACACTTATTATTATTTTCATGTCAATCAAATCCCAATTGGAAAGGCAGAGTCAGTGTTGCAGAAATCTGCACAAGGTTTTGTAATCTGTCTGTGATTACCAACCTCAAAATAGATCCGGCGTTCCTTCAAAATTTAATATCATGGTTGTCTTCTAAAGATTGAAGATTAAAGTAGTAAAACATTAAAGGTGTTTACAGACCAAAAACCCCTGTGACATTCTTAAGAAATGTTTTTCAGCACAGTAAAATGAGCTAAATGTTTTCTCTCAAGAAAGAGACACTTGAACCGTTGTTAAACCGACCAGAAATTCAACCTCTTCTCTGAAGCTCACAGGCATGGATAATCTCCCATTAGAGGCTGCAAATGATATTTTCTCAGCTGATAAATAATTCATTGCTTTTTATATATATGAAAGACACATTGGTAGTAACAGTTTAATCATTTTAGTGCATGAGAAGTAGAAGAAAATGGTATTAATTGGATTACTTTTCACTAACAGTTAAATGGTTCTCCAAAACATTGTTATCTATCTATCTGTAATATCTGTGTATTTCAAGATTTTATATTAAAAAACCCTGTCTAATAAGGTTCAAACAGCAATGTATAGACAGAAAGAAATACAGGGATTTTAGTCCGTTTGAAAGCAAAGAGTGAAGTTCAAACAGGCTTTGAATGCTTGTTTCTGACAGTTGTAACACTGCAGCACATTATGACACTTCCAACCATCACGCATGGATTGTGTTGAGTTAAATATGCAAAATCATGGATGGCAGCTTTAAAAACTACAATCCACGGAAGAGGCAGCACATATTTCACTTTCTCAAGATGTCGCACATGCATAATGATCCCTCTCAGATTAACCTGATTAATACAGATTAATGCAAAAACATCACTACACCTATTCTCAGTAAACTTTCTCTGCAATGTGGAGCAATAAATTGACCAAAATGGTATCCAAATTGTTGCAATTTGTGCTGTTTGCATTAACCAGGAAAATAAATACATTTTATAGCATTTCATCCTGGTCTGGTTTGTAATTTGACAGCAGGGCTGCAGAACTCGATTAGCGCAGCTCCAATCAACACATGTTTACCTAATCTAAGAAATCTCTCCTAACAGGGGAAGTTTACATGCTCAGAACATGAAATATTGTGAGAAAAACTAGTTGAGACTTGACTTTCTGATTTATTTAAGTCATATTTTGCTGCCAGATGGTGTTTTCTTATTCAGAAGGATTTTTAATCCTAATGTATCACAGCAGAAAAACACGCTAGCTGCGACCACTCTCTGATAAAAGGAAAAGTTCAGTCACAGTGGGTGTAGACGTTCAGAAGCAGTTGCTCAAATAAAAATGCAGATTCTTGCAGTTTACCGTTTCTGGTCTGAATCTATTTAGACGTTTAGAGGGAAACACAAAAAAGCCGCAAATTACAACACTCCTATGCCTCACAGGAATATTAATTATCAATTCCACAGTACAATGCTAGAACATAATGTGCTGTGTCTTATGAAGGTGTTCATACTCCCCAAATATTTTCAGATTTTGTCATATAGCAAGCACAAAATAGAAAGTATTCTAATTGAACTTTATACAACAAAATGCTCATTATGGGAAATGAAGAATTTACATATTTATTTTTAGAAATATGTTGACAGCATCGTGATGGGATTTTTTTTGTCAGCTGGAACAGGGAAGCTAGTTGAAGCTAAAGGGAAGATGCATGGAGATAAATACAGGGCAATCCTGGAAGAAACCCTTTTTAGAGAATGCAAAAGGCTTGGGGGGGAAAAAGATGAAGATGCTCCTTCCAGCAGAGGAATGCCTGTAAACACACAGCCAGAACTGAAATGTAGATCAAAGCATATTTATAGGTTACTGCGGCCCAGTCAAAGTCTTGACCGAAACTGAACTGAGAAAGACTCTTATGCTGCTGCTCACAGATGCTTCATCCAATCAAACCAGGCCAGATTCCAGAAGTGCAGATAATTTATGTCAAAGGTTGTGGCTATAACAAGATAAATTTGCAAAATTCAATACTTCTCCAAGGTGTCGGAGGAGAGAATTTTACTTTCAGCCAAATTTCTGCAGGCTTCTTATGCATGAATTGTTTTGTTGTCTGCCAGCTTGGTGAGTAGCCAGACCTTAAATCTATCCGCAATCTCTCTTTCCTCCCCGGGATTGGCTTGCCAACTACCCAGGTGTGGTATTCCATCTGAAAATTTACAGAAGTTCTATCATTTTTTTTTTAGAAAATGCTCACAATTCCCATGTTGATCACCCCTTCAGCATCATAAAGAGAGTGAAAGTGGTTCAAGTTCTGCATGGTTTGAGAAGGTTCAGCACCACTGAGCGTGGATGGCATTTAGGAATGGAAGGGCAGTGCCCTGATTCTGTGGCTTTTGGAGTGATGATCATTTCCCCCAGAGAGACAGAGAGAGGGAGACTTTTTATGGCTGCACTGAAAGCCAATTTGTGTTTTCCTGTTTTTGTTTCAAAAAGTAAACAAAAAGCCTGATGGCTCTTTGTATATTCTTTCTTTCAAATAGAAAGCATATAGGTTGGAAATTATTGCAATAAATAGCATTGCTTGTTACTGATTATATTTCAAGGGCGACTGATGTACTCAACAACAAAAGGAGGTGGTACACGGCTATAGAAACAAAACTGAAAATATAAGCAAATTGACTTTTACAGATGCATCATTCAGTACAAATCATCTAATATTTAAGTGGTTTGTTTCACTTTGCTTCTCTCTGTTATAAATGTGAACTAAAAGGATCCTTATATTTTTATTCCTTAATGTTTTGTTGTGCTCTAAGTGCGACTTAGCGTAAATTTGGGTGTTTGGTTCAGCAAATTAACAGAACTGTACATGCAACCAAATGCCTGAAAATTGGGCTATATATTGAGGACAAAAGATGGAGCGCATTTCACAAATAAAGTAAAGAGTTCAAATCGAAAATGTGTTTCAAAGAATCTGTCATTATTGTCGAATACTTTAAGCCTTCGTCTCTTCGATGATCCTAATGTCAAAAAAAGCTTTTAAAATGCAGCCTTTTGTATTTGAGAACTTATGAGGGTTCATTCATCTCAAGGTGTATTTTTAAGGATTGTAGGCAGAATAATGCAGTTCAGGGTGTATCAGTCTAAGTAATGAAATAACCCTCTACAAAATCTTTTATATTAAGCTGCAAAAAGGCTGAGACCATGCTTAACATAGAGTGATTTTGTTTCTTTCTACAAGAGAAAATGATCTGATCTTTGTGGAACATCATGTTCTGTCCCATTTTTAAGCATGTGCCTTAGTATTAATTACATTTTAACGGTCTGAGTGTCTGAAAGCGGTCGATTAATGCTACAATCAATCAAAAAGTAGTCTTGTCTTCAGTTTACCCTCTAATTTCAAGCATCCAGCATCCTGCAGTGAGTGTAATTCCACTTCAGATTATTTACATAATGTTTTATGATTAAGTAATGTTTTTTTATTGGGTCATTGCTATGATACTAGAATACCACTTGTGCATATACTGTATCAGTGGGACACATTTGTGTTATATGTGGCACATGAGGGCTGTGGTATGCATGCTAAAAAAAGTTTCACAAGTTCTAAAAATTGTTGGCAGTCTGACTTGGCTGGTGATCAAATTATGTAAGTTACAATTAGAAATGTGTAGGTAGGCAATGCTGGTGTGCCATTTACCTAAGACAATTTACTTTCTGTATCTTTACAAAACAAGGCAAATACATCAGTTAGACAGTCATGGTATTCTCACTGTTTGTCAGATTCATTTGTTTCTTGGACACCTAGTTGTTTTATTTCACTATAGATGACCTAAAAGCCTGTCTAATAGATGATTTTAAAATTGGTGGAGGCTTCTTCAATGCACTTGATGTCTTTGACTAAATTACATCAACACAGTGCAACAGCAAATAAATACTTAATAGACTACAGTTACATCCACCTCTTTGTTCCTCAAACATCCGTGATGAAGCCAACAAAGAAGGTCCAGTTAAATGTTTTTTGCACCTTTTCTATGGGTTGTATTACATGTTAAACACATTGTGTTTTCCACATAGCTGATACAAAAAGAGTCTGTGATGCTCCTGTTTCCTCAGGATTTAATGGTACAGTAAGTCCTGCTCTGTCTGTACCGTGTGTTCTGCCCTGTGAACTGTGGAATGTCTCACTGACCCTGAAACAGTTCAGTGAAATAAAGGCCCTCGTTGTTCTCTGCCACATCCACGGTGGCTCATTTAATGAAAGTCTGAGGAGTGTTCGGGCGAACATGATCGGACTTTACCCAAAGCTAAATTAAATCTCAGTTTTCACAAGCCAAGATGTACCAGAGTCTAGCATTACTGGTCAATCATTGATACAAGTATGTGGTATTTGAAGATATATAATTAGTCCTCAAACAACTCTTGTCAGCTGAGCCGACTTCTGTACTTTTTTCGTAAATCTAATGAGCCTTGCATTGTTTAAACCCAAAATAGTTCTAGGCATAAATAATTTAGCAGCTCTACTACAGATTTGCTCTGTTTTTCTTTTGTCACAGTTGCGTGCTTGAGATCATTAACTAGATTTTAATATCAAACAAGGATAACCAGAGAAAAACCATCAGCACAATTATTCTATGTTAAAAATTAATCACTACTTTTGTTCAATCGCTAACTGTGCTTAACCATTTCACTGGCCACACCTCAACCCAACAACTGCATGATTTGTAGAATTAAAAATGCCCTAAACCAACTTCAGGAACAACATGAGTTGGCTTAAAAGAGCTCAAAATTAAACACTGTGCCATCCATTTCAAGAAGTGTAAATATAATTCAAAAGTACCAGCCTTTATCTACAAATGAAAACAACAAAACAAACAAACAAACAAACAAAAAACATAGCATAATTAGGAACTTTTCATATGAGCGACTGGCCTCTCAGAATTAAACCGAGCAACTCTTCCAATAAGTAAGAAAAGAATCTGGAACATTTAAACTGCTAACATCATTTTCCTCAGTATAATTCAACTATATATATATAAAAAAATACACCAACTAAAAATGGCATTTGTGGGCCAGTTTCAAAGCTTAAACAACTGCTGAACAGAAAAAAAACACAAAGTGATCCTAATATTCCCACGGTCGTTTTAGACCATATATGCAGTGGACTGACGAGAATAACGTGATAAGTTTTGGAAGGTGCCCAAGCTCTTACTGACAAAAACCTAGCACGGCATTTCAGAAAAATAACGTATTACCAAGCATGGTGGTGATAGTGTGATGGTTTTAGGCGGCTTTGCTTCTTCAGACCCCAAATAACCATGACCTGAACACTGAAAACCGGAATGAAGGTTTTGGAGTTGACGAGTCAAAGATTTTAACTCAGCTGTTGTGAAATGACCTTAAACAGGCTTATTTATGCTGGAAGACTGAATTAAAACACTTCTGCAAAGAAAATGGGCCAAATTTCCTTCACAGTGATGGGAAAGACTTATTGACAGCTATCCACAAACACTGGCACTCACTTATGCCAAATGATAACAAATCCAATTGTTTTTGGCTACGTTGGTTTGGAAAGCTGTTTGGTTTGTTTTTGATGATGTGAAACAAAAACAAATGTGACAAAAAGAACAATACTGTATCTACAATAGAAACCTTTTCATGCTAAGAAAAGAAATTGTTATATTTAATTACCTTCTTGATTTTTGTTTTTAAGAGCGAATAGGAGGCCATTTTATTTTTTCGATTCTAACTGAACATTAATGGAGTTAGTCATACTTTTACTTTTTAATTACCTCTCCCAGGGTCATCTTAAAAACAAATAGGAGCTACACAATTTCCTCCAAATTCAGGCAATTTTCACTTCCACTTAATTATGTTCACTGTGCCACCAGTTCTTACTGTGATACACCACTTCTTCTGAGGAAAAAGGAACTGAGCATTTGTACAAACACTACATCGATCGACTAAGTCCAGTTTGGAAATATCTGCTGTGAAACACAATGCAGGCATTGATTTTCCCTCCAAGAGCAAAGTTTATACATTGGATTTACGGATCTAACGGGTTCTTTTGCAAACTTCATAAGAAAGTGGTGAGGAGTTTGGGGGAAAAAATCAAAAACATTTATTTTGTGATTCACAGATTTACTGCCAGAATCAGCTTTCAACAAAACTAACTGATATGTCCCAGATGCATGGTCAGATTACATAGAGGCAAACCTAAAAATATGACTTTTATGGAGTTGATATAAAAATCCACAGTAATTTCTCTCCTTGGAGCTGATCTTGATGTCTTAATGCTTTTGTCTTGTAATGTGTCACTTCAGTTAGAAGAGCTCACATGTTTAATGGAAAGCTCTCTCACATGGTCTGAAGACATGTTTGAAACCTGTTTATTGACGACGAAGGTGGGATTAAAATGTAGTTATATTTATAGTTTGAATTTAATCCCAATAAATTATGTTTATTCTCACTTTAAAAACCCCACTAGCTTGCACATAATTAGCTAAATATCTCCACCTACAGTCACAGCTTTGTTGTTAATGTAAAAATTATGTAAAGAATGTGGGAAAAGTGGATAAATGCTTTGTTTTTGCTTTTGGGATTAAATTGTCACAAAGGCGCAACGTTGTCAGTTTCTTGTAGTTATTTGTTTTCCACAGCACTCTTTTATTATTTGCACAGATGACAAAGATGTGCACAAAAACCCATCAAATAGATTGTTTCCATGGAAACTTTGTGACCTATAGATGTGAAGAGCAGTTCCAGATATTTTAAACCTTAACTGTTGCTCTGAATGTAGATTTGAGAAACTTTATGTGAGCATCTAATTTCTTCTAGTCATTTGCTTTTAGGTCAACACAAAACTAAATGACCTGAATGAAATGTTCCCTTGTCTTTCCAGTTTTAAAGAATGGCTAGAAGAAACAGTCCTTTAATCTCTTCAAAAGATGTCTCATTTAAATGCCATTTTCTCTTGTCTGGCCCATATTGAAGACAGTTTTGTTATGTGAATGGCATGTTTTCTTGTCTTTCTTATTTTGAAGAGCAGCTTAAAGAAATGGACCTCTGTCACATACTCAAGAAAACATAAATTCATAGAAGACAAACTGGACTACCCTGACACTCTGGTAGACCTAAAGCTAGGTAAAAAAAAAAAAGGAAAAAAAATTAGTTCAATTTTTTTTCTTTAAATAAAATTAAGATTCTCTTAATTCCTTTTAATATGAGATTATTGTACTAACGTAGCCTGGCTACATATCTTCATAAGAGGTGCTGCTCCTTTGGGAAGGGTGTTTTCAGTCTGTTTTTAAAGTATGCAGTCGGCTATTAATTTTGCTTCAGAATAGTAGCAGGGACCACTTTCACACTAAAATGTTAAAACAGATGGCTTTGTTCCACTGACTTGCAAAGCATTATAAAGGATTGCAGTCAATATGTTAGCAAGTTGTTTTTACGGGGGCTGGGTATTATGTGGCCCTTCTGTTAAAGACTCAAATATAAAATAAGACTTATTGTTTCACCAAGCGTACACGCTT
The DNA here is from genome assembly GCA_033032245.1 of Poecilia picta. Classification (NCBI taxonomy): domain Eukaryota; kingdom Metazoa; phylum Chordata; class Actinopteri; order Cyprinodontiformes; family Poeciliidae; genus Poecilia; species Poecilia picta. Next base: position 27,774,203 of record CM065365.1, on the reverse strand, counting down.
ATAAAGATTATTTTTGGTAACTAACTCTTGGTGTGAAAACGCATTCATGCTTTGACTTTTTGCACCTCATTACATTTTATCACAGGCGATGTAACTGTACTTACAACAAACAGAGAAAATCCCCCTGGGATCCATAAACCAGCAACCATCTCTGTATCACCAGCTTCTTCACAACTTTACTCAACACCTTACAGTTTGATAAAACATGAAGGGCAATTATGTCACATCTGCCATCACGCTGTTGTACAATTTCACCTGCAGAAGGTTAGTTTACATTTCATAGGATGACAACTTCTCAGCTTGTTGCAGGTGACAGTTGTGCGGCAGAAACGACTTAGTCTGAGGAATGGGTCGTTACTTTCTGCTATGCACACACACACACACACATACATACTGTGGGAGAAATGATTATTGAACACATCAGCATCTTTTTTCATTAAATAGCTTATTAATTTGATTATTAACAGTATATTCACATAAGGTGTCAGTAACAACCTAAGTAATGTACACATGTAAAAAATTACAGGAAAGTCACTAAAATCAAAAGTTCATAATTTAGGGTATGTGTAATAAATATGAATAAAATTAGGAATTAACATTAAGCACATGACGGAGATGATGAGCGAAACAAAAAAAAGCTTATTAATGGGATTTATTAATTTAATGGAAATCACTCCTGATTTTTGTCAGTATAAATGAATGTTAATTAATTAAATCCTAGTTGACTGGTTTACAAAAGGGTTTTATAGTAAGAGCAAAATGTTCCCTCAAGATCTTTGGACCTTTTTTCCTGCAAAAAAAAACAAAACAAAGGCACAGGTTACTGACATATAAATGTTCCAGTGAGCATCTTTAGGGCCACATCAATTCCCCATAAACCAGACAGGACTCTCCTCACAACATTCTTGATGGAGTAATAATAAAGAACAATCAGAATAGTTGTTTTGCCCTGGAAAAGAGGAAAATAAGTATAGGAGAGAGAAAGAATCGCCCCAAAAACACCCTGCCAACAGTGAAGTTTGCAGGGGAGAGAACACCACTGTTTTTCAGCACACACTACTGCTGGACTTGATTTAACTGAACGAATACTGGATGGTGAAATGTACTTGGACACTCTTGATAAGATATCTCAGCTGGATATTAATCTCAAAAGCACAGTTAGGGAAACTCTTGGTTTTAGCGAGAGAGAGAAAAAAAACTCCCTGGATGGTGCAAACGCATGACTTTACTTCAACTGAAAATCAATGGAATAAACTGAAGATTGGATCACATAAAGGAGGCAACCTGGGCTTTCAAGGTTCAAAGACAGTTTGAGTTGAAAAATGCTTCAGAATCACACATTGGATCACATTTAGCAGTGCATGAAATAGTTTCCCCAGACAGGAGACAAAAACAAAGTTTTAATACAATTTAATAAGTGTGTTTAATATTTATTACCTGTGCAATTTTACTTTGTTTCACAAAAAATACAGTAAATTATATTAATTTATGTTGCATTAATAGCATGTGCTGAATACCAACACGGGCATGTTTAACACCTTGCTTTACACACACCATAAATTACAAGCTAAGGTGGCAGAATTTATTTTTCATTCTATCATAAAGCTCTAGAAGATATTTTTTTATATTTTTTGCTCAACTCCCTTAGGACTTGTGGTTTTGCTCCCTTCTTTAATGAGTTGGGCTAATTCATTTAGTTTGTTTGGGCTGTTGCTATGGTTATAACTTTGGCTGTTGCTGATATTTTCATTTGTTGCTCCTGGCTTTTACAGCACTAACATAGAAGCTCTGACACCTTGCTCCCACAGCCTTTTTCATGTGAAGAAATGATTTCAATATGCTCTCATTTTCACTCAGAAGGCGTTCCAGCAGCACCTATTAACATTTCTTTAGCAACACTTGAAGAAAAACAGCTGGTGAATTTCACACTTAATAAATTGAAAGAACTGCAAATTTAATTCGGTTTCATTTCAGCCGCAGAGGTTCTGCCTGATCATTCAGACATGACAGCTAAACCAGGATGAGGATTTAATGTAGTAAAAAAGAATCACTTCTAACAACGGGTGAAACATTAAATTGATATTTATCAACGAGGGACCTCATTAGGCTACGGAAGACTTTTCAAACCAACTAGAAAAAAGTACAGAGGCCGATTTTCACTGCCCAGTTTGCTGAACATACGACTCAAACTGTTTGGAAGTTTTAGAAGCATCTCTTGTTCACAGTGTTGGAGTTTTGTCACCTCGAAGCTTTTCATCCCTTCATTCTCATCTGCCCTCCTTCTGCTAGACCGCCAGACTGAGCAGCAAATCAATACTTGGCCAAAAGCCTATGTATCTTACACATGTTTTCACTGAGCTGACTGCGTCCTGCAAACGAGGCAATGTATTTGAAACTGAGTCTCTCCTATAAATCACTTTTAAAATGCTTTTCTAATATTTTTCTCTTAAGGCGTTACGGTTCTGTCAGTTCTGTTGTCAGATACAATTACTAAATCTTCCTACTGTGCAGATTTGAACTTGCAAGAGCAGAACAAATAAACGTTTTTTTTCTTTGGGGGGGGCGGGGGGGTTAATTGCAGGGTGACCAACTTGGCTTTAATGCTGTCTTTCTATAAAGTAAAGTGTTGCTGCTAGAACTGTTTACAGAGACGGAACAATTTATTGGAAACCTTGGCAAAGAAGTATAAAGATATTTTTAAATTAATCCAACATTTTTTGCACCATCTCAACACCACACAATTTTAGAAATATCAGTACTTTAATATCAATGTTTTGATTTAGTAGATACATATGCCAGGTAATGGTTGTTTTTAAGAAAATAACTACTGGCACATTTGTGGGTTTCATCCTATAAAATAAATTCATGTAATATACTATTTAATGTCATGCCTGGGAATTTTTGATTAGTAATTTTCACTTCCTGTTATTCAGGGTGCTGCACGTCTGGCACATTTGCACAGAAAAATGCACATTACCCAAAAGGTGACTGACATTAATCACAGAATTGAAGCCAGTGAGAAAATCAGCATGACTGATTTTTATTTATTTTATCTTATTTTTTTTCTGTACTTATGGCTCAAGTCAAATCCAACTGCATTTGATATAATCGCCTCAAGGCCACTGTCTTTTTACGACTGCTCCAAATCGGACCAGTAGCATTCCTAAAGTAGTTTTCTAAATTCTAGCTCTCTTTAAGCGTTTTAATATGTTGTGGCCTTGGTGGCTTTTTAGTCTTCCTCTGCTAAATTAACCTCAGAGTCGCACTTTTGATATTTCAACTTTGGACAAACGGAAGCAGCGAAAAAGTGGCGCGTTGACATCTCTCCCCACCTCCATCTATCTAGTAATGAAATTGCTTAGTGCTACTGCATCCTTTCAAGCATCACACGGAGCTGGCTCATATGGATTTAATCCTGTTGTGAGGGGTTGCTGCTGAGGGCAGTGGGCGCAGTTCCAGCCTGAAAGTAATCCATTGAGTCTTGAATAAGTCGGCTGCTTTCATGTATAAATATTTATGTCAAAGTGTAGCGATTACTATCTCATATTCAAATCGTTCCATACCAATTACTGTTGAACCCACATTATATCATGCGCTGGTTTCTAATAATTATTTTTGAAATGAGATATTCATGTCAAAGAAATCCCAAGCCAAAATATATTTAGAAACCAATCGTATTAGAAGACATTTTTATAAACTTTATTGAATGTTAGATTAGAGTGCTTTGTGTGTAACTCTGTGTTTTAATATTAGAAATCTACATTTGAAGCAGGATAATGTACTGTTTCAATTAAACTAAAAGCATTAGAGATAAGACAAAGGAAATAATATAATGGCAGGGTAATATTAAGCATTGCTGTTGACACACCAAATAATAAATTTCTACATGACTGGGGGATTAATATATCTAGATTAGATGACCATCTGATCTCCTCTACATTTGCACCATTGCAGAGTGTCACTTTGCCTTGATTTTACCTTACATGAGCACCGACTCATTTACTAATGGCTCACACAGGATGAGAGTGGCTGCAAGGACACATCTACTCAAATTTCTTAAAAGCAGCTGATTAAGAGAAAAATGAATGAATACATTTAAAGAGAAACTCATACCATGGGTATTTTACTTGTACATCACAAACCCTCACTAGTTAAACCAAATGTGTGATCTTGTGATTAAATTGTGGGTTTAATCTAAAAATGTAATCTTGTACAGTGGGAGCTGAGAGCGGAGAGTCAATCCAAGTGTGAAATCTCGTGGTTTATAGATTTGTTTTGCAGTTCTCTCTTTCTGCGGCGTTGGGAAATGTTGTGAATCTTTTCTGGCTAATTCTCCCCATTAAAAACACATTTATTTTGATTATTATTTGATAATAAATAAAAACTAAATACACTAGTGCTGTTGCTAAAATCTATTCTTCTGGCATGATCTCTCTTTTGTTTATGTGAAACATATACCCAGTAAAAATCCTGGTGTTGAATTAACACCCAAAAGTGTCTATATGTGTCCAAGTCAACAGGTGTTAAAGTAACACGTTTGAAAGTGTTAAAAGATTGACACCCATTTTTTTTGTTAAATTAACATTGGTCTATAATACTGAAATGAGTTATGAAAAGTTAAACTTTCCATTTCTGTGTATTGTTTTGAATATTTTCCACTGGATTTGATTGATATTGGCACCTTCTGGGTCAATTATTTACTTTTTTAACACCACATTGTGTTTTGTGATCAACACTACACTGGTGTTACTTTTAATATATTTTAACACCAGCACCGTTGTAAATGCTAATGTGACACTCTGTGTTGTTGAATTTAACACCAGCTGACTTGGACACATATAGACACTTTTGGGTGTTAATTCAACACCGGCCTTTTTACTGTGTATAAATACTTCTTACATTGGGGTAAAAATAACCAGGTCCTGGGACAGATGTGGGCCGTTCCAGTACTGAGATAACTTAAAGGGGAGGAGTATTATGCAAAGTCAATTTTATTGAGCTTTATATCATGTTGGAGTGTTGCTTTGATTCATTCATGCACATCTCCCATCATGGCAGCCATTCGGGGATGCCTTAGCACTTGCTCATAAATTGCGGCGCCTATTTACCAACCGTATTGGAGCTTCAGCCCCCAGCTGAGTTTCCGCCCCACAGAGTAACCCTTTGCATGTGCCTCCTTCACTCAGCTCCACCTGACTAGCGGCAGCAGCAATTAGCCAACACCTGGTGGAACTGCTGAGCTAAGAATGGTTGCAAAGTGCATCAATGGACGCCATGGAGACTCATTGTGATTATGTGCTGGAGGGAGGAAATGGTGAGCTGAGCCCATTTCAAGGCATCTATGATGCAAAGTCAAATTTCTTTTAAGATATTTGTCATACAGCATTTTCTTAACAACCAAAGAAAGCAGTTTCTTGATGGTGATATAAAATGGCGCTATCTGCCTGGGTAATATGTAAAACTCTTTCTTTAACACAATAGAATTGCATTAGGGGTTTTAACAAGCAAACGGTGTTAGGTTTACGACCTAGAAATTGGGTTAAATGACAAGATGTCAAATATAATTTTCATGTTTGGGTTAAGATCAATTATTTATTTCCATCCATCCATTTTTCACACATGGTTCGTCTTTGTAACAACCATCCACCCTAAATGATTAAAGTAAAATCAATACTTTAATTTTCCAGTATTGATTATTCAAACAAAACAGGAAAACAATCTGATGTCTAATAACACAGTATAAAAATGGCCAATCTATATTGAGTTTGAAGAATTTCTGGTCAAAGTCTGAATGTTAAGCATAACAGTTCTGGGTTTGGTTGTCTTGAGTGAAGAAATATTTTTTCTAGTATCGATATTGTCGTTAATTCTGAACACTGACAAATGTTATTTAAACTGGATAATTTTACTGTCCTACCATCGCTATCCCACCTCGTTGAAGAGTTTCAGTGAAGTCTGGTAAGCTGGGTCTTTATTTTTTGATTCTATGTTTGATTATAACACAGCATATTTTTCATGTTTTCAATGTTATGAAGAATTTGAGATAAACATATTTTTTCAGCACTTGGTCGCAAACTACTGAAACTTAAATTGTTTTAGGCAACATTACACCAGCAAATCTCACTCCATGTTACTTTCTATCATAGAGTAAATTACTTTCCATCTTACAGATAAAAATGTCCAAACTCAAGATACTTGACGGGGTTAAGCTTTAAGATCATCATGATCCCAGACAGAGCCGCACATATCCATCTTCATCAACAAAATGATCAAGTTCCAGCTTGCTAAGCAACACCTGGAGAGCTGTGGTGAGCCCTCCACACGTAGACTTGTTCCAGCACATCCCCCATCCGCCTGCTGCCACTTCATAGTTTGTCCTTGACATTTCTGAGATGCTCCCAGTGGTCTGGCAGTTACAGTTTGACCAGCCTGCTCACCTATACAACATCCACACAAATCAAGTGTTCGCCGCTTGTCTGACGTGTCAGAACAGAATCGGTAAGAAGGTGATCCGCACTTGAATTTCAATACAGCGCAACTTACCGTACTTAATCTGTGAAAAAGTCATGAATAAAGTGCGAAGTATGGAACCCTCAATTTGCAGTGTTACAGCAAAGCTAGACATTTACAAGTACAGTAGGATCTTACTGCAGTCCATAAAACTGCATATACTGTTGAAAAAGTGAAACTTTTTGCTGTTACAATTATAACTTCAACGTGTTTGATTAACATTTTTGCAATAGACAAACACAATGGAGCTAAAATTCTGTCTAAGCAAAACTAAGTCAAAATACAATTACAACAAATTAGCCTAATTGTCAGACAGTCCACCTGTTGGTAGATCATATTCTGTGAAGAAACTGAGAAACAACTTGCCAAACTTACTCCAGTTAGGCATCCATGATCTATGAAGGGGTCAGAAAAGAACCCACACCTGAAGCACTGAAGACCTCACTTGTCTCAGTTAAGTTTAAGCACCCATGGACTTTTTAGTGGCGTAGACATTAAAAAATTAATCATTTTTGTCAGATTAACCACATTTTAATTGAAAACTATATATTGACAAAATAAGCAACATCTGCAATCCAAAAACCCTTTCTGCCGCTAAATTATTGAATGACCTTCTAGACCTTCTAGTACATCTCTTCTTGCATTTTGTCACTGAAAGGTTGTTAATGGTACCTGTAACACATTTTCACACGTGAGCTCAACAACAAAGACATTTATTGTTTTTAATCTGTTACGTATTCATCCATCAGACTCATGCAAAGTTCTATGAAACCATTCAGCTTGGAAGAGTTTCTGGAACCCCTGGTCATTCATGGAACTTCTTTGAACCTTCTTAGAAACGTTGATGCTGAAATTAACTTTGTGCGTGCTGCAACATGTTTTGCACTGAGATTCCATTTTAGGCTTGAATAGCTTCACTTATAGGCTAACTCCCGTTTGCATAACTTGCACACAACAATATTTTCCAGCTTCCCATCTGAATGATTTTCTAAACAAAAAGTCATCCCCACAGGACCAAAAATAGCAGTGTTGACGTTGATCTCTGTTGCAAATGTCGTTTATGCATCAGATTTGCAGATGTACTACAAGCGTTTTAAAACAAAGGTTCCAGCCAGAAGACTTGTATGCACAAACAAAATATGATTAATTGTGTTAAAATTGTTAACACAATAAAATCATCACGTAAACTTTAAATATGTAGCACTGTCAGGTCAGAAACAATAAAGTGCTTTGCGATACAAACTACCATTAAAAACACAATAAGATAAAAACATTAAATATAAAACGGCATGAATAATATTTGTCTAAACCAATGAGGATTCAGCTGCTTCTTAAAATAAATGAACAAATCAAGACACTGCAAAGATGGAGGCTATACCCTCTGCAATCTGAGCGCCACCGCTCTAAAGGATTCATCGCCTCTGGTCTTAAAATGTGTTCCAGGAACCATTAACAACCGTTCAGTGACAAACAGTAAGAATAGATGTACTAGGAGGTCAGACATGTAGGCTGGGACTTGAACATGCAGGGCTCTAAAGCGACAGAGGAAGATTTTAAAATTAATTCTAAAATATGCCAGTAGCCAACGTATTGAGATTAAAACAGGAGTAACATGTCGTCTCTTTTGGGTGTTGTATGAAGACCTGAACTTACTGGATGTGGTCAACCTTTTTCTGATTCAAGCAAGTAAAAAAGGCTGTTAAAATATCAAGACAGGATGAAATAAGAGCACGAACAGTCATGTTTATTTCAGCTTCTCTAAGCTTTTCAAAGCTTAGAAATATTTTAAAAAAATGTTTTGGGTTAAGCCACGAAAATGGCACATTAATAATGTGAGAATCAAATTAATACCAAGATTTCTGGGGTTTTGTTTAACAGAAGATACCAATACTTGGTAAACAGTCTAATTCAGCCACCTTTAACAATTCAAAACTCATCCACATATTTGTAAAAGACTCATTGCCACTTATCACAAATTCTTATTCAGTTGTTGATTCAAGTTCCTACGTTTATTTAAACTCTTAATATGTGACATTTTTCTCTGTTACTAGATGTGGTTCATCACCCGACACATTAAAATGTGACAAAAAAAAAGCTACGCGTGCGAGGGAAGAAGTTTACTTTACATTGTTGTTTGTGGTTGCAACTTGACAAATGTGACAAAATTCAGAGTTTTGTTCAAAGCACTGTAAAAGGAGCATCAAATGAATTTTGTTTTGAGAGATTTTGACCCCATTCTCAAAGCCATCGACTGTACGTGTGAAAGGTCTGTGCATTTAGATTAATGGCTCAAAACAAAAACTCTATCTACACAACGGTTGTGTCTAGTGGTTTACGGCTCAGCAGCTGATGGCCCATCTGAGCTGACAGCACTAAATTAGTGCTGGTATCATGGATGTATTAGACCTGAGTCTATAGTTTATCACACATACTCACCACACAGAACCACACCTTAAATCACCTTAAGAACCACGTCATTTGTGACAGACTCTGCCGTTGAGCGGCTTCACCAGTCTGATGTCATCCGATCCCGGCGGATGAAAACCCATCCGTAGGAAATTCAGACGCACCTTAATGGCACCTTTTTGAACCGCTCACCCGCGAGGATTGAGCGTGAACCGTAATTGGCACAATATATCTCGCCGTATCGCTTTCTGTCTGGGACAAAAAGGGAGAGGGCCACTGGAGAGACCTTTCTCTCTAGTCGTGACACTCCAGAGGTCGCCAGCATGTGGAGGCGAGCGCTGCCTCAAAAATTAAAATGCATCGCGGGCTGCGCTTGCAAAGCCGCCTCATCTGCACAACCGTGTCATATTTCAGCGAGGTTTGACAATCCTGGTGCTTCAGAGCTCATATAAAGATGGTACTTTTTTCATACTTACTAAGGCCACTGTTGAGTGCTTTTTTTCCCCCCCTCTTATCTCTACTGTGCTCACTTTGGTCCCTCACAGTAATACATTATGTTTTGTCGCTGGTTAAAGAGATACTAATGGATCTGATTGCTTACCCTTTGTATGTATTTGAACATAATGCATCCTCTCAGCACTTTTGATTTGAGATGGAGGATTCTCATTCGAAATTTCCTCTGTGACGGAACTGAATGACTTCTAAATTGGGTTTTGTGGTATATTTTTCCTAATGTTGTCTTTTTTTGAGTCTGTCGCAGGGTTGCGATGACTCGGATCCCGTCTTTCAGTCAAGATGACACACTCTCTCAGCGTTTTCTTTGATTTGTCTGTTTCAGATTCAGAATGCAGATGATGTCCTGATTACTCCCTTGGAAAAATTTCGGAAGGAGCAAATTGGAGCAGCGAAGGTAAGAGACCCCCTACGTGCGCAATTAGCGACGAAGCAGCGCCGGAGATTTCATGCGGCCTGACACCCTCGCCCTTTCCCTTCACCCCCCTTCGTCTCTCCCGCCGTCTGTAAATCATTAATTAAAACCAAAGCGTGACACTGCCAAGAAAAGTGGCCTTTTCCTAATTAATCTGACTGGTACGGGTTACAGACAAAGACGTCAGTTTGTTATTTTGACATTAGAAGGCATTAACACCTGCTAGTTTTTAAAAGTTAGCTTTTTAATGTTTATTAAATTAGTAGTGGCATATTGACCCAAGCAATTATTATTTTTTTGGCTGATAAAGTCTTTAAGCTGTTGTTCTCTTTGCCAGAAATTTTATATTAATCTGTTTAATATTTTCACTCTTTTAGCTGTCTTTCTTGCTGTGTCCTTCAGCTTTAACATTTTCGGACAGGTTATTAGGTAAAGACGATTCAACATGAAAGATTAATAAGTGGAATTCTGTGCCCACGTGCAGGAATGTCACACTTATTTTTAATAGAGATGTACATTTTACAGTGTATTTACTCAGAGGACATTCTGGCGCAGCGCCACAAATATTTCTGGAGGGACTTAATGTACCTTCTGGCCTGGAAACACCTTGGGATCCTCTAGGAGGAGCTACGAAATGTCCTGAAGGAATGTTCAGTTTCACTGCAGCCCATTCTGTGGTTGGATGGATAACCTTCTTACTAATTTATTTTATTGTATTTACTAATGAGTATTAAGAGGGAAAATGAACAGAGTTGGAAATGAAAATAAAGCAGAAGAACTGATATAAAACAAGGTTCTTCCACTACACTTGGACCACAAAATCCAAGTTGGTTTTAATGATTCTAACTGGCCATCATTATAGTTCAGCTATTTTATGTCAACAAAATTATAAGATGTTGTTTTAGATGCGAATCCCTTTTCCTTTACTGTATTTGATAAATTTTCTATGTATTTGTTCATCTTAATTGTTTATTTTAATATTGCTGACTCAACTGTTTATCTATTTTAAAGGTTAATTGTGTTGTGAGAAATGTAACAACTTTTGCATGTGTCCTCTCAAATTCAACACTCAAAGTATTGGTGGATGGTCTGAAAGTTTACTTGGCATCTGTTCTTTTATTTCTGGAGTTTCTAAACACAGAATTAGTCAGAAAAATATACATAACTCCAGGTTATCAGCCTTTATTCTTTACAGCATTTTGCAGCATCATGTATGGCTTGTAAGGTTCCACATGAATAAAGTTTTATATTTTACTTGGCTAATCTAAAAATGCATTAAGTCCAGTTCATGTCATGTAGGTGCCATGCAATTCAATACAACTCAACTGATGTTTCACAGATTGTGGCATCAGTAGATTTTTTTTAACTGATAAAATAAATAAATACACTTCCTATATCTCATTTTCTTAAAATAAAACAGGGCCATGTGAAGACCTACAAATGTCACCTCTGCAGTATTTTCTTCCTCCTTCAATACACCTGCAGGAAGGACGCATTTAATGCATTTATCCCCTTTTTAATCGGATTGCTGTAATCCAGTTACATGTAGTGGAGTCTTCTCTAACGTATTGGATCTGGATGATTGATATCAGTTGGACTTGTGCACGGTGTTGCTTAAAGGCATCCTGAACTCACAGCGGACATGTTGCTAAGGATGGCGTTGACTCTAAAGAACAGTGTGGGTTTCTTGCTACAAGCCTCACTTTCATTTCTGGCCAACTCAAAGGCACGATATGAAAGCGCAGCGGCTTGTCTGTGGTCAGTCCCTCGGTGAGTTCACACATGAGCACGATGGAAGAACTGGAGCTTTCATGCCGCTCTCCAACTACTCCACCACTAACTCAATACTGTGCTATGAATCATTTGCACATCTTAACATAGCTTTTATCTTTTTGAGGGACTTCTCAAGCTCAAAGTCGGGCCGTCTCCCTCTCCCTTTTCTCAGTGCCTCTCATTTTGATTTATTTTACATGCCTTGACAGCCACTGGTCTGCAGATATAGTCATCCTGCTGTACTTCATTGGTCTCTTCACAGGCCAACCTGCAGCATAATGACACCATTTCTCTTCCCTGTACCGAGGTGTGAGCATCATCGCTCTCTCTGCCCGGTCAGACTGAATAACCAATGCCGCTTCATGCCTCTGCCAAAATGAAACTGCACATTTTGCTGCCATTTGTGTCTCTTTTTCTCCTACATCAACATGCTCAGTGTTATTGCTCTCACTGTCTGTGTTTATAAAATGGTTTCTTAAAAGCCACAACCCCCCTCATTACTCCCACTACCTCTTATTTCCTCCGATCACTTCCTCCTAATGGCTCTGTCCTCCTGCAGTCTTTCCTCCGCTAAACATTAGCCCAACTAGAGTGAGATGAAACGCACACATCACGGGCTGCTGAGTAACTTTCCACGGTTCCGAGAATCTGGAGAGATCCTCGGGCCGTCTGACCCTTCCAGTTATTGCACTTGATGAAGTCTGAGAACATCAGTTGGACAGTCTGGGAGCATTTGCCATATTTGGGCATCCTGCGTGTAATCCCTCTGAGGTTGTATACCAGCGTATTAGCTTCCTAGGCACAAGCACAACACTTCCACAGCTGTGATGTACCAGCAGATTGACTGCAGCACTGTGAGACATATTAGGGACAGCCTGCTTCACACAAGGCGGTACCAAATGTTTTGGACTTAAGCCCCTCAAACTTAGCAGTCTGCGGCCAACAAACACAGAGAGAAAATATCTGAGAAGCAAAAATGTGTTGCCATATGTGCTGGTAACCAAAGTGAGATGTAGGTCTGAAATCAATGTAACACTTCTTTTTTTCAGTTTCAGATACGCTTTTCTGTGATCTGAAATGTGTTCTGGAGCTCACTACAAAAGTTTCAGAGTTGCAACACGGAATGAGAGGTTGTTCCTGTTTTCAGTTTGCAAGTCCTCCATGCCAAAGCTGGAACATATAAGCACCTCTGACAAATATAAAGAATAACATACAACTTTTAATTTGAGTAACTTAGTTTAGCAAACTTACACAATAAATATGAATAGAAAATACATTTATGACACATAATTATTGCAAAATACATGCATCTAAATTAATTAAGCTGTTTAGTTTCTATTTTACACAAAGAAAAGTCAATTTTTCTTGGCTACTTTTCAAAAGACAAGAAAACATGCTAAAATAACAGAAGTGAGATTCTATGGCAGGAAATGGGCAGGAGCAGAACAGTAGCTACGTATTTATTCTCCACCATTCAGTCAAGGCAATAATTGAAGAGTTTGAAACTGACTTCAAAGGTCAAATGAGTAACAGCATTTTGCATTTCAGACGCACAGATCAAATTTCTCTAGATTTCTGGAACTCTTTTTTTTTTTAGTCCTGACTTGCTGACACTATTGCTGAACAATTACAATTCCTCTCTTTAAGTATTGTATTGCGATATACTAAATCTTTTTTACAACTTCATTTTTTTAGTAGGATTTTTTTTTTACACACATTCATATCGGGAGGACAGACTATTTCATGATTGAATGAAAACCTCATGTAACAGGTTTCATTGTAGTTTTTTTTAAAAAGAGGACACATCTTTACAAAGACATTTTCAGCTCTTTGACTGGATTCTCCATGTGTAGTGTTAAGGAAAACCAAAATTAACTATTAAAAAACAACCAGGCCCGGGCTTTCCTCTGGTCCCAGGCTCTTTCTCGTATCCGAAGCCGCAGCCGTGTGGCAGAAAACAGAGACGCACGCTACGTGTTGACGTCACAGGAGCTCAGAGTTTAATCCAATCAGTGGACAGTATAACACAAGACAGAAAGTTACAGGAAACACAGTCACTCATTAGTCACCTGGTAGAATAAGACAGATAGAGGAAAAGACGAAGACGTCGAAGAAGTCCTCGGAGAAACAGTCAGCCCATGGTGCTAAAAATTGACTATTTCTGGCTTAATTCCTTTGCGCATAAGGTTTTATACTAGTAGGTGTGTTCTATTCAAATAAGGTGCAACACCTCTCGACCAACCAAAAGCTGTCTCTGACCCTTTTCAAATTCAGAAAATCCCTACAGTTCCTTCAGAGACAAAAACGTGGCTTCTCCTTTTGTTTTAAATAAGTTAGAAGCAGGATGTCTCCGATCCCCTGTTGGGTTATGGGCTTTCACAAATTACTGTGAAACAGCTGGAACTTCCACTGGTGACATCCTGACATAAAAAACTAATTTCAAACCTTATACGACAATTTACTCTAGACCAAAAAGTAAAGGTCAATAAGCCAAAATAAGTTTCTAATTCCAAAACTATTATTAGACTATTTTCGATTAAATCAGGTTACATTTTACAACTAGCATATTTTAAATACATTTTCTTAACAATAGTCATGGAACATGAATAACTTACCTTAACTCTAAGATTCCCAAGATGTCATAATATTGCAAATACATGAAAGACAGGTTTAAAGCTCAAGAGAATAAAACAGAACGATTTTGCTGTATTCTGATTAACCTTCCTCGTCCCTGTTAAAATTTTCTCTCACTTGTTCTTATTTCTATTGCAACTTGAAACCCTAAAGAAATTACAGGGTTTTTTTTTTTACATAATGTCAAACATCTATTTGGTACAAAAAATAACTTAAAATCTCTGTCCTACTTGTTGGGCACAGTTTTGCTAACCTAATAGTAGAGCAATTTTTTGATTAGAGCACTGGTGTTTTTGTTCACTTTGAAACTGTTTATGCACTTAGTGTTCCCTTTTCTGGAAAAGGCTAAACAACAACAAAAAAAAACAACTTCCTGAAACCCTGTAAACTTTTCTAATACATGTTTAACATTTCAGCTCTTGGCACACAAGATTGCAAAATCAAATCATCTATCTTATGTCAGATGAAGTTAAGATATCAAAATTCAAATGCTTCAACTTTAATAATTCTTAATTGCTAGGATAATCATAAGTATTTATTAGTGAACCTATAAGTACAGCTAATTAGGGCCTTATCATATTAATCACATTTCAAAGCTCTGTACCAAGCAAAAGTTAAACAATTAAAATTGTAACCACAGTTTACAAGATGATTATTGTAGGACGTGTCTGGTTGTCAGGCAACGTGATTCCAATTGGCATTACATAAAATAGCAGCAACCATAAATGAATTTAATATGAAACTGGATGTATGTTGAGTCAAGATATATTATACATTATTTTCCAATATAGTCAATGGAAAAATACATATTGAGTATGTTTGGAATAGAAAAATTTTATATTATTGCCATAATGTGTTGATATAAATAAACCTCTCTTTATTATGTTCTCTCATGACTTCCTAGAGACGTCTAACATAGGTTTAGTCTGGTTCATATATGTACCAGGGAAGATGCATGAAAGCAATATTCTCAGCAGAGAACAGCTGAATTGTCCCAGATTTAGCTTCTAACTAATTTCCGTCTTCATTCCATCTGATACAGAGGTGTAATAAAAATTTTAAAAAGGTTTTCTTGGATTTCTGTTTACCAAACTGAAAATATCATCTGCACAATGACTTCTCAGCATAACTTTGACTTGTAATATTTCCTCCCAGTGTTTTCACTCCACCTTTGACCTGGAAGTGACTCTTGATAAAGAACAGAGTGCTGTTGTTTCCTGTTAGTTCCCCTTGGTTATGAAGTTTTCCTCAAAGCCTCTGGATTTTAATAAAGCCAAATTGCTGCAAAAACACTCCTAATAGCAGAAAAACAAACTCACTGCTCGACAGCAGGCAGAGTTCACCTTATTGTGTTGTCTTTAACCTTCAGAGTTGGACTGAGCCATCACAATTCAGCTTTAGGACACTGAAATGAAAAGAGGCCATTTTTAATATCCTATAGAAAAATTGTAGGACTATTGGATAAATAACCTTGTGTTAGATTTGAAAGCAAGCTGGTTGTTCAGTTCAATTTTTTCTGATTCTGGGTCTTTGTAATTTTTCCTATACGTTATCGCAAGGTTATGTAGGAAGAGGAATATACAGCCTGATCCTGTCAGGGGGAAAGTTAAAGATTCCCTACAGGAGAAAGTGTAGACCTACAGGCTAGCAGAGCTTGTCAAAAGGCTTTTTCAAATGCCATAAGACCAAAAACGGCTTATGAAGATTGATTTATGTAGTTACAAACAAGCTAATACAATAAGGAACAAATTGTATGTTCTGTTTTGCATTTGAGTGCTATTAAAGTTCGACTTGTTGCAAAAGCTTTTAGTGACAACTGATAAATGTTAAATTTTACCCAGAAGGTTTGCAGCTTGCCTCCTTCTAAATGTGGCCTATTTAGAAGTCTGGATGTTTGTTTTTGAACTCTTCCAAAGCAGATGTTGGTAATTATTTCTTGCTAATTACCCAGCCTCTTCCTGCCTGTTACAGGAATTAGTCTATTTTTTTTTTGTTACGTGAAAAGAAAAGCTTTTTTCTTAGCTTTGGCGCAAGGTGGCAGAATTCAACTGAAGGTTTGCGTTCCGTCTGTCTCCCTTGTTCATCTAAGACCAGCTCATGTGTGAAGCTATTGCGGTTTAATCGCCTCTTCTGGACCCATGCTCCAATTAGCCGCCTCTAATGAGCTCATAGAGATACTGTAGGTTACGCTTTTCCCTTTCATGTCACTGCTCAGAGAATTCATTCAGAATGAAAATATGGTGAAATTTGCTCCAAATGATGCCTGACTGCTCATTGGTGTTTGCATTGGATGTTGACAAACAAATTAAAAATTGTTGTCTGAAAATGTGAACTCTGGTGGCTTTCGAAGGTATTCATACCTCTTGTTTGAACTTTTACATTTTCTTTGTTACATCCTGAAACTTCAATGTAGTTTATAGATCAGAGCAAAGTAATGCATTATAGTGAAGTAGCAAAGATAGTAGTATGCACATTCATGCAGTTCCCTTTACTCCAATATCCCTAAAAATCTCATTCTGCTGCTCTCTAAAGTCCTGAGAGGTTCATTAGTTCACATCAGTGAACCAACAGTGCAATAACTAAAGTCTGATTGGATGATGAGCATCAGTACACGTACATTTTCTGAGCTTGGTGCAGATCCTCCATTGGAACTTAGTCTGGAATTTTACTGGGTTGTGTAACACATGGTATGCTGGCATTAAAGCCATTCCACTTATTAAACAACTCTGTAGGATTTCCTTCTTTTACATGAGTAATATTGACAAAATTAGAAATACCCTTATGCTGGAAAACTGGTCCATGCATTTGTTACTTCAAGAGTGGACTATTTTAACTCAGGAAGTCCAGAAAGTACCACTTCACTGCCGGAGAAGTTCTGATGGAAATTAAAAAGTGAGATCATGTTTCTCGTATTTTATCTTCCCCTCATTGGCTCACTGTTAAATCCACAATAGAATTTGAAATTCTCCTTCTCGCATAGGAAGCCTATTATAATCAAGTTCCATTATACATCAGAAATCTGATTGTTCCGTTTGTTCCTAACGCAGGACTTCACTCTCAGACTGCAGCTTTACTGGTGGTTCCTAGAATCTCGCCTCTGTCTCAAGTCTTTTGCAGCCTCTAAAAGGTTTTATTCCAAGATTACCCTGTATTTATCTCATCCATCTTCCCATCTAATGAGCTTCCTTATCCCTAAATAGAGTCCACCTATAAGGACAGTATCAATCCATCTCTTCTGTTAAGGCCTTAGAGGTTTGTTGGAGAACAGCAGGAAAAGAAACTGTAGAAAGGTTAGGGATAAAGTTGTGGAGAAGTTTAAAGTAGTTACTTTCTAAAACAATAATTACATTCTTTGAACATCAAAGGACACTGCTCAGTTTATCTGAAAATGGAAAGAATGCACTTTTACCAAGACACCACAGTCAATGTGAACGGACAGTTAATTTTGAAAATGAGACAACACTGTAGTCTTTTTTTCACATGTCATTCCTCAAACATGAGGAAGAAGGTGCTCTGGTCAGATGAAACTAAATTTGAACTTTATGATATTCATGCAAACATTGTGTGTGTGAAAGTTAACACCACCAAGCTGAAAAAACCCCTCCTTACAATAAAACATGGTTTTGACAATACAATTAATACAATATGGATTAATTGTAGGAAAGTCCTGGAAGAAAAGCTGATGGAAAATACAAAAGACTAGATACTGGAGCAAGATTCGACTTCCAGGAAGAGAACACGTCTGTCATAGAGTGGTTTAAACTCATCATGTGTTCAAATGTCCCAGTCAAAGACCAAGCCAAAATCTAGCAGTGAATATCAGAAAATAATTTTATACTGTTTCATCCAGCTTAATTCGACTTGAGGTATTTTGTAGAAGTTTGTCTGGATGTTCAAAGCTCAAAGTTACCTCTAAAATCTAAGTACTGACTTAGCAATACTAAATGCTAATGCACATCCCACTTCAACTTTGATCTATTCTGCATCTGTTTCTTTTTTTTTCTTGCAGCATCATCCTTCTACTTCGCATTATGTTGCTCTGCCTTTTAAAATTCCAAGATCATTCGAAAGCGATTGCTTTAACGTGATCAGTTCTGACAGGGTGAACAAGATTAATACCTTTTATAAGGTGTCTGGTATTATTTTCTCTGTACACCCATACAGACACATTCGGTCTCCTTTACAGCTGACATTTGTTGCCATGGTGAAAGGATAGCCCTGGAGCTTGTTAGGTCACTGTCAAAACTTGCAAAGAACAACCGGTGTCCAAACGCCCTCCCTACTGTCTTTCTGTCATCTCCTAGTTTCTTAACTTGAAAGAAACTGACAAATAATGACAAGAAGAAATTCTCTCTTCACTCCATATTTTTCTCACTAATGGTCCTGATTTTAGAAATTAGCAGACTTACTCATGCCGTTGCTGTCAGATCACCCCTGGCAGCAACACGAGGCCTCACCAGTTAGAAATCCCACTACAAAGCTATCTGCATCTGAGCATTTTCCTGTTGCATGTGATTTATTCATGAGTGAGTACAAAGCAATCAGATGAGAAAATCTCCCGAGTGATAGGTTCATGTGCGTTTTGTGCACCGGCAGAGTGTTGCCAAGTGCTTTGACGTTGTTCGTTCCATTCAGCTAAATGAGCACTCAAACACTGGCATTAGTTTGTGTCAAAAACCACTTCCTACTGTTCGCTTCAGGGTCTGCATCTCTTCACAGAGATGCCCACTGTCCCTCCATATTTAGCTTCAGACTTTCCTTTGAGCTGTGCCTCCTTTCGCAGCGTTCTCTCAGTCTCGCTTGTGCTTATTCTGTGCTGTATGCTCAAACATACAGTAAATGGAGACGGGGAGATGCCATCAACGCACGGACATGCAACCAAACAGCCCCCGTGTTCTCCGAGGCTATGATTACAGGCATACCAGTTTCTACATGTCCTGCTAGGATCAAAACAAAACATTTTAACACTTCGGATGATTCAATCAGGCTGAATCTGCCTCACATGTTCGCTGCAGCTCTGGCTCGCTGCCTGCTGTCTCCAAGTGTGAAGGAGTTGCTCCAAACAGTGTTTTCTGGGTATGCTCACACTACTAGGACATTCATCCTATGACTACAGCTCTTAATTTATTGTGGTCCCTGGTGTGTGTGCCTGTGTGTTATGTTGAGCTATCCAAATTACCTCTTCTCACCAAGAGTCACAATGCCAGAGAAGACAGTAAACGTCCCTGTTCCCAAACAGAACAGTCCTGGTCAGAAGTTTCCATCCGCTCGCTAAGGACATAACTGTCACGTTTATTTTGGGCTTCTAATGATGCATTTGGACCATTCTGGATCCTAATTGATATCTCTATGCAACATCCCAGTTTGTATTAATTTGTGAGTTTCTTTGGCTATGTTCATACAGCAGACAAACAGCAGAAGACTCAGTGACCTTAGAACATTGTACACACTGTGAAGTATGGTGGCGGCGTCTCGATCTGGGTCTGTTTGGATGTCTGAGAAATTGGTTCATGTAAAAAGTGTTTGGAATTTGAAGAACTAGATCGGATGTTCTGAACCCCACCTTATCTTTAGCAACCTCATGGCTGAAACTTTGATTAAGGTTCCTGTTGGACAAACATTCCAGACACGTGTCAAATTTGGGTTTACAAAGGATAAAGTAAATGTTCTGAAATAGATTAATCCATTTGAAAATTGTTGGGCTATTTTTTAAGTATTTGTCTGTTCCATAAAATGATTAAATGGAAAAAAAAATGCACTTGGATGTCAATTCTTAGTGTATGCTCACTGGTGACCAAAACCGTTCAGACATGTTTAAGCATTTATTTATTTTTGCTCTTTACCTAAATTATTCTCTTTGCTTCAGAAATAAATGCACACTTTGAATTGATTTTCTCCACATTGTTGAAAAGATCATTTCTTGGTCCAACATGCAAGACAGATGGAAATGAGATGCTGCTACATGAAATTATCTATTGATTTTCTCGCCCCCGCCCTTTTTGCTGCACTACGGATTCTCATGTAGGGACATTTCTGTGTCCTGTGGGTGAATTCCTTCGCTTAGCTGCTTCCAGGAGACAAAACTCTCTTCTAGGTCAAATCAGTAGCTGGCAGATTAGACTTGCTAAATCTCAGGGCCATGGGAATAAAAACAAACAAGGAGGATCTGGGTGTAGTGGCCATTTCCTCACACTTTCTCCATCCTCCCTCCTGAGTGTATATCTGTCCCCTACATCTGCATGTAGATGTAAGGGGCATTAAATAGGCATAGCTCGGTTTGGAGGTCGCAGTTGCAGATGTGACACTTGAATGCCTCTCTGCTTGGGCAGAATTTCATTAAGGCTTGCAAGTTTAGTCTGGTTCTTTTTATTATTTTTTAAGACTGAGGAGAGGAAAAGTTTCAACCTCCTTGACTATGAGTGCTGAAATATCAAATGTAATAAGTAAATCATTGAATATCATTTACACGTGAGATGATTGGCATAGAATTCAAAGTATATTTATCTAGTTTTCCCATATTTAAATGTGTCTGTAATTTATTAAATACATGGTTATATAATAAAGTATTCAAATTTTCAGATCATATGCAGTTATATTGAGATTTATTCAGTTATTTCACGCTTTCTTTTCCACACCGCACAATGAAATGATAAATTAACAAATTTAAGCTGTCGCCATCGATTCATCAGAGATTTTCCAAACTTCTTGGCTGAAGCAATATTAGCCACATATTTTGACTGTTTAGAAAAACTCCGATAAAATTACTGTCCGGTGTCTTGCACTAAAATTAAAACAAAAAATTTATGAAAAGATCAATAGATTTTATGATTCCAGCTAAAAAACATTACCAAGAATATTTTTTTTTATGCTTTTGGTATTAAATTCACAACAGATTTAAACCCACCACTTAAAAAAACACAAGTTATTCCATCAATTAAGAGAATTTAAATAAAGTGAAATACCACAGGGAATGTTTCTTTAAACGCATTAAATAATTTGCACAAAAGCCTTTTTTTGGTAATGGCGGCTTTAAAGTGTGCCTGCATGCAGAAACTAGTCTAATCCATTGCTCAGGTGTCAGTTTGACATATTATTCCATAAAACCCGTCTTAAAATCTTGAGGGAGTCTTTTCTGTGCACTCAGGTTATCTGTTCTGTCCATAGATTTTCAGTTGGATAAAGGCCGGGTGGTTGTATGGGACATTCGATCGGCTTCATTTCCTTAGAAACAGATTTAGAATTTCCTTTGCTGGATTTCAGGGATCATTGTCTTGTTGACAGAAATCCCCCTAGTCTCATTCTTATATTCTTAAGAAAATCCTTTCATCTTTCCTTTAATCAGTCTGAAGACTGTCGAAAGCCTCAGTGTTCCTGCTTCTGCTCACCACCGACATGTTGTTCTGGGGGTCACATTCAATGCAGGACCTCCTCCAAACATGACATAAGCAGCGAGCTGTGAAAAATTGCATTTTGTTCTTATTTGGCCAAACAGTATTCTTCGTGTTTTATTTGCCCGTTGTTTTGCTGCAACTTTTTCTTTTTTTTCATAAAACTAATGTTTTCTTTTCTTCACCAGTGGAGTCATGTATGTAGAATTCTTTCCCATTATGAGAAACTTTTGTTTCTGTTCTTCTTCTTCTTTTATTTAGATTTTTCTTAAATGTGTAGATTGTTTAATTTGTTGTGGACATCTAGAGAGAAATTCTTGTTGATATACATTAGCTGCAACATAAATGCTATAAGATATATTCATGTCATTTTATTTATTAGGTATTTTATACATTATTTATCTGTTTCACATTTAAAAGAAATTTTTATTTTTTATTTTTTACTTTATTTGTGGCATGTTTGGATCTCTGTAGCAGAGATGAGCATCTGGCATAAAAAGCCTATTTCTTGAACATTTTCCTCAGCGCTGTTTGCATCTGGAGGCTTGTAGCTGTTGAGTTTGACATATCCCTGCAGGCTGGTGGATGGGAAGGAAAATGCAAACAGCTTTCAGCCACTCCTGCCTCTGACTACGCCAGATGCATAATGCTATTTGTGATTTACAGTGCTGTTTGTTTTGGTTTGAACCCGTGTCCCAAGCTGGGGGACTGTATTGATCAAACTCAGACATGCTGACATTGTCGACTTGTCATTACATGCGTTTTATGCCACTTTTATGACCTACAATAATCCATTGACGGAATTTTAAATGGCAATTGACAAATAGCTTGTGAAACTGCACTGTAGTTAGACCTCCACCTAGTGGTGATTTTGACTCACAGCTCAGATAAAAGATAATGAAAGTATATGTTTATTTATCTTTTATTCCAAGTTGTGTGTAAGCCTTTCATGTGTCTTAG
Organism: Poecilia picta; assembly: GCA_033032245.1. Lineage (NCBI taxonomy): Eukaryota > Metazoa > Chordata > Actinopteri > Cyprinodontiformes > Poeciliidae > Poecilia > Poecilia picta. Next base: position 27,751,604 of record CM065365.1, on the reverse strand, counting down.
GAGGTAAAGAAGAAATTTGATAAGGAGACGGAAAAATACTACTCCACACTCGAGAGACATCTCAACCTGTCATCTAAAAAGAAAGAGGCCTATCTCCAGGAGGTAAAAGCAAAGCAAATTTCATCTTCCTATATTTGAAATAATTCCCTTTTTTTGTTACGGTCAGCTCAGTGTCCTTTGAAAATCAGAGTTTCAGGTTTGTGTGTGTGTATATGCATGATTGTTTTGATGTTTAATTCTCTCTGTGCACAGCGTTTCTGTGGAGTAATGAAGCGTTTCTCTGTCCTGGCTGAATCGTTTCTGTCTCGCGGCTCAAACCTGCTCTGTTTGCTCATTCTCAGGCAGACACGCAGATTGATAAGGAGAGGCAGCTCTTTTATGACACATCCCTAGAGTATGTTTTCAAAATTCAGGAAGTGCAAGAAAAGAAAAAATTTGAGTTTGTTGAGCCGGTAAGTGAACTATTTTACTTTTTTTTCTTATTTTTGTAGTTTTGTTGCTGTCACTTTAGTTTAAGCAGAAAACAGTCTTTTTAAATTATTGTTTTTCTCTTTGTAATGAAGCCAGTTTTACTGCACAAATTTGTCTTCCTTATCTCATTTTCCCCCTGTACACTCAAGGAGGCACAAGCAGGTAAAATTGAATCAAATTTCAGTCTTTATCAAACTCACTTCACTACAGATGTGGGGAGCGAACTTTGAAAAGATTAAATTCTCTGCATGTAAATCCCTGAAGAAGTGAGTCAGGAGCAAACTTTTTTTCAAAAAAGCTTATTTTCCATTTATTTACATCCTCTGGCATCAGCCCATATCCCATGCCAGAAATGCAAATCTGCAGGTAGTTGGTGAGGGATGGGGGTGGAAATGACAGGGCTCAACCTCAGCTGTGATGAATCTGGGTGCAGATAAGGTGCTTCATCCTTGTTCATTTAATATACCAAACCTCAGCCTAGAAATCAAATCAGCGGTTGTGTCTGAGGATTTGACTGAGTGCAGCTCCATGTTTGTGGGATCCTCTGTGCTCAAGATGAAATCGTTTTTTTTTCACTCCTGCTACACTGCTAGAGTATTTTTTTTTCCTACAGTGGTCAAGGATGGTCATGTGTAATACAGAAACCAAGATCAATATCTCTCTGCTATAAAAAGCAGAAACTTTCAGAAACTTTTTTTCTCTACTGTCATCTTACATGGAGTGTTATAAATACATAACTTTATGTAATATCATCATTTAGTAGCAGCAGTTCAGTACTTTAATGTTGTCAGCTTTATATTTAAAGATTCCCTGACACATAATGAAGCTCTAGCCCAGTGGTTTTTAGCCTGGGTTCGATCAAACCCCAGGGGTTCGGTGAGTCGGTCTCAGGGGTTCGGCGGAGCCTCTGGCCGTGGAGGTAAAGACACACTTGTGTAAAGTCGTGATGACGCCCCGCTTTGCCATCACTTGCTGCAGAGGATCACGTTACATTGCTTAGCCAATCAGAGGATCATGTTACATTGCTTAGCCAATCAGAGGATCACGTTACATTGCTTAGCCAATCAGAGGATCACGTTACATTGCTTAGCCAATCAGAGGATCACGTTACATTGCTTAGCCAATCAGAGGATCACGTTACATTGCTTAGCCAATCAGAGGATCACGTTACATTGCTTAGCCAATCAGAGCTGCGGAGGAACCTTGATTGAAGGAGCTCCACTCTCATCAGGGATTTGAACTTGTGTCTTTAATTACTTTACTTACTCACCGTTTTTACTAAATTCTATAGTCTAAATCTGCTCCTTAGTCGCATCTTTTCGGGGTTGCTACTGCCTCTAGTGGCTTGGGGGTGGCAACACAACCAATACATTTACTAAATCAGAATACCGCAAAGTAGTTTTCTCTGCGGGGGATGGGGGGGTATAGGAAGGGTTCGGTGAATGCGCATATGAAGCTGGGGGGTTCTGTACATCAAAAAAGGTTAAGAACCACTGCTCTATAATGTTTATTACCAAAAGCTAAACCATGTTTCCTTTTTCCAGCTCTTGGCCTTTCTTCAGGGTTTGTTTACATTTTACCATGAAGGATATGAGTTGGCTCATGAATTTGAGCCGTACAAACAGCAGCTCCAGTTCAACCTACAGAACGTAAGTCTCCGCACCTCAAAGGGTTATACACAAAGGCAACCAGCCACATTATCAGACTCTGCGGCTTATCTTACCCAGATATAACAAGCAGAGCGCTTTTTCTTTCCCCCGCTGTGTGATGGCATGGAGGACAGATATTTTCAGGGCAGCGTTGCAGGCAGTTACAGCGGACCATTTAATGGTGCTGTGTCAAAAAACACTTAGGAGTTGAAAATAAAACTGCAGCCCCTGCCACCGTTCCTCCTTCCATCACTGCGACCTCGATGCTTTCAGCCCGAGGGTCCAAATTTTATTTCTGACCCAAAATGTCAGAGGCATTGCTCTGACAATTTTCACTCTATAACCCTCTCTCCATGTCTTCAGATGCGGAGAGCACTAATAGGAACTGGCAAAGGTGAGGCTGTCGCAGCATTCTGCTCTGAGATGTGAAACAGCCTCGCCTTCACCTTTTTAACTCCAAAAAAGAAAGAAAAGAAAAGAAAGGAAAGCAGAATCTTTTTCTTAAGTTTAAATCAACTCAAGCATATTTTTGAATATATTAATAAAATATATTTCAACATGCTGTTAATTATTCTTCCCATGGGTGTCTTCATGCAGCTGTGCAAATTGGAGACGTTTGTCACACTGCTTTAATTTAGGCACAGTGAGGGAATTCTTCATGCCAATAAAGTGCCTTGCAACAATCTTCAAACCCCTTGATCTTTTTCTTTTTTTACTTTTGTCATATTACAGCCACAGTCTTAATTTTTTATTTTTTTTTCTCATGAAGGACATGCACACTGTAGTACATCAGTGTGAAGTGGATGGAAAATAGGAAATGGTTTTTGAAACATTTTACAAATAAAAAATCTGAAAATATTTGCTGTGCACTTGTCATACAACAGAGAGGTCAGGGATGAAGTTGTGGAGATGTTTAAATAAGGATTCGGTTGTGAAGCAATTTCACAAGCTTTGAAAATCTCAAAGATTTGTCATTATAAAGTGGAATAAAGGAAAGAGCAGCAATAAACCTTCTAAGGTTTTGCTCTTTAACTGAGAGGCCAGGCAAAGAGAGAATCGATCGTAGAAGCAGCCAAGGTGCCTTCAGTAACTCTGGAGGAGCTGCGGAGATCCACAGCTCAGAATTGACAATCTGAGTGTCAAAAATCAGATGCTACACATTTCCCTGAACACACCGTCCCCACAGTGAAGCGTGGTGATGACATCATTCTATTGGAAAGAGAAATGTTACAATGTCCTTTTGTGATTGTTGCGGCCTTAAGTTTCAGGTTTTGCAGCCCATTTTTTAAAATGTTGTGGTCGAAGTTGCACGTTTTTTTAAATTATTATATTTGCCATCACATGGTTTTAAAAAAGTTGAAAATGCTGAACATAACTTTCAAACAAAAAAGTATTTTAACATAAAAATGTTTAAAGAGCCATTAATATTTTCACGTACATTCTTGAAATAGCACCAATAATATAAATGCAGTCATATGCTGAAAAAGAATTATATATTTCCATACTGGTCATTCAAACTAATATGAACTGTGTATATGGAATAAGCACATGGTTTTTGAAGAAAAAGGGTAAACATTAGTGTTTATTATCACACATGCTTTCAAGGGATGTTGTGAAACAGAAGGTTAGCAACAGGCACATGAGGGTTTGTCAGAAAAGAGAAATACAGAAAACTTTAAGGTGATTGGTCAGATTTACAGAAAAGCTGTGACTGGAGAAAATTGCAAGTCTGCAAAATTTGTTAACAAATAAACTTGGCACAGTCGAAGTCCAAGACTGAAAGTTGGTAGATATTCACCAAAACACTTGCAGATGCATTTGCTGCTGAAGTTGGTCCTTCGGTTCAGTGTGCTGGCAATTTTATGTTTTTATTTAAAAATATGAAAACAATGTACAAGTTTTATTACATTTTACAATTTTGCAACAATATGTGTTTGTTTATCCGACAAAATGCCAATGACAGTGTCCGTGATTGCAAATGCCATGTGTTGCAACTTTGCACAATCTTGTATTTTTCCCACATAGACAAGAAACAACTTTGTGAGCACCAAGCAGGAAGTGGAGAAGCTGATGAACAGGATAAGGTCTGCAGATCAGGACTACAAACCCCCCGGCCAGTGGACGATGGAAGGCTTCCTGTACGTCCAGGAGAAGCGTGAGTCCTCCCATCAGTCCTCTCGGACTCCCTCACCCCCTGCTTCAGTTAGAAGTGCGTTGTTTCAAACCCATCACCATAAACATGTCTCCAGCTTTCCCAGGCCCCCGCAGAAGTGATCGTTTCACACGAGGCTCTATAATTCATCCTGTTTATGGATTCACTTTGATGCACTCTCAAAGGTGGATGGCGTGTTGGGGGGGCGTTACCACAAATAATAGATTTTTATCAGCAGCAATAAACAAATTTGGATTCATCACAACTTAATTGAATTTCTTTTGAAATCCTTTCAAGAAGCCTGTGTTTGAGAGCAAAACAGTTTGCTATTTTGTCTCTCATCTCTCCATCCGCAGGTCCTCTGGGATGCGCCTGGACGCGTCACTACTGCACGTATGACAAAGGAAGCAAGACCTTCACCATGAGCAACATGGAAAACAAGTCAGCCGGGAAACAGGTAGTTCAGCTTGGTTCAGTTTGCTTTCCTTGGGTTGTAGATGAGCCTGATAAAAGCAGAGAAAAAGGAAAGAAAAAAACAGAGCAAGTGTAATCTGTGTGGGTGAAACAAAGTGCCTGCTTGTTTCTCCCCCATGGGAGGGAAAAAAGGAAGCCGTCAAAGTTACTTAATTGACTTAGAAAACAAAAGACCTGTTAACTGAAGGAGGGCCTGAAAAAACGTAGGCAGATACCAAAACCTTTTAATAAAAAGAAAAGGAAACTCGAGAAGCAAAAGAAATCGTTAAACAATGAACTTTTGCTGTTTTTGTGTGTGGGTTCAGGATGTACTAAAAATGTCTTTTGATATTTCAGGCAAAATAACCGACTGTTCTTCCTCGTTTGTTTAGACATTTTACTATTTCCATTATTTTAGTGATTTGATATACGTGGGAAAAAAGTAGTTTTTTTCACACATATTGTGAAAGACAAATCTGTTTAAAACACAAACAATGTGAAAAAACTATAGAGTAACCTGATTGTATATGTGGAAACTAATCCTTTGTTCAAGTTTCTGTGATTTATTTTCAGCATTAGCAGTAGTCTGTCAGCATTCCACATCATCCCTTGTCAATATTTTCCCACTTTGCCTTGCAGAAATTCGGCAAATGTGTTATGAGAAGTTCCCTCATCCACAGGTTGTCCCCTTGATTTTCTGTCAGATTTAACTTTAGACTTTTGTTCCAATGTTTCGAGACATTTTTCTATGACTGAGAAACAGAAAAATAAAACCCACCTTTGTCTCCAGCTTCTTATCACAGACCTGACGGTATTAATTCAACACTGGCTAATTTATAAAAGGGCTTTACGTTTTGATCAACCTTGGTAGAAACTTGAATTTTATCAGCAAAAAAATATAAAATAGAGTTGCCGCAACCGTGTTTCACTGAAGGCATGGTGTGTTTTCATGAAAGTTTCATGAAACCTACCATTTGAAATTCTTGATCCAAATCTTAATCTTACTCTCATCAGACCGTAACACATACTTAGGTTTTAGGAGATCTTAGCCAAGACTTGTAATTTCCTTTGGAAGAAACAGCTTCTCTTTTCCAGTCCTGCTCTTTAGTCCAGGAATGAGAAGAATGCAGGAGATTGTTGTCACACGTAGAGCATAAATAGTCGTCGGAAATTCCTTTTTATTTTATTTAAACTAAACTTTAAAAAAAGGGCATGATCTGACTGATCACCTTGTCGCCTCTTTCATCCCTTCTTTTAAAGGACTAAGTTATCCTAAGCTATCTCTGTAGTTAAGCTGCTACAGGTTTAGGCTCCCAGAGGACAAACTGACAACTTTTCTTCCCTTTCTTCTTCCACTACTCTCCAATTCGCACCCTAGTATCTCCATGTCATGTCAGAAGGTATTCACTGCGAAAAGGGCTTTACTATTTTAAAATAGTGAGAAACCTGCATTTTAAACTACCGTTATTACGAATGTAGGCTCCACATTTAAAGAAATGTTCAAGATTTTTCAGGTGAGTTTCTGTGAAAAGATTATAATCAGTTAATATCTAACCTGCTGTAGATAACTTTGGTTTACTTTATGACAGTCGAAGTGTGCTTTTGGTCTCTGCCTCTGTCTGACTGGCTGTCAGCTGCAGCCTCTGAAAGGGACCTGCTAATCAGTATTTACACAACATGAATGTTACCTTCCACAGGTAAGGTATTAACTTTTTATAACCTTTCAGCCGGACCCAGCTTTAAAAATCCTGAGTTGTCCATTCTAATAAGATTTCCAAAACATCTCCCACCATTTCAAAATCCAACATGCTCTCTAGCGGACTGAAGTTGAAAGCACAGAAGGAAGAAAACAGAGCAGCTAAAGCATTCAGACTTCCTGTCATCTGCTGGAGTTTTCTGCTCTGAAACAAGTCAAGCTGCAAAAGTACATATTGGTGGAAAATATAATGAACACTCCACACCAAAGTCTAGTTCTCTGCTGTTGTAGTTTTAATGAATCACGATGGAGCCCCAAATTAGCAGAATTAGTGTAAGAGTAGCTGCCCAAAAATAGCAAAAATCTATAAATCCCTCTAAAAAGTATCTATTTTAATAATTCGCACAAAAATATACCTTACTGCGCATTAATACGCACAGTGTATTAAATTGATTGTTTGCAAAGGCCAGGCAATATCGTGTCAAGAAGCATTATGCCTACAGGTTTCAGCTTCCCAAGTTGCATTTTCCTTTGAATATTTTATACATCTTCTATGAAGAAAGCCACAAATAGTTTGAATTCTGCTAATTATTTGGACTTAAACAGCCCAGAAAGTCTGTGAATAGGCGAACCCATGAAAACTGAAGGGGGTCATCAGTCAATTTGTTGTTGCCTCTCTATTGTTTCTATTTGTGATGATGAAAGATCAATGAGTTTTTTCGTGTTGTTTTCTTCTCTCTTTGTGTGCATCTGTTTGTATCGTTCCTGTTAGAATGGCCTCGTCTTGAATCAGCCAGAGACTTTCAAGCTCAAGTCCTGCATTCGGAGGAAAACGGACTCCATCGACAAGCGCTTCTGCTTTGATATCGAAGTGGTGGAGAGGTCCGTAAGACATATCCATGAATTTTTCTTGCTTGCATAGTCTCGGGGCATAAACAAACCGTGATATGTAATGCTGTTTGCATCACCAAGTCCGTATGGTATTTGTTTTTAATATGTTGAACGAAATGTTGCCTAACATACTGAAATGTCAGGGATTTATGTAAGACGCACCGGCAAATCACCTTTTTTTTTTTCCCAGTTACACTTGAATTCCTAAGATCCTGAAGCTGCATGTGGAATGTTACGTTCTCATTATGTGTTGCCTTGAATCTAATGTATGTTACATTTTGAATGCCCTGAGTCGATTAACATCTTCAGAAAGTTCATTTTAACCATGTCAGAGATCTTCAGCACCGTTACCGTCCTGCATGTCCCCCATGTTCTCCCCGTCCTCTGCAGCGCCTGTTTGCCTGTATGTCTGCGACATCAGTAGCCGTAGCGTTTTTGAACCCGTTCCGTCTTTTGTCTGTGTCCGTGTCACTGTAGAAATGACATCTGTCGGGGAACTCTTTTCAGACCACTTCAGTTTTTCTGTAAAGTCCGGTATGTGAACTGATCGGGAAAGATGCATGAGCTGCATGTGTGCATGTTCATTTAAAACTAACTACCGCTGTTGATCACTTGCCTTTAAAAACATTAGAAATAATTATAAACTACATACTGCATAAAAATATAAATACAATTTCTTCTTACTGCCTGACATTAAGTCAGACTAAACTTTACTTGTTTTAGATCAAGTACATTTATTATGACTATTTTTGTTTGCTAAATGCCAGAATTGTGGGAGAGATAATTTGAGTGTCGTTAAAATTCTTCCTTCATTTTCTTAAAATTTGTTTCCAAGTTATAACTTCCTTTTCACTGATATCTTGAGATGTTGCTTCAGTATTTCACAACACTCCCTCAACATGGTGCTACATTCATGCTTCACAGTTGGGATGTTCTCAGGTTCCAGATTCTCCTCCCCCTGTTTAATCCAAATGTTTAATCCAAAACAATCACAGCTGACCACAGGACACATCTACAAAAATCAAGGTATTTCATTAACAAAAATTATATTTGACAAGAGCCATCATAAAGATAATCCCATGTTACTCCAAAAGGTGTTCATATCAAGAAATGGAACCCGGCTCCTTCCTGAATAAACAATAGAAGGACATTCCTATGACGCTCATTTAAACAGGTGAAAATTACACCTAAGAATAAATCAGGTTGTTGAGATCCACAGTTAGGTTTCCTGATGTTTTAAAATACTTTAAATACAAACATATGCTATGGTTTAACCTACCAGAAGCTTGCTAAGCCATGACATCATCTTGGCTTCCCTAAAGGCATTTTGATATTTTGAATTTGAAGTCTATAATCAAAGATTTTTCTATCAAATCTTTTCTCTCATTGTTCTGGCGTTTAGCAATTATAAATTATTTTGTAATCCTAACTAATATGAAATAGAAGCATTTTTTGTGGAGAAAGGTTTGTGTTTCCATACATATATTTACCTACAGTGCATAATACAGTAACAATACAGCTTATGTAAATGTATCATATTTTTAATTATCACTGTTGCTCTTTTACCACTTAAAACATAATTGAAACAAATGGAAACGTTAATCGCTGATAAAAAAAAAAATAGAAAGAGATATTTATGTTGCCCCTCTGGGAAGATTTGCTATTGATTCGTATTTATTAGGCTAATTGCTAATCCCATTTCTCATTAAAACCTACTGTAGAGGAGAATAAGCCTTACTGAAGCTTCTCTGCTTAATAACACACCCCTAGATGACTAAGATGTCTGTTATGAAGGCTTGAAATGAACTAATCATGGAGATCCACACTTCAGATAATAGAATTTGCCCATCTTTTCTCTGTGTGTAAATGTGCAGCAGCTGCTTGCCCAGCACTGCTCACCCTTGGTGAGTGTTGCTGAGCAGTTTATTTGCAGGACAACTCATTTATCTTACACTTCGATGCACCAAGGTACCGGCCCCAGGCATAAGGACAATGCAGGCCAAGTTCCAGTCAGATTTTAGCTCATCCATTTATTCTCGTTATATCCCCAACACTCTGTCACACCTATGGCCCGGCCGTAATCAAGCCGGCCGTCTGATTCTGGAGGGGTTTATTTGTCCAAATTACTGGGGATTGATACGGATTTTCACAGCAGGAAAATACTTTCCCAGATGTTCAGATAGGAACAAAAATATATTATCTTCATGGAGTCTTGTCCAATTATTAATAGCCAAAAGGATTTACAAATACATTTAGTTCGTGACACAAACCTTTTCAGAAGCTCAGCCTGTTTAATTCTAAAATCCCACCGCTTGTTTTTTGTTAAACAAATGTTTCAATAAAATCACAAATATGAATATTTCCTTTCTTGCACCAATGCAAATCCAAATCTGTCTGCTTAGTAATGACTGACCTCCTCACTGTAGTGAAGTAAATTTGTCTCCATGCTGGTACTAACTGTCACTACTGGCTGGGGTTTCTCCAGCGTCATTTGATTATGCCACTGCTACAGTTCAAATTGAGAGCAAATAATGCTTGCATGAGTTTTAGATTGGCAGCAGCACATATTGTGGTTGTATATTTTAATAGTATAGATAGAGACAAATGTATTGGCACCCCTGTTAAGATGTGTAAAACAGCCTCAAAACCAATTCGCCTTTTTTTGCCGCAACATAATTTCTCACTTCTATTTGAGTGCATTTAATCTTTGGAAGAAAAAACATTCAGATTATCTAATATACTTTACAGCAGGCAGGTTTTTGTTTTTCATTATTTGCTTCCTGTTGAATCTATCCAAAGTAGTTTCTACAGGCTGCAGAGGAAGTCCTTGGTAGATATCAGCAAAGTCGAAAGTGTTTACCTTTGTGACACTAGGAGAAAAAGATTCATTTTATTTTACAGTAGCATGTACGATGTGGCGTGTGTGGCGACATGATGAGTCCAAGATGCCACTCTGTGCTGCAGTTCTATAACTTATGGTCTTCATCCTTTTTCACAGCTCCATGCAGTTGTTTTCTACTTTATAATTAAAGCCCTGTAGAAGACACATACACATATTCAATGGAAAGATAAACTATACATATAAACTCGTATGAAGTATAACTTAAAATAAATATTTAGCAAATTGCCAGAAATAAAAAAAAAAAATCTTACTGACTGGATGTACTCAAGTATAGGTTTACTGGATATTTGCTCATTTTTTGCGTATCTTTCCCAGGGGTGCCAACAGAGTTTTGCACACGCATGTTAGGTTGCAAAATGTTCATCACTCTAACTTAAAGACATGGACTTTTAGCTGGGATTGGATCGTGACGCACAAAGCCAAGTGAGGACACAGTTTGAAGTCAAGCATTCGCACACGAGCTATTTTAGTAACAGTAGTCCTTTTATAGATGAATCAGCCAGTGTAAACAAGGTCCGTCCAAGGGCCCCACAGCAATGAGATCATACTGAGACCAGCTTTTCTCCTAAAACCTTCCAGGCATGGCGTAATGACGCTGCAGGCGCTGTCAGAGTCCAACAGAAGACTGTGGCTGGAGGCCATGGATGGCAAGGAGCCGGTGAGGATCTCTGTCAATTCGTCTGTAAAACATTTATTCTGTTCATGGTAATTTTTGTTTTTTTTTTTACTTTGGTGTTTAATTGTTTTGTCTGATCAGGCAGTTGTGTTAGCGACTGATTTGTCTGCAGCGCCCTCTTCTGGTGGCTTGAAATGCAAAAAGAATTTCACAGAGAGCTTATAAGCTTTGGGGCACTGGAACGTATCTGGGTCATTTTTTTTGTACATGTAAAAGCAGTGAAGTAATGACTTTCTTCCAAACTTTTTGCAGATTTACAACCTGCCAGCCATACTAAGCAAAAAAGAGGAAAGTAAGTGTGTTTTTTTTTATCTTTCCAAACCCCTTTTCATCATTAAACTACATACAGTATATTCATGCTTGATAAGTTAATAGAGTCACCACACATAAATAAACAAGTAGGTTTCTTTCTTAGTTATAGCTATATCTGCTCATTAACACAGTTATTTGGTATTCGCCCACTCAGCTGACACAGCAGAGCCTTCCAGCACAGAAGCTGTATCTTATTAATCGTGTTAGTTTGAGCCAAGGCATAAGGGAAGGCCGATTATTCCTATGTGATATGTAGTTAACCCAGCCACTAATTGACATGTCAAACCCCCTTTTTGTGTTGTGTTCCAGCGTATCTTAACGAGGCAGGTTTTAACTTCGTGAGGAAATGCGTTGACCTGGTTGAGACGAGAGGTGAGGCATTTAAATCCCCCCAGCTTCCATGTGTCGAATTACTCGAACGCTGCCTGATTAATTGACTTTGTTCATTAATATTCATTCTAATACAGGGAAATGGTATTCCATCACAATCACAATTAGCATTTCTTCATATTTTGTAATGTTACAACCGCAAACAGTGTTTTGTTGCACATTTATGCCAGAAGCCATCACAAAATAGTATATTTTCTTCATGTTATTTATTGATTTATAAATGTTCCCAGCTAAGTATTTAAGAAGGAAAGTAAATATTTAGTTTCCAAGCTAACTTTCAAGCTCCAAACTTACTTGGAAAACAAAATATTTCATTCACAAGCTAAACATTTATTGCCAAGCTAAATGTTTAGTTAGCAACCTAAATATTTAGCTAGGATGCTAAGTGTATAGTGAGAAGCTAAATGTTTATTTGCCAGTTAAATGTTTAGCATCAAAATAAATACTTATTTACCAAGCTAAACATTTAGTCTTATTTTAGTCTCCAACTAAACATTTGGTTACAAACTAAATATTTAGCTAGAAAGATGCATATTTAGTATGAAACCAAATATTTAGCTAGCAAAATAAATATGTAGCCTTATACTGATTTTTCAGCTCTGAGCCAGATATTTAGTTTGCTAGCTAGATATTTATTTTTAGACTCGATATTTAGCTTGCTAATTATTAAATATCTATTTAGAAACTGACATTTATAAATGAATTGATAACTCAAATTTATACTGTTACCTTTTGACTTTTCAAAAGACACCCCTTATTGTGTTGACCATCATACAGAATATCCAAAAATAGAAACATTACAAACCAAATGCAGGTTTATAAAGACATAGTTGTCCAGTCAAACTGAGAAGAGCATTAATCATAAACGTCTATGGTAACTGGACAAACTGCAGAGATCCACAGCTGGTGGTGAGGGAATTCTGTTAACATATAACTTTTAGTTGTGCAATCCACAATCTTTTTTTTATGGAAGACTTGCAAGAAGGAAAATATTGCTTAACAAAACCAATAAGATGTCTCATTTCCTCCAAAGACTTGGAGGACCCATCAACGAGGGTTTATGGAATAAAGTTCCTTTGGGGAGACAGAGCAAAATGTAACTTTTTGGCCAAATCTGGAGAAGAACTCTGACTTTACATCACCCCTGAGCACACCTTCCCTACAGTACCACATAGTGATGGAAACATCAAGCTGTGGGGATTATTTCCTTCCACAGAGAGAGGGCAGATGGTCATAGTCGATGGGGGCGAAATACAAGACAGCACTGTTGGAGGCTGCAAAAGACTTGAGTTAGAAGCAGAGGTTCACTGTCCAGCAGAACAACGGTAAACATAAAGCCATAAGTACATCAGAATGGTTAAGATCCAAGTATATTCATGTGAGAGAATGAACCATGTCCAGAAAAACTGTGAATAAGTCATGAAGTTTGAAAGTTGATTTTCATAGATGCTCTCATCTGCATCCAGTCTGAGTGTGCCTCAGCTAGTCTGCAAAGAAGAATGAAACAAAAAAAAAAATACAAATACACTCACTAGATGTGGTTTTACATCTAGTGGAGGTCAATACAAATGCGCACCACACTTTTCAGATTTGTATATTTTGGAAAATAATTATCTTACATACACATCACATACACTTAATATTGGTTTATCACATTAAAGCCCAATTAAACAGATTGATGTTTAACCAAAGAAATACTTTTACAAGGAATTGTAACTGAACTTACGATCTGTTTATTTCAGTGAATTAATCATTTCTTTTCTCCATTTCCACCTAGGCATCCATACAATGGGGCTGTACAGAATTGGAGGGGTAAACTCCAAAGTACAGAGGCTGATGAGCACAGTCTTTTGTAAGTCGTTTCATTTTTTTAGTTAAAATTTCAAATTAATCACTGTGACTTTAGAGCCTTTTGCAAACATGACGCAGTCTTCCAGAGTGAGGAAAGAGCTCCTCTCTGTGGTCAGACTGTGCAACTGCCATCTGGGCTCATTTTATCTCGCCCTTACCTCATTAAATTACCCGAGGTAATCCTGTTTACACACATTCTACACACTTGAACAGAAAATGTCACCAACATCCCTCTAAAGCTTGAGCTCCATCTCAGTAGGGTTGCACGTGTGTGTTTTGGTTTTCCTCTCGCATCTCTCTATCCAAGGAGACAGTCACTATTTTTAATACCCTCTTTAAACATCAGACTCAAACGTCAGATCCTGTTGGTTTCATGCTGGCAGATTGGAAAATAATCACTGTCTTGGAGCTAAAAAAATAAATAAATAAAATAAAGCTTGTTTTCATCAGCTTCCAAGGCACCTGTGGATATGGAGCTGGATCCTGAGATGTGGGACAACAAAACCATCACCAGTGGTCTGAAGAATTACCTCAGGTCAGCTCGCCTCACCAGCTGCATGTCCCTAACTGTCAAAAGTGATCACCACCTCCATTATGACTCTGAGAGCACCCTGCTGTTAGCCATGCATTCAGAGCTATCACTGCCTCACACAGGAAGGTGCTGCATTCACAGGTCTACTCTCACCAAATAACAGTAAATTATAACTGGACTTTGTTTTCCTGCCCCCATCAGGTGCCTCTCTGAGCCTCTCATGACTTTCAAGCTGCACAAAGATTTCATCATGGCTGTCAGTAAGTTCCCAACAGGTTGGGTTACGAACACCGCTGACGGTTTCCACACCCTTAACGTCATTTCTTGTTTTATTACAGTAGCATATTCACACACAGACAGATTTTAGGAAAATCCAGCTTAGTGGTTCTTTGTATTCATGTTTAAAGATCTGACGTCTGTTGTAGAAGGAAAATGAAAGGTGTTGAAAAACTAATGAGAAACAAATCATTTTTTATCTAATTCGTTTAGAATTGACAAGCATCTTTGGCTGATTTTTTGTTTAACAGTAAAGTAACATGAACTTTCTGAAATTTTGTCAACTCAATAATAATTTGACCCCTTAACAAATAAAGGCCTTTTTTTTACTGTACTTCATGTCTTTTTTTCATCCCATACTGTAGGCATTCCTCATTCACTTGCATGTTGTTTACAGAAATAAAAATGTTTAGGGAGGAATTCAAGCTTGTAGCATTTATGCCTATAAATATTCCATTTGAACTGATATTAATATTGAATATGTCATAAAAGACAGAGCAGAAAAAGTTCCCCTCCCAGGCATTACTTTAATGTTCTGATTTTGGCAAGAATCAAACGAAGAAAAACTTAAACATTTAAACCTCCCCCCCCTTTTTCTTAGCTCAGAGGCAGTGCCACGCTGTGATTTTCATCTCTGCAAGTTTGAATGATCAAAAAGAGATATTTAAAGTATAGAAGAATGCTTAACTTGATCAATGAGATCAAATAAAAGGAAAAATAAGTAATAGCCAAAAATGAATAAGGGAAATACTGGATAACTGACAAAGCCTTGGGAAAGTTTCTGATCTTATTGTGTGCTGATTCAATGCATTTGTTGCTCTTTCTCAGAGTCTGATGATCAAAACTACAGAGTGTGCGCTGTTCATGCTTTGGTTCATAAGCTGCCGGAGAGGAACAGGGAAATGTTGGAGTTACTGATAAAACACCTTGTCGTGTAGGTGTTTCTGTAATGAAGCAGTTTCACAAAAATGTGACCTTTTGAGAGAAGAAATGAAGACATAAAGCTAATTAAACTCTCTTCACGTCGACACACAGCGTTTCTGCACAAAACCAGTCCAACCTGATGACGGTGTCCAACCTGGGCGTCATCTTTGGGCCGACGCTGATGCGGTCGCAGGAAGAGACGGTGGCGGCTATGATGAACATCAAGTTTCAGAACATCGTGGTGGAAATACTGATCGAGAACTTCAACAAGGTGAGAGATTTGTTTGAACTTCTGACAGAAATACACCTTATTAATAATTTAAAAGCAATAGTTAAGAATTTTTTTTTCATATTTATGTAATTAAGACATTTTATTTACTACAGCACCCTTCCCAATCAATGGGGCTCCCTGGTAACAGTTGCTATGGAGACATGGTGACTCCAAGATGCCACTCAATGCTACAGTTTGGTGGGATCTTGGAATCATCATGTCTTATTCAGATATTTCATGATTTACAGTTTACTTGACTGGCATGTTTTGTCTTTTGGATTTTGAACTCTGCTAAAACTATTGATCCTTCCTGTCCTGTTATATTCTTCCGTCACGGAAACAGGAAGTTATTTCCTCACTAACGACGATCAACATTTACATTTTTCAGTGGGAAATTATGTTCCTTCAATAAAATATGAAATGTTTTTGTCCACTTTTACCAGGGATGCTAATAATGTCATGTTTTTTAAGTTTGCTATTCACCTGTTAAATAATGTAAATGTGCAGATTTTTATTTTATTTTTTTAAGACTCAGTGCTCTGCTCTGGACCTTCAGATCTTCCACCAGCCTCCGGATCCCAACGTGCCTCTGCCGCAGCCGCAGAGCCGGACCGGCTCCCGCAGGAGCAGAGCCATCTGTCTGTCCAAGGGGCCCCGCAAGCCGCGCAGTCTTTACGCCCCGACGTTGTGCCTGGCAGATGCAGAAAGTGAGTACCATCGAGGTGATTACTTATCACTGCAGGTTCTCATGCAGCACATCAGGCCAAAACCTGTCAGTGGGCTTTAATTTCCCTCAAACATATGCACGGGTTTTGAAAAATGACTTTAAGAATTAACTATGTGGAATTAAAACGTTCCTTATGATCAAATTTATCTGGCTCTGAAATCAAAAGTGGAGTATTAGACTGTAGTATCGCAGCAGGTTTTTTTATGAGGGCCCCGTTCGCCTGCTTTCTGGCCCCTGCATAGGTGACACCTTGAGCAGCAGTCCAAGCAGCACCCCTACGGGCAGCATGGAGTCTCTGTCGTCCCACTCCTCAGAGCAGAACACCTCCTCCAAAACCGCTTCCTCCGGAGCAGGACGGTGCCTCAGCAGGTCGGACCTCCTCCGCCGGACCCCGTCGCAGCTCTCGAACGGCCCCAGGAGCACGGCGTGCGTCAGCAGCCCCGAGTCCAGCTCCAGGGAGGAGGGGGGTCGAACGGATGGGGAGTCTGAGGACACTTTCAGCCTGTCCTCAGTCAGCGCAACGCCTCAACTGTCTCCCGCACCCAAAAAAGCCCCCCACAGTCGCTCTGACCTCAAGCCGGCGCTGCCGAGTCGCTCCGTTTCTCCCTCACTGAAATCACTGCCAGGATCTGACGGTAGGATCATTATGGGACCGCACAGCGGATCAAAAAGATGTTTACATACACCTTACATAGCTTTCTTCTTATTGTGTGACATAAATTTTCAGAAAAGGCTGGAGTAAATGGTTTATTCTTACAGGATATTTTAATGCTTCTGCTAAACTCAGAAATGTAAAAGTGTTGTTTTTTAGACATAAACTTTGTTTTTCAACTGCACATTTAAAATGTATGTCTCTCTTGGAAGTTATGGACCTTTACAAATATTATTTTATGATATTGTGATAAAAGTGATGATTTGTTACTTTTGTTGGTAACTGTATGGTTGTGACTGCATGGCCCCATAAAAACAGATCGTTAAAAAATAGAAATCATTCCCATTTGCACTGTGCCTGTTTAGGACACCAATCATATCAGGAAACGTGATGCTATGTCACTAAGATGCACACACAAACTGCATTTCATCAAATTTATTGATGCTCTCATTGAGCAAACAGTGGAGAAAATAGTACCGACAATCCCAACATATAGATAGTTTTGGGAGTTTTAGACATCATTAACTGAAATGATTATAACAATAACTAATCAAAATTCTCATAAGAAATTCATGATGATAAATGATAATGCAATACATGCTCGCACCTGATTGTATGAGCCCATTAATAAAAGCAGTAGATGTTATTACACACAGTGAAACAAGTTCTGTATCAACTTAGTCTGAAAAGTCTGAAAAATGTTGGAGGAAGCCATTATTCAAAAAGAAACTTGGACAAACATGGGTTACGCTTTTCAAATGCATTCTTGAAAAAAATACCTTAATTATTAGAGAGATATTCTGATCTCTGATAATATTAGAATTTAGGTTTTTGGCTATTATTTCAAGTCTACCAAGATATTTGCATTAAGATATGTTTTGTGTTTTTGTAGCGTCTGCCGGGAGGAACGGCCAAAGTTATAGAGTATAAACCCCCCAAAAAAACTTTAACTCCATTCTGATTTGGATAGAGCTAAAAATAATCTTTTTTTTCATAAATATACACCTCTTGACATAAACTTGGCAAATTAAATTACAGAATTAAAAGCATCTCATTTCCTGAGTTATTGCTCCCGGCTGCTTTATCGTCATGTTTTGTTGTCTGTGATTCAATTGCAATCTGTCATTGTGTGTCTCTGACTGTGAAGGCCAGCAGAGCTGTTCTGGTTCTGTCCAAAGTTTATCAACACTGGAGACCAAAGAGAGCTTAAAGCCTGTTGATCACCCCATCCTTCCACTGAAGCAAGTCATCCGCCGCAGGGCAAACGCGTCGGTGAACAACGGCTACCAAAGGCCAGGCTCAGTGTAATGAGATTTTATTTATTTTTTTAAATATTTGATTAACAGGTTCTGTCAAAAATAGCTTCACCCTTGAAATCTTATCCGTCTTTTATCTATTCCCGTGCGCTGAAATGATAAACTAGCTGGAACAGTTCAGTACTTTGATTTATTTAATTGTTTTGGTTGTGTGTCTAGTTTCTTGGTATTCTTCTGAGTTGGCAAGTGATTTAAAACTTTTATCTGAGCTTCAAGAGATAGTCAACGGACAAAATATCTTATCAATTATCCAACAGAACACAAACAGTAATACCCTTATTTCTGAAATCAATATTATTATACTGGATGCATATATTGTTCTACTAAAGTCTTCACCACCCTCGAACCTTTTTCACATCTTATTATGTTACACCTATAAGCTTCATTTTTATGCAGAAGGGAGTAAATGATGAAGAGTTTTCAAAAGTTTTTGCAAAAGAATTCACACCAGATCACTAAGTGTTAAAATCTTAAAAGTGTCCCCTTTACTCTGTTACCCCCAAATAAACCTAATACAATCTTTTGCCCCTGGAAGTCATTTACTTAATAAACAGTCCCTCGTTTTGATTTAATCTCAGCTGTTTTGTGAAGGTCTTGTTTTCTTTTTCTTTTTTTTAGAACATTAGTGAAAAAACAACAAAATGAAGAACAAGAAACACAGTGGATAAGTTAGAGATAAAGTGGTGAAGAAGTTTTAATTAGGACTTATTTACAAAACAATATTCAGAGCTTTGAGCATTTCCTGCTCAATCTGTGATTATGGCACGACTGAAAACTAGGGCTTGAAGATATGAGCATTAATGTTTTCTAAGATAGTTTGTGGTTTTCATCATGACGTCTGCACAGTCAGAGCCCCACACACACAAATGCTGCTCTGCAAAATAACACTCATCTGTTATCAAATAGGCTACTTCCGCACAGTTACATTATTAGTTCAACTGTACAGCTAAACAGCATGCAGTAACTGCTGCTAATAATAGTTTTAAAGTTTTCCAAGGACCTGTGAGATCAACAGTGGAGATAATAACCAGAACAGCAAAAGTAACAGTCTTATGTGTTTGAGGACATCATCAATTAATTTATAATCCTTATGATAAATCACACATTGATGATATAACTATAAGCAAAATTAATCAGAGAAGCAACAAAGAGGCTAATTGGAAATTTGATGGGTGGTGCAAAGATCCACGATTCAGATGGGAGAATCTTTTCTGTTACTGTTTGTCTTTTTGAAAAGTCAAAAGTATCATGTGAGAGGCAAAACTGAGACGTGGCTACACAGCTGAGTTCAGTGGGCTTGATCATAAGGAAATGGAAACTGAGCTGAGACAAAATAGGAATTGAAGCCAAAACGATAAACGACCTGAAAAGTAAAAGAAGAAAATTAACACAAATACACAAGAAGTGTAGCAAACGTAAAGGAAATGTGTAACACCTACTAGACATTAAAATAAACAGCAAATCTAAATAGCCGTAATGAAACTAGTGAGAATGGAAAAATAAAACTGCAACACCAGAGCAACATGAGGAGTAATGTAAAAAAGAAAAAAAAAATCAAAATGTTAGAATAAATGATGAAACTAGACAAAAATTGACATGATTGAATCTGACTGGTAGGGAGTGAAAGGAACTGAACAGAATGTACTAACACTTGCCTAAATAAAACACAAAGGGAATAATCTAACACACTAACAGGAATAATCTGGAGAAACTATTCAGAAAGGGAAACACACGAGTAAACTATGAAAACAGACATACCAGGAAGAGCTAATATCACTAAAACTATTTTAACCCATAACAAAAATCACAAATCATGAACCCAAAGAAGGATGCCAGAAAGAGGCTGTAAAGGACTTGAGACCGAGATGAACTTTTTGGCATGTCAACAATCATAAACATGCAGCCAGATTTATAAGTGGAATGGCTCACATTAAAACAAACTGGAGACCTGAAGCCAACTGATACCGTGTGACATTAATTCAGATTCAGAGTTAAGGTTAGCAATTTTGCCTAAAAAAGTTTATTTGACAAAAGTTTCAGCCACTAGATGCAACCCACACTATTGAGATTTTTATAATAAAAAAAAATCTAAATTATATTTTAAAAATTTTCAGAATTATTTGGTTACATAAAAAATGTGCATTGAAGTTAAAGTTTGCATCGTGACATAATGTGAATAAAAGTTCTAAAGCTGTCATCACTTTTTCGGGGCTCTGAATATTTGTTGGGAGACACGGCACGACAAATCCACAGTAACCCGGTCAGACTGGAGCACAATAGCTTAGCAGCAATTCTTTCCGCCCTCTTTCCTTCCTCCATCTCTCCCTCTGAGTTGTCTGCCTACTCCCTCCTCGGTTTACGAGCATTGAGAGGTTTCTCAAATCAAATGAGTGCATGTTTGGAGATTTATGTCTTCTGCACTCTGGTGGGAGGGCTGCCTTTAATTGCGTTCTGCCTGCTCTAGGGTTGATGTGACCCAGCAGCAATTTGTGCTCGTTCTCCTGGGACAAACAGATTGTTTGACTTGTCGTGTCTGAGGAGCCAGTCACAGGGTCTCGAGAGTAGTCCTTCCCTGTCCAGCACCCACCCAGACTGCCCCTTACGCTCTGCGGATGACCTTGACTCCTACGACTGGCGTGCTCTTGGTTCATGTGCGTCTGTGTTGCGTGTTTCACCTCGACTCTGTGCTGTGACGAAGCTCAGTCTGTCTAGAGGAAGGAAGCCTCCCCTTATATGTCGTTTTTGCCTTTCGCGTCGCTCTGAACAATGCGAAATGCTGGTCAAACCAACTGAGCAAATGTGATTTGGTCAAAAGCAAAAATTGTCAATCTTTTACGGTTGTATCTCATTTCTATTCTTTTTTAGGGTTGCTGCCAGAGCGCTGCTCTTTGAAAACCCCTCTTCTTCACAATCTGTCCCTATAGGAAGGTAAAACATAACACAATGTACGACATGCAGGCCTTATTAACTCTGATACTCGTTCAGATTCACTGTAACATTATCTATTTTAATTTTTTTTTACTTTATAGA
The DNA here is from genome assembly GCA_033032245.1 of Poecilia picta. Lineage (NCBI taxonomy): Eukaryota > Metazoa > Chordata > Actinopteri > Cyprinodontiformes > Poeciliidae > Poecilia > Poecilia picta. The sequence goes on along the minus strand of CM065365.1, from coordinate 27,730,433 downwards.
GATGCCAAGGCCATGTATTCCTGTGAGGCAGAGCACAGCAATGAGCTCAGCTTTCCTCAGGGGGCGCACTTCTCAAATGGTATGAAAACAGAAACATTTTTCATGTCATACAGTGACCCTCAACACACAAAGATGTTTATTTCTGCTTTCTGATTACTGTATGTCAGAAAAGTCAAGCCAACTTTATTTAAAAGCACTTTTAAGACAACAAAACTGACCAAAATGCTGAACAGACATCACATAAAAAACATCAACATAAAGCAAGAAAACACATAAAATATTAGGGGTGTAGTGATGCAATAATTTCATGATATGATACAATATTCTGGTCACGATACTATATGTATCACGATATTTGTTGGGCGATACGATTCTTGCAATTTTTACGATTTTCTGAAAGATTTTAGAAGGACAGTGGTTTTAGTGACATTTTGTGTTCCATAGGCTTGAATTTCGTTAACTGAAAACTGATTAAAAGCACCAACTACACAATACCTGATTCTGATTGGACAGTCTTAACAGTCTGCAGCTGGACAAAATGAATAAAAGATACAGTGAGAAAATTAGTTTCTGTCATTTAATTCATATGGATTTGACATAAAACTCAAAAGTTTAAATGGTAATCCAGGAGCAGAGTGGGGAGATTATCAGCCTCTAGACTCTCAATATCCAAATGATGCACTTATGTTTTTTTCTTTTGGACACTGTGGCTGCATTTTGGAGTAAAAATGCAGCCACAAATGCCGTCTTTTGGACTACGAGGAAAAGGTTTTTCTACCTTGGCTCCAGGAGTTAGCCGTGGCTGTAAGCTGTTTACTACTAACTGTTAAAGTAGTGGCTCCGCATCACCCCGTAGTGATTGACTCCCTGCAGCTACGCAGCGCCGCTTGGATCTCTGAGTAGCTCCTCTCAGACTGCCAGGATCTCATCGTACTCTCAGTCTCTGATACTCTTTGTTGCTAATAAAATGATCAATCAGCCATTGTTGTCATGGAAATCCTCACTGGGCCGCAGATTCCGGCTGGAGGTTTTTCCTCTTCCTGCTCCAAACACAGCGCCGCTGTGACATCTGACATCCGGAAAAATATGGTTTACTAATTTTAGCATAACTCCGGTTATACTTGGCCTATTAACACAATTTAAAAACTGGTGTGTAGTTTATAATGTGCACTTTAAGCTCAAGTTGAACGTGAGACTGAGAGAGGCGGAGTCTTGCTGCTACGCCGTAATAAATTAGACATTAATAAGAGCAATAAGGCTATGGATCCCTATGGTTTAAAAAATCGATACTCGTGGATGAAAAATCGATACTTTCCGAGCGCGGAAAAAATCTATATATATCGCAGAATCAATTTTTTCATACAGCCCTATAAAATATATTATAAAAAAATAAAGAAGAATACTTCACCAAACCAAAAAAATCTGCATTTTTAATACAGAAATGTTGTGCTATGACCACATGTTGGCCTTAACAGTCTGGAGAAAATTGCTGACTATACTGATCACCAGCAAGCTGCAAAACGACATTCCTAAAGGTGCTGGGAATTGACAGCACTTAATTAAAGTTAAGCAGAAGAAAAAAACCATTGTAAAAAGTAAACAGGCAATAGGCAGATTCAGAAAGCATAGGCTGTGGGTCCACTGGATGGTTGCATTCTTTTTGTTAAGCCACTCCTGCACCAAAGATGACTTTAGGAGATGCTAAAGAGACAGACGATTGGATTGCACTGTAAAACCGCAAAATGTTACAAAGTATTTCTTTTGTCTAGTTTCTGATGCAAATATCTTAGTTGAAACAAAACTAACTAAGTAACTTTTCAGCAAAATATAGAAGATTGTTTTAGCTCAATTTCATAATATTGATTTTTATTTCTTTTTTTAAAGTCCTAGCTCCACTGGCAGATGTTTTCACTTATAATAAGACATTTTCCAATATTATAAACTAGGACTGTTTTTAATTGATAAGACATAAAAAATAGTTACTTATAAGTCATTATTTTAAGCGTACTACAATATTTGTACTAGAAACTTGACAAAAAACTACTTTTGTAAGATTGTATGATTTTGCAGTGTATTGTTTGATGGTATAAAGTCCACCATAAAAATTTTGCATCTCATCCAAAAATAAACCTCAATGTCCATGAGAACAGTGCACTGCAAAAATACAAAGTGGCAATTTTTGTCTAGTTTTCAGTGCAAATATCGTAGTACATTTTAAATACGACACAACTAACTTGCAAGTATCTTTTCAGCATGACATGGGAGCTTATTTTAACTCAATCCTTCTTGAATATCGATTTTTCAATTATAACAACATGGGAAATGTCTTGTTATAATTGCAAAAGTCTGCCACAGTACTAAAAAATAACTTACTTAAACCAAGTTCTTATATATTGCTATAAAGTTTCTTGTAAGATAGTTTCAAGTGTTTGCAGATATTTGCATTAGGAAAGATTTTAAGATTGTATTGGTTCATTTGCTGTGTGGTTCATAATATGACATACTGGAGATCCAGTGTGAGATTTCCACAGTTGACGATAATTTGGCTGTAAGCCTTAATCGTCTAAATAAATCAAAACTAAACGTTCACTTTTGGTGAACATTTAGTTCAAAAGCGAACTAAATATGCCTCAGAACACATGCATACTGAGATATGGCTGTATATTAGGTAGAGGTTTGAAGAAAGGTTTCATATAACAACAACCCCACAACCCGCTATGCATGCAGAAAATCTTAATAACCATGTTATTTTTATTACCGCTTCATGTTTTTTTTCCAATAAAGAGATGGCTTGACCCATAAGCAGAGCAGTTGGGTCACTGTAACCTAGCGATTGAAGGCTCTGGTGCCTGTTCCCTGTTAACACAGCCAGCAGAGTCTGCAGCCAGAAGCAAAAAAACGTCAACAAATGCTCCCCATCATTTACAAACAAGCTTAATGCGTTTAATTACTCTCCACGGTAATTACCTTCCTGGTGCTGTTGATTTGAGGCTTTGAGTTTAAATTGTAAAACACACCCCAACAGCTGACTGAAAATAGCAGGCTGACCCTGAATAATCGTCACTGTGCTTTTCACTACATTTTGTTGTAGAACTAGTACAACTGAAAATACAACAACCTGTTCTTTCTGAGACTTACAAGTGTTTTCTCTCTCTCTCTCTCCCTCTCTCTTTTTCTGATGTCCTTTAGTCTACCCCTCTGTCGAACCAGGCTGGCTCCAAGCAACATACGAGAACAAAACAGGTTTAATCCCAGAGAATTATGTTGTTTACCTGTAGAAGAAGCTATATTTTATGCCATATTTTTTATGATAGCAATGGAAAAAGAACTCTGTACTCGCTGTTAAGTTCTCAATATCCAGTTCCCTGACAGAGAATCATCACTTGACAAAATCTCTTATTTATTTGGATTTGGAGTGACATATTTGAATCATTTTTTGGGGGTGGGGGGTTTCCAGAGTGAAATGGTAATCAAGAAGTGTTTAGACAGGATAAGAAAAAAGACATTTTACATTTGCCTTCAAACTTATAAAGCAAAGCTGATACTGCCAAAGCACAACTTTGGAAGTAACTCCAAAATTGTTACCTGTAAACTTCAAGGCAACAATAAAATACCCTTTTACTTAGGTTGTCCCAGATTCCTTAATATGTCCCAATAAACCTAAATCCATCCTACTACTTTGATTAACTTTGAAAACAAGAACTGAGTGCACAGGTTTGGCTTTATTGTGGATTTTCTTTAGCTCATACAGTCAAAGTTGTACATATAATGGACTAATATTCAATATAGTTACGGTCAAGGTCCGCTTAATATTAGATTTCTTCATCCATTCCCTTTTAAGCATTTAAAGAGTGAAATTTGCAGATGAAAAGCCAAATTCCTTCAGGAGAAATGTCTCATGATCAGATGCAGCAAAGACTGAGCTCCTTACCTGCAATGGCAAGAACAACTGGAGGAGTTGGAGTGAGACTGGATTTATGAAAGGTCTTTCAAAGCCAGACAGTTTTACATGTAACCATCTCAGTTTAAGACCTTAAAAATCCTTAAATGTGCCCAGGTTTTTGATGTCAGGTTCTAAATTATATTTGGTTTAAATTGTAGCTCTTTTTTTAATTATACTTCTCTTTTTTGAGAAATATAAGGGAGGCATTAGGCAAACATTAAGAGAGGTCTTCCCAAGAAAACCAAATTAAATCAACACAAAAAATGTGTTGTATCTTTCTGGAAAACATTTACTTAAATTCACCTCTAATATCTAATTTGAACTATTTTATTGTTCCAATGATAATGTTTTAGACATGTTTTTGTTTGTGACTTTAACGCCTGCTGATTTGTTTTTTTACTTCGATTAAAAACTCAAAATTAAGACATTCATGCAGATGTGGCTTATCTGTTGACTATTTTTTGCCAACATTGTTTGCATTTTTAACAGATATTATTGTCAAGGTTTTTGCAAACTAATGACCAACTCTATACCTCCCTTCGTGAGATTTTGATGCATTTGTTTCCTCCGCAGAGCAGTTCAGCTTGGCATTAAAGTCAGATGTAAATATAATACAAAATGACGGCACTGATCTCTAGCAATAGCCTACAGAATCACAGAACAATCAATTTCCCTTTTAGTTATTTTATTCTCTTAAATGTATCCATTTCACCACACTTCATCACAAATCTATCACAAACATTTTGATTGATCAAGCTGTGATTTCAAATAATAAAATAATCTATTCTGTTAGAATATAGTAGAGAAAGCAATAATAGTTTTGCACCTTAATATCTCTGGACTATTGTTTACCCACTGAAACTGTTCCTGGCTGTTGCCTCGTCAGTTAAATGCTACTGTACACCTGCTCATGTTTTTTTTTCTTTAAAATTATATTAAATATTTACTTCTTGTAACTGTCTGTTACAGAATATTGGCACATCAAATATACGTTGTATGAAAAAGTTATTTTATCAAATGTATGTTATGTGGTCAGTAGTACACTGGTGTACAAGTAATGACAACAACACAAGTATGACATAGGTATGTGTGAAAGAAGACATTTAATACATATTTACTCTTGTCAACATCCACGCACTAAAAATCAAAAATTGTCTACAAAGTTAAATTTAGTGATACAGTTTCAGAAAAAAGATAGAAAAAAACAAAGAAAGACACAATCATTTTGCTCTTTACGTATTACAAACTTAAAAAACCCCCCACAAAAAAACACCAAAGTTAAAATTTCTTTGGTTTCCCAAAATGTATTTGGGAGAATATTTGACATTTAGCTCCTGCCAAGATCAGGCTGTTCTTTTCCATTTACATTTCGAAGAATGTGAGGTGGCCTTGAACACTTGATGCTGAATTACTTACTACTCCCTTACAGTAAATGAATTTGCTGGGGCATGCCACGGAAATGATACTCATTTCCTGAATATCTCCAAATTGGCACGCTGTTGTACATAGTTATTAGGATTTTTTCAAACATTTACTTTATCCTAACAAAATAGGTCAGCAAATACAGAGTTAATGACCAACCCATCTGTCCAGATACAAGTGAGGAATTAACAAGTAGAGTATTGCAAGCATTTGCCCCTCACAAATTTCTTCTGTTTTTTGGCTCTTTGTCATTATCTGACATCAGATAAAGATAACAGTAAATATATATTTATATATATATATTATTTTTAATTAAGAAGAAAAAAAAACGACTGCCTTCAAGCATCAGGTAATCATTCTTTTTTATAGCTTTGGAGCATCGTGACCCCCTTCTTTGTAGAATTGTCTTAGTTTGAATACATTCAGTGTTTTCTGCTATTGAGCAGATCATTTGTGGTTTCTTTAATCAAGTTAAGCCTCCGAGTCCTGAGGCAGACAGCAGTGCGAAATGTTTAGCTCCTGATCATCACACTACCACACACCATGTTTGGCCGGTGAGGGCATTGCCTGTTTTCACATAGGAGTATATAAGTCTCGATAGCTTTTTCCCCTTAAAACCATTGAGACTGTTATAAAATACAGCTTTTTAGTGTTTTTTCAGGTTGATCTGAAATTACATTAATATTAGTTTGATCATCTGAATCTTTAACATCTGGCAAATAAAGCAAAATCAGAAGAAATCTATGAGGAAAAAATACATTTTCACTGCAACTGAGATCTACATGTTGGATAGAGAACCTAAACCTGTTAAACCACCGAAATCTAAATGCTGTGTTAACATGGGATTATGTGTCGAGGTTTGATTGATTAGTTAATTTTTATTGTGAAAATATTTGATGAAACATTTTTAACTGATGTTACCTTTACATGAACTTCACTGGCCTGAGTAAACTATAAATATTCATCATTCTTTAAATGATAAATATGATTAATTGTGCTCTGTTCTGAAAATAAAAATGGCTGTTATTTGTGCACATATGCAAGTTGTTTTAGTTGTATTTTTCTGTGCAAATATTTGACAAAAAGTAAGATACCTCTCCAGGTTTCTCTGCCTGCCCACTTTGAATTTGCACATGTCAATAAGCTATACAGTTGTTCTGTAAGATTTTGCCCTATTCTTTGCAGCTTCAGTACAAAAATATCAGTATTTCAGATGTTTCTTTTTTTTTAATCTAATGTATTGCTGCAATTGGATAAAACACAAGTGACAGAATTTAAAATGTTTGATACACAACACACAAAAGATTTGAGGGATGCTTTACAGGACCTAACACAATTATTGTCACCTAGATGGAGATGTGTAAAAATCTTTAAAACTTATCGTAGCACTAAAATTTCAGATTTTTTAAAAAAATCTTATTTAATTTGAGCACATTGATTAAATAGATTTTTAAAAATCTTGATCTTTACATAATTTTTTTAAATGATGTAGATTAAAATGCATCATTGTCATTTAAAATTATGTATTGATGTATTCATTTTTTAAATATTTTTACGATTATAGTGTCTGGGTGTTTTTGATTAGATTAGAGGCCCACCTGTGTTCCTGGGTACTAAATATGAAACGACAAATAGGCCTATTTTTTGTGGTTGCGCTCCAAAATTTGAAAGACAAGAGAACAGATAAAGTAAGGCAAATGCTTGTTCATCAAGATATTGCTTAAAGAAAATATAAGCATGACTGAACATGTCTATATTTGCAGTCAGAGGACTGACTAAAAATAAAAAACGAATTTTTACACATCTATACCAAAAAAATAACAATACTTGTGGAAGGAAGATACTGTATTGAGTTTATGATGGTGTCTTGCAAAAATGGTTACACCCTTTTCAGATTTCGTCATGCAACAACCACAACCTTTAATACATTTTATTGTGAGTTTGTCATAGACCAACACAAAGTGGCATCTAACAGTTGATAAAAAATAGATGGTTTTTGTTTCATTTTTATTTCATTATTAGTACAGATATTCTGTTGTCCAGGAAACACAGACTATTGGACATTCAGTTCATTTTAACTAATATTCAACCCAAATAAGAAAATCCATATCATTCCATCATATGTTGGGCAGACGGATGCATTCACTGTGACAAACCACCGACTGTGGGACCAATAAGTAAAAACAATAAAATAATGGCTCTTAAATTACAAACAATTCATCTGCTTCTAGCCTGAACTCAGTCGTGCAAGGACCGGAATCACTTGCTCGCTTGTCTGTAGTCAAATGTTTCAAGGAGAGTTGCTGATAACTCTATTGTCACTTTTACCTCAAACAGATGACTTCTCATGGGAATTTTGATGATCTGGAAACTGAATCTGTTTTCTGCTGCTACAATAGAGACTGTAATTACAAGCCAGTTCTGCCAGTGTTTGGAAATTAGGGAACATTTCTCCAACTGAAGTGATCAAATGTTGACAAACCCTCTAAATGAGGAGAATGAGCCTGATACATTTTTGGAAATACTTAAAAAAAATAATAAATGTGGGCCTACATGACAGGACACCACATAAAAAATACATAATAGGTATGCCAGGCCAATTGGTGGCGCTGTAATACTACCACAGAACGACACAAAAACACCAAACCAAACAAATGGAGCTTCAACGTCACCAAAAATCAAAGTTTGTGCTCTCACAAGACTCTGACTCCATGTGAACGCACTCCCTAAACAACAAAGATCTTTTGCAGATGCACTGAAAATTGTCTCCGTGTGTACACGGCCATACTTAGCTGTACTTTGTGCGTAAAGTTAAACATGTCTACTACTGCATGAATTGGTCAGAAGTATGAATTTTAATCTGACAAAATGACAGATGGCCCTCAGATTTTTTTGTGACTGCTTCAAATAATTAAAAAAAAAGCAATCAAAGATGGAAAACATTTGGCTAATGTGACCCCTATATTGACGTGCAGCAAATTATTATTTTATGTTGGTCTGTACAGAAAAGCCAAATAAAATATATTTAAGTTTGTTTTTGTAACATGATGAAAAACTGAAAACTAAACAAAGATATTCATGCTTTTGTAGGCACTTTACATTCATGTCAATCCAATTATTTTTTTCAATCATTTTTGCCTTCCCTTGAGGCATTTATCATAGTTTACACATTCGACTACAGCAGAATGCAGGGTCTGAAGAATAAAGTATTCTGCAGCAGTACTCCAGTCAAAGGCCACCACCATAATGTTTGCATTACTGCTTCGTGTGGAACAACAGGGGTTTCACCATCCCAGCCAGCACCTTGGGAAGTTGAGAGGCGATGACTTCTGACATCATCTCTGGAAACTCCACTTTCATGCCGTCAGCCTGGATGAAGGTGCTCAGACAGAACAGGTTGACCTTCTTCACTATCTGTCGGAGAGGAGACATTTCTTTTCATTTTTGGTGCTCAATAAGTACGCAGACACTGGAGGTGTACCTTCTGAAAGAGCCTTACATCGTGCATGGCGTCCATCAGTTTGGTAAGGTGGTAGAACCGCTGGGAGCTGGCCACCATGCCCTTCTCCTTCATGTGAATGGCTCTGGACAGCTCTCGTATGTAGTTTTGTCTCATTTCCTCAAATGCGGCCTGACTTTTCAGACCTTCAAGAGGCACTAAGAGCGCATAAGGCAAGCAAGAAGTCAAATTTAATTGTAAATTGCAACCATCTGTTGTAAAAAATGCTTCAGGAAAAGGAAATATATGTGCTTGAATAACATGTTTTTGTTTGATAAGGAAAAATAACTTGACAATAGTTGCTACATTAATCTATTCAAGGTCTAATCTCTTTAAGCACTCCTATTTTTGTTCAGCTCTGCAGTAGTTGGTCTTCAAAGCTTCACATTTCTGAGATTGTAACATTGTGTAGTGGTTGTGTTCAATTTTAAGGATCCCACCTGTGGTGAGTAATATTATAGCTTTCATGCAGAGGAATTCCTCACGGGTCACTTGTAGGTTGGCAAACTCCTGAGGAATGAACTGGATCGCCAGGCAGAGGTCATAAATTGGGGATCTCCTCATTTGCTCCCTAGAAATTTAAGAAAATAGTTTAAAGTAAGTGTCTTTTTCTAAATTGATTCTTTTTTTCCGTTTGAACATCTTCACTTAATACTATTCATGGAATCTCTAAAGTTTCAACTTTTGGCAAGTTACAAACACCAACTTTTATGCGTTTTATGCCATTTTAAATTCTTTGTAAATAGCTGTGACTCATTCAAACTGGAAATGGGTAGAATGAACACAAATTTTTGGACGTTTGGTGACTTCCTTCTGTAACACTTTATTTGAAGGGGTGTGCATAAGACTGACATGACATAACATCTGTCATGAACATGAAGGAGTCTTTATGAAATTTTCTGACTGTTGTCATGAAGTGTCATTCGGTAAAATATACTTTTAATGCACAGTTGCTCTAAAAATTGCATTAAAAGTCCATTAAAAGTGCCAAGTTTGCATGATTTTGTAAATTATAATAATTTAATTCAAAGTTGGCATTTTTAGTGGACTTTCAATGCAATTTTTAGAGCAGCTTTCCATTAAAAGCGTCATTATTTACTAAATGATACTTCAAGACAACTGTTATAAAAATTCATAAAGATGACTTCTTGTTCATGACAGATGTTATGTCATGTTTATGACGGTGTCATGTCAGTCTTATGCACACCCCTTCAAATAAAGTGTTACCCTTTCTTCTAACTAGTGGCTTTCTTCTGGATTTTCTACCAAGAAAGTCAGATTTTTCAGATGCTTGACTAATAACTCTCCTATCCAGTTTATCTCCATTGAGTAGAAGATCTCTAGCCTAGTAAAAACCGTTCTATGCTACTTCTGTGCTTTGCTTCATACAAAGGGTCTGGATCTTTGGCTATTGAGAGGCAATTGCTTGCTGGAGTTATGGATTCAGTTGAGATTTTACATTGCATCCAATTGCTAACATTTGGCCGTGACGTAAGGGGCCAGTTCAGCGCTATATTGGAAATGAGCTGTGTCGTAAACAACCATTGCCTACTGCGAAGAGAGAAGTTTAGAGCCGAATAAGATGGCTGTTGATGTTAATTCAATATCTGGGAATCTGACCAAAACAGACCAAATGACTACATTCACATCCTCCATTGCCAAACTACAACCACAGACTAGAATTCTAAAACAGAACAGGAAATTGGCTTCATCGTTCACAACTCCTCTTTGTTCACCGTTTGGCCTGGTTAAAATTCATCCAGAGAAATCCAGCTCAATGGGAGAAAACCCAGATGTAAAACTGAAGGTAGATGGGTATCAACACCGGAATTGGGTAGGAAGAGAATGACCTGGCTAGCTAATTATTATCTGCCTCCTAGCTACAGCTTTGATACCTTAAATAGTCATCTGTTTTTTTGCTATGTCTATTGGTCTTCCTGGGCCTTTTTTTTAATAATGTTCTTTGACAAACCTCAGACTTTTACAGAAAGGATATACACAGTCCAGTCACATTAATGTGACCACCACGTACTTTCCACTTCAGAGTTAAATAACCAATCACAGAAGGCAGGTGGCAGCACAGTGCAGTTGAGCGTATATAAAGGGTGTGTGTGGGCTTCGGAAAACATTTCAATCGTTGGCGTAATGCAGAAACGAAGCGATTTATCCGACGTCCAAAAGGGCATGATCATTGGCTTTCGGGCCAAGGGTGGAAGCATTTCCGAAACGGCTGAGTTTGTGAACTGTTCGCGTGCCGCCGTGGTAAAAGTGTACCGTGCATGGCAAAATGGGACTGTCCAAAATCCACGACGTGGCAAATGTGGTGCACCACAGGCCATAGATGACAGAGGCGAACGACGGTTGCGGAGATGCGTTCGGGCAGATAGACAGGCTACCGTTGAGCAACTGACCACTAAAATGAACCAAGGGGCTACCACAAGTGTCTCCCAAACCACTATTCAGCGAACATTGCTGCGTCTGGGCCTCCGAAGCAGACGCCTGGTTCGTGCACCTATGCTGACTGGTGTTCATCGACGACGAAGGCTAGAATTTGCACGCCAGTACAGCAGCTGGACGTCCACTGAGTGGCGACAGGTAGCGTTTTCAGATGAATCGCGTTTTATGCTCCATCGGACAGATGGACGTTGGCGTATAAGGCGTGAAACCTCTGAAAGGAACCACCCTGCAACCATTGCAGGAACGGTCCAAGCTGGAGGCGGGAGCATTATGGTCTGGGGAATGTTTTCCTGGCATTCTCTGGGTTCACTGATTATTGTGGAAGGCACGATGGATCAATACAAGTACGCATCTGTCCTTGCGGACCATGTCCACCCCTACATGCGCATTGTTTTTCCTCAGGATGATGGCATCTTCCAGCAGGACAATGCGAGGTGCCATACAGCTGCCAGTGTACGTGCGTGGTTCGAAGAGCACCAGGATGAGTTTACCGTCCTCCCCTGGCCAGCAAACTCACCTGACTTAAACCCAATCGAGCATCTGTGGGACCATCTCGATCGAGTTGTTCGCGCCATGGATCCTCAACCGCGTAATCTAGCGCAGCTGGCCACGGCATTAGAGTCGGCATGGCTCAACATCCCAGAGAAGACCTTCAGGGACCTAAGTGACTCTCTTCCTGCACGTCTCGTAGCAGTTCGCTCTGCGAAAGGTGGTTATTCTGGCTTTTGACAGATGGTCACATTAATGTGACTGGACTGTGTATTTACATTACAAATAAATCATAAATTGGTGGATTTACTAGCCGACTTCTGATAGCATTTAGTTTCACTGCAGTTTGTTCATATAAAATTAAAATGGTCAGACTTTTTCAAGGCACTGAGATATTTATACTTACTGGCTAAGAATCAGATCAGGCGCAAAGTATAAATATTCGCTGGTGACATTCTGAAAAGAGCGCCACCCAAGAGAGAACACCATCAGGTTCATCCATGAGTACTGAATTAGAGTCATCTGATCGTTGATGTGAAGATTCCGAAAACCTTAGAAAGAAAGTAGAACACAGAGCCAAAAACATTAAAATACCTCATTTTGACAACTTTTCTCCTACCTCTTAATTTGATGCAACATGACTCATAAGTGAATCATCACTGCAGGGCATTGGTTTTCATGTTTTGTTGTTCTCTCTAAGATTAGAGTTGAACACTTCGTATGACTAATGGGGATCACTTAAGGTTGAGACCTTTAGCAAGGCCTCCCACAGCGATCCCTATGACAACAAAAGTGGCAACCCTGACTTGCAGAGAGCTGTTACCTGGCAGGGACTTGGACCACTTGACAATCCACAGCAGCTGTTTCTCGCACAGCCTGTTGAGACTGTTGAGCAGAAGATGGGGAACTTCGGGTTGCAAGTTGTCGTAACCAGAGTACACAATCTCAGGCTCGATGTTTTCCAGGATGTTAATGATTTGTTGGGAAAGCTGAAGCTCATGGATGCTTGGTACACAAGACATGGAGGTCAAGGCCTGGCCATCTCCGGACATGGCCAAATGGGACTGGAACATCAGGGACGGGGCCAAGCCTAAGGCCTTCAAGGCTCCAAAGCGCTTCAGTTTCCTGCCTGTGACACAAATATAAAGCTTTATCAAATCAAATACCCCAAGTAAAAATCAGACAAATTAACTTGTAAAATATTTGGATATGAAAAAATGTAATCCAATATAATATTAGAAAAATGATGCAGTGGTGATATTATTTGTTAATATTGTGATAATGAAATTTTTGGCGTAAATCTACATGTAATCTGTCAAGTACTGCTGCAGGGAGATTCCAGCCAACAGGCTGAACATCAGATTAGAATGCAAAGTTTAAACTTGTGAGTCTTGGAATATGTTATACTAGAAAAACAGTACAATATTTCAAGCAGCCCTTTGTGGTAATCATAATACTGTGAATACTAATATTGAGATGACTATACATTTGACATAATGTACCATGACTACAGTGAAGAATGATTATGAGCTGGGGTTAATTTTTGTCAGGTCTTCTAGAAGATGAGGAGTGATTCAGTTTTCAGCATCACTGCATCAGAGATGCATCAAAGTCACCAAAAATTAGTTTTGGGACTACATCTGGAGAACCAATAGTAGGGAACCCAAAGATGGCTTTGGACAAGAGATTTTGAGAACTTTGCCAGGTGGAAGGCTTATGGAGTCCCAAAGACTAAACTTTGAAATTGAACCAAAAAATTGTCAATAAAGTTTTAAAATAATTGATCTTACTCTCAGTTTTTGAAGACTCAAAATCTTGAGATCTTAACAGGGGTGTGTACACTTCTGAGTTCTAATTCAGGTATTGACATAAACCTAAAGCTTACAATAGATTTGGTCTTTTGTGAAGAATCAACCTTGAACAAAAGATGGGAGACATGGTGCTTGCTACTCAAAGAAATGACTAATATGGAGGTGTGGTAACGGTTCGATAACTAATCAAATGAAATCCTACCTCCGAGCATCATTCCTGCTTGGTAACACTTTCTGAGGCGACATGCAGGGCAATTTTTTCTCCGAATTTTGTCCACAATGCAGTCATTTCGCCCAGCGCAGAGATAGCTGTGATGGCCTGTTGAGGGGAATGGGCAGAGACAGACAATACAACCAATTTTAACAGTGCTTGGTTTCTAAATATATAGGGAACCGTGGGTGGTAAATGATGGATGAGAGGGGGGGACAGTATTGAACGGACTCTTGACTAACCACTCCAAACTCGGGCAGGATTCTAAAAGAACTAACGAGGCAAATTAGATAGAGGCAAGGCTGTGAGGACAGAGTGACATGGCCATGGTGAGACATAGTGGCTCTCACTATATCTTGCACTGCAAGATAACAAAAAAAAGTCCAAGATGAAGAACATGGTGTACACTGTTCGAAGTGATACTGTTTCTAATAACCTTTAACGACTACCACAGAAGGTTGCAAAGTGTTTGTGAATGACTGGGTTTTCTGTTCGAGTCAAAATCTGAGATTCAAGTTGTTTAGACTACGAGATAATAAAACAAATAAACTTATTACATGCAGTTGAGTGTAATTAAACAACCTGGGTAGCATAAAAGGAGTATGGCTCAAAGACCATTGGAGGTTAAAAATCACCCAACAGGCCCCAAGTAAAGGTATGTTGGAACATTGTTACAATAATTTTCTTTGAAAACTTTTACTGTTGTAACATTTCAAATTTTAAATCTTCTCAGATATGGAACATGATGAAGGCTCTTAAAGCATATTTTCACTTACCAAAAGATGCTTGGTTAATGCCGTCCGAGTAGCGATTGGGTAGCTTAAACCAAACATTGGATCAATGATGGTGAACCAGTTTGTTGTGTTTTAGAAAAGGCTAAAGGTACCATCATCATTGCAACGTTGAATTCTTACCACAAGAAGTGGTAAGTGAAATGAAATGCAGTGTAATATTTAACAGTTAGTAGTTTGTGTTTTTTACTCTAGTGCACATTGGAGAACAAATTAATACAAGCATAAGCCAGTTTTAGCTAGTTAGCATACCCATCTATTTAATTAGCATAAACTATGGCTAGCTATATAGTTAACATTCACACGTTCACACTGACGTGCTATTCCGTTATTATTAATATGCACTATTTCGTTGTTTTTAATTAAAAGACTTATTTAAAAAATGTAACATTCTTGTTTCAAATTCAGAATATTTTTAAAGAAGAATTAAGCTAAAACAGAAAATCATTCATTTTAACCCAAATATTTACCTGGTCAGTAATCTATTCTAACTGAGGTGTGGCTTTATCAACATGACATTTAGACTTTATCCCATTTTTGGGTTGAAAAGCAAACCCAGTATGATGTTTCAAAACCATAACCAAAACATTTGTGTTAAAGTAACGTGGAGCAAGATTATTTAATCGATTTAGAACTGGATTAGTGAAACAATCCAAATTGGTTCTTTTTTGTTATTTTTTATCTGTGGCTACTTAATCAATTTGCCATTAAGTTAATGTTGAATAAATTTATTAAAAACTAATTGAACAAATGATTGCAATTTTTTTCTAAATATAGATGTGAAGAAATAAAATTGGTTCACTTATCTAGAGTTTTTAAGCTATATGTAGTAACTTTATTTTGTATCTGTCCTTGTTTTGAATTTCAGCCTGAAACAACTTTGAGCATATATGTTTGTAATAAGTGTTCATAGTCTGATCAGTGCCAAACTTATGACAACAAAGAGATTTAGATAACACTCTCAAAGAACCCATTTAGACATTTCTCGCAAACTACAATGAATTGCTAAGCTTTTAATGAGGTTATTTTAGATTGTGTCGTGTGTTTGGTATTATTCCAAGAGTCCTATATACCCAAAGCAGTTTCACTTACTAAATATATAGTAGCCTTCAAAGATAGCAGTGTTACTAAATGACATCACTATCATTTTCTAGATATGGTTAAAAATAGGTCAAGAAATCTAAGAAGTAATGGTGGAAAAAAACATCTTAAAGGTAATTTATATGGGAGATTATATTAAATTGTGTTTTATATTATAGGAATAGCAGTAACTAGCAGATTATTTCCTGGTTTATTTTAATTTAAAAACATTCACATAATGGTTTTTAATGAGTTACTTCCATATGTTTTTTTTATTTTGTTTTTTTAAAAAAATGCATATTGAGATCAGCATATCAGAGTTATTGTATCACATTAGTCTCAATGTGAAAATATCACAGAAATACCATGACATAAAAATTTATAGATCGTTTTGTAGTTTTTCAATGTTGGTGACTACTAAAAGCTTTTGGTTTTCAAACACTTAAAGGGCACTTTCTGAATTAAGGGAACATTCTGAAGCAATTAAACTGTTCAACATTTTGCAGCCTACCGTTTTCCCTTTTAAAATAATCCCAATGCCAATATGTAAGAGTGATGTCTGGAGGGATCAACGTTTTAGAGAATGGAAACCAAAATACATACGCAAAACTTAAATCATGCACTTAAACATGATATGGCAGGCAGACTTTGGATTTGTAGCTCACCTTCCACGGCCCTTTTGAAAAATACTTTACAACTCCCACACGTTAGGACTCCATAGTGGCAGCCAGACGCTTCATCACCACAGATAACACACATTCTCTGAGGCTGCATCCTAGAAAATAGACCAAATAAGATTTTTGATAGAGGTTTGAATATATCAAGGGCCAAAACTGCTACAAGCAAGGAACAAAATGTATGTATGCGATCATTTCAAAAAATAATTCTCAATATATAAAATTTATTAAATACAATTTCAATGGCTAGATAATGTAATAAAGTCTGAAAATCATTTAGCATTTTTATTCATTGTTAAAAACATATGTACCTATTTAAGTATTTATTTCTTCATCCTTCCTGCCTTATCCTGCAAAGTCAGTAGGTGGAGCAAATATGACTAAGATGATTTGCCAGCCAAGTTTCTGGGCAAATTAACCAATTAGATGTTAGTCTTTTTTACTAATGATAGTTTATTTAATCAAGTTAAGTAAAAATGGAAACTATATAGAATGAAATGAATTGGTTTCAATATTTAAATGTTTACTATTGATACTTTATACGTCAACACTTTTAAACATATTGACAATATGTATTTAATGTGTGCAATATAAGTTAACTGTAAATAAAACAGCTAATTACATGAATTGATAGCATTTTTGCTAATTCTGTAAAACATTACTAAATATTTAAACATAAAACGAAATCAATGTGTTCATGTTTTTCCAGAAGTACATATAAATTTTTGGCATTAATTTTATTTAATTAAGTTGAAACATCATCGACTTGTCTGTGGTTATTTTGTATCAAAGTCAGTGGGCGGGACTGATATTCTTAACGTTAAGATGATTGGACGTTACGGAGCAAGTTTACCAATCAAGTGTTTGGCTGTGTTTGATAAGCAATTCTAAATCAGCACAGAAATAGAAAATACATAAATGAATACAGAAATAAATATACTTGGATTCCATATAGAACGTATTCAAAACTTAATATTTTGAATCTATCAAAAGCATATTTTAAGTGTTTCTTAACTTATGTAAAAAGAAAAAAAAACATTTTTGAAAAATAATTCGTATTTTTGACTTCAGATATGAAAGATTTTCTTTATTTTGAATAATACAATGAAATAAAGTTTCCCACACTAAACTATTTATCACTGAATACAAAAACAAACACAAACAGAAAACAGTGACGCTATATTATAAAACGTGTCGAAAATGTATTACCCTGGAAAGGTGGAGAAAGGTGAAGGGTTCCTCTGGGTCTGGGTGTGGTTGTGAACCCCTTCGTAGCTGCTGGTTGGAAAGGCGTCCGTCTCGGTCATGGCTGCGGCGTGGAGCCAGTACGGAGGCTCCGACGTCGGGGTTTGGATCTGCCAACGTGAAGCGGCGTGAGGCGCGGGGGACTGGGAATGGGCGGACACGGCACACCTGGAGTCGGTTCTTCCGGAGTTCCCCAGCTGCTCTGGCTTGGTCAGCTCTATAAGAAAGTTAGGAGAGCCCTCCATCCTCGGCCGGGGAACCGCTTCCAGCCCCAGGTGTTGCTTGCTGTCGGTTTCGCAGCAGGTGTCGAGAGTACGGATCTCAGGTGATGCGTCAAACTTCGGACAGGTGGTGTCCATAATCACAGCGGGCTCCTTTTCGTCTTTAATGAACTTACAAGCCCCAGGTGTGGATGACAGGCTTAGATTTGCGGCAGACAAACTTTCCGGCAGAGATGCGCCGCTCCTCTGGTGTTTAACAAATTCTTCCCAGGGAACACCAGCGGACTTTAAATAGTCACTGCTGCTGTCATAAGACTGTTTTGCAGAAACTGACGCCTCAATGGAATTGCAGTCCTTATAAACCGAGCAGTCTCCACTCGAATTTAAGCCATGAATTAAAGGGTCCAGGCTTCCCAAATTACGCGCGGCCACTTTGACAGACCTGCTGTATCCAGCATTAATCAAGTCGCTAACTTTCGAATCGGTTGAATCGGCGATCGACGTGGTGCTGATGGCGTTCATCTTTCCGTGCATTTTGTTTTCCATTGAGTTTTCCTTTCTTCCCTCTGAAGCTCGAAGAAGCGTCTTGAGTGAGCCGCAGGCTGGATGTTACGGTGATAAGAAGCAACCCAGAGACCTTCCTATAATCCTCCTCCCTGCCTGTGTCTTTGCCTTTCACATGAACCAAAGGCTCTCTAAGACTTTGTAAGTGTCTTCCACTTGTTGGTAAGATTAAAAATAAATAAATAAATAAACGTGTGCTGGTGTACTGTGTAAATTAGATCGCGTTTATATTCTGTTCACAAAAATGAAGCACAGTAGATTGACAAAAACAACATATCCTTCTTCTTGACGTTGGTGTCATTTCTAATATTTTTCCTATAGTGATCCAGTTGTCCACAGGACTTACCAAATTGAGAAGAAAAAAAAAGATCCGAAGGTTTGTATAGAGTACAGTCCTTAACAGCTGAACTAAAAAGTGGCATTTCTTTCAGGAGACTTTCAATGTCAAGGGCCATTAGTCTCCGCCCTACAGATCAGGAAAAAGTGTAACAGGATGCAGAGAGGTGTTACATGATGATAAATGAAAACAGTCACACTATCTGGGTGAGAGAAAAAAAACGCAGGATAATGTTTAAACAGATCATCCTACCTTTATAGAGGGGAGGATAATTTTCCAACTTAAAGGTTTATGTCAAAAAATATTCACAAATTCAAATGTATTATGAATTTGCAGTAATGCTCACTGGCTAAAAATGATCCACACGAGCTCCAATATGAATAAACATCTCAAAGTATCATTTGGTTGAATTTCCCTTTATAAGTTGCAGAGAGAGATAACATTTTATTTAGGATTAAGGTGAAAGCCATTCCAAAGATTTACTTTCAGCTTGATTTATCTGTTTAGAACTGAGTTTTTACTAGCAAGGACCACACCACGTGAGTGTAAAAACTTAATAAAAGAAGGAGTCTGATGGATGGATGAATGAGGATATGAGTCATATGGGAGCTAAATGAATGGAGCCTCGGGTGAAATCTCAGAGTGGGAGTCCAGTCCTCAGGAAATAACTTTTCTGAAGTCTGAATAGTACCTGCCATCCCTCCAAGATGAACAATGAGGAGTTGATGGGAGGTGAGAACAAGGTAAGGATGAAGAGATGGGTGCTGGGGGAGATGCAGTATGTAACTTTTAGAAAAAAAATGCTTTTTACATATTTGATGAAAGTATACTTAAAGAATAATATAAGACGGATCACCTGTGGAAAAAAATTGAGCTACAGTGCTAGGCCCTGTGACTGCCAGGGCCTAGCACTGTCAGTCACTCTCATGTTCATCTTTTCCCCCTTGCTTTCTGCTATGCAACAGCAGGTTCACCACAACATAGCCTGCCACAATTGCTAAAGCTCGTTAGCATGGTCAACGATGACGACCAATAAACAGTTTTCCTGCAACATAAGTTTTTTCTCTGCTATTAGCACATTGAGCAGCATTGATTGATAGCACTAAGACCCTCCTCCTGGCTCTGATTGATTGTTTTTGAAGGTGAGTGGTGAATTTCTGTAGAGGGCCATAGTAGTAGCTTAGTGAGGAGTTGGAGAAGCTGAGTCTTTTCATAAATTATGTCTCATACTGTCATGACATGGCGACAGTGTTAACAAATTTGGAAAATACATGTTTTTGTAAAAGTTACATACTGGAGCTTTAATTAAGAAGTCAGAATTTCAACATGGCAATGCCCACAGATATTGTTGGTTAGCACTTTGAGATTTTTATTAATGAAAAGTGCATTATAAATTAAATTGATATTATTATTATTATTATTTATTATTATTATTATTGTTTGCAGCAGTGACATGCAGTGAGGTTCATAGCTGGTGAGGCACGAACTTAATTATAATCGGATTTACAAATCTAGACCCCTGCATGTTATTGTTTACATAAGGAAATTTTGCGCATGCGTGGAATGCTGGAGGGCAAAAAGACTATTCTTTAAAATATGAAAAACTTAGAAGACTAACTAAGGGATGGAATCACTGGTTTCATCATAAGTCGAGAGGAGCCAGTTGAGGCTCGGGCATCTGGTCAGGATGCTTCCTGGACGCCTCCCTGGTGAGGAGTTCAGGTCCCACCGGGAGGAGGGACCGGTGGGACCAGGACACGCTGGAGGGACTATGTCTCTCGGCTGGCCTGGGAACGCCTTGGGGTTCCCTGGAGTAGCTGGAAGACGTGGCTGGGGAGAGGGACGTCTGGGCCTCCCTTCTGAAGCTGCTGCCCCCGCGACCCGACCCCGGATAAGCGGAAGAAAATGGATGGATGGATGGATGGATGGATGGATGGAATCACTGGTTTCATCATAAGAGCAGCTCTCTCACAATAATTTGTAAAAACTCACAACAGCGACTGATTGTATTTGGAATTTGTAAGGACAATGGAAGATTGAGACATTGCTTCCTGACCCCCATTGTTATGTAGTGTTTGTGTCCCATTCAGATCATGTCGTACTACTTTGTGGACTCTGGAAACCAACTACATGACTACTCCCCTCATTAAATATATTATCAATTGTAACAACTATGTAGAGTAGAGTTGAGCCAAGTTGAGCTATGATGTTGGATGCTAGTAGGAAAGGGCTACATGTTTCAACCATCAGAGCCAAACTATTCCCTTTGATGAGATTAAATTGATTAGGATGTTCAATGACAACACAAGAACTATTAAGGCCGAAAACTAGTAAACTCAAATCAATAGAGAGGGTGTTGACCAAGGAAGAAGTGCCTGGTCCAAAGCAACACCTTCAGGGTCAACTGACATTGGTCTGCCCTCAAGGACAAGGCAAATGTCCTCTAACGAGATGTGTCACAGTCTAATGACTAAAAGAATTTTAGGGAACTCAAGGTGAGGCTTTGAAACCGAAAAACAGTGCATCTACTCACAAACATGGTACTGGCAGCACAATGGTGAGGAAAGGTGCTGTCAGTGGTTCTTGCACATTGTGTAAGGATTAATGAAGGAGGACTACCTTCATAAACTTATGTCAAATCACTCCCCATATGATCAATAAGTGGTCACAATCGTGTGTTATTACAGTGTTGTGCAATCAAAACTGGTTTTAAAACTAATAAAACAAGCGAACATTAATATTCTGGCCTGTGCTGGACCTGCACCTAGTTTAAATTGTATGGTGTCTCCTTAAAAACCCTGTTTCAACCAGGAAATCTGCTAGTACCCTTACATTTCTGATTAGAGAGGTTAAGTATCCAGTCAGAAGTTTCTGATGGTCACAGTTAGCCAAAACATGCATCTTGTGCATTAAATTTCTATCCTGATTGTACCAATCTGAATAAAAGGTTCCAACACATAATCATAATGGGGTGTTTATTCACTTAAAATTGTAAAACTTCCTCTTCAGTTGGTCATTAGATGCTTCCTTCTTGCATTTGCATTTGCAAAGCAAAAGATTTTTAACTGATTTTAAAATTAGAAATATATTGAAGATGTTTTTTTTCTGTTTGTCATATATTTCTTAGGGGAAATGTATTCTAGTGCTTCTTTACCTCATTTCACTCATCTAATTTACTTTTCTGTTACCCTAGTTAGATAGCGGAACAGGGTTTTACTATTCAAGTTAATCAGTCCGGTCTGACTGTTGCTGATGCATGTGCTCATGATGTACACGCAGTCCTTGGCCCTATCTCCTGCGTCATGTTTTAGACGACATCCGAGGGGATTCTCATGCAGTGGCCTACATAATTCTTGGATAACAATGACACATTCATATCTGCAACATGCACTCTTCGGATGTTGTGATGGCCTAGATTTTCTTATCAGACTTTCTTCTGAAAATGTCTCATTTTGGATTAACTTTTGATTAACTTCTAATATAGGTCAGTTACGTTTTTTTTACCTTTACAATTCACAACATTTTTGCTAATCATTTTTATCTTTTGTTTTTATTTTAAAAACATCATTTAAGTTTTTATCAGTATTGCCTCGTTTTATAGCTTTGAAGCTAAACTATGCTTGTAGTTTGCATTCTTGTAAAAGAAGCAGCCTGAAAAAAAATCTATATTGGAAAACAGCAGGTTTCAATAATTAAAAAAAAGCATTACCCATTTTTATTCTATGAAGCGAAGGTAACCAACATTGATGATTATGACATTCATTAAACAGCATGCTCAGGTAAACTTTCACTTTATTGCAGTGCAATTTTAAAATGTAATGACTCCTCTAAACATCAAGCCAAAGCTCATTAACTTTACAGTTATACTAAATAGAAAAATTAAAGAGTAATTATTACCTAAAAGCTTTGTTTACTTCTGGATTGCATGAATTGCAGCCCAAACAGACATAATCAAACTAATTTCCTTGTTTTATATAAGCGCCTCACTTTTCTACAAAACTTTATCCAAAATTGCATCTGTAAAGTCATTATTTGCTTACAGCCACACACCCAGAACCAACAAAGGGAAAATACACTACCTTAGTGCCACCATGTGGTTAACTGAACAGATACAGCTGAAGAAGACAAAGTTTCCTACTAAAATGATCATATTTAAGCCAAACAGTAATTCGTAGGCCTCTTTAGAACACAGAACTGAATACTGTAGTTTTAAAAACTTACCTGTGCAACAAATATATGAGGCTGCGTTATGTACAACTTATCTGTTTCTATTATACACATGTTGTTAAGAAATGACATCCCCTCTCTGCTCTTCTTTCTGCACAGCTTCTCCCAGCTGCCTGACAAGATCGGCCAGTGTGTTTAAATCGTGGTTCCCTCTTTCCAGCAGCTCATAGCGAAGGCTCGAGATGTCCTGTTTGATCTCTCTCAGTTCACCTTTGGGTCAAGTAAGTTAAGTATTTATTCACTTTTTGGCAATTCCATGATCTATAGATTTAAAAAAAAAAACAAGAACAGTGTTTCCAGGAAACGTACCTTCGTTCACTTCGTCGTTATCTTTATCTCTCTGTGCTTTAAATATGTATCTTTTGATGAGGCAGTTCATTACTTTCTGCAAAAAATATTTAAAAATTGATTCAAGTATTACATTTAAGACCCATCAGCTTGTTTAAGAAGAATGATGATTGGGGTAAAAACATGTCATTTTCCAGTTTTCCATATGACTTAAAGTTTAAAAGTTGCCAGATACTTTGATAGCCTAAAAATGTAAAGTCCAAAACTGCTTCTGTTCTATTTATTTTATAATATTTGTTAAGGGAGCCAGCTGAATTTATTGAAAACACAATTTTAGTTTATACTACTACAATAAAATACTTTTGAGACTTTCTACACATCTTTCTATGAAGAAATGCGGATGCTGTTTTATGACATTTGCTAGGAAACACAATGATATTCAGAAAATTAAATGCTGTGTGCAAAATATCAAATGTGTAGCTAATAAATGACCATCTGCAGTCAGGCAATGAGAAATGCTTTACTTGATGACGTGTAGGTTGAACAGATGAGTCCTCCTTCACTCCTTCATGTTCCCTTAACTGTAGTTTCAGAAAGAATGAAAAGCAGAAAATAAGAATTTTATTGCACTTTGATTGCATTTACAGAACATTGTAGCATCTATAAACCCAGAGCAAAACCAGGGTACAAATTGTATTGCAAATTGTTATTTGTATGTCATTTTGCAAAAGATGTCTTACATTTTTACAATCCATGTCATTGTTTGAATTCTCTTTGCTTTTTCGAGAAGATCCGATCAATGTTTTTATCCCGAGTAGGAAGGACACCACAGATTTGGGGCTTGGTACGAGGTTGAAGGGTACAGGCAGAGTGCTGCCATGCTCAAAGTAGGAAAACCACAGCTTGGCTCGGGCAAATTTCCACTCCACGTCAGCATCATCCTAAGTATCAGATAAGAGAGGGCACTCAGAGGTTAGAAATACTGTAAAAAACCACGAAGGACGGACAAATATCTAAGAAGGTTATGGATTGTATTCCACGATAACTCATGAAAAACAAAATCAAGCAGTAATTAAAACATGTTTGAGGTCGTGTGGTGTCACAGGGGGGGAGCACAACCCGTGTATGGAGGACTTAGTCCTCGACGCCACCTTCGCAGGTTCAAGCCCGGCCTGTTGACCTTTACCTTGTGCTTTCCCCCTCTCTCAACTACCTACTTTCAAATAACGGCTGTTAGAGCCAATAAAACCTTAAAGAAACATGTTGTGTTTGAGTCATACCTCGATTTCCTGGAAGGAGCTGTTGAACATGGCTATGAGCATGTTCAGCAGAACAATCACCATGATGATGTTGTACACCCCATACAGAACATAGCCTATGTTCTCAATGAACTTATGGTTGATGTTTAGCACCACAGATTTCACTTCTGACAGTCCGAAGATGGCCCAGAATAATGTTTTAAAACTTTCCTCAACACTGGAGGAAGAGAGAAATCATTAACAACATACAAACTATTGTTGCAGCTTGCATGTGTGTGGCACTTACGTTGTAAAGGCAACGTTGTGTTTGGCTCCAAGGTAGTACGAGTACAGATCAAACATTCCCACCATGAAAGCGACAAACACCGTTATGAAAATCACCATGAACTGAAAAATGTCTTTCATCGTTCTCCCAAGAGAGATCTGCAGCGGCCCAAACCTCTCGTTGGCAGGCAGGATGTACGCAATGCGGGAAAAACTCAGAACGATGGCAATCGCATAGAGACCTTCGGAGATAAGCTGAGGGTCTGAAGGTATCCAGTGAATTCTTGCTGAAAATACATAAAGATGGTGTTACCTGGAACAGCTCAGGTGATGTAAACATTCATCCTGTCTATTTTACTATATGTGTAAGAAAAGGAAACTAATGAAAGCCATAGTAGCCCCCAAGAATTCAAAATAAAAATAAAATAAAAACAGAATATCTAAATGCATACAATTTTGGATGCATACTTACCCAGCTGAAAATATTGTACTTCAGAAGGCAAGGTCATATTGAATGGATGCTTGTCAATGTAGGACTGTGCAGAATTTGCATGCCAGAAAGCCATTAATCTTGCGATGAAAGAGGTCATAAAAATGGTCAAAATACTAAAATCCAGAAGGTTCCAGGGTTCTGAGATGTACTCCTGGATGTCCTGTGACCAAATATCTTTACATTCTTCCCATATCTTACCTGTAGGGAGAAACAAGAATCATGATTTGTTGTGCTGAGAGTCACATACATCCTCTTTTAATTTAAACACTATATACCATGACAATGAACAAAACAATAAAGCACAATGGGGACTGTCCCGAAACGTAGAATGTATGCCATTAAAACATTTCATCAAAACAAGCCATATGGCAGCAAAAATATGGTTTTGTAGGTATTTTTATAAAAACCACACAAAAAGGTTTTTAGGCAAGTTGCTGAAATTATAGCAAATTTGGAAGTGAAGGATTTTGTGCAAAAAAATTTACTTATGGCAGATTTTCTCTTATTAAACACAGACCTAATAGATTCATACTCCACAATGCATATTTCATTTCCTTAGCAAGATGCAGAGAAGCAATTCAGCTTTTGTTCCCATAAACAGAAAAATACAAGAAGCTTGTTGATGGCTCCAAAAATTTGCCCATTTATATATTTTGGTGGAGATACAACTAGTATTAGATTTGAACTCTCTACGCTAATCTATTGTTCTTAATTCTGATAGGCAATTACTGTATACCAGTAATCTGAACAGCATTTTGACAGGTAAAATGTGTCTAAGCGATACCTATAACCCAGAAAATGATAAGAATCTCCATCCAGGTGAAACCGGTGGTCTTCATCCGGAAAACCTGTGAGGGGTAATCGTGGGTGGTCATGTTGGGCAGCAGTGCTGTTCCTGCGAAGCGGTCCGCTGCGTTTAGAACCAGCAGACAGAGGAATATGACGAAGGAAGCGGCATGAGCCACAAACTTCAGGAAGGGTCCACGCATGAGTTTCCCCAACTGCAATAAAAATTTCATTTTGAGAAGCATCAATTTGCAACAAAACTGTAAATATTTCTTATTTTTTAAAAAACAACATTCTTCTACTTATAATACTGTGTAATATGGTTAGAAACTAACCTTACTTGATGGTGCTATCCAGTAAATAAAAGCTAGGACAGGTAACCCAACAGCTACACCGAAGACAAAAAGAACTTTAACTGCAACTGTTTGCTGATGCAGTCCAGTCAGGTTCTCATACCAGATTGATCGAAGATGCTGCTGGCAGTTTGGATGGGCCACAAACTGCAAAAAATGGGGCAAATATTTATGTCGATTCATGCATTTCCTAGAAGTTTTATGAGGTGAAAGAAATTAGCACAAAAAAGCACAACACTACTGTGATTGGCACTTTCCAACCAGTCTGATTGAATCTGAGTTATTATGTGAGGAAGAATAGGGAAGGCTCAAACTCTAGATGTGCAAAGCACCCAAAATACAGTTTTGATGTAGGGTGACTAAAAAATGCTCACCACACCTTTCAGATTCTTATTTGTAAAAAATGTTGAAAAACTCATCACATTTCCTCACACTTCACAATTATGCATGTCTTTGTGTTGCAGCGAGACAAAATTAAATTTGAAGACACTGTGTCAATTAGTTCATGAGGTTGAAAATAGAAGTGAAAAATAAACTGCAAGCTTGAAAAGTATTTACCTTTTTAACTTCATATTTTATTGCCAGCTTTAACCTGATCAGGTTCGGTTTGGCAGAGGTTTCAGTGTTAGCAAAGGATTCCATGTCTCCATTAAGGACGGCCTCCACTTCCTCCGTGTTCCGACACAAATCCAAGAGTCCCACCACAAAGTCCTTACACTGCATGGACAATTTCTTGTAGTCATTCTGAAACAGACGAATTAGATTTTCATTTAAGACGTAGTATGTAGAAATTATATTTTGGACGAGACAAGAATTGTACTTTTTGTACCTTGAACTCTTTCTCAGTGTTGGCCAGAACTGCGAGCTCATTGCTCAGCTCCAAAGCTGCCATCACAGGATCCTGACTCGAAAGGCAAAGATACGCTGGGCTTGCGAGCCTTTGTAAGCGCTGATACGAGACTGAGAGTGGCAGAAGGTGTCAAGCCTCTGCTGCTCAATGCAGACTCTGCACTGACAGAAATAGTCATGGGGACGCTGTATATGGGCCCCCCTCAAAAGCAACATGTGTACCATCTCGTACTCGTGGCACTGAGAAGCCAGGATAATGGGAGTGATGTCACGAGAGAAGCGCGTGCCATCCTCATCGTAGGAGAAAAAGTCGTCCCATGTCTCGTCATGACTGGGGTTGTTCGTCAGCCTCTGACCATCTGCAAAGGCCTCGTGGCTTAAGATGGCTTCCACTATGCGGATGTACCCTTTACTGATGGCTAACAGCAAAGCATCCCCCACTTTTGCAAGTTCTCTCCTCTTCAGCAAAAGCTTGACGACTTCTAAGTGCTCACTTGCGACTGCCAGCTGCAGTGCTTCTGCCCCATGTAGTTGACGCAGTTGATGTTGAGGTGTGGAAGCTCCTCCAGCATCCGCCTCACTTCGGGAATGTTGCCGTACTCCGCAGCTTCTAGGAACACCTCCTCAGTAATGGAGAGGCAGGAGGAAGGGTGAGCTTGGAACAGGTAACCAGCACCGCGAGCTGTTTGTCTCCGATGTTTGGCTCCAACAAGCCCCGTCATCATCAAGGCTCTCCTTTCGCCGATCCATCTGAAGATGGATGAACACGATGTGGGCATGTGATGTTTCAGTAAGAAAGATGCAAACAGAGATTACAATTTGCCTTGTCAAAAGTCTTCATACCTACTGAGCATTTTGTCATTTCTACATTTCACACAAATGTGTTGTTATAAGGATATTTTACATAATAGAGTAACACATATTTGAGAGTAATTATGACACAGACGCAAGATAATGCATAGCGTTTAACATTTTTTTGGCTGGGACAACAAGACAACAGGGACATATACTGCCTAAACCGATGCTAATACCAAAACGTTTTAGTTAAGTATCATCCAATTTCTGACCTTTAGGCATTTTTGTGGTTTTTCTTTTTAATTATTTTGTTAATTATTGTTTAATTATTTGTCAAACTTTAGAAAACGTTTATACGTATCAACAAAATACTCTAGACCTGAAATGATTCATCGTATTAATCGGAATACATTTTTACTAATACCTAATCACAATCCTAAACTGATTTAGTGATTGATTATTCTTTAACTGTAATATACAGACTCCAGAAAGACAATTTTCTGAAAGAAATGCATATTCAGTGCAGTAATTAAGTGAAAACATAAAAAAAGAAATAAATTATGTACAAATTTTGCGTTTAAGATTTTTAAACGCCCCATTTTTCTGTGTCATATGCTTTCCATCTCTGCAATGTGGATCAAACAAAACCCTGTTAGATACTCATTGGTAAAAAAAAAAAATCACCATTACAAGAACAAGGGTACACATCAGACAGGTCAGCAATAAAGCAGGGCAAGATTATGAAACAACATCCCAACATCTGACCAAATCAGTTATTTATACCGTAGCCTATTTGCTAAGTAGATCTAATGGAAAGGCCCATTTTTTAATACACAATTCTTTACATTAGTATAATACATGAAAATCTCAAGATTGTGGTTACAATTAAAGGATAAAATATTAGTTTAATCTCAGCCTTCGTTTGTGGGAAAGCTGAGCTTGTCCCTCAGTTCGGTCATGTTGTTATATACTCACACCAGGTTTACATGTGTGATGCCACCCACAGATTTATCATCTGCTCTTTCATCTGACGGGATAATATTACAATCCTCTCCAAGTGAAGAGACATGTATTTGTTTTAGATATATTTGATCTGCGACAAATCATAAAACATTTTTACCTTTAAAAGAATTGTCCTGACTACAGGTCTTCCAGCTGGAGGCTAATTTGCAAACCCAGTCTCTTGTTAGGCATTTAGAAGTCAACATTTAAAACTAATAAAATATAAAAACCTATTTAAGACGAACAGCAAAACACTTCAATGACAAAAAATAACAACAGATAAAAAGCGTATTTATGATTACATATTTGTCTCTCTTTGAGGCCTTTTTTTCCCACAAGAAATGTAAAGGTTCGACAACTTTGTATAATTTTATTACCATTTACTTTTCTGTAATACAAAAGAAAAAAATTGTCTTTTTTGACATGCCAGATTTGTTTTTATTTTATACAGGAATCATACATCAGTGGCTATTTTCACCACTAATCCTATCTTGTGCTACTGTCAAATAACTAAAATGACCCTGTTCAGTAAATTGCATTTAAATAACATGATTATCTCTGCAGCTAATTGCTTCAGCACAATTGCTGCAGATGACAAACGAGAACAGCGCCTCTTTATTTAGGAATAATTAGTGTTAACTTTATTCTGTGCCATTAAGCAATGTCATGTGCATGCAAGAAATACATATTAATCATTTTATTGAACTGCTAAATATGTTTCTTCTTGGTTGGTTTTAGGTACATCCCTGAGAAAAATCTAAGTTAAAAATGCTGCCCACTAATTTTAGGGCTTAGGTAAGGTAGTCCTAAGCCCTAAAATTAAATAAAATCTTTATAATGAAAAAATATATCATAAAAAGGACAAAAATCTGTTTTGACTCCTATAAAACAGAGAAAGGTACTTGCCTGGATTTTTGAGACTGCCTCAAAGTGAGAGTCCTGCTGCGTTTTATCATGATGACAGCAATCCAGAGACGCCTTTCAGGATATGATGACTCTGACTGTACTGTAAAAGGTAATAAAACTAAATATATGCATTGTTGAATTTAATATAAGTGCATTAAAATTGTGCTAGATTAACAAAATTGCTTTGTGGAGGAAAAAAGAAACATTAAGGATTAACCTGTTAAAATTATCCAACAGGATTATCCACTCACCTTGGAAAAGCCTGGTCCACTAAATAACCTTCACATCATTTATATTAAATCATATAAGAGCAAAATTGTATCCAAACTTGACTAGCTGGACCTTGAGGAGGAACTGCCTCAGGTTTGCTTCAGTACCACCTGTCAGACTGTCACAGTGTTCCAACCACCTATGGTTCTCATAGTGCTTGTGTTTGTGAGCCTGGTGGGAGGGTTTTGAGCAGATTTATAAGTGTGTCCTACATCAGGATTATTCCCTGTACTTTATTTTCAATACATGTCCCTTTAAGCCTCTGCAAAGCAAATAGGGCGGTGGGTTTTTGAAGTAAAAGAGTATTTTCTGAAAACTGAAGTAAAATTATGCACTTAACTTAGATCAGGATTATTCCCTGTCCTTTATTTTCAATACATGTCCCTTTAAGCCTCTGCAAAGCAAAATAGGGCGGTGGGTTTTTGAAGTAAAAGAGTATTTTCTGAAAACTGAAGTAAAATTATGCACTTAACTTAGATCAGATGCATCTGACTAGCCAGATTTTGTCCACCTCTGGTTTGAGACAGAAGTCTGTCTGGGTGTGTGAATACAGCTGGTGCAATGTCCTAAAATGCTACCCCATGTTCTGAGGACAGCAAACGAATGGAAAAGCGGATTTTCCCAAATCCTCTTAAATCACGATGCACTCAAAAATAAAAGGTAAAAAGCCACCGACATACCTAAGCTTTCACCCTATAAGCAATGAAAGCAATCAGCTCCACCAGTGTAGAAAGAGTGTATATATAGACTGACTGAAACGACTTGGAAACATTCATTTAAATCAAAGCTCCTCGATAGGGATCAACAAGTAAGCACAAATACTCTTTCCAGTATTTTATTCATAGATGGTGATAGGATTGGCCTATCACCTCTATCATTTTTATGTTGAGTATGTAAAATCACAAAGCACAGTGGTAGAAAGCATTCTTTTAAGGAGGAACCAAATGGAGATACCTTAAAATCATCACACACCAGAACAAAAACCATAAAAGATTTTTTTTTCCCCCTCAGAAGATTTTGTATGCTGCTAAAAGCCAAAACACATAATACAGAGGTTCGGCAATATAAATGTTCTACTTTCTAAATAGTTAAAGTTTATTTATTATAATAATTCAATACAAAAAAATGAAATTCAAAGGTTTTAAAAATTGCTTAAACATAGTGTAACTTATTCCCCTGTTTATTAATTTAGAAATCAATATTTATGGCTCAAAGCTAATGATAAAACACAAAATTTAGGAAAATGCAAGAAATGTCATGATCCACACCAGACCCAGCAATATAATGCTGCCAGAGTAGGATGACATTTCTGTCTCAAAAATGCTTATAATTTCATTATTCCTCTTGTAAGATTCTGGGGGGGAAAAGCTGAATGTGATGCTTTTATTACCTGTAGGGCTTAATAATTGAAATAAAAAAAGAACTGCTTGAAATATTTCACCGTGGTAGCAATAAATTCATGATTCACTTTCTTACTTGCATTGCTGATAAACTCGGTCCGCTGTTAAACGGCACCTTTACAGTTGGTGTCTTTTTTTGTTAATCACAGTATTTATGTATGATTGAAACGTACTATATTAAAATCCACAGGTAAGAATTGAGGGGAAGCGTGTTTTTATCTTTTAAATACCTTTTTGTTTCTAGGTTACTTGTGTAAAATGACGTTTTGTCTTCGTTCAAGTGTATTTCCGACACTTTTCAGTGTACGTAAAGGCAGCACGTGGTTGTTAAGGAACTGCGTCCCCCGGTTGCTATCATGGAGGGACTATACACGGAGCGCAAGCGGAAACTCACAGCTAACTCTACCAAGTTGCTTTTTTCGTGTAGTTTTAAACGAACCCCGGAGACTCGGTCGTGGTTAATGGGAGAACATATCGCTAGTTGGATTTGAAAACTGTATTCTCGCCGTGAAAACGGATGAGGGAATTAAAATTTAACGGCGTGACGTAGTGAAAAAAAAGACAGCGGCGCACTTTGGCTCAGAGCTGAACCTGGATCTGTCCGTATGGACGTCAAAAACCAAGACTCTGGGAGGATGCACACTCCGCAACAAGCAAACGTCTCCTATCTACTGTATCCTCAAATTACTTTTTTTATTAATCTTGTAAATGTTGGGAACTGTGTGTCGGACGTGTTGAAGTGAAAGCTTGCAATTAGTATAAGGGTTATGTGAACAGTCTGTTTAATTTATGAGATTTTTCATGATGTTCTTTAGTCACAATATGAGATGCAGTTTACAAAGTTAAACATTAAGATATTAACAGCAATATTTTTGGTTTATTTTGCCTCTCATAGAGAAAACAAAAACGGGTGTTTATTTTTCAAAGACATATTTTCACCATGTCATTCACATTTTTAAATGTAATTGTTCCAAATTAAATATTTAATTGAACAGACATTGTACACTAAATAACTAGACTTAGACAAAACTTTTAGGTGGAAACTAAATATTTATCTTGTGAATTAAATATTTAGTCTGGAACTATGACATTTATAAATAACATGGTGAAAATATGACTTTGAAAAATGAACACCCATTTTTTTCCTCTCTCTTTGACAGGCTAAATAAAGCTGCCTGTTAATCTTTTACTTTGTAACTTCACAAACAGAGACCCATACAGGATGACACACATGTTGTCACGCCTTAGCATGGTACTTCTCTAGAAAATCCAAGTTTGGTTATACGGGAAATCTGGAAAATGAGCGGCAACAATTGATCCAGCAGCAGAGGTTGTGCAAAGCCCAAGCTCGGAAATATTCGCAGGAGACCAATCGACGGAGAAAGTCAGTCCCCCTCTTTGATTCATTTATTTTTCTCTTTGCCTTTGTTCTGACAAGATGTGTGCAGGTTGCAACCCAAACCTTTCCTGAGAGACTCGGATTACAGCACCAAGCTCAGCCTCTCACCCTGGAAGATGTCACTATTGCACTACATAACCTATCAGTCATGAGTGCAAAATCCGGATGGTGTTGACTGATAGCTTCTGGTGACCTGATTTTGAGTTTGCCAGCTGTAGAGTTAGATCTTTCACTTTTCTGAGGGCTGAAGCTGGAAAGGTCATTTTATATGAGTCTAAGTCCTGTAAACACTAATAGGTTTGCTTATCAGCAAAAACTAAATGTGTGAGGTTCTGTTTTTAAGCCAATAAGCAATGCTTATTTAGTTATAAATATTTTTTCGTCTTTCCCTATGAGGCATAGCAAAAGAAAAATAGTGCTGAATTCATATTGTTTCCTTTTGCTTTTGAATTCAATACATTTTAAAGTTATAACTTAGAGCTCCTGAGAAGTCCATTAATTTACATAAAAAAGTGTCTTCTTTTGCATACAAAAGAAGACACTTTAATTATTTTTTGTCACCTTACAACCATAACCTTTGGTATTTTATAACACAAATAATTGGGAAATTTATGGAAAATTGTACATAATTTAAAAAAAATGCAAACAAAAGTCTGACATGCATTTGTTTTGCCCTTCTTTACTCTGATATCCCAAATATAATCCAGTGCCTTGAAAGGTCCTCTATTTAGTAAACCATCTTTGTAGAAACGTCTTTGCTGTAATTGCAGCTTTGAGCCATTTATGGTTGTCTTTTTTTTCTGTTCTCCTGCCACCATGTTCATTTATGGCAGTGATGATATTTTAGTTTGTCCACTAATATTATCTCGTAAGTCTTTCTCGGAACAACTGAATCCTGATTAGACAAGTTTTGAAACTTCAAAAACTTAAGAAAGTAATTGTTTTTTTATTCAATTTTATTTCTTTTATGAGAGGAAAGGGGACTGAATGGAAACAAATGTATGTCACTCTTTTTAGATTTAATTATATGAAATACAATTTTCCTGGTCTGTCACATAAAAATAATAGAACATACTTTAACGTATGCGGTTCTAAAATTGCTGAGTGTGGAAGAGTTCAAAGGGAATAAAATCTTTTGCAATGTCTAAAATCTCAAAATATTGAATTATTTTGAAACATTTCAACTATTTTTTTCCCCAGTAAATAAACAGATATCTTTTGAGTTCACGTTCAATTATTATTCTGTTGTTGTTGTTTTTTTAATTGTTATTATTTTTTGGCTTCCTAAGCTTGCTCCTTATTATTTATTAATGACGATCATGAAACATATCTAAAAGAACAGACTGAGGTTTCTGTTTCCAAATTGTGTCTGCCATCAATTGAACATGTGAGAACGTTCCTCACCCGGATCCTGTGCTGCTGCTCAGGGTTCTGGAGGAGCAGAGGAAACGATGGGACACTGAGGAGCAGCTCCTGAGAGACAAAATCCTGCAACAACGCAGGGAGCAGTTAGAGGAGGCAACCCAGCGCTTCCAGAGAGCCCATCTGCCTCCTTCTCAGAGATACAGGCCACGTTGGTGTCGTGTTTCACCCGCATGTAAATTTTGAGATAATTTATTGACAAACTTTACAAGATGTTTTGTTTTTATTGCAGTTATCAAAAGAAGAAACAGGAATATGGAGGAGGCACTTCGTCAAATCCAAGGCACGTGGGATTGGTATAGCCAGGCCTCGTCAGTGGTGTCACCCACTGGCACTCCCAGGTAAAAAGGCTGACTGTGAATTTCTCATACTTTATTCACATAATAAAGCGATGTTGGTAGGAGTTTGTCCCACAGTCGGTGGGTTGGCACAATACCGTTTGTAGGGTGTTACTTTTTTAAAATACATTTTTGCATGTTTATTACCTTTTTACCAAGTAAAAGGGTAATATTCTTTTTTTTATGTTTTGTTTTCTACTTGGAAAAAGTCGCCCTCCATCTACAAAGTCTCCCACATCTTCTAAATCCTCTCCCCGCCAAATGCTCACTGCTGAGGAGGCCTACAATAAACTGCTTCACGAGCACCGCATCAGGAAGGATTTGGAAATTCACAGGTTTGAGGTATTTATGTCATTTTATGGACTGGGAGCTCTTACAGAACTGTTTTACTTTTGGGGACAAAGTATTTCTGTGCTGTTTATTTATATGTTGCAGTTCAGTTTTATAAGTTTGCATCTTGTTTCTGAGCGCTTGAATTCACTTATTCTGCGTGTTGGCACAGATTGCATTTAAAAGCCAGGCTGTTTTAGGTTGTTGAAGAAAGTGAAGGGGGAGGGAGACAAAAATGCTTCTCTCTAAAATGCATAAATTCTGTAATGTTTAATCAAATAGATTTTCTTTCAGGTTGCAGTCATCAAAATTGTTTAACTAATCATATTTGTTTCAGTCTGTTTATTAGTTTGCTGTGTGAATTTCCACGATAGTTTCATTCTCAGCAAATGTAACTATTTTGAATAATGTTTTAAGTTGAGGCTGCGTTCATTTCAATTAATTAATGACATACATATTAATGCATTAGTAGTGTGTATTCTGATATGCCCATTGACCTGCCACCCAAATGTCATCCGCAAACAAAAAGTCTTGCTTATTATGTTGATATACTGTTTTTGATTAAAATGTGATTAGTTAACTATAGACCCTGCAATTAACCAGATTTAAAAAAATTATTGAGTCCCACCACTTGTCTTAATATAATCAGAACAATTTTATTTGAGATCATTGAATCATCTCTATTTGAATTTAAACACATCTTGTTCAATTTAAATGAGTTAAAAATATACTGGGAATTCAAATGTTCCATTTAGTATTAATAGTGTACTTATGCAGCACCACTAGGGGGAGCTTAAGTGCAGCTTTGTATCATTCACACTCTTGGATGCCAACAACCTTCTACTAATTATGACAAAAAGTTTCATTCATTTTACTTTGTCATATATTTTCTGGCAGCAAAATTCGGAAAGATTTTCTTATTTTATTTTATTTTATTTTATTTTATTTTATTTTATTTTATTTTATTTTATTTTATTTTTTACATTTTCTAAATATAACAAGTGAAAAGGTGTTATGTGCTTTGGTATAACCTCAGGATTCCCAGTGTCATTGAGCAGAAGGCTTGGTACAACACACAGACAAAACAGAAATATAAAGAACAAACAATCATGGACACTCTGCACCAATTAACCTGAACGTTTGTACCCAGAGAGAACCCACATGTGGCCGAAATATGCAAACCCTATGCAGGGAGGAAAAAAAAAGCAGACCTGTTCTCGAATCGTGTACCTCCTTTCTGTAAGGCAACCTAGGTGATGTCTAATAGTTATAATAATCAGTTTGATTTATAATGCCTTTATATCTTCAATTAAAATCTCAAATGGAACAAACTTCTGAAGGCTGTTGGTTGAACTGGAGTTTATTTTTGGGGGGTTGGAGTAAAAGTATAATTCAAATATGTAATGTAGTGCTTTATATAACCACTAGGGAGCAGCACTCTGACCTTGGCTCAGTGTATTTTGTAGTATAAGTCGTTTATGTAACTTTTTTGCTGTTTATGAAGCACAATTAGTATTTAAGAAACCTGAAACAAAAAATCTGAAGATTGTCTTTATCAAAATGTTTATTTAGCAGATTTTTTCTATTTTTCAGTTATTCTGTTCTGCACTTTTATCTGCTTTTCTTATTTACACACTTGAAAATATATTTTTTGAATATTTTTTCTATTTTACTTTCTTTCACTGAATCGAAACATCACTGAATACTTTTCACCAGAGATAGACTGAGTAGCTCTAAATGCAATTTACTTCATATGATTAGAACATTTTTGCAACATTTTGAACTGTTATTTCTTTTTTGCTCAATGCTTCCTTTTTTCCCTCTGTATTGCAGACAAACCAGCTGTCTGATACCAGTATTTCTGAAAGCCTTTTAAGCAAGGACAGCTTGGAGAATGAAAACGCAAACCAAAGCACATTTAGTTCACAGAGTCTGTATTCATCATATTTTCTCGACTTTGAGAAACTAGAGAAGCAGCATGATTTAACCCCAACATCAGCCCCGACTTCGGTCTCGGCAGTGATGCTTCAGGATCAAAATCCAGCCCTTCTTAGGAAATTTGACAAGCACAAACAAGAAAGACGGGCAGATTCTATGTGGTCTGATAATAATGTGGATGTTTTTCTAACTTCCACAAGGCTCACATCTGAAGAACAAGAACCTGACTCATTAGCTCTTTCTACACTTCCCAATGAAGACTCAAAGTACTTTGAGGCAAAATCCATGATAAACAGTCAAACTTACCACATTCTGGACACAAATGAAGTTGATGCTGATGATGCTAAAGTGGAAGATTTAGATGCCACAGAAGACGATTTGTTACTCTGTAGATCTCAGATTATTAGCGATGACAGTCAGTTGACTTATCCATCAGCTAAAAACATTCATTTATCTTCTGAAAATGGCATTTTATTGGAGCTGCCGATGAAAAGAAATAATTTCTTAGATGATGAAGTCCTTTTGCATACAGTAAAAGAAAACATCCAGCGGTTATCTGAGAAAGTAGCCTCTATTTCCATAAATAACCTCAACAAAGTCTCAAACCTAATGTACCAAACAGAGAAACCCATGAATGCAGCATCAACATCAGCTACATGTTTGTCTAATAATCGATCAGAGATGATCAGAGAGATCAAAGAAGAAGATAACGAAACACCCTATCCAATGATCTCCTCCTATTCAGTATACAACAACGGGTTACTTAAAGGAATCCTCAAAAAAAAGTCCAAGTATTCTTCACAAGAGTTGTGTTTGTATGACTCAGGGCGTTTAATTTTGTCAAAACAAGTTGCATTAGCAATACGAGACAGTATTGAATTGACCAGATCAAAAACAAAAGATGCAGTGGTCAGTAGCAAGACAAAAAAAAAGCTTCGCTGGTTTGATGAAGTCCATCCAGAAAAGGAGTCCAAAGAGCAAGACACAGCAAACCAGGAGAAACCCGTGTCCCACCCAACAAACGTCTCCAAGGACCACCATCCAAGGCTCACTACAGAGAATGAGTCTTCAAAGCCTGGACCCAGAATGCTCCCAGCAGCCTCTGCTGGTTATCATTTTACAAAAGAAGCGTGGGCAGATGTTGGGATTCAAGTTAGCTTGGCCCAGAAGCGAGCAGACAAGGTCAAGGCGCTGCATACCAGCACCAGGCCCAGTGGGACAAAGATCCCTCGGAGAGATTGTAATGCCAGACTCGGTGGGAGTCCTGTTTCCTCAAGGGTAAGAAAGGGCACCGTCATACGACCTCAATCTGCCACTGAGGTGCTTCAGATTGTCAAAACCCAGGGGAAGATCATGGTGCCCCGCCCACCTCCTCGGACAGAGCCGATGGAAGAAAATAACGCTAAACAAGCCCCCGTCATAGTGGAGACTCCGTCCAGGAACAACTCGGCGGAGACATACCCTTGCCCCATCTGCCTGTTTTTAAACTGCAATGTGAATGGCGCATCCAGTTCGGGACCTCAAGAGATTCACAGCAACGTCAATGGAAGCGAGAAAACGAATGAGAAAAGCCTCTGTTTACACATCACACCCACAGATGAAGAGATCGCACAGCTCTGGGATGGAGTCCGCAGTGCCTTAAACACAAAGGATGGTAATGTATGTTTTGTCATGTGGTCATGTCATGATACAGCTACAAACATCAGGGTGCTTTTTAATGGATTATTCTGATAGGCTGTTGCAAAGTGGTCCAAGTGAAAGGAAAATGATAACTGGTTACAGTCTTCCTGAGTCTATACTTTGTAAAACCACCCTTCACTGCTATTACAGACGTGGCTTTTGGAGTATGAATTTGCCAGCTTAGTACTACAGAGTGCTAGGTTCATACTAAGAAAACATGAAAAATTTTAAATATTTATTTTTTAATTTTTTTTTGCTTTAAGAATCTCTACAGTTTTATCCCTGAGCTATCTGGTGTTTTTCTTCGTCTTCATGATGCTGTTTGTTCACCAGCGTACCAAACCTCTGAGGTCTTTGCAGAACAGTGCTACAAAATATCCAAGGAGGACCAAAAAATATTTCTAAGAGGCAATATATCTACTGTTCAATCAAGTTTTTATCAGACTTGTTTCTTTCTAAACAGTAGATTTAAGTTTCACATAAATATACACATAAATAGCCTGAGAAAATATATTTAAACTGGTCATCTAGTTCTTCACAGCATTATACCATATGTTTTTAGGCATTCAGCTATAATAGATGCATCTTTTTAAAAGACATACAATGAATGTTTAAGTCATGAAGAATCAAGTAAAATATGCTTACTTTAAAACAGAACTTGTCTGAATGTATACAGTATGAACCTACATCTATTTAACTTTCATGTGTATGCAACTCAGCTTTGCTGTGGGCATTGATATACTTTTGTAATTTCAAAGATGCTGGCTTCTGTTTTTTTTACAACATGCATAGTTTAATAAATATTTGATATAAGAACAAAACACAATTTATGCTTTTGCTTCCTGCAAGAAGGAAGTCAAAAGGTTAACTTGCCACTTGTCTCGGTGGTATGTGCAACATTCTTAGACAATTCTGATGTATCATAGTCACCGATTCTTTCATTTCTTTATTTTCATTTCTTTATTGAGCGCATTGTCGATGCTGAATTTATTAACTTTGATACATTTAACGACTGAAAGTTATTTCATCTGCCTTTGTGTCTGTTAAATAAAGCATCGAACTTTAATAAATCAATGTGTTCCTGAACAATAGATGCGATACTTTGTCCTTTTAGTGTTGCTTAAATAAGCTCAAAATCTTCTTTTAGCCAAACCTGTCCTTCAAAAGCAAGCTCTGGAGAGCAGGCATGTCGACAGGAAACCCTTTGTTGAGCACAGGAGACAACCTCCTGTCCCAGGAAGCAGGAGATTTCTTCAGAGCGCTCCGGTGAGTCTTTGCACAGGTCTGCAGTTGCCCTGAGCACAATTATTAAAGATCAGACAGTTGGTAGGTTTAAACTTGTGTCTTTAATGACACACATTGTCTAAGGGAAGTTGATTAACAGACACTTCTTGTTAGTCAAGACATTCCTGTTGATCTTGAGTTGTACCAAAAAAAAAATGAGCACAGACACATAGCTGCTGGTTTTACCTCTGCTGATCCCTAGAATCCAAAAGTTACAATGTAAAGCTGATCTGGAACATGATGATGTAACACAAAGTTGTTCTGGTTTTTTGTAGCCTACAAAGAGGAACACGGAGCTAAACAGACCAGGACCAAGGAATAGGAATACAGTCTCTCGAAATGAAGGTCCAACTTTCTGTATTTTAAGTGTTTTTTGTTTTTTTTTAAGAGTATTTATACTTAATTTTGTTCCTAATTAGGGTACATATTTCATTACTTGATAAAGTAGCATCTGTTTACATATCCATTTATAAACTCTACATGTCTTGTGACAAACACCACATGAGAGTTCTTATCACTATGTGAAGTTACGCAGGCCATATTGATCTTGATTATTTTTCTTTTGTTCTGTTAAGTTAGATCAATTTTTGGTCAGTTATTCCCCATAGTTTTGGATACTGTGCATCTGGGAGGATTTTTGATCATTTTTACTTTTGAACAGTTGTTTTGATGAGTAACCATAGCAGCAAGGTAGCATTTTACAACTTGGAGCAGCTGATTAGCATCTCGAGAGCTCAACTAATAATCTCCTATGATCCCAAGTCCCAGAGGAGTTAAAAAGGAGGCTTCATTAATGCAGAGCAGGACAAAAAAAGCAGATAGACAAGGAGGAAGTTATAACCATCTC
The DNA here is from genome assembly GCA_033032245.1 of Poecilia picta. Classification (NCBI taxonomy): domain Eukaryota; kingdom Metazoa; phylum Chordata; class Actinopteri; order Cyprinodontiformes; family Poeciliidae; genus Poecilia; species Poecilia picta. The sequence continues at coordinate 27,689,556 of CM065365.1, read as the reverse complement.
ATCCAAAGATCATAATGTGCGAGGATCATGATCTCTACTCCAACTTCTCTCTGACCAGCTTTCTAACCATATGGTCAGACAGAGATTTAAAGAGTAGCAGGAAAAGTGTGGATTATGTGGATTAGCAGAGCTTGTCACAAAATATTGTGTCATCCAGGATATGTTACTTAGCAATATATGGAGCTAAATTTGGTAGTTTTTAACATCTTTTTCAGTTTCAGAACATTTTTACTATTATTGGACCCAAAAAGTGTTTTTTTAACTAACGTTTTGGCCCCAATATAGCTCCATAGGATATCATTTTTCTGCCTGAAATAAAATGTTATGAGTAACAACAAAATTTACTTCCCTCCAGTATCAATAAAATATTTTAATTTAATATTCCAGGCTCTTAGCTGAGGTGGGTCAAATGTCTTTGCTGTGGCACAATACTCTTCTCTTTCCTTCTGTGAATGATGAGCTGAACAATTCAAATATCTCCTCAACCTTCTCCCAGACCTGTTTGTTATGTTCCCTGGTCTTTACGGCGCTGTTTGTTTACTAATGTTCTCTAAGAAACCCCCAGGCCTTCACCGAACAGCTGCATTTATACTGAGATTAAATTACACACAGGCACACTAAGTAATTAGGACACTTCTGAAAGCAATTGGTTGCAGTGGAACAACAAACTAAATTCATGTGCACCGCCACATTTTTCAGGTGTTTACTTGTTCAATATTGTAGAAACCATGCATCCTGCTCCCCTCAGCTTCACAATTTGTTGAATCAACTTTGTTTATCTAAATAAAATCCCATAAAAAATACATTTAGGTTTTAATGTTAGAAAATGTGAATGAGCTATGAACGCTTTTGCAAAAGTGCTGCAGGTAGAAACCTACGACTCAATAAAACTGTTGCTTGGTTTGCAGGTTTTGAGCGTGCAGCCCAGTTTCCCGTAGCTGAAGTGTATCCTAACGACTTTTTAAAGCAGAATCAGCCTGTGGCCCAAACACAGATGCCTGAAAGAGTGCAGGAAGGGATCAACAATCTGTCTTTAGAAGAGAATAAAATCATGCTCTCTCTGGACAGGCTCAACCACCAGCTGCACTGTGAGCAACATGGAGGCTATTTGCATGAGACTTTGACTGTTTGAGTACAATTTGACATTGGCATACATCTCATGATGCCCTTTGCTGTTACACGTGTAGGTTTGAAGACACATCGGCGAGGCAAAACTGACAACAATTATTATACAACTGTTTGTACACCCCTTGTAAGTATATTTAAAAGTTGGTTTTTTTATTTGCCTCAATGCCAAAACTGAGTTTGATGGAAGTGTTTATGTCTTACTTTGCTGCTCTGTTTTCAGACCACAGAGTCAAATAATCACAAGCGTCGAGCATCGTCTGCAAACCTGCTTCATTACCAGAAGAAAACTTAGCATGTTTTATTCTTCAGACTCACCACTGTTTGCACAAAACCTCTTATTACCAAAAATGTATTTTACCAAAGGTGCTTAGTGGAGTGATGAAGCAACATTAACTAAACGTGACTAATCTGAACCCTGAATTTAGTTTTGGGTAAAACAGCATGTCAAAAAAAGCCTTGTTTTTTGTTATTCTACAATCAGGGAGTGAAAGTTGATGCCTATATGGATTCATTTCTAAAATCCAAATACCATATGCACCCATACCTTTCAAATGTTCTAAAAAAAATACATACAACTTACTGCATTTCTATGTATTTCCCAAAGCTCTTATGTTTAAAACTATAATTTGTAGTCAACGCACAGTTAACTGACTGGGTTAAGTCTGTTTGGCACTATCCTTAACCACTTAAAGGGCAGTTAATAAATTGACTATGCCCTGGTAAGGATGTTTAAATAAAGCGTTGCAGTGATGAAGGTGTGTTTGTCTTTATTTTATGGCTCCGGAATACATGATTGTGTTTTCCTGGTCTACTCGCTCAGCAAGAAGAGCCTCCTTATGTTTTCAAAGTGCGCTGAACTCTACTTTTAATGTCCCGTCCTATTTATGAATACCTTTCATAAAACGACATCAAAAGATGCCATGCTATCTATTTCATTTAGCTTGTGGGGCGGTGCATTTCTATGCTTTTAATTACAAGCTTTTCTGCCCTCCTCGCTCAACAATGGGTGCACCAGGGGGGAAGAAGCTGCAGGGATCATTGATGTGTGGTAGCTGCCCCTCCTTCAGTAGCATGTCTGGTTTCGCCCCTTACTGAGCCTGCTAGGACTTGCTCCAAGATGTGTTAAAAAGTTCTTTTCAACACAGGTGCAACTTTTTTTTTCCCTCTTTGGTTCTCTGAGTGTTTTGAGAAGAAGCTATAAATAACAACATGACAGCAGTCGCTCACTGCCATATAAAGTCATTCTTATTCCCCCTTTCTTTAATCGTAAACCAGAACTGAGAACAGTTCTAAATATACTTTAAATCACAAGTTGTGTTCAAAGATATCAGATCTACTGTTTTTTTTTTATCAGAGAATGACACTGATGTAGCTTAATTATGAAGAATTAATTTGTTGAATAGGTAAATATTGAACTGTAACACTTTTATAATAGTGGAAATATTCAACTCAATTTTTGAACTTGAATAGCCTTTAATGTTTACTTGGAATGTTTTAAGTGCAATACAATACATCCACATAATTTCTGCTATTTTTACTGGGTAGTTTAAGTGTAAATGAAGACATACAGACAATTAAACAATTAAAATAAATAGCGTTTACTGAAAGTTTCATCTGTTCTGTGACAGGTTGGGTTGTTTCCATTAATGTGAATCTTAGCCAGTCCAACAGTCAGAAACTTAACAAGGAAGGATGCGGAGAATAGATTTTTATAGGTGCAGGTACAAGCCTGTGCAGTGGTTTACTCCCTGAATAATGCCATTTTATTCAGATCTGACCTTTCCTTTCTATGTTATTCATAAATTTGTGTTGATCTGTCACATAAAAAGCAATATAAAGACATATTGTGAACAATCTGAGATGGAAGGCACTGTTTTTATATATATATATATATAGATCTATAGATATATATCTATATCTATATATAGATATATATATCTATATATAGATATAGATATATATATCTATAGATCTATATATATATATATATAATATAGATATCATAATTAAGAGCATGCTGCAAATTGATCCACCAAATATCCTACTGTGAAAGTTACGTCAGGTGTTTTATGTAAAACAGCCAGAAGGAGGCGCCTGAATTCATATCTACTGATGTCTTAACTTTCTTATGACTCAGACAAAAGTGCTTGCATATTCTGGACAAACATAGTGAAATATCCCAAATAAATTATGATTCTAATAAATACACACCGATCACAAAAACCTTTCCACCGATATCCTGCAACACTGATAATGAGAGAGATGTGGGGTCCGGGCGAGGGGGTGGATGTTGACCGCAAGTGGGCAAACTCTTCTAAGTGGGTGGTCTCTTTAGAGCTAGGCTGGCTGTTCACGACTATCTCTTAATGTGTCTGAGAGCGGTACAATGACATGAAAATGACCACTTTCAACCATACCGTGGGGAATTTATAGACTGGTCACAACTGGGCAGAAAATATTTAGTTAAGAATTACTACTCTACAGTCATTACTGCACTAACCTTCAAGGTGATTTTGGAATGATAATCAAATAAGATCTAATAACCATGCTGCTGTTCAATATGTTTCAGAGTTCAACTTTAATTAGAAATACTGAAGTAAAACATGTTATGTATTAGTCCTTAGAGACAGTGATTGGGTAAATTAAGAATTTAAATCTGAGATTTGCATCAGTTCACAGACATGTTAATATAGCTAAAAACATACAAGGAACTCTCAGGCTCTTTGCATTTGTTAGGAGCTTTACTGTGTCTGTTGATATTTAATAGGGCTTCATAATCATTTATTCAGTGGATGTATGGGAAAAGATGAAACGGAGCCTCGACATTCAAAGAGGGAGGATCTTGACAGAATGATTTCTCAATGGAAGAGAGGCCTCATTAGCATAACAATTGTGGGAACTGAAAAGGTCTACTTTCCATGAACACTGTAAAAAAAATAATAAAAGGGATTGAGAGTGAGAGAGACAGAATAAATAGTTCTATTACCCACTGATGAGTGACAATGCCTTGCATTTATTGTTAAAGTTCTTGGGAAAATGTGTCATCAACCTCATTAGATGGGCACATGAGTGTGTGTGTGTGTGTGTGTGTGTGTGTGTGTGTGTGTGTGTGTGTGTGTGTGTGTGTGTGTGTGTGTGTGTGTGTGTGTGTGTGTGTGTGTGTGCGCGCGCGCACTGAGCTGTGTAAAAAAGTGCTCTACAAATGAAGTTTTATTGACTGACTTTAATCATTAATCAAAATCTTTAATTACTGATAACATTAAGCTGATGCTGGGCAGTATAAATTAAATAATCAACAATAACCCAACAAAATCATATCATTTTGGTTATTGTCATATGGCAGACTGAACATTTGCACTTTTATCTTCAGCTTCAATGAAGATTATTAGAAGACTTGGGTTCATAAATACACCATCAACACCCAAGACTCAAAATCTACCTGAAACCTAATTTAACAATTAAAATTAGCATGTAAAAACAGCAAAACAGAAACAAGTTGTTCAAGATACAGGCTGTAGCCAATCCTGCCAGGGCTGGATTAAAGTGGGGGAGGGCCCCTGGGGCGGAGGTAGTTGGTGCCCCACCCACACAGGTTTCTTTCAGGCGTGCAAATCACAATTGACCAATAGTCATTTAAAGATATTTAGACCTTATTTACATCGAAATAAATGTACCAAAATGTCAACAGACTTAAAAATATATATTTATCCTGATAAAACAAACAAACAAACAAACAAAAATATTATATCACAATAGTTCCCCTTGAATGGGCTTTTAATTTTTCTTTGGAAATTTGTGGAATTATACATCTAAATACATCTGCCGGTACTTCACTCTGTTTTAAAATGCACACATTATAAACTTCATTCTTTTTTGCTTAGTTTTTTTTTTTTTTTGTAGATATGCCATTTATTTGAGTACATGTTTACATTTTCTTTTCTTTAAAATACCAAAATGTACACGTCACTTGGCGTTTTTTTGGTTGTTCATTACGTCATTGTAAAAATATTGCGGAATAAAGCAATTCTTAAGATATTGGGATATTATTTGTAGAAATAACTAAATAAATAGACAGACACTGCAACTTGTCAGGTTTCTCGCAGTCAAACTGTACCTTTAAAGCTCCTGTCCCATTAGGAAGTCGGCCCCGCCTCTGACGCCCCATGGGCCATAAAGTTTGATCCTGCCCAAAGTTTAGACTCAACAGGATGAAACTTTTCCCCCCCTCCCTCCCGAACCAGTGAGGAGCGGTGATTTTGCTCAACATTACTATGATTTTTTTTTACTGAAAGATAACCGAAGATAGTTCGGATTCAACCGCGGGGTCCTGTCAACCGAAAGTTCATATTGTTGGTTTTTTTTTTTGTTTGTTTGTTTTCGGTGTTTTGCGGTTTGCCTCTGCGGGTTTTTTTTTTTTTTTTTTTTTCAACTTTTAACTTCCACGAGCGGGGGCGACGACGAGATTCCAGAGTGGAGTAGATATGCGCTTTGTTACATTAACAAGAATGCCAGCAGGAAACCACGGAGAAACGCTGCTTTTCACTGCAGACTCGGACAGCTAACACACTGTGTAACAAAGTCACAAACTTTTACCGTGTCCGTTTGAAGTGAACTTTTTTAGAATGACGCTGGATACGCTTTACTGAGACGCGTCGAGATTTTCCAGATTTCCTGCTGCGTGTCAAAGATTTGGGGATTGGCTCAAGTTTCTCTTTACCGAGGTTCTGCGCTCTAACTTTTTGAGACACTTAAGGGAAAGAAGAAGGAAAAAAAAAAGTTTCTCCCGACAGTTGCTTCTTTTTTCCCTTTTTTTTTTTACATTTTATTTGTTGGTGGTGGGGCGGGGGGAACATGGATCCGAACCAGCACAACCCTCCAGCCGGACACCAGATCGTCCACGTACGGGGCGACTCTCAGACTGACCTGGAGCTACTTTTTAACAGCGTGATGAACCCGAAGGGCTCCAACGTCCCCCCGTCGCTGCCCATGAGGATGAGGAACCTGCCGGACTCCTTCTTCAAGCCCCCAGAGCCCAAGTCCCACTCCAGACAAGTAAGCCCCCCCCCCCCCCCCGCTCCTCTCCTAGAGCTGGGGCCTCTTCCCGTGGGCCTCCACTACGTGACACATCCATTTCATTTAACTTACTTATTCTTAACACTTTGTTGTCATTTTCATAATCTAAACGTTCGTGTGTGACAAAACGAAAACGTATTGGTACATCTTCCAAATGGCGCATTTAACGGAATACGTTTTCGAAAAGTAGAACGATGTTGTTTTCCTTTTTTAAAAAAATAAATAAATGAATGAATTATAAGAGATTACGTGAACTTAGACGTCTGTTTGTGGAAGATCAATAATATTTGTACTTTTTTTTTTTTTTGCGAATTTCTTTTTTCTCCCAATTCCTTCCCATCTCCTCCCCCATCCCGCCGCCGAACTCCTCCTTGAAACTTAAGTTTTGTAATTAGTGCGCATGCGCAACAGTCCCTGACTCCATTCTCCAGGTCAGTAGTTCTGAAACTTCCAAACAAATTCCAACCGAGTAAATACTAAGATTTCTAAGTAGCAGAACCGCACTGACGGACAAATAGAAGTGGAATAGACTTCATTGGTCAGTTGGGAGGTTTTATAAAAATCTAATCAAAGTAGAAACAGTCTTAACTCGTTGGGACTGCAAACGGACCGCTACTGTTATAGCAGACTGTTTTTACTTTTTAGGTTTCATTTTAAGGGGAAAAACTCACAAGTCCTCAGTCTCAACCACAACCTTGCACATATAATCACTGAGCATGGACGGCTGTTGTCAATGTTGTCTCGTCTCTGACCACTACACCAGTGGCACCCTCTGCACAATTTTGAGAACTGCAGAACCTTGGATGCTTGTCCGCTTTAGGGCTGTAGTGATACAATAATCTCACGATACTATACACCATATTCTGCCCACGATACAATATATATTGCGATATTCAGCAAACGATACCATTCAATACACTTTTGTGATTTTCTGAACAATTTTAGAGCGACAGTGATTTTGGTGATATTTTGTGACTGTTATAAAGTTGGATTGAATTAATTTAACTGAAAACTGATTAAAAGCACCAACTGCACAATACCTGGCTCTGGTTGGATATGGACACAGAATTAAAGTTGGCAGCTGGACAAAATGAATCAAAGAAGTGGTGAGAAAACATGTTTCTTTTAATTGAAACAGTACAAACTGTAGCTTACATGCATTTGTAAAGTAAATAAAGTGAACCAAGTTCCTGCTCTGAATAGTTTGATACCTTTTAAACCTGAACATCTGAAGGAATCACTCCAAGCCTGATGACCTGGTGCGAAGCAAGCAATGAGTGAGAAAGGTGACAATTGGATGTTACGATACTTGCAGATGAATATTGATTTTTCCTTGGAAAGAAAATATCTATATATCATGATATCGATATTATCATACAACCCTAGTCCACCTGTGTAGAAGTTTGTTTATATCATGCTGAGAAAGAAGCAAACATTTTTCATTGCATTTTATCGCTTCACTTTTAAGATGACAAATCTTAACCAGAAAATAATTGAGTAGAAATATTACGTTCAGCAGCCAACACATCCCTAACTTAGACCATCACTGGACTTTTGACATTAACTAGTGACTAATTGTGAATGTGACTTTGCTCATCTGGTTTGTCCTTCTAAGTTGAAAAGAAACGACGCATAGGAACTGGTTTGTGATTAATTCTATCCTAACAAGGTGGCCTGTAAATCTTTACTCTGACAACCACAGCTAAGGTGCGCCATTCATTAGCAACAACTGCCTCGGGCTTGAGATGCTCCACTTGATAGCAAGTTGCTGCTGTTGCTTAACTAGTTGGAGCATAAATTTCAACCAAAATGCCTTAAAAACCTGTTTGAAGAGAATGGCATGTTGATGAGGGGTCATAGCTCAAGTAGAGAGAGTTTCAGCCAAAAGTCTGTTGAAACTAAATTTTATTAAGATTTTATAATTTCTGTTCTCATTTCATTCCTAATTCAACAAATGACTCCACCAACATTGTCGGCTACATTCCGATCAAAACGTTTTGGTAAGACGATCAAACCAAGGCTGTAAATGTCAGAACTCAACCATTATTGAACATTAATAAGATTCCTGATTTTTATTGCCGTCTAAAGTCTGATTTTTATAGTGTTGTGTACGTGTAAACAAAACGTCCTGAAACAGATTCTAAGCTAAAAGACAAACTTGTTGAATGGTTGTCGACTTTCCTGACCTCTCCGCAGGCCAGCACCGACGCTGGAAGTGGCGGGGTGCTCACCCCCCACCACGTCCGAGCACACTCTTCCCCGGCCTCCCTGCAGCTGGGAGCTGTTTCTGGCGGCTCGCTCTCTGGAATGGCCTCCGCAGGCGCCTCTCCTCAGCATCTCCGTCAATCTTCTTATGAGATTCCCGACGACGTGCCCCTGCCAGCAGGGTGGGAGATGGCCAAGACTACCTCAGGACAGAGATACTTTCTTAAGTAAGTGTACTTGCAGCTAGTTTCTTTTCTGTTTTTCTTTTTCTTTTTTTTTTCTTGCAATTTTCAGTGACAAGCAAATAAATAAATAAAAAATAAAAACTTAGAATGTTGGCAACTTCAGAGAAGAAATTGACAATTTTGTAGCTCAATATGGACATCCTTATTGAAAACTCTATAGTTTAAAAGTGGAATAAGACCAGAGTAAATTTTAGAAAAAGAGGTTCAGTCCCCCCCACCCCCCTGTTATTTTGACACTGACAAATGTTTTATCTTAGCTGGGGTTTCTATACTATAATGCTTCAGCAGTATATTATCCAAAATGTATGTAAATGTATCATTTGTTTCTAAATATATATTTCATGTGACACAATCTGCAGCTGTAGTCTTAAACTCCATATGGTGCTGTTAACAATTTATTTAATTTAAAGCAGTTTTCTTACATTTTCTTGCACTAACATCCAGCCAAAAGCCTGACCTGCTGACTCTGGTTTTGGCCAATAAAGAAAAAAAAAGTTGATTTGCGTTTAATGCCATAAAATCTATTGATTAGTATTTCAGCTGCTTCTGCATTAGGCCCAAAAGCTGTTTCTTATTATCAAAGCACAGAGAGCAGTGATGGCCAAAGTATTCTTTATTTAACTGGAGACTTTATTGTAAAGTTGAATAGCACATAGTAAAAATAAAAATTTATTAGATGAACAAAATGGTATATGTGGATTTTAATCTATTTTTGCAACAAATATTTTGTAATTTTGTAGAATTTGCAATACAAAACATAGCTTGTTGTCCAGATAGAGGTTTGACACAAGCAGTCACTTAAATAACGCAGTGATCAGATCAGGACATAATTGTTGGCAATAATTTGATGATGTTATGCCATGTTGGTAAGTTTTATATTGCATCCAGCTCAGGTGAAGTCCACAATATTTGATTCACAAGAAAAGATAAGATCTTAGTAGTTTTTGTTTGCTTATAGACTATTTCAGAGCAGGTTTCACTGATTTATGTATTATGGTTTTTTAGTTTGTGAGTGGTTCTAATTAGAAAAGGTAAAAAACAATGAACATTCCCTTTTTTGTTGTCATTAATGCTGGGACTTTAATGCACAAATTTTACTCAATTACTATATAAATTCTAACGTTGAAAATTTTAGCACAATTAATCCCATTTCTGTTTTGTAACATGCAAAAGTCCTGAGCCGGAACCTTTGTGTTCACGTTTCTGGTACAATTGTAATACTGGTGCACAAGCCACATCCGCAAACGGAGAAGGAGGACCAAACCGCTAAAGTCCCACAACTTGTTTTCACTGATGAGGATTTCCTAAAAGAGTGTTTTAAAATCTTGAACTGCTCATTTTTAAAATCTTTTTTTAATATTAAGATTTTGTCACTCTGAAGTATTACAGATTTTGAACTAAATACGATTATATAGTTCCAGTTCAATGACGAGCTCTGAAGCTGATGCTAACTTTTCCATCTGTAGCAGCTAACCGTTAGATAGCTTCGGTATTTTCTTAACGTTTAGAAGAAAGTTTTTTTTTTTTTCTGGAAAAACAAACACAAAGTTGAGGCTCAACATAATACCTAAGTAGCTTTTTAAGGTTAGAAACTTGCCATGACAACCGGGCTTTTAAATTCCTCACATTTGTTACAGGTCTAAACATTATTACCTCTCAGTAAAGGTCTCCTTCTCATACTGCAGTTCTCCTCCATGCATTGTGCTGACAATAACATTCAAATTATCTACAGTGCACAATAGTGGCCAGTGTGCTCAAACAGAAACAATTGCAAAAGTTAGATTGTAGGTTATTAAATTTGGTGGCGTCTGCATACAAGAGAAGCCTTCAGGGTCCTCTGCTGTATGTGGAGTTCCTTTTCTTGGTCTCAGGTTTCAGTAGAAACAATGGACCTCTGTTGTTGCCCCATACAGCAAAAGTACAGACAGTCCCGCTATGCTCGTCTCCTAACCCGCAGATCTTCTCCACATGCAGAGTAAGCTGGTAGGTAGCTAGCAAGTTTGCAAGAACATTTTATTTTGCCACAAAGCTGAAATGTAGAAACGGAGTGGGACGTTTTTTCTCTCTCTCTTTGGCACTCTCCATATTTATAAGTTGTCTGAATGATTTGCTGTGTGTACAGATCATTTGAATTATTCATAAAGAAATGATGTAACGTCAACAATTTATGTTAATATAAACCAGCCTTTGTGAAATGTTCCAGACCTTTGTGTAAGCGCTGGAGCTTATGTTTGGAGACGATTTGAGCTCAGTAGATATCGTTCCTGCCCCTTTTAAAGGCAAAATCTTACGGGTTCTTAGTGTTTATCCAGCAACACAGGAGTCTGGTGGGGGAAAAAAAAGAAAAAGAAAAACACAATGGCTTCAAATTTAGTCGGATCAGAAAAAATCGCTCATTTCCAGATGTTTTAAGGTCATACATCTGGAGAACATCTGGTATTTCTTTTAATGCCATTCTTCTAAAACTGTAAAATCACAAAAAGAACAAAGCAAGAGTAGCTGAAAGGAGGCATCGCCCTTAAACACATAAACGCAGTTTACCAATATTTGATTTTTTTTCTGCATAAAGTTTTGGTGCATCAGTGTGTAAAGTGTAAATAATTTACCAAGTTGACTTAATCATTCATATACGCCTTGAGTATTGATCTGCTCTTCACAAATGTGATGAAAGAGAGTCGCTGTCATTGGAAGTGGTTGCTCTGGTGACATCGATACGCAACATTTTGGCCTGCCACCAAAATGGCATATTGTGGTGGAAAACTACGCAATGCCATCCTTGGTGCACAATTCGAAACTGTGAAATATGGTGGTGGCGGCAGCATCATGCTGTAGGCATCTGCACCGGTACAGGAAAACTGGTCAGAGCTGAAGATGAATAGAGCTAAAATTCAGAGGGAGCTGGACAACGACTCTAAATATAGAGATTGAGAAACTGCAGAAAACTTGGGAAATTAATGTTCATAAAGGTTCTCCATTCAAACAGACTTAGCTTGAGCAGTTCCGCATCTTTTTCATAGAAAAAAAGATGAGTACGGAAAAACGTGTAAGGATTGTGGATATTTTCATACCATCTCTAGATGTAGGCCCTCCTATGCAGTTGTGACATTCATATAAAACATTGGACCAGTTGGAGTACTTCACTGTGATGCCCACAGTTGATTCAGATTTCAGTGAAGGTTCAGACTGTGTACTTTGAGATGATGGAAAAAGTGAACTAGGAGACAAAATGGGGGTTTAAAAGAACTGACATCATCAGTGCAATATTTGGAAATGTTATCACGATCGGGCTTTCCCTAAGATCAAATTATGATCACATCGACAATCTTTAGCTGCCTGCATCTATTCTAGAAAACAGAGTTGCGAAATCAGACGTTGTGATATCAGTCAACAAAACATTTTAATTTTTTTTCCACAGTACATATCAAGGCTGCTGTTCTTTTTTTCTTTTTCACTGGACAGCCTGACTGCACCTTAACCTTTTGTTTTGGAACTGGATGGTTAACAATCAGCTCTGCTGCTGGATTATGTGGATGGATAGTCCTAAACTTTATTGTTTTTTTTATTATTGTTACGTATTAATGATAAACAGAGAGCAAATCTGTGAGTCGGCATTTGCCACTGGACTGTAGGGCTGAAAATGAATACACTTACTAAGACAGGATTTAAATGTATTGTGATGCACATTGTCCAATAAAGAAAAGATCACAGTATTGGTTCTACGTCATATTTCTACACCAAAACAATACTAGAGGTCTCCTGGCTTTCATTTTAGCGACTGGTGATGTGTGGTTAAATCTGTTGCTTTAATAAAATCTGAAAAATTTTCATCTCACCTCTTCCCCAATTCATCCCTCTGTTTGACACACACCTTGGCATTCTGTCTCAACATATTGAAATCATTTTGAAGATTTTGTAGCTTGCCACATTTCCTATCTTTATTTGAGACGCTCAACATACAGTGAATATACCAAAATATGATGGGCTAGAACCCTTTAAACGCACCATAATAACTGAGGTACCTACAGATGTTAGACATGAATTATTGCCATTGCATAACTCAATTTTCTTACAGCACTCTGTTGTGAAAGCTCAATCATCTGCCAAACCAGATATAAAATATTAAAAGTGAGTACAAATTGAATCTTTGGCAGAGATGTACTCATCTGATTGTCAGTTAAGTTTTATTATAAAGTTTTGACCTTCCAATATATTTTTTTTCTGATTCTGATTTAAGTACGATAATATAGTCGGCAATAAGAACAGCATTTTGAATATTTTACTTCCATAAGCAGTGACTGATTAAAATATATAAACTCTAGTCATTGTTATATTAACAATTAGTGACGTTTACAGTCTCCATGTGTTGCATGAAGCGCTTTACCTTAACTGGCAACATTTTCAAACCCAGCTTGTCGAATGACAGACATGCTAAAAAATCGTGTTATTACAGACGTCGATTTATTTCTCTGGGCTTCTGTAACATGGCAGATACAAACTGCGTAATAGCAGAAGACTTTATCAAACAACTGTACGGCCAATAGTATGAGATGATGCGGTATGATACTTGTTGGACAGTGAGAAAAACAATTAAGCAAAACCAAAAAATCCATACAGCATTTTCCCATGCGTTGACAGAACTTTAGAAAACTGTGAAAATTTACACTCATGTTTTAATAAAAAAGAATTTATCCTTGTCCGAAAAGAGGCCCGACTATTCCAACTGGACAGAAAGTTTTCTGGACTGCCAGACTTCAGAAAAGCTCAGTTTAAGATCTCTTGTTTCAGCTGGCGTGTTATGCAACCGCAGTGATTGTTCCACTGAAGATTTGTGTTTGAGCGCAGAAAACGCCAGGAGACGTCCTCCAAACAGACATCATCAAAGAGCAGATACTCGATCTGAAGTAAAGGTGGCCTGGCCTCGGCGGAGCTGCTGGAAAAGACACTCTCCTATTTATAAACAGCCTGTGCCTGACTAAGACGCGTTGCACAGGGAGTGAATCAGGAGTGTTTGTGTGGGTGGGCCAAGGATGGATGAACCGGTGGGGGTGGGGAGTTGGAGCATCTAGAAGAGCCAAGCAGCGGGCTCACATTTCACTCCTCTGACTGCTGTTGTCCGACGAGATAAATCAACTACGGGTGAAAGTTTTTTTTTTTTCTTTTAAGACGCTGTGTCTCTTTCTTTCTCGGCTGTTTAATGGTGCACTGCGGGTACTGATTTCCTTCCCGAAAGTCTCCACAGCCCAGGAGATTCCTCCGTCCCTCTTCCCTTTTAAAAGTCCGGCTCAGTTTTTGGGGTGAATGGAGCCGTGGCTCTGCTGTGATGCTTCCTTTGTGTCGGCGGAGTTAAATGGCAGCCATGTGGCGATGACTAGAAGACGGTCCAGGAGAAACTCTGGTCCTCTCTTTGTCCCAGTAGTGTAACGGGGATCTTTATTCAGACCACAGGCCTGTTGAGACTCATGTGAGCCTTCCCGAAATAGACAAATGGCTGACATGCAGCTTAAAGATGGTGGAGGAAAAGCAGCAGCTGTAAGATGTTTCACCATGTCCCCTACACCTGAACGTTTCCGATCGATCCAGCCTTTTCTTTTTTCTTTTTTTTTTTTTTAAATAGAGTAGCATTAGCATGATCTGACCACTGAAATGTTTCTCAGTGAAACAAAGACTTCATCTAGAAAAACAGTCAAAATCACAACGTCATTGCCAGGAATAGGTAGCCACGGTCTTCATGCAAAAAAGGATTTAAGCATGAGCTAATCTACTAAAACATTTTCTTTGTCTCGTCTGTTAAATAAAAACAAAGACTGAAAGACTGTCAACAAAGTCTGTTGACCTTTCTTCCAGCAGTTTACGCCGGCCTTTGATTTGTGGCTGCGGGGGTACCGAGGTTGGGTCACCTTGCTCGGTGTTGGGACAGCGCGAGGCGGGGGCAGTGGGGCTGGGGAGCCCCACTCTCCAGGGCCGGGTCATAAACTAATGAAGGTTTCTAATTTAGACACACCGGTGAACTTAGCGGGGTAATCGCCGTTTCCGGGGCTTATTAAATGCAGCTTTGAAAGGGCCTTTTAGTCCGTGGGAAGTCGGCCCTAAGCAGAGGAAAGCTTTGAGGGAGAGGCTATTGTTTGCCCTCAGGGGCAGGTAGAGCTCTGTGTTGATGGACACTTTTGTCTTTTCACACTCGGATTTCTAAATGTTTTTATGGGCCTGGTTTCCCGCAATCGAGGGGTGGGTGGGGGGGGACTTATGGTCTTTTCAATTTGTTTAAACAGTGACAAAGACTGATCAAATAAATTACTGTAGTGTGGTTTGATGAATGCATTTTTTCACCACGGTTTGTTTTTTTTATGGAGTTTTTCACACCTTGGTTGAGAAATGGTTTACCTTTGGGTGGAAAAATAACTTAGGATTCAATGAAGCTGAAAAGTGGCTAATTACTCAGTGAACTTCTGCCTGTAAACTTTCATAGAGATAATTTACTAATAATTGTTTTACATAAGGGAAATTAACCACTTCTGATGTTATAAATTAAAAATATTGAGTGTTATTTCCTATGTGAAAATGATCAAAACAATAAAGCATAAAGGGGAAAGAAGCTGATTTTCAGACCTTTGTGACGATTCATGACCTCAGTTTTATGAACTGAACCAGAGCTGGTTTCTCAGCCAGCCTGTTTTATAGATGCACCCCGACACAGCTAACATCTGCAGCCATCCTTTCTGCCCCTTTTGGAGGTACAGCCAATCCGATGCAAGGAAAATGAATGTCGTTCATAAATTGGTGTCTTTGCAAATGCATGCTAAGTGCATGTCAAGTGGCTTTTCATCCAAGTATTTCAACTTCTCAAGTTGCATTTTCCTCAGAATGTTTTAGATATTTTAGATATGGCCTATAAAATGTCAACATTTTTCACAAATATAGAGTTGAGTTCCATAGAAATTTCTTAATTTTGTTTTTGTTTGTTTTTTGAGTGGATAATCTAAAACAGATTTTAGAGAGGGTCTTGTGGCAATCATAACTGTACCCAATCCACAAGTTGGATTCCACATTTGACTGTTTTTGAAGCAAAGGCCAAGTGGTCGGTCACAAATGGCGGTGGGAAGACTGGCCTGGAAGCCTGTGTGAAGCCCTCATTTGGGGCAAATTTGTGTTTGACAAACCTTTGGTTTATTGACCACACACAGACAAGAACCTTCCTGTTCAACTGTGGCCTGTCAGCTCGGTACACAAACGGGACTGTGAGAAAGTCAGGCTAGTGTTTACCGAAGTCTTGATGTAACACCTCTGATTCAGACATCAGTGCCTCCACTGTCGCCAAGGGCATCTCCACAGAGATGCAGTGTCTGAGAAGTGGATTCTCCAAGGTTGGGCTTACCATTCCTAGAAGTACTCACCCTCACATTGTGCAACCGGACGAGAACATTTCCATTTTTGTATTTGTTGTTTTTTTTTTTAATGAAAATGTTCTTTTCCCTCATGTCTTTCATGATAACATTTGATTGACGAGTATAACCTTAAAACAGAGCTTTTTGTGGTTTCCCATCTTTTGAACTCCTGAACAATAGACGTCTCAGTCCTGGTACTTTGTTGATTAGTTTCCTCATTACTGCGTTTAATGAAACAAGCCGTCCTTCAAAGAGAAACCTAAAGCCACAGCGGGGTCACGGAGGTCGCCTAAATAATCTCCCTTGATGATGTCCTGCTGATAGAGAGGCAGCCAGGCATCCCCAGCCAACCAGAGAGGAGGTGGCCGTCCTCATCTACCAGAACTGATCACATCTGGCCTCCCTCAGTGAACTCTGCACTCAGCCGCCTCAACCACCTTCCAAGCCTGCTCTCCCAGGGTGGAGCCCCTGTGGCCTGAGGAGCCCATTTTTAACATTTTGACAACTCGGCTATGGGAGTGTTTCATCGTTGCTGCACTCCTACGTCCTCACTCCCCTGTTCTACACCAGAGAAACATTTATATAAACATCTGCCTTCTTAATGTTTAGATCCATCAGTGGAGCAAACATTCAATCTGGTTTCAAACTGCTTTAAACCCTGAAGATGATTTATTTTCTGCACACCACTAGTATTAAAGCTGGGTGTGGCCAAGACCTTTAACCTTAATTTGGAATGATGGTGTACTCCAGTACTTTCACCAGAACTTTTAAGAGAAAATGTGCAACATTTTAAGTTGGGACCAAATCCTTATGAGTGGAGACGAATTTTGAAAATTATATCCTAAATATTTTGGGAAAGTCGAAGTTAGGCTGACTAGAACGGAGAACATTAAATCACACATCTACAATGATGGCAAACTAACACAATTTAAATGATAGATTGTATCAAATATTGCAAGCTGTAGCAATTTAAAAAAAACTCTTAAAAATGAAACTTTTTGACAGACTAGGGGAAAACAAAACTGAGTTGTTTACTCATATTAAAAGGTTAAAGTGAGGCACTGAACAGAGAGGTTTGACTGCATGGCCTTTACTCTAATTCAGTTCACCATTTAAAAATGCATAATTCCAAAGTTTATTAAATGTTATGACTCTTATAATACAGGATTCTTCAAAGACTTGTTGTAGATACCCACAGCTGTGTACAGGACGAATCTTCTTTCAGTAGAAACAAACTGTTTTATGAAAGAGGCAACAGTCTTTTATGAAAAGCCTGACTTTATTAATTCCTATTTAATGTTTTGAATTGTCAGTTTCAAGGACAACTGTTAAAACCGATTAAAAGAAAAAAAGCTTTGGCATCTTAATAGAGAACCACCAAGGCGCATTGGTAAATGACTCAAAATTATTTAAAAAATTTGACCTTTGACCGATAAGAGAATACAGTTTTCCAAACAACCTTTGTGTTTTATCAGCAAAGCTATGTGATGTGGAAGTTGTTTCTGAGCAGAAAATACTGTTATTCTCAACATAAGTTACATTGCGACAAGTTTGCTGTTCTTATAGGCTGCAGAAGAGTGAGAAAGAGCAAGACATCAGCAGGTAAAATGTCAACTTTAATATTCTCCTTGTTTATTGCAAAAACAAACCAATTTTTTTTACTGTGATTCTTCTCTTACACAGATGGCATGATGTCACCTCCTCTCCTAATATAAATAATAATAAATGACATCTTACAGGAGGAAAGTTGTGGAAACAAAATACACTTCCTAAAGACTAAAGTAATTACCAACTTTACAAAAATCTTTTTGAAATTGGCCACAAAATTGCTTTTCATATCGTTTTAAGAAAGAAATCCTCCATTTACTATTAAAAGCATTATCCTTTATATCCACTGCCTGTTAGACCTTTAGGAAAGGTGCAGTGGCGGTCTTGGAAAGCTTCTGACGCTGTCAGAGACATGTGAAGGCAGCAGGCAGCAGTTGTGACTGTTGCACTCAATGTTCATCAGCAATTCCTGACAGCAACTGGTGGCCTCCAGCCAGCCCAACAGTTGCCATGACATTGTTTTGTTTTATGTTTCACCCACGGGACATGCTGTATGGCTGGCCATATACGGAGCGGTTCCGGGCAGCTATGATTGAATGGGTTATCTTTTAGTTTTAAAAGCTGGTGATGAATTACTGATTCCTAGTAACTAATTAACTCGTTTTCTCAGTTCCCACATCTAGGCTCTTTGAATACAGTGCAGTATTGAGTTGGAAGCGCTAATAACGTCTGGATTTCATCAGACTTTAGATTATCACTGCCCTCATTTTGAACTGAGGGCTTTGTTTATAATTGTTTCCACAGACTGAGATACAAAAAGTTGGTATCCAGACAAAATGTAGTATCTAGGAAAGTATTTTTATTTTAAATATTTGCTCTAAGATCTTTGCACAAGTTTGAAAAAAAATCACGTTTTGGAAAGGTTCATTTCCTTTTCTTCCTTTTTTGTTTTTGCATTTGTTTACCAAAATGTTAAGACCTCTTATTTACAATAAGCCCTTACTCCCATATCCCACTACTTTGCTCTGAGTCTCTGTTCTCTGCCCTTTCTGTAATTTGTCTTTAAATGGAGGAAAGGCAGGATAAACACTGTAACTGTGGCAAAACTACAAAAACCAGCCCTGTGAAATTTCAAATAGACTAAGTGTACGAGCCTTTTATACATTTTGTGCAATTCTCATCAATTCACAGGACAACCAACAGGATGGTAGATTAGAACGAAACGAGATTCACATGGTTAACATTTTTTACATGCAGATTACCAAAACAATGTTCAAAAAACAAATAATTTAACAAGTGGAGACAATTTAAAGAGCAATAACTGCAAGTCGGATGCATTTAAATGAAGTATTTCAGGCAAATGTTTGTTTTAATGCTTGTAAATGTTCTGCTTCTGTTTTCCAGCATTGGTAAGATTTTTTTTTAAATGATTGATATTGAAATGCAGTACTTATAGAGTAATCACTTTATTTCTAATTTTTTCCACCAGAAAATATGACTTCATCAGTTGCATTGCTAGGATTGTCTTTTTCAGAAATATGTTCTCTGCTGCTCAATTATTTTGACTCTCTAGTCAAAAAGGTTGTGACAAATCTTTATCGAGACGGAAAGGTGACTTTTGTATAAACGGGATTTGTTTTCTAGGGATTGCACATGTAACAATCGTTTTGTGAAATTGGAAACTTATTTTTCCTTCTCTTGTTGTTTAAACTCTCTTCCACGTGACCTGACTTTCTTAAGGGCCACCTTCAGTTGGAGTAGCTGCAGCTCACTGTGTGTAGTTTGTGATTGTGTGTGTGTGTGTGTGTGAGAGGGAGAGAAAGAGGGTTGGGGGAGGGGTCAGTAAGGGATTTGGCAGCTCCTTTGATCAATAAAGCATAAACAAGAGGGGGGCTTCAAAATGGGTTTCATTGTGTCAGGGGGAGGAGTTGCTGAGTCAGGCCCACTCGCTCTCTGGTCTGGGATAGAGAGTGGCCTGGCAGGCTAGGATTACTGGACTGACCAAGAGAAACTTTCTGAATCTGACTGCGCCCAGCTGTTCCAGAATCTGCTTTTAATGGCACTTTGGGATCAAATGAACTCCAGGCAGCCAAACATGTCCGTATTGTGCTGTTATTGAAGTTTAATAGTAGTATTAATTGGCATCACAGATGTAATCTTGTTTTTGTCCCGGCCTGCTAAGATTATTCGTTCACTAGTGAACTGGACAAACACGCTACTGGAGTTTGGTGCCTTTTTTGTCTCAAATGAGGGAACGGGAGGAGGACAGAAGGTGGTGGTAGGGCCCTCTAAATGGGATGCTTCAAAAACGAAACAAGTGAATAGTTAGGTTTTAGGTCGTAGCTCAGTCTGCGCCTTTGTCAAGCAGGTGAAAGCTTTGCAAATGTGGCGCCAGATTGTTAAAGCCCCTGACACTCCGGTGTCCGAGCCGCTTCCAGGAAAAAGGGACCCCCTGCGTTGAGCCCTGGGACTGACCCTCCCTCAATAGAGAGGGTCCTGCCTGGGAGAGGAGGGCTTCCTGTATTAGCTTTCCATCTTAATCAAGCAACAAGTGCCAACAAAGCACTAATTATCAATGCCTTCACAGAGTTGCACACAATGCGCACCCCACTCCACCCGCCCCTGTCCTGTCCTGTCCCGGCAAAGATGGTCAGAAAATAGATGAAGCAACATTGTCTGACATTAGAAAAGCTTTTTCGAAACCAATTACAGCCTCTTGAAGCTTTCTAAACGTTTTCTGCTCATCTTCTGTTTTTTTTTTATTTTATTTTTTCGCCGTATTTATCTGAAGATCATGTTTACTTGGGGGAAGTAAACATTTTTACACAAAGATCATTTGAGTTCATAATAAATCAGATCAGGTTGTACTTAATGGATCAGAACTACATTATGCCTGTTGACATGTGGGGTTCCTCAGGGCCCCAATCTAGTGCCACTCCGTAAGATCCTCCAAGCTGAGACTCTGCAACGTTTCTTAGCATGTGTATGCTGATGATGCATAACTTTATTTGTGAAACAATATATTTTAGGACTGAAACGATTAATCGTGATGAATCAATTATTGAAATAATCATCAGTTAATTTAGTAATGGGTTTAATCATTAAGTGGAGAATAGACTAAAAACAAGGCCATTTGCTGAAATTAGTTGCAGTCCCTATATATATATATATATATGATGTACATTTTTTTGGTGGGATATACTAGTCATTAAAATGAAATTAATTTATTTTGTTGTCTTTACCTCTTGCAGCCACAATGATAAAAGTACCACCTGGCAGGATCCTCGCAAGGCCCTCCTCCAGACGAGTCAGCCGGCTCCCCCCAGTTCTGTTCCAGTCCAGCCGCAGAACCTAATGAACCCAGCCAATGGTGTGTACTAAATCATAGCATTTTTTTTTTTAGTTAATTTATTTATTTTTCACTTTTTTGTTTTGAACTCAAAATGATTGTAACTGATATACAGACAGCTATGTTTGCGCAGCACAGTGTAGAATACGGGTCTGGTCTTGTTCTTGCTTGTCTCTGCTCTCGGTTCTGACCATGCAGCTGGAATTTGCCCCAGGTGAGGGAGGCTCGGGCAGAATGTTACACGTCCTCCGTGTTGTTTGGAAGCTCTGACTCTCAGATTAGAGTTCTAGAAAATAAAGTTGCTTCTTTGTGTCCTGTGGATTCATTTCAGCCTGTTTAGTCATTGGCAAGCGATAAAACCTTCAAATGTTGTGAACTTTTTAGTTGTTGTGACGTATATTCTGGAGCTACTTAAAAATTTAATTTGAAGCTCATCTTTGCTTAAGTTTATAAGTGTTTAGGTCACTACAATACAGAGTCACTTAACAGCAACAAATGCAAATCTTGTCAGTGTTTTGGTTTGTAATCCCACAGGACCTCTTCCTGAACACTGGGAACAAGCCATAACGTCAGAGGGAGAAATTTACTACATCAACCACGAGAAGAGGACCACATCCTGGCTGGACCCTCGACTTGAGCCACGCTATGGTGAGTTTCCTAAAGCCATGGGGTGTGGACATTTTATGTTTAAATATGTATCAGTGACGTGCAGTGAGGCTCATAGCTGGTGAGGCCACCGACTTAATTATAATCGGATTTACAAATCTAGACCCCTGCATGTTATCGTTTACATAAGGAAATTTCGTGCATGCGTTCAATGCTGGAGGGCAGATGGACTATTAACACATGATGCTTAACCGCGCGGCCGCAAAATAATTCTGTTATCTCAATCAAACATGTAGATATTATTTTCGTGCTGTGCTGAACAACAAATGGAGAAACCATTAAAGTACAACTCAAAACCACGTCTTTCTTGCTCTCTGTATCAGCGCAGCTTCTGTATGGCTAGATCGCTGTTACTGTCTCTTACTCTGCAGTTGTGGAGTCACAATGTCTAGGTTCATGAGCGCCCCCAGCGATCAGGCACGAGAACTGCCTGCATAACCTCGAGTCTGTCCTTTGCCATTTCTAATCGCTCCTTAGCACATGAAACACGTTACACACACAGTTGGTGACAATAAAAACACAGCACATTAAATACATAAGCTAAATGATTGAAAATCAGTTCCTACATTAAAGGTTTTTAACCATTTTATTGGTGACGTACAGACAGGAGGAGCATGCTCCCATAGAATGGCAACCGGTGCAGTTAGCAAGAGGTTGCGCAATCCCAGGTGAGGCTCGGCTCACTGCTGCCTCACCGGCTTCGCTTCTGAGCATTTGAATGGGAAAATGCAAAAGATTCAGCGATTTTGAAGAAAAAAAATCAGATTTTTAAATTAAATGAATAATAGGTACTTTATAGTACAAACCACAGGGTGAAAATATCTTTATAAATGATTTTATTCTTATATATTATTTTTCTATGATGGTAGGTGAGTCTCTGCCTCTCCTGACTCCCCTGACCGTACGTCACTGATATGTATGATTGAAACATTTCAATGATTATTTAGATTGAGTATTAATCAAAATACTTGATTACCTAGAGAAAGAAATTGATATGCAATAGTTGGGTAACTCGGCACCAAATCGGGGGTTTACAAGTTGTAGAATAAAACTACAGGATCTCAGTTCAGCTCCAGTTTATTACAGGACATATTTTGCATCATAACTTACTTTGAAAACATGCTTCATAATAAGAAGTGATTCATCCCTTCATGAGTCACTGTTCATTTGATCACCCTCCATTGTTGGGGGGCTTTTAATCAACCACTGTTGGTTCAAACCAGATTTCTCCAAAAAACCCCTCCATTCCCTGCCTCCCATCAAAATTCCCACCTAGCCTTTTGTCGGCCATTTTAGTGTTGGCCCAACAGCTGAGTTAGCCATTAATCCTTCAGGCCGAGCTGAAGTTTTACAGTTGGCTTTCGGCGTGTGGGTGCCAGCGTCAGTGAATTAGTGAGACAGGTCCCAGGTACATGTGCTGAAACGTCTCTGCAGCCATGGGAATGAGCTAATCCCCAGGGTGTCGGGAAGGCTTCCAGAGATCAAGGCTCCTGCATGTGTCCCTCCGCTTCAGGTGCCATCCTTTCACTGTGTTTCCCCAGGGAAGCTCACCCTCAGCTTCACAAAGGCAACATGTGTGGGGCGGCGTATTATACTCTTTAATTTTAGCGTTAGATTTTTATTTTATTATTTATTTTTTAAGTTGAGGCCGGGTGCTTGAAGCTCTGGTTTTATGTAAGCGGTCGCGCCGTGCACAGAGGGCGGACTGGAAAGTTCAAAACAGAGTTGTAAGGGGAGCAGGGCAGCTGGGGAGGGAGATGGCGGCTGCGATCGGCAGAGCTCTTTGAAGATTTTGAAGTCTTGAACACACAAGGCGGCTGGGCCCCTGAAAGCTGGGGGAGAGTAAGGCTGACTGTTAACTCCTGAGGTGCCGCAAACATTTTTTCTGCATTGTGTCAAAGTTTTGGCTACTAAAAAGTTGTTTTCTTCAATTTATACCTCCTTGTTAGTTGCTTTTCTAGGCATTTTTGTTTTCCCCTAGACGGAAAACCAGATTATTTCTAGCAGCAATATTTTATATTTTTGCATCGAAATTAATTCCTCTGGTTTTCCAATTATAAGCTAGGTCCTGTGATAATGGAGGCTAATTTGAGCTTTGGGAAGAAAAGCGGCCGAGCGCCTTTAACTGAGGATTGTTGCCGGCTGGCTTTCCCCCGTGTGAGGCCCAGCGCAGGCATGGCCCCATTTTGCTCAAGCCCCAGACAGACTTGAAACTCTGCCAGGCCTCTTTATTCTGCGGTCCAACTCTTAATCTGTTCCAGACCTTTTCACAGGGGTGGGGGAGACTGGAAGAGGCGAGGCAAAGGAGGGGGAAGGAGCAAAGGGAAAAGGCCGATGGGATAAGTATGCCTCCTCTTCAAGGTCCCAAAGAGGTGACAAGCAGCAAATACAAGTATTAAGTTTACAGTGACTGGATTTAAAAGGGGCTGGGTGACGTGGGCATTTTATTTCTTTTATGCTTCCAGTGCTGAAGTGAAAAGAAGCGTGATTTTTGAAGCTCTCGTAGATAAAAAAAGTTTTCTGCTTACATAATCAGAAAAGTTGTCACTTTGGTAGATTTGCTACTATAAAATACTCTGACGTAAATGGGACACAATAAAAACACAGAAAGTTGACTTTTTAATTTTTCTTTAATTCTTAAATATTCTACCCTGATGCATCGTTTGACAAAATGCCCACCTTCAACTTTGCTTGAAGTTTACGACAACAAACCTTCCCGTAGCATTATGCTGCCCTTACCATGTTTTAATGCAAGGAGGGTGTGTTAGTTTTAGAAGTAGTAGGGCTTACTTGACCAGCTCTTCCGTCTCTCCAACGTGCCTTCTGGTAAACAATTCTACAGCAGTTTGTGTTGGTGTATCCCGCAAAGCTGCATCTACAATAAAGCCCACACAATCTGAAAAGGTCTGAGGGTGTGAATGCTTTTACCTCTGTGTAGTAGACAACAAAGGTGTGTTTCAATCACAGCCAGACTCTCTCTCCACCGGCTTATCTCGACACGAGAAACACAAGTGGCCTTCTCTTAAACTTGTTAAGTCGGCAGAAGGCAAATATTTGCTCAACCTTCAAAGGTTCTGTGCCCTGGTCGTGCTGAGAACTTCCCACAGCTGGCACGCCCTGGGCTTTACCTGCCCCAGGTGATCCCGGGCTGCGTTTGCCTGCCAGAGCGATCGGCTGATAAGGCCTCGAGTTGCTGGATCTTTGTGCTGCGGAAGTGCGTGAAGAAGACAAAAGGCAGACTGCATTAACTAGTCTCTTATCGGCGCGGCTCACCTGCAATCGCCACCTGTATGAGCTGCTGATTTACACCACGCACACCACCGTCACGTCCTGAAAGTTCAACCGTGTTGCTCGTTCTGAGCCATCACTCTGGCTCCTTTCCATCTATGATTTAACTTTTATGTCATCAGTGTTATGTGAATACTTTGTACTTAATGTTTTGTCTGTGGGGGGAATCCTTGACTGAGGAGCCCTGAAGGAAAATTCCATTTAAATTCAAATCTGAGCTTAGTCGTGCTGCTTGGTTAAAAAAAACAACAGATTTGCCCTGATTAGACTGATTATGCAACCCTGGTATTATGGTGAAAAAACTAAACACACACACACACACACACACACAGAGCTACTGAATTTTTGCAGGTCAGTGGTAGACTAGTTTTCATACGCCATGAATTCTTTCACATTTCCCACAAACAAACCATAATCCTGTGCAGCAGAGGGTGACTGTGAAGTGGAAGTTTAACAATACATGGATTTTCAGCTTCACATTCAGACACCTCTACTCTTATATCCTTAGTAATATCCAGTTCACCCAATTAGAGGTAACCTAATTAGTAATCTCGTAACAAATATAGCTGTCGGATAAAAGGCCTCGGAGGTTTGTTGGAGAAAAATGGTGGACAAACGGGAAACATGAATAACAAGTCAGGGAGGAAGCTGTAGAGAAGTTTAAAAGCAATATTTAGGGACGCACTGATCTGAAAATTTTGGCCAATATTATTCTCATCACTGTTATCGGTAATAACCAATATTTACCAATATTGCATATATTATATCTATTGGCATACATCTTTAAAAGTATGAAAAAATGACCACACCACTGGCCTTGCTTCTTTCCTTCAGTTATAAATGCCACAATCCTGCACTGTATCACTATCACATACCCAAACAAAAACCTCTTGGCTAACCCCCTTCACTTCCTGTCCTGAAACACAAACCACAACAAAAATGGAAATGCACGTCTTTTGTCAATATCGGCTTAGTTTTACATATCGGATCAAGATCAAAATGCTAAAAAAATGACAAAAAAAATTTCAATCCAATTGAGAATCTGTGGCAGCAAATATAAGTGCTGTTCTCAGAAGCTTGAGATGGTGCGTAAAGATGACACAAATTGGTATTGAAACATGCAAAACTTGTAATTAAGCGACTGCAAAGTGGCGCAAAATTTTTTTGCGAGGCGCTGCGTTCTGTTTCACTGCGTCTGTGAATCCAAGTTGAAAGGTTTTCCAGATTGTCTGAGTTTTTGCCTGCCACTTAAATACAGTACATCTCCTCATCAAAGCTCGGGTCTTGACGGATGCGGTGCTGTTGACGTGACTCATGCACAGGAACGCCATCATGAGAACAGTTGAGGGTGCCGTGGTGCCGGAAAGATCCAGCCTCCAAAGGCCTCGGTATCTGCACGAGATAAGAAGCGGGAGAGAAGTAACACACTCTCCTAAGGGTGCAGATATGTGTGTGTGTGTGTGTGGTGTGTGTGTGTGTGTGTGTGTGTGTGTGTGTGTGTGTGTGTGTGTGTGTGTGTGTGTGTGTGTGTGTGT
Organism: Poecilia picta; assembly: GCA_033032245.1. Classification (NCBI taxonomy): domain Eukaryota; kingdom Metazoa; phylum Chordata; class Actinopteri; order Cyprinodontiformes; family Poeciliidae; genus Poecilia; species Poecilia picta. The sequence continues at coordinate 27,663,137 of CM065365.1, read as the reverse complement.
GTGTGTGTGTGTGTGTGTGTGTGTGTGTGTGTGTGTGTGTGTGTGTGTGTGTGTGTGTGTGTGTGTGTGGTGTGTGTGTGTGTGTGTGTGTGTGGGAGCGGGGGAGGCAGCTCCGTGACTAGTGTGTTTGTTTATGTGCATGCGGGTGGGGTGGCAAGAAGGGGGGGCTGTGTGGACACAGAGCATGGAGGGGGGGAGCGAGATGTGAGACGGTGTGGGGCCTTCGGAGCTTCCCAGGGAGAGCCCTGAGCTACAGTTCATTCAGCTCCTGCAGGAGTGTAAACAGACAGTGATTGAATGGTGATGAGAAAGGTGCCGAGGAGGGCAGGACAGTGGAGCACAGAGACGCGGCCCCGCATGAAAACTGTGCCACTATCACGCTTTTGTTTTGGTTGCCACTTGGATCCCATGAGCAAACGCCTCTCCTCATTGGTTCCATTACTGGAACTCCCCTCTCCCTACTACAATGATGAAGCTCGTGACCTACTTCGCACGCATAGGGGCATTGCTTTGCTGCCTTATGTTTATTAGGTCCACCCCCACCCCAGCTAAGAATAACAAAGATTTCACCAAGGGAACAGCTGTGTTTTCATCACAAGCACATTTGATATTGTAAACTCGTAGTTCTCTTGCTGGAGCACAAGGCACTATAATTGTTGTGTGAAAGAAACTTGTGCTAATGGTGGTTTTGTGTTTACACAAGCCCATGTCGCCGTCGCCGAGGACTATCAGATTTATTAGATCAGCTGACGAGGACTTGTCGGGCTGGGAGGAAGAGGCGGTCAGTGTTCTGGGATGATCTGCGACTTGTTCAAGTGGAAACAAAAGTCATAATGAAAGGATAAGTCATGCCTGATGCAATGTACAAAGCCCGTGTTAGTCAGTGAGTGGGAGGGGATCAGGTCTTACAGGAATGGTTGTTTCAGATTGTCGATAGAAAACCTTCTGCTGGGACTTATTGTCCCACGCAACCGGCTGCACTGGATCGCCTCTTCCGCACGCTCAGCTTGTTGACAAATGCGCAACTTGTCAATCATGTCCAGCACGTTTTAAATGTTGCCAAGTGTTGAACAAAACGGAAGCTTCTCGGCTGCCGATCTGATTGTGATGTATCTGTCATGTGGTGTGTATTTTTTTAATTTATTTTTATTTCACCTAACCTGTTTAAGTGGCAAACTAGTTCTCATGCTTGATTAGAACTGGTTCTGTCACAACCAGAAAATCCTCTGACTAAGGTGCATCTTTTCTTTGCTGGGCAAGAGGAAGAACTGTTTTTATCAGCTGGAGATGTGGCGTCATAGAGACCAGTCAGTGACTCAGTTTAGTTTAGTTTTTATTTTTAAAAAGGAAATAATTAATATCTTGCTGAAAACCAAATGCAATGATTTGTGGAAACTACCACAACACATTGGCTGCTACGATGGTTGGCTACCATGGAGACTGAACACAGGCACCCTCTTTCTGCTACCAGAGAAACAGGTGTTGCCTGCTTCAAAAATGGTGCGTCATCACAGAAGGCCACTTCAGTGCTGAATTGGTTGGCGACTCATTGAATATGAGTCGTTTGCCTGCGAAACAAGATAACTAGGATAGTTTAGAGCTAACCTGTAGGAAAATCTGTCCACAGCTTTTTCTCTATATGTTTATCCCTTCGAATAGAGGATGAATTGTGGGCTCAAAACACTGGAGGCGATGTTGCCTTCCACTAGCCAAGCAACCAGCAGAATTGGAGTAAATGAGATTTCAAGCTTGCAAACGTAGACGAAAGTTGAAAACTGTTCAACTACTGTTGCTTTTGTTGTATCCCACACTGAGTGGCGGAAAACGTTTGCTGTCATTTGTGGTTCCCGTGTTTCGAGTTATTATTTACAGCACAAAATGTACATGCAACACCCATAAAACACTGCTGCATTTTTATTTCTGTCCATCTCCTTAGCAACACGTTTGAAACCAGCTAGGTGTCCTAGCAGGCCACTGGGATGGAAAAACCACTCGGTATGAATATATATATTCAAACCTGAAGTGACGAGGGAAATGCAGGTTAGCCGGTGTCTGTTACTATGGCAACTAAACGCAGACTAATCGATGGTTATTATTGAGGAGCAACTAAGCACACTGACTTCTGAGAGAGTTTGAAACTCTTTTGAACTTCTTGATTTCCACACGGGATGTGAACAAATCTGCCTTATAATCTTTTGTGTACCTCCTGTTTTCAGTGGTGCTGGTAAATACCAATCAAAGATCAGAATCCTGGAGATGTTGTTCCCGCATTTATTTTGTCTCACAAGTCAGAGCTTGGATCAAGACATGACGTTGGTACCCAAGTAGATCTAGTGGTAGTGGCACATTGGGGGGAAAAACCTGTGGGATTTTCTAGTTGTTCTCACAACAACTTGTTTCTCTCCTTTTTCTTATGCATTCACACTTTAGGAAACATATTCACAAAAGAAATTGCACATCTCTGTGTGTGCTATTGGCTTAATGTGATACAACTAGAATTAAGCAGCATTCTTTTGTGACTCGGAAACTTTTGCAGGAAAAATACAACAAAAGCAGTCATTTTTTTATTTTATGGTATTTATTGAGATTGAATCAACTGTACTGTATGTTTTTATGTTTGCTGTTTTATATACTCCAGTCTTGAGTTTTAAGTTTATTTTTTTTGTTTGTTTTGGTTTTGCAGCGCTGAACCAACAGCGGATGACACAGAGCGCTCCGGGGAAACAGTCAGGACAGCTGCCTTCCAGCACCCACGGTGGAGTGATGGCAGGAAACAACCAGCTGAGACTCCAGCAGATCGATAAGGACAGACTCCGACTGCAGCAGCACAGACCACAGGTCAGCCGTCAGTTTGGTCTCGGTGCCTTCATTTCGGAGCGGGGTGGAAGGGGCACATTTCCTTTCTGTGTCCTATGAGTCACGGACATTACATGGACCCTCAGTGACTCACAGGCACCAGCTTTTTTTTGTTATGGGGTTGTAATGCCTCCTCTTGGTAAGTCATGAATTAAGTATAGTGGTGGATCTTAAGCCTCTTTGATCAGGTTTTATTGTTCAACTATCCTGCCCTGTGAGTCATATGTGGTAAATTTATCACTTCCTTACCGTCCCGCCCACGCAGGGTGGTGCCGCAGCGTCCCCTGATTTACTCAGGACTGTGTCATAAGCTGGAGACTGAGCTTTATGGTTATGAATGAGAGTACTGGAGATTTTGTTTACCTTGCCGTTCGCTTGGGTTGTTTAAAGTTCATGGTGTAGGAAGTGACCAGTGTTTGTACATGCAGCGGGCTGCGAAGAGAATACAGCCATCTGACCTTCCTGAGGGGCCACGGAGATCATGTGCTGCAGGTTTCAGCGGTCATGTTGTTGTTGTTGAGTCCTTATCAGGCTCTGCAAAATTAATTTTGTTTCTGCTGCTGGAGCTCTGTTTTCTGGCTGATTTGAAATTCTTGGCAGATTTATTTATTTTTTATTATTATTTATTGATTTTGCTGGAGTCTTTTGTCATGTGGCTTTAGTAGCTCCTGGAATTTGATGTGCATAAAACATGATACAAGTTTAGTATTTTCCAGGAAGATACTACTGTTTCAGCAGCGATAAACTTAACAGAAATTTACAAAAAGTAGTTTTAAAAATATTTTTTTTGTCTTATGGGTCCTGTACTTTAAAGATTAATGAGGAAGTGCCAGAGTACCAAGAGATCCATCTGTTGGTACTAGGTATGCACCGATTGCAGTTTTCTGACCGATCACTGGTCTTTAAAAAGCCAATATCAATTATGGCTAAAACCATTTTTTTTTTTTTGAAATATTGCTAAGTTAGCAACAACAGGGTGAGTATTGTTAGCCTCACTCTTGCAGACATGACTTGATGGGCAGGTTTTTCAGCCAGCTTTCTCACGACAGAGCCAAAGGGCTGATCTTTACGATCGATTAAAATGTGATCATGGATGAGATCCGCTTCACGTGCAAGTTGTCGGTCAAGCGGCAATCTCCCAAAATTAAAGAAATCGGGACCAATTTAATGGCGCATCTCCGTTTGGCACCTCTGAGTTAATGAACAAAAAGTCAACAGTGGTCACTGAAATTACTTGAAACTGACAAAAGTAACAATGAATAAAAACTTGCTGAAAATTAACCAATGAAAATTAGATATTGCATTTGAAGTGTGGTTCAGCAGAATAACAAAAAAAACCAACTAATGAAACAAACATGGACAAAATTGATGGTACCTGTAACTTAACATTTTGTCGTGCAACATTGGCCAATCTGCAATGACACTGCCTAGTTATGTACTATTTTTGTTCACCCACACATCAGCTAATCAGATGTTTGTGAGTGGATCTGCTTTACTCTGCAGCCTGCTACTTCTTTTTCTGGTCTCAACGGGTGACTTCACCGATAACGCTGTGAAACGAGCCGACTTGTCCATCAAGTTAGCCAGAGGCTGGTACTGGTCTTACCTTCCTCATCCAACAGGAAATGGGACTTTCAATGTTGGATGGAAAGTATTTCTTTCCTGTCTCTCTAGAGAAAGAAATCCAGGGTGGCGTAATGGTTGAGCCTTGCAGAACAGAAGAGCTGCTGCTCTGACACGCCAGTCACTTCCAGTTTGACACAAGTGCCGCATGGAAATCTGTGACTTGCGTTTAAGCAGGACCTGTTTTGCAAAA